>OX336389.2:655054193-656254193 GCA_946902985.2 Meconema thalassinum
CTGCTTACCTTCCGTACATACATAACACAACGGATCGTATTGCTAAAATCCTACGTCGATACAACATACGGACTGTATTTGGAACTTCTGTTAAGATTAGGCAACTCCTGCGACCAACTAAGGACAGTTTGCCTAAATTGCAACAACCGGGTATCTACAGAGTTCCCTGTACTTGTGGCAAGGTTTACATCGGGCAGACTTCGAGAACAATATGCACTCGCATTAAGGAACATAATAGATGTATCAGGCTCATTCAACCTGATAAATCAGCTGTTGCCGATCATGCTTTAACACCTGGCCATGATGTCATGTTCCAAGGGGTGGATGTTCTTGCCCGTATAAAGCAATATCGTCCCAGAATCATCAGGGAGGCGGTTGAAATACGTAAACACCCAGATAATTTCAACCGCGACACCGGCTACAATCTCAGTGAATCCTGGCTACCTATTATCAGAACCCTGAGAAAGTAATTCACTGCTGCTTTCCGTTGTCCCTAACATGGGGCTATAATGGCGTCCATCTTTGGGCACCTTCTATATGTTCTTCGTTGCTTTCTCTTAGCAACATTGTCGTATTCCAGATTATTCCTGACGATGAAAGACATGGTTTCTTTCGAAACGCGTCGAATTGCAATATAATAAAACACGGCATAAGCCCAAAATTCAACATTATGAATAATAACACGGGCCGTGAAAGTCTAAATGACAATATTAGAAACCTCTATGGGGAGGATATTTTCCGACTGATGTCTAGATTCAGTAGGTTACGACGCAAGAAGGTGTGTCTAATCTCTTCACTCGCTTTTCTCTTAAGATGCCGGGATCATGATATTCTACCGAATTTTGTTATGTTGAAGCATTCCTTCAGAACACCTAAGGCAACGAGAATCTATCGTCGTGCAAGCAAGGCGTTATTGATAGAGAGGTTACAGCATACTCGTAAGCAGTTGGATTTTATTTCGAGGGAGTTACTACAGCTACATCTACGCCTCTCAAACTTCGTAAGTGAGGAATTATGGAATATCTTCGATCGTATTTCTTCAGTGCAAGCTAACAGCGTTCTAGATCAGGTGAGGGACAGACATATTTCCAAATATGATAGGTTATGTCAGTTGCAGAAATCTCAAGCCATTAGACTTGATGCTAACAAGGTTGTCGTAAATTTGTCCAGCAACCCCCTAAGTGATACCCAACAGGCAGTTCTCGCTAAAGGTCTCAATTTTGCTGTAGCGCCTAGAAGAATTCCTATTGAAGAACTTATTACATCCGTAGAATCCTCAGTACATCACCTCACACCTGAAGAGGCCGAGGAAGCCAGGCAAGAATGTTCCCGAGTTCTCAAGACAGCTAAGCCACCTAACACCAACTTAAAACAAGGCGAAAGCCGGGCACTTAAAGATCTAAGGGACAATTCTGATATTATCGTTCTCCCCGCTGACAAGGGTGATGCGACAGTGGTATTGGATAAGGTTGATTATGATTCCAAGATCTCGTCTTTGTTATCAGATCCTGTATATAGGATTAATAGTCGTGATCCTACTACTCGCTACTCAAATGTCACCGTCAAATTGATCAAGCAATCATCTATTCCAGCGGATGCAGCGAAGACTCTCCTTCCAGGGGATGCTATTCCTCCGAGACTCTATGGTCTTCCTAAAATACATAAGGACGATGTTCCTCTTAGACCCATTGTTAGTACGATTGGTTCTCCTACATATGCCCTTTCCAAATACTTAGGTAGACTACTTCAGCCGCTTCTGGGTAACACGCCTTCGTACATTAAGGATTCCACACACTTCGTGGAAAAGTTAAAAGCTATAACACTTCAGCCGGGTGATATTCTAGTGAGTCTCGACGTGGTGTCTCTGTTTACGAGAGTACCTATTGATGGTGTTATGTCTCTCATTAATGGCCTTTTTCCTGAAGACATCACAAGACTTTTTTATCACTGCATGACCTCCTCCTACTTTCTATGGAATGGGAATTTTTATGAGCAGACTGATGGTGTGGCCATGGGTAGTCCTCTCTCTCCTGATTTCTTCATGGAGAACTTTGAAGAGAAAGCTTTGTCGTCGGCTCCTTTTCAAACCGAAGATCTGGTGGCGTTATGTGGATGACAACGTTCGTTGTTTGGACGGAAGGTGAGGAAAATCTTAGCCATTTCCTGGATCACCTTAATCTCCAGCACCCTTCTATTTGTTTCACCATGGAAAAGGAATCTGACGGCAAAATACCTTTTTTAGATGTTCTCGTCACCAAGAAAGAGGATGGATCTTTAGGACACAGCGTTTTTCGTAAGCCAACACACACCAATAGATATCTCCACGCAAGTTCTCACCATCACCCTGCCCAGAAACATGGTATCCTTACAACTCTAACTACCAGGGCTAGGAGGATTTGTGAAGTGTCTTCTTTACAAGAAGAAATTAACACCCTGCGAACCACCTTTGAGAGCAACGGTTATAGCAAGGCTTTGATTTCTACGGTTCTGAAACCAACAAATAATAATAGGACGTCAGTTGAGAAAAGAGATGTAAGAGGAACTGCTTACCTTCCGTACATACATAACACAACGGATCGTATTGCTAAAATCCTACGTCGATACAACATACGGACTGTATTTGGAACTTCTGTTAAGATTAGGCAACTCCTGCGACCAACTAAGGACAGTTTGCCTAAATTGCAACAACCGGGTATCTACAGAGTTCCCTGTACTTGTGGCAAGGTTTACATCGGGCAGACTTCGAGAACAATATGCACTCGCATTAAGGAACATAATAGATGTATCAGCTCATTCAACCTGATAAATCAGCTGTTGCCGATCATGCTTTAACACCTGGCCATGATGTCATGTTCCAAGGGGTGGATGTTCTTGCCCGTATAAAGCAATATCGTCCCAGAATCATCAGGGAGGCGGTTGAAATACGTAAACACCCAGATAATTTCAACCGCGACACCGGCTACAAATCTCAGTGAATCCTGGCTACCTATTATCAGAACCCTGAGAAAGTAATTCACTGCTGCTTTCCGTTGTCCCTAACATGGGGCTATAATGGCGTCCATCTTTGGGCACCTTCTATATGTTCTTCGTTGCTTTCTCTTAGCAACATTGTCGTATTCCAGATTATTCCTGACGATGAAAGACATGGTTTCTTTCGAAACGCGTCGAATTGCAATATAATAAAACACGGCATAAGCCCAAAATTCAACATTATGAATAATAACACGGGCCGTGAAAGTCTAAATGACAATATTAGAAACCTCTATGGGGAGGGATATTTTCCGACTGATGTCTAGATTCAGTAGGTTACGACGCAAGAAGGTGTGTCTAATCTCTTCACTCGCTTTTCTCTTAAGATGCCGGGATCATGATATTCTACCGAATTTTGTTATGTTGAAGCATTCCTTCAGAACACCTAAGGGCAAACGAGAATCTATCGTCGTGCAAGCAAGGCGTTATTGATAGAGAGGTTACAGCATACTCGTAAGCAGTTGGATTTTATTTCGAGGGAGTTACTACAGCTACATCTACGCCTCTCAAACTTCGTAAGTGAGGAATTATGGAATATCTTCGATCGTATTTCTTCAGTGCAAGCTAACAGCGTTCTAGATCAGGTGAGGGACAGACATATTTCCAAATATGATAGGTTATGTCAGTTGCAGAAATCTCAAGCCATTAGACTTGATGCTAACAAGGTTGTCGTAAATTTGTCCAGCAACCCCCTAAGTGATACCCAACAGGCAGTTCTCGCTAAAGGTCTCAATTTTGCTGTAGCGCCTAGAAGAATTCCTATTGAAGAACTTATTACATCCGTAGAATCCTCAGTACATCACCTCACACCTGAAGAGGCCGAGGAAGCCAGGCAAGAATGTTCCCGAGTTCTCAAGACAGCTAAGCCACCTAACACCAACTTAAAACAAGGCGAAAGCCGGGCACTTAAGATCTAAGGGACAATTCTGATATTATCGTTCTCCCCGCTGACAAGGGGTAATGCGACAGTGGTATTGGATAAGGTTGATTATGATTCCAAGATCTCGTCTTTGTTATCAGATCCTGTATATAGGATTAATAGTCGTGATCCTACTACTCGCTACTCAAATGTCACCGTCAAATTGATCAAGCAATCATCTATTCCAGCGGATACAGCGAAGACTCTCCTTCCAGGGGATGCTATTCCTCCGAGACTCTATGGTCTTCCTAAAATACATAAGGACGATGTTCCTCTTAGACCCATTGTTAGTACGATTGGTTCTCCTACATATGCCCTTTCCAAATACTTAGGTAGACTACTTCAGCCGCTTCTGGGTAACACGCCTTCGTACATTAAGGATTCCACACACTTCGTGGAAAAGTTAAAAGCTATAAACACTTCAGCCGGGTGATATTCTAGTGAGTCTCGACGTGGTGTCTCTGTTTACGAGAGTACCTATTGATGGTGTTATGTCTCTCATTAATGGCCCTTTTTCCTGAAGACATCACAAGACTTTTTTATCACTGCATGACCTCCTCCTACTTTCTATGGAATGGGAATTTTTATGAGCAGACTGATGGTGTGGCCATGGGTAGTCCTCTCTCTCCTGTTGTGGCTAATTTCTTCATGGAGAACTTTGAAGAGAAAGCTTTGTCGTCGGCTCCTTTCAAACCGAAGATCTGGTGGCGTTATGTGGATGACACGTTCGTTGTTTGGACGGAAGGTGAGGAAAATCTTAGCCATTTCCTGGATCACCCTTAATCTCCAGCACCCTTCTATTTGTTTCACACCATGGAAAAGGAATCTGACGGCAAAATACCTTTTTTAGATGTTCTCGTCACCAAGAAAGAGGATGGATCTTTAGGACACAGCGTTTTTCGTAAGCCAACACACACCAATAGATATCTCCACGCAAGTTCTCACCATCACCCTGCCCAGAAACATGGTATCCTTACAACTCTAACTACCAGGGCTAGGAGGATTTGTGAAGTGTCTTCTTTACAAGAAGAAATTAACACCCTGCGAACCACCTTTGAGAGCAACGGTTATAGCAAGGCTTTGATTTCTACGGTTCTGAAACCAACAAATAATAATAGGACGTCAGTTGAGAAAAGAGATGTATAGAGGAACTGCTTACCTTCCGTACATACATAACACAACGGATCGTATTGCTAAAATCCTACGTCGATACAACATACGGACTGTATTTGGAACTTCTGTTAAGATTAGGCAACTCCTGCGACCAACTAAGGACAGTTTGCCTAAATTGCAACAACCGGGTATCTACAGAGTTCCCTGTACTTGTGGCAAGGTTTACATCGGGCAGGACTTCGAGAACAATATGCACTCGCATTAAGGAACATAATAGATGTATCAGGCTCATTCAACCTGATAAATCAGCTGTTGCCGATCATGCTTTAACACCTGGCCATGATGTCATGTTCCAAGGGGTGGATGTTCTTGCCCGTATAAAAGCAATATCGTCCCAGAATCATCAGGGAGGCGGTTGAAATACGTAAACACCCAGATAATTTCAACCGCGACACCGGCTACAATCTCAGTGAATCCTGGCTACCTATTATCAGAACCCTGAGAAAGTAATTCACTGCTGCTTTCCGTTGTCCCTAACATGGGGCTATAATGGCGTCCATCTTTGGGCACCTTCTATATGTTCTTCGTTGCTTTCTCTTAGCAACATTGTCGTATTCCAGATTATTCCTGACGATGAAAGACATGGTTTCTTTCGAAACGCGTCGAATTGCAATATAATAAAACACGGCATAAGCCCAAAATTCAACATTATGAATAATAACACGGGCCGTGAAAGTCTAAATGACAATATTAGAAACCTCTATGGGGAGGATATTTTCCGACTGATGTCTAGATTCAGTAGGTTACGACGCAAGAAGGTGTGTCTAATCTCTTCACTCGCTTTTCTCTTAAGATGCCGGGATCATGATATTCTACCGAATTTTGTTATGTTGAAGCATTCCTTCAGAACACCTAAGGCAACGAGAATCTATCGTCGTGCAAGCAAGGCGTTATTGATAGAGAGGTTACAGCATACTCGTAAGCAGTTGGATTTTATTTCGAGGGAGTTACTACAGCTACATCTACGCCTCTCAAACTTCGTAAGTGAGGAATTATGGAATATCTTCGATCGTATTTCTTCAGTGCAAGCTAACAGCGTTCTAGATCAGGTGAGGGACAGACATATTTCCAAATATGATAGGTTATGTCAGTTGCAGAAATCTCAAGCCATTAGACTTGATGCTAACAAGGTTGTCGTAAATTTGTCCAGCAACCCCCTAAGTGATACCCAACAGGCAGTTCTCGCTAAAGGTCTCAATTTTGCTGTAGCGCCTAGAAGAATTCCTATTGAAGAACTTATTACATCCGTAGAATCCTCAGTACATCACCTCACACCTGAAGAGGCCGAGGAAGCCAGGCAAGAATGTTCCCGAGTTCTCAAGACAGCTAAGCCACCTAACACCAACTTAAAACAAGGCGAAAGCCGGGCACTTAAAGATCTAAGGGACAATTCTGATATTATCGTTCTCCCCGCTGACAAGGGTAATGCGACAGTGGTATTGGATAAGGTTGATTATGATTCCAAGATCTCGTCTTTGTTATCAGATCCTGTATATAGGATTAATAGTCGTGATCCTACTACTCGCTACTCAAATGTCACCGTCAAATTGATCAAGCAATCATCTATTCCAGCGGATACAGCGAAGACTCTCCTTCCAGGGGATGCTATTCCTCCGAGACTCTATGGTCTTCCTAAAATACATAAGGACGATGTTCCTCTTAGACCCATTGTTAGTACGATTGGTTCTCCTACATATGCCCTTTCCAAATACTTAGGTAGACTACTTCAGCCGCTTCTGGGTAACACGCCTTCGTACATTAAGGATTCCACACACTTCGTGGAAAAGTTAAAAGCTATAACACTTCAGCCGGGTGATATTCTAGTGAGTCTCGACGTGGTGTCTCTGTTTACGAGAGTACCTATTGATGGTGTTATGTCTCTCATTAATGGCCTTTTTCCTGAAGACATCACAAGACTTTTTTATCACTGCATGACCTCCTCCTACTTTCTATGGAATGGGAATTTTTATGAGCAGACTGATGGTGTGGCCATGGGTAGTCCTCTCTCTCCTGTTGTGGCTAATTTCTTCATGGAGAACTTTGAAGAGAAAGCTTTGTCGTCGGCTCCTTTCAAACCGAAGATCTGGTGGCGTTATGTGGATGACACGTTCGTTGTTTGGACGGAAGGTGAGGAAAATCTTAGCCATTTCCTGGATCACCTTAATCTCCAGCACCCTTCTATTTGTTTCACCATGGAAAAGGAATCTGACGGCAAAATACCTTTTTTAGATGTTCTCGTCACCAAGAAAGAGGATGGATCTTTAGGACACAGCGTTTTTCGTAAGCCAACACACACCAATAGATATCTCCACGCAAGTTCTCACCATCACCCTGCCCAGAAACATGGTATCCTTACAACTCTAACTACCAGGGCTAGGAGGATTTGTGAAGTGTCTTCTTTACAAGAAGAAATTAACACCCTGCGAACCACCTTTGAGAGCAACGGTTATAGCAAGGCTTTGATTTCTACGGTTCTGAAACCAACAAATAATAATAGGACGTCAGTTGAGAAAAGAGATGTAAGAGGAACTGCTTACCTTCCGTACATACATAACACAACGGATCGTATTGCTAAAATCCTACGTCGATACAACATACGGACTGTATTTGGAACTTCTGTTAAGATTAGGCAACTCCTGCGACCAACTAAGGACAGTTTGCCTAAATTGCAACAACCGGGTATCTACAGAGTTCCCTGTACTTGTGGCAAGGTTTACATCGGGCAGACTTCGAGAACAATATGCACTCGCATTAAGGAACATAATAGATGTATCAGGCTCATTCAACCTGATAAATCAGCTGTTGCCGATCATGCTTTAACACCTGGCCATGATGTCATGTTCCAAGGGGTGGATGTTCTTGCCCGTATAAAGCAATATCGTCCCAGAATCATCAGGGAGGCGGTTGAAATACGTAAACACCCAGATAATTTCAACCGCGACACCGGCTACAATCTCAGTGAATCCTGGCTACCTATTATCAGAACCCTGAGAAAGTAATTCACTGCTGCTTTCCGTTGTCCCTAACATGGGGCTATAATGGCGTCCATCTTTGGGCACCTTCTATATGTTCTTCGTTGCTTTCTCTTAGCAACATTGTCGTATTCCAGATTATTCCTGACGATGAAAGACATGGTTTCTTTCGAAACGCGTCGAATTGCAATATAATAAAACACGGCATAAGCCCAAAATTCAACATTATGAATAATAACACGGGCCGTGAAAGTCTAAATGACAATATTAGAAACCTCTATGGGGAGGATATTTTCCGACTGATGTCTAGATTCAGTAGGTTACGACGCAAGAAGGTGTGTCTAATCTCTTCACTCGCTTTTCTCTTAAGATGCCGGGATCATGATATTCTACCGAATTTTGTTATGTTGAAGCATTCCTTCAGAACACCTAAGGCAACGAGAATCTATCGTCGTGCAAGCAAGGCGTTATTGATAGAGAGGTTACAGCATACTCGTAAGCAGTTGGATTTTATTTCGAGGGAGTTACTACAGCTACATCTACGCCTCTCAAACTTCGTAAGTGAGGAATTATGGAATATCTTCGATCGTATTTCTTCAGTGCAAGCTAACAGCGTTCTAGATCAGGTGAGGGACAGACATATTTCCAAATATGATAGGTTATGTCAGTTGCAGAAATCTCAAGCCATTAGACTTGATGCTAACAAGGTTGTCGTAAATTTGTCCAGCAACCCCCTAAGTGATACCCAACAGGCAGTTCTCGCTAAAGGTCTCAATTTTGCTGTAGCGCCTAGAAGAATTCCTATTGAAGAACTTATTACATCCGTAGAATCCTCAGTACATCACCTCACACCTGAAGAGGCCGAGGAAGCCAGGCAAGAATGTTCCCGAGTTCTCAAGACAGCTAAGCCACCTAACACCAACTTAAAACAAGGCGAAAGCCGGGCACTTAAAGATCTAAGGGACAATTCTGATATTATCGTTCTCCCCGCTGACAAGGGTAATGCGACAGTGGTATTGGATAAGGTTGATTATGATTCCAAGATCTCGTCTTTGTTATCAGATCCTGTATATAGGATTAATAGTCGTGATCCTACTACTCGCTACTCAAATGTCACCGTCAAATTGATCAAGCAATCATCTATTCCAGCGGATACAGCGAAGACTCTCCTTCCAGGGGATGCTATTCCTCCGAGACTCTATGGTCTTCCTAAAATACATAAGGACGATGTTCCTCTTAGACCCATTGTTAGTACGATTGGTTCTCCTACATATGCCCTTTCCAAATACTTAGGTAGACTACTTCAGCCGCTTCTGGGTAACACGCCTTCGTACATTAAGGATTCCACACACTTCGTGGAAAAGTTAAAAGCTATAACACTTCAGCCGGGTGATATTCTAGTGAGTCTCGACGTGGTGTCTCTGTTTACGAGAGTACCTATTGATGGTGTTATGTCTCTCATTAATGGCCTTTTTCCTGAAGACATCACAAGACTTTTTTATCACTGCATGACCTCCTCCTACTTTCTATGGAATGGGAATTTTTATGAGCAGACTGATGGTGTGGCCATGGGTAGTCCTCTCTCTCCTGTTGTGGCTAATTTCTTCATGGAGAACTTTGAAGAGAAAGCTTTGTCGTCGGCTCCTTTCAAACCGAAGATCTGGTGGCGTTATGTGGATGACACGTTCGTTGTTTGGACGGAAGGTGAGGAAAATCTTAGCCATTTCCTGGATCACCTTAATCTCCAGCACCCTTCTATTTGTTTCACCATGGAAAAGGAATCTGACGGCAAAATACCTTTTTTAGATGTTCTCGTCACCAAGAAAGAGGATGGATCTTTAGGACACAGCGTTTTTCGTAAGCCAACACACACCAATAGATATCTCCACGCAAGTTCTCACCATCACCCTGCCCAGAAACATGGTATCCTTACAACTCTAACTACCAGGGCTAGGAGGATTTGTGAAGTGTCTTCTTTACAAGAAGAAATTAACACCCTGCGAACCACCTTTGAGAGCAACGGTTATAGCAAGGCTTTGATTTCTACGGTTCTGAAACCAACAAATAATAATAGGACGTCAGTTGAGAAAAGAGATGTAAGAGGAACTGCTTACCTTCCGTACATACATAACACAACGGATCGTATTGCTAAAATCCTACGTCGATACAACATACGGACTGTATTTGGAACTTCTGTTAAGATTAGGCAACTCCTGCGACCAACTAAGGACAGTTTGCCTAAATTGCAACAACCGGGTATCTACAGAGTTCCCTGTACTTGTGGCAAGGTTTACATCGGGCAGACTTCGAGAACAATATGCACTCGCATTAAGGAACATAATAGATGTATCAGGCTCATTCAACCTGATAAATCAGCTGTTGCCGATCATGCTTTAACACCTGGCCATGATGTCATGTTCCAAGGGGTGGATGTTCTTGCCCGTATAAAGCAATATCGTCCCAGAATCATCAGGGAGGCGGTTGAAATACGTAAACACCCAGATAATTTCAACCGCGACACCGGCTACAATCTCAGTGAATCCTGGCTACCTATTATCAGAACCCTGAGAAAGTAATTCACTGCTGCTTTCCGTTGTCCCTAACATGGGGCTATAATGGCGTCCATCTTTGGGCACCTTCTATATGTTCTTCGTTGCTTTCTCTTAGCAACATTGTCGTATTCCAGATTATTCCTGACGATGAAAGACATGGTTTCTTTCGAAACGCGTCGAATTGCAATATAATAAAACACGGCATAAGCCCAAAATTCAACATTATGAATAATAACACGGGCCGTGAAAGTCTAAATGACAATATTAGAAACCTCTATGGGGAGGATATTTTCCGACTGATGTCTAGATTCAGTAGGTTACGACGCAAGAAGGTGTGTCTAATCTCTTCACTCGCTTTTCTCTTAAGATGCCGGGATCATGATATTCTACCGAATTTTGTTATGTTGAAGCATTCCTTCAGAACACCTAAGGCAACGAGAATCTATCGTCGTGCAAGCAAGGCGTTATTGATAGAGAGGTTACAGCATACTCGTAAGCAGTTGGATTTTATTTCGAGGGAGTTACTACAGCTACATCTACGCCTCTCAAACTTCGTAAGTGAGGAATTATGGAATATCTTCGATCGTATTTCTTCAGTGCAAGCTAACAGCGTTCTAGATCAGGTGAGGGACAGACATATTTCCAAATATGATAGGTTATGTCAGTTGCAGAAATCTCAAGCCATTAGACTTGATGCTAACAAGGTTGTCGTAAATTTGTCCAGCAACCCCCTAAGTGATACCCAACAGGCAGTTCTCGCTAAAGGTCTCAATTTTGCTGTAGCGCCTAGAAGAATTCCTATTGAAGAACTTATTACATCCGTAGAATCCTCAGTACATCACCTCACACCTGAAGAGGCCGAGGAAGCCAGGCAAGAATGTTCCCGAGTTCTCAAGACAGCTAAGCCACCTAACACCAACTTAAAACAAGGCGAAAGCCGGGCACTTAAAGATCTAAGGGACAATTCTGATATTATCGTTCTCCCCGCTGACAAGGGTAATGCGACAGTGGTATTGGATAAGGTTGATTATGATTCCAAGATCTCGTCTTTGTTATCAGATCCTGTATATAGGATTAATAGTCGTGATCCTACTACTCGCTACTCAAATGTCACCGTCAAATTGATCAAGCAATCATCTATTCCAGCGGATACAGCGAAGACTCTCCTTCCAGGGGATGCTATTCCTCCGAGACTCTATGGTCTTCCTAAAATACATAAGGACGATGTTCCTCTTAGACCCATTGTTAGTACGATTGGTTCTCCTACATATGCCCTTTCCAAATACTTAGGTAGACTACTTCAGCCGCTTCTGGGTAACACGCCTTCGTACATTAAGGATTCCACACACTTCGTGGAAAAGTTAAAAGCTATAACACTTCAGCCGGGTGATATTCTAGTGAGTCTCGACGTGGTGTCTCTGTTTACGAGAGTACCTATTGATGGTGTTATGTCTCTCATTAATGGCCTTTTTCCTGAAGACATCACAAGACTTTTTTATCACTGCATGACCTCCTCCTACTTTCTATGGAATGGGAATTTTTATGAGCAGACTGATGGTGTGGCCATGGGTAGTCCTCTCTCTCCTGTTGTGGCTAATTTCTTCATGGAGAACTTTGAAGAGAAAGCTTTGTCGTCGGCTCCTTTCAAACCGAAGATCTGGTGGCGTTATGTGGATGACACGTTCGTTGTTTGGACGGAAGGTGAGGAAAATCTTAGCCATTTCCTGGATCACCTTAATCTCCAGCACCCTTCTATTTGTTTCACCATGGAAAAGGAATCTGACGGCAAAATACCTTTTTTAGATGTTCTCGTCACCAAGAAAGAGGATGGATCTTTAGGACACAGCGTTTTTCGTAAGCCAACACACACCAATAGATATCTCCACGCAAGTTCTCACCATCACCCTGCCCAGAAACATGGTATCCTTACAACTCTAACTACCAGGGCTAGGAGGATTTGTGAAGTGTCTTCTTTACAAGAAGAAATTAACACCCTGCGAACCACCTTTGAGAGCAACGGTTATAGCAAGGCTTTGATTTCTACGGTTCTGAAACCAACAAATAATAATAGGACGTCAGTTGAGAAAAGAGATGTAAGAGGAACTGCTTACCTTCCGTACATACATAACACAACGGATCGTATTGCTAAAATCCTACGTCGATACAACATACGGACTGTATTTGGAACTTCTGTTAAGATTAGGCAACTCCTGCGACCAACTAAGGACAGTTTGCCTAAATTGCAACAACCGGGTATCTACAGAGTTCCCTGTACTTGTGGCAAGGTTTACATCGGGCAGACTTCGAGAACAATATGCACTCGCATTAAGGAACATAATAGATGTATCAGGCTCATTCAACCTGATAAATCAGCTGTTGCCGATCATGCTTTAACACCTGGCCATGATGTCATGTTCCAAGGGGTGGATGTTCTTGCCCGTATAAAGCAATATCGTCCCAGAATCATCAGGGAGGCGGTTGAAATACGTAAACACCCAGATAATTTCAACCGCGACACCGGCTACAATCTCAGTGAATCCTGGCTACCTATTATCAGAACCCTGAGAAAGTAATTCACTGCTGCTTTCCGTTGTCCCTAACATGGGGCTATAATGGCGTCCATCTTTGGGCACCTTCTATATGTTCTTCGTTGCTTTCTCTTAGCAACATTGTCGTATTCCAGATTATTCCTGACGATGAAAGACATGGTTTCTTTCGAAACGCGTCGAATTGCAATATAATAAAACACGGCATAAGCCCAAAATTCAACATTATGAATAATAACACGGGCCGTGAAAGTCTAAATGACAATATTAGAAACCTCTATGGGGAGGATATTTTCCGACTGATGTCTAGATTCAGTAGGTTACGACGCAAGAAGGTGTGTCTAATCTCTTCACTCGCTTTTCTCTTAAGATGCCGGGATCATGATATTCTACCGAATTTTGTTATGTTGAAGCATTCCTTCAGAACACCTAAGGCAACGAGAATCTATCGTCGTGCAAGCAAGGCGTTATTGATAGAGAGGTTACAGCATACTCGTAAGCAGTTGGATTTTATTTCGAGGGAGTTACTACAGCTACATCTACGCCTCTCAAACTTCGTAAGTGAGGAATTATGGAATATCTTCGATCGTATTTCTTCAGTGCAAGCTAACAGCGTTCTAGATCAGGTGAGGGACAGACATATTTCCAAATATGATAGGTTATGTCAGTTGCAGAAATCTCAAGCCATTAGACTTGATGCTAACAAGGTTGTCGTAAATTTGTCCAGCAACCCCCTAAGTGATACCCAACAGGCAGTTCTCGCTAAAGGTCTCAATTTTGCTGTAGCGCCTAGAAGAATTCCTATTGAAGAACTTATTACATCCGTAGAATCCTCAGTACATCACCTCACACCTGAAGAGGCCGAGGAAGCCAGGCAAGAATGTTCCCGAGTTCTCAAGACAGCTAAGCCACCTAACACCAACTTAAAACAAGGCGAAAGCCGGGCACTTAAAGATCTAAGGGACAATTCTGATATTATCGTTCTCCCCGCTGACAAGGGTAATGCGACAGTGGTATTGGATAAGGTTGATTATGATTCCAAGATCTCGTCTTTGTTATCAGATCCTGTATATAGGATTAATAGTCGTGATCCTACTACTCGCTACTCAAATGTCACCGTCAAATTGATCAAGCAATCATCTATTCCAGCGGATACAGCGAAGACTCTCCTTCCAGGGGATGCTATTCCTCCGAGACTCTATGGTCTTCCTAAAATACATAAGGACGATGTTCCTCTTAGACCCATTGTTAGTACGATTGGTTCTCCTACATATGCCCTTTCCAAATACTTAGGTAGACTACTTCAGCCGCTTCTGGGTAACACGCCTTCGTACATTAAGGATTCCACACACTTCGTGGAAAAGTTAAAAGCTATAACACTTCAGCCGGGTGATATTCTAGTGAGTCTCGACGTGGTGTCTCTGTTTACGAGAGTACCTATTGATGGTGTTATGTCTCTCATTAATGGCCTTTTTCCTGAAGACATCACAAGACTTTTTTATCACTGCATGACCTCCTCCTACTTTCTATGGAATGGGAATTTTTATGAGCAGACTGATGGTGTGGCCATGGGTAGTCCTCTCTCTCCTGTTGTGGCTAATTTCTTCATGGAGAACTTTGAAGAGAAAGCTTTGTCGTCGGCTCCTTTCAAACCGAAGATCTGGTGGCGTTATGTGGATGACACGTTCGTTGTTTGGACGGAAGGTGAGGAAAATCTTAGCCATTTCCTGGATCACCTTAATCTCCAGCACCCTTCTATTTGTTTCACCATGGAAAAGGAATCTGACGGCAAAATACCTTTTTTAGATGTTCTCGTCACCAAGAAAGAGGATGGATCTTTAGGACACAGCGTTTTTCGTAAGCCAACACACACCAATAGATATCTCCACGCAAGTTCTCACCATCACCCTGCCCAGAAACATGGTATCCTTACAACTCTAACTACCAGGGCTAGGAGGATTTGTGAAGTGTCTTCTTTACAAGAAGAAATTAACACCCTGCGAACCACCTTTGAGAGCAACGGTTATAGCAAGGCTTTGATTTCTACGGTTCTGAAACCAACAAATAATAATAGGACGTCAGTTGAGAAAAGAGATGTAAGAGGAACTGCTTACCTTCCGTACATACATAACACAACGGATCGTATTGCTAAAATCCTACGTCGATACAACATACGGACTGTATTTGGAACTTCTGTTAAGATTAGGCAACTCCTGCGACCAACTAAGGACAGTTTGCCTAAATTGCAACAACCGGGTATCTACAGAGTTCCCTGTACTTGTGGCAAGGTTTACATCGGGCAGACTTCGAGAACAATATGCACTCGCATTAAGGAACATAATAGATGTATCAGGCTCATTCAACCTGATAAATCAGCTGTTGCCGATCATGCTTTAACACCTGGCCATGATGTCATGTTCCAAGGGGTGGATGTTCTTGCCCGTATAAAGCAATATCGTCCCAGAATCATCAGGGAGGCGGTTGAAATACGTAAACACCCAGATAATTTCAACCGCGACACCGGCTACAATCTCAGTGAATCCTGGCTACCTATTATCAGAACCCTGAGAAAGTAATTCACTGCTGCTTTCCGTTGTCCCTAACATGGGGCTATAATGGCGTCCATCTTTGGGCACCTTCTATATGTTCTTCGTTGCTTTCTCTTAGCAACATTGTCGTATTCCAGATTATTCCTGACGATGAAAGACATGGTTTCTTTCGAAACGCGTCGAATTGCAATATAATAAAACACGGCATAAGCCCAAAATTCAACATTATGAATAATAACACGGGCCGTGAAAGTCTAAATGACAATATTAGAAACCTCTATGGGGAGGATATTTTCCGACTGATGTCTAGATTCAGTAGGTTACGACGCAAGAAGGTGTGTCTAATCTCTTCACTCGCTTTTCTCTTAAGATGCCGGGATCATGATATTCTACCGAATTTTGTTATGTTGAAGCATTCCTTCAGAACACCTAAGGCAACGAGAATCTATCGTCGTGCAAGCAAGGCGTTATTGATAGAGAGGTTACAGCATACTCGTAAGCAGTTGGATTTTATTTCGAGGGAGTTACTACAGCTACATCTACGCCTCTCAAACTTCGTAAGTGAGGAATTATGGAATATCTTCGATCGTATTTCTTCAGTGCAAGCTAACAGCGTTCTAGATCAGGTGAGGGACAGACATATTTCCAAATATGATAGGTTATGTCAGTTGCAGAAATCTCAAGCCATTAGACTTGATGCTAACAAGGTTGTCGTAAATTTGTCCAGCAACCCCCTAAGTGATACCCAACAGGCAGTTCTCGCTAAAGGTCTCAATTTTGCTGTAGCGCCTAGAAGAATTCCTATTGAAGAACTTATTACATCCGTAGAATCCTCAGTACATCACCTCACACCTGAAGAGGCCGAGGAAGCCAGGCAAGAATGTTCCCGAGTTCTCAAGACAGCTAAGCCACCTAACACCAACTTAAAACAAGGCGAAAGCCGGGCACTTAAAGATCTAAGGGACAATTCTGATATTATCGTTCTCCCCGCTGACAAGGGTAATGCGACAGTGGTATTGGATAAGGTTGATTATGATTCCAAGATCTCGTCTTTGTTATCAGATCCTGTATATAGGATTAATAGTCGTGATCCTACTACTCGCTACTCAAATGTCACCGTCAAATTGATCAAGCAATCATCTATTCCAGCGGATACAGCGAAGACTCTCCTTCCAGGGGATGCTATTCCTCCGAGACTCTATGGTCTTCCTAAAATACATAAGGACGATGTTCCTCTTAGACCCATTGTTAGTACGATTGGTTCTCCTACATATGCCCTTTCCAAATACTTAGGTAGACTACTTCAGCCGCTTCTGGGTAACACGCCTTCGTACATTAAGGATTCCACACACTTCGTGGAAAAGTTAAAAGCTATAACACTTCAGCCGGGTGATATTCTAGTGAGTCTCGACGTGGTGTCTCTGTTTACGAGAGTACCTATTGATGGTGTTATGTCTCTCATTAATGGCCTTTTTCCTGAAGACATCACAAGACTTTTTTATCACTGCATGACCTCCTCCTACTTTCTATGGAATGGGAATTTTTATGAGCAGACTGATGGTGTGGCCATGGGTAGTCCTCTCTCTCCTGTTGTGGCTAATTTCTTCATGGAGAACTTTGAAGAGAAAGCTTTGTCGTCGGCTCCTTTCAAACCGAAGATCTGGTGGCGTTATGTGGATGACACGTTCGTTGTTTGGACGGAAGGTGAGGAAAATCTTAGCCATTTCCTGGATCACCTTAATCTCCAGCACCCTTCTATTTGTTTCACCATGGAAAAGGAATCTGACGGCAAAATACCTTTTTTAGATGTTCTCGTCACCAAGAAAGAGGATGGATCTTTAGGACACAGCGTTTTTCGTAAGCCAACACACACCAATAGATATCTCCACGCAAGTTCTCACCATCACCCTGCCCAGAAACATGGTATCCTTACAACTCTAACTACCAGGGCTAGGAGGATTTGTGAAGTGTCTTCTTTACAAGAAGAAATTAACACCCTGCGAACCACCTTTGAGAGCAACGGTTATAGCAAGGCTTTGATTTCTACGGTTCTGAAACCAACAAATAATAATAGGACGTCAGTTGAGAAAAGAGATGTAAGAGGAACTGCTTACCTTCCGTACATACATAACACAACGGATCGTATTGCTAAAATCCTACGTCGATACAACATACGGACTGTATTTGGAACTTCTGTTAAGATTAGGCAACTCCTGCGACCAACTAAGGACAGTTTGCCTAAATTGCAACAACCGGGTATCTACAGAGTTCCCTGTACTTGTGGCAAGGTTTACATCGGGCAGACTTCGAGAACAATATGCACTCGCATTAAGGAACATAATAGATGTATCAGGCTCATTCAACCTGATAAATCAGCTGTTGCCGATCATGCTTTAACACCTGGCCATGATGTCATGTTCCAAGGGGTGGATGTTCTTGCCCGTATAAAGCAATATCGTCCCAGAATCATCAGGGAGGCGGTTGAAATACGTAAACACCCAGATAATTTCAACCGCGACACCGGCTACAATCTCAGTGAATCCTGGCTACCTATTATCAGAACCCTGAGAAAGTAATTCACTGCTGCTTTCCGTTGTCCCTAACATGGGGCTATAATGGCGTCCATCTTTGGGCACCTTCTATATGTTCTTCGTTGCTTTCTCTTAGCAACATTGTCGTATTCCAGATTATTCCTGACGATGAAAGACATGGTTTCTTTCGAAACGCGTCGAATTGCAATATAATAAAACACGGCATAAGCCCAAAATTCAACATTATGAATAACGTTAAAGTCTTTTCATAATGAAAGGTAAATGTTAATAACAAAATCCGGGTCAACAAGTACTAGGAAATATTTATAGAACACGTGGATAAACTGTGATTTAACCATGATGGCTCCATAAAATAACCCTTGGTTACAAATTCGATGAAAGTGTGGCTTGTAACAATATTTTAACGCCCCAACATATTTTAAAGTCATCCAACCCACAATATGGTTGATGCTCCATTTTAACAACCTCATTCCTGCGACTTAATTGCACAATCAGAATGGCACATTTAACTATTTCCACACACAATAATTTCTTCCCAAATTATACATAATAATCAAGCCTTTGCTTGTTACTCAAACTGGAAGATTTATGTGCTAGTAAGCTCCTCAATGAGTTTACTGTAATTTTACCATTAGTTTAAACGTTAATATTTTCACAACGTGTCTATTTCTGGTCAAACGTTCTATCAAAAGACGTTGCTCATAATGATTTATATTTATACAAACTCTAGTAAAACCCTGTTTTATACATTCTATTTGCTTCCCGTATCATTACTTTCCGTGTCTTCCAAAAGATTTAACTGCATAATGCAAGTGTAAAATGTTTCCATTGAATTATTCTGTTAGTTGAATGTGGGCGTACGTTAACCAATAGCCTTCGTAAAATCAAGTATCCGATCTAGAAAACTGTTTAAATATCCAATTTATAAATCACACTACATGATATGATTATTAGAAAATATAAATCATAATTATTATTATCTACAAAAGGAAAATGATAATTATTAAATCAGCATTATTAATATTATTAATTCCACAACTGAATTTAATGTTGCCAAATTATTCGAGAAATATCATACTCGACTTCCTAAATATGGATAATTATCCATTCCTTAACTTAAATTTATCATTAAATTTACAGTTACGTCGGCTGATGACTGCGATTAGAAAAAAATATCAAAATCCAATAAATGCTCATTATGCTCGTCCATTGATTCAAATCATTGAATCCTCATGTCTGAGTGTAAGAACTGCTCAGAACGAGGCTTCCCATGCCTCGCATAAATATTTGCAACAGCAAACTCTCGAAGAAAAACATGTGTTGGCAAGACTGTAGAAGAATGAGAAATTCCAGCTAACTACGCATAAAAATAATGCAAAATTGTAGCTTACATTCTTGTAGATCTTGATGTTGAAGATAATCTGGTCAAAACCAGATCATTCCAGTCTTTTGTCTCCATTTGGACAACGCACTTAAATTCTTGTATCGGCCTCCATTGTATACCCGCAAGATGTCTAACCGGACATAGCGGTAATCATATTCGTTGCCTGATATGCTTGATGAAAATTGTTCATATTAGCTGCATCAACAGCTGAAGTAATATTCTTGGCAGGGGCAAGATCGAATTGATCCATGATGCAAAATACCAGATGTAACATGACCCAACTGTGATGCATTCAGTACCATCAATACTTTGACAATCTTGTTCAGCACTGGTACAAGTTCTGATATCCAAGTCCCTGGGCAGAGTTTCTCACTCTCCAGACCATGCTAGGCACAGCTGGTTTCCCTATGTCGGCTAAATGAACTGAACCGTGCAAGAATGGTATTTGAAAAGTACTGACTTATTATCTTAGTTGGTCAAATAGTTACCAAGACAAAAGCTTGCTTCTGGCCATTGGATATAAAATAATCCAGTTTAAATATTTGTGGACTGTGGATAAAAAAATATAGACAAAGTCTAACATATGTCCGTGTAGCAGTTATAATTACCAATGTTCTGCCACAAAAGTCTATCACCTGAGTGATAACTTATGAAGAATTCTAAGTTCACTTGAAATAAATTCAAACACTTTTTCGAAGTCCAGTAACCATGTATTGTCGTTGAATCGCACCAAGTCCTAAAGTTATAAGCGTAACGTAGAATATGGCAACCATGTGCTCGTAGATTATCTTCACGACGTAACAGCGATGTACTTAGCGACAGAGCGCTTGCGAAAAAGTGACATAACATGCCATGGTCCGCGGCCGTTTTATACTCTCCATGCGGACTCCTAACGTCACTGTGAGATATCAGCTCAAAACTAAATCATCTCATATCTGGGCTTTCGCTGGTTCGATTTTCTTGAAATATAGCACGTTCTTCTTCCCTTTTCCGTGCCAGTAATCTGGTACTAGTCCCATGTTTCTAATCAATCGGGAAATATTTAATCAAACTATCAAACTATGACAAACTTGCTACGTCACTTAACGTTCTGTAGGCTGCATAAAGCTTCGAAATGCTTCTTAGAACATTGGGAGCGCGCTATTCAAAACCTTTGCTCTGGACTTAGCATCTGGGCCTGTGCTCTTAAATCTGGACAACTGGATTTGGGCACAATAACTTAATGTGGGAAGCGTTTTCTTTAACCCAAACTGCAAGGTCATCAGCCAAATAGTTTCATGATGGCGTATGTATGAATCATGCAAGTAATATAGCCAAACCGTAACTTACGAATCAACAAAGCCTGGCCTCAAGAATTCACCTTATCGTACATAGGGAGGTTTAAACTGCTCTCAAGGTATTGACCGGTAGGATATTCCCATATTATAATAGAATATTTAACCGTAGAAGTGACTGACAGGTCAGGCCTACCATGCCATATCGTTGTGGGTCCGTGCTGTTCCGTTGTGAAAATGGCCGCTTTTCTTGCTCGTAAATCCATATATTTTTCCGTAACTGCGTAAGTTTATACCCTTTTAAGATTGTACTGAACAAAATAATACATATTTAGTATCAAATGGTTTATAGAAACGCCAGATAACTCTAATGAAATCGTTCATTTCAGCACAAAATATGATACAGTTATACTAAACCAGTTGTTTACCAAGTGTTATCGTATCTCATCCGTGGCGCAATGGTAACGACCTGGGCTCATAGTTTGAAGGTTCATATTTCGAATCCCCGCAAATTCATTTTTTTACTTCATTTTCTTTTGTATTTATTGATTTACCACTACTCAGACCTTATAATGTTAAGTATAGTCTATATAGTGTGTATTTGTAATCGAAAATATTATAAATATACTTACAACACCACATATTTTAGCACTCGAATACAGTGATTAATATTCGTTGACCTTCATTCGTGGTAGAGCCTATTGCTGTTGTGTTTGTTGTTGATTCTTTAGGGGTCTTGCGGCATCAAGGTCTTGTAGCCCCGCTAACTTGGGTGTGTGTAGAAGTTTTGTGATAACTTGTGCTACTGTGATGTCTGTAGGCTTACTTGTGTGTGTAGTTTTAGACGAGAAAGGATTTGGGTAGGAAACTGTTGTTGTTGTCGTCTCATTTGAGATGCATGGGCAGCATGGTCATTTAGCCCGTGTACTTGGGTGAGTGTTGAATTTTGTGTGATAACCTCTGTTATTTTGATGGCTGTATTAGTGTATGTATATATATAATTCAAGTGAGGATTCAATCAATCAACGTTTAATATCCGTATAGCAGATCGTATTTCAACAAGCTACTACAACCAGCATGAAATTATATTCCTTGAAAAGGACAAAGAGTTATAACTATACCCATGCGTTTAGGAGAAAGTAGGCTATACGTTCTTCACTGAACATCTTGTTCACTTCTATGGTCTGATTTTATGTTACAGGCAAACATGCTTATCAACTTTTATTTAAGATAACTAAAATCTCTAATTAGTATTAAAATGTACTTTATGCAATATAAAAACACATATGGATTTAGTGATATTTTAGCCTACTTTTGATTTTCCAAAAATTAAAGTAGACTTATGAGATCGACACAGGGCCAAAAGTTGTCTGGCTATCTCTCTGTGTGTGTGTGTGTGTGTGGGATTTGGTATGTCTGTCCCCCCTCCCTGACCCCCTGTCAATTCAAACACAACGAAACCAAATCGAACCACCTTAGGTACAGAGGTAGTACTTGCAAGGGACAACTCAGTGTCTTGTTGTATATCGCCGGAATCATAACAAAAAGAAATGGCGCCCACCCAAATGTTCTGAGCTTAAATCAAATTACGACTAACCTAATCATCCGATCTCTACCATATTTTGCAATAATATACCGTAAATGGGGAAGTGTCTTTTGCTCAAACTACAAAGTCATCGGCCAAATAGTTTCAAGATGGCAGATGTATGAATCATGCAAGTATTTTAGCCAAACCGTAAGTTACGATTCAACAAGGCCTGGCCTTACCAAATATAGTCATCGTATGAAGGAAGGTTTACACTGTCTCAAGGAGGTGACCGTTAGAATACTAGCATTTTAGAATAGAATATGTAACCGCAGTAGTGACTATCAGGTCAGGCTGACCTAGGCTGATCTACCGTATCGTGCTGGGCCGTGCCGTTCCGTTGGGTTGAATGGCCGCTATTGTTTGCTCTTAAATCCATATATATCCGCAACTTCGTAAGTTTATATCCTTTTAGGAATGTACTGAAGAAAATAATACTTATTTAGTATCAAATGGTTTATAGAAACGCAGAAAACGCTAATGAAATCGTTTATTGCAAGGCAAAATATTGTGGATTTATACAAAACCAGTTGTTAACCATATAATGTTGTTCGGCATGTGTGGCGTACTGGTTGCGACCTATACTTATAGTCTGAAGGTTCATGGATTGAGTCCCAGCAGGTTCAAATACTTTTACTTGATTTGTTTGTATTTATTGTTTTATAACGACTCACACGTTATAATGTTAAAAGGAAGCTTGTAGTTTTACGTGCCCGTTATTCTCACGATCATGAGCCACGGCGCCTCCTTTACGTGGAATCTGAACCACAGGCCATGGCATATCACTTCGAAAATCTCACATGTATCGACCGGGAATCGAACTCAGTCTAGCTTGGTGAGAGGCATACAGCTTGACCGCTGCACCACCACGCATATTTAGTGTGTATTTGCAATAAAAATGTATATATATATATATATATATATATATATATATTTATGTTCGACCCTCACTATTATGTGTTTGAAAACTGTATCATAATGATGGTCATTATAACACCGTTTTTCATTACGATACAGTTTCTCCAGCCAATCAGAGCTCGTTCATTGACCAATTAGGTAACGATAATTTCGTGCATGCGCTCAAAATCCAACATGTCGGACATAAACACAACATCGAACTATAATAAATTACCGACATGGAATACCCACCGTCCATATGTTCGCGTAAATAAACTGGCGAATATGAGACAAGAAATAGCACAGTACCTTAAAATCACTAACACTAATTTCTACACAGCGCATTGTCTTCAAATGACTGCGGTGACAATATTACTGAGGGACGGCTGATGTAAACATATGGCTGCATATGGCATTGCAAGCCCACAGAGCGCATGCGTCGGCCGTTCAAAGCTCTTGAAAGACGAAGGTATAGCACCCAACGCTCGCTCTGCGATCACAAAATTCCAGTAGCTGACTCTCAACAGATATTTATGAATATTTATGTTAAAACATATAATAAAGTTATAATTATCGTCGAACATAAACAGTCGTATGCAACGCGCCTATAATGGTAATTAAGACACTCGTATGGAAATTATAAAACTCGCATACGCTCGTTTTATAAAAAATACTCGTGTCTTAATTATAGCCATTATAGGCTCGTTGCATAATGTACTATTATGTTCGACCCTCACTATTATGTGTCAGAAAACGGTGTCATAATGATGGTCATTATAACACTTATTTTCATTATGATACAGTTTCTCCAGCCAATCAGAGCTCGTTCATTGACCAATTAGGTAACGATACCTTCGCGCATGCGCTCAAAATCCAACATGTCGGACATGAACACAACATCGAACTATAATAAATTACCGACATGGAATACGCACCGTCCATATGTTCATGTAAATAAACTGGCGAATATGAAACAAGAAATAGCACTGTACCTTAAAATCACCAACACTAATTTCTACACAGCGCATTCAAACGACTCCGGTGACAATATTACTGTGGGACGGCAGATGTAAACGTACGGCTTGCATATGGCATTGCAAGCACACAGAGTGCATGCGTCGGTCGTTCAAAGATCTTGAAAGACAGAGAGATGTCTCGCGCTCGCTCTCCGATAACAAAATTCTTGTGGCTGACTCTCAACAGATATTTATGAATATTTATGTTAAAACATATAATAAAATCATAATTATCGTCGAACATAAACAGTCGTATGCAACTCGCCTATAATGGTAATTAAGACACTCGTATGGAAATTATAAAACTCGCATACGCTCGTTTTATAAAAAACACTCGTGTCTTAATTATAGCCATTATAGGCTCGTTGCATAATGTACTATTATAACACCACATACTTCAACACTCGACTACAGCGATTAAAATTCATTGTCCTTGTCCTTGATCCGTGGTAGCGTCAATTGTAGTTGTCGTTTTTGTTGTTGATTCTTTAGGGGTCTTGCGTCATCATGGTGTTGTAGCCCCGTTTACTTGGGTGAGAAGAGAAGTTGTCTGATAACCTGTGTCATTGTGATGTCTGTAGGCTTACTAGTTTCTG
Organism: Meconema thalassinum; assembly: GCA_946902985.2. Classification (NCBI taxonomy): domain Eukaryota; kingdom Metazoa; phylum Arthropoda; class Insecta; order Orthoptera; family Tettigoniidae; genus Meconema; species Meconema thalassinum. The sequence goes on from OX336389.2 coordinate 655,079,239, forward strand.
TAGTTTTAGACGTGAAAGAATTTGGGTAGGAAGCTGTTGTTGTTGTTTCATTTGAGATGCATGGACATCATGGTCATTTAGCCTCGTGTACTTGGATGAGCGTTGAATTTTGTCTGATAACCTGTGTTATTATGATGGCTGTATTAGTGTGTGTATATATATTTCAGGTGAAGATTCAATCCATAGTAGTATAATATCCGTATGGCACGTTGTATTTCAACAAGCTACTTCAACCATCATTCAATTATACTCCTTGAAAAGGACAAAGAAGTATAACTATGCCCATGCATTTAGGAGAAAGTAGACTATATGTTCTTTACTGAATATCTTGTTGGTTTGTATAATGTTTCTGTTTTAATTTTTGGGCTTCAAATATCACTCATACTCACCCACGTCACCCATTACATCAGAGTTATCTGCCCGAAGTCAGTAGTTTGAAAAACACCTCCTTCACGCTTTTTCCGCCGGTCTCCTCGGATAATTGCACCTTTCCACATGCTTGGAAGATGAACCGAAGACAATTAGATATACCCAGCCAACTGGAATTTAATATGCCTCTGTACATTTCATGATAGTGTTTAACAGGAATAACTATTTCCTATTTCATAGGATCTTCATCTGCACCTGTGATAGATTTTTGTACAAACACAACTTGAAAAGGGTTCTTCATCTTACATTCCTTCACAGTTTTGACATACATTTTAGGGCCATAAACGGTTTCAGACTTCTTCTTACATCGCTCTATTGCTCCAAAATCTGAATCAATAGGCATCATACTGAGTCCTGGTACTGGGTACAGTATTCTTATTTTACCAAAAATTCTCTTAGCACAGAGCTGGTCTAAATAGCAAAAGAGATACCTATTCATGTTCAGTGAGAATTCATTGTCTCTAAAATGAGCACGATTTATTTCTGTTGACTTTTGAACCTGATTATGATCCTCAAGACATGTTATTACTTCACCAGGGCACTTTGCAGCGAATTTCTCTGCATACAAGTACTGTACATAACGGATTTGTTTCTCGTCATATTGTGAATCCACAACTGACGGCGATAATATTCATCTTGCACATTTGTGACTGGTAGAGGCAAGGCAAATAGCAAGTGTATCTAGAGTCACCGTATTTCGCAACACTGAGTTCTTGAAGAAAGGTTTCTGCATGTCTCCGCTGCTGCTCCAAGCACTTCTCGAGGTTTCCTCGAGTTCCATCATCTTCGGATGATTTCGTTGCGTCAATGCCTACTTTGTACTTCGTGCAGACCAAACGATACAGTCGTAAAAACTCGCTGGAGGATTTCATACGAGATGATATCGTCTTTATGTTTCGGTTGTAACTTTGGAAGATGAACACTTCTGGGTCCAAGAACTTCTTCGGTATATTATCTGATTGCAGGGTGTGTTCGTTGACAACAATATCCATGATTGTAGAGGGAAAGATTGGAATAATTCCAATGGATTGAGGGAACTTAGTGATTTCTTTCATTGCATTGTGTGGACTTGGTGATTTCTTTCATTGAATTGAGTGGACTTAGTGAGTTAATTGCACCTAGGGATTTCTCTCATTGAATTACTGGAAACTGCCGATTACACCTATGTAAATTACATAGACATAGGGTTATTTTTGCCTCAGATGTAGGGTGTAGTAGCAATGTAGAGATGAAACGATCAGCTCAGGACAGGGAGGCATGGAAAGCTGCATCATCAAACCAGTCAAAAGACTGAAGACTCAAACAACAACAGGGTAATTTTTAGTTGAAACTGATTGGGGATTTGAAAAGAGGGGAATATTTTGGTCCGAATACATGTATTATCCCCATTTGTCGAAAAATAGACTTAGTGATTTTATTTATTGGTCTCTACTTATAAATCTCGTGATCTTTGGGTTTGTATGGTGTATATAGCAGCAGCCTGTAATATTACGGGACGTACTATAATACTCTCGTAGAAATCGCAACTTAACTATTGAAACGGTGAAGAGTCCAATTGCCTATACATGCATTGAGGACCTACATCTTTAATTTTTATGAGGAGTTACAGAGTATCAGCAATTCTCCAGTCATCTCAGAGTAGTTATAAGTTCTTATTGCTAGAGGTACCGTTGCGCGCGTGCGTAAATACTCCAGGCAGCAACACACTTTCCCCTCTACACACTCCGGGAAGCAACGTTCACTCCACCTCAGCGGGATATCGAGCTAACACTACATGACCATATTGTGCCTAGCTTGACCCTACAGCACCAAAATAAGTTAGGCTACTTATACAGCACTTACCACACGGGGTACGCGAGAGCTACTAACCTTGAGGGGATTGGTTTGACGACCTGTTTCAAAGAATCTATTTCTGTAGTTGCTATTTTTAATACTTGCATTTAACCGTTTTATAAATACAGAACAATTTCAATTCGTACGCTTATGTATAAAAAAGCAAGAGCTCACCATCATAGAAGATGGTGTCTAACTTCACAATACACAATAAGGACATGTAATGTCTTAAAGCTATTCAATTTGAAGGATGAATCTTACAAAATGCTGGGGGAGAAAATTCAAGTAATGTGCATCAGAAATGATGCATGTATTTTGCTTTCAGACGAAAGCGAAGACGTATTAGAATAGGAAATGTACTCTTTGAATTCCAGGTTTGAGTCTCTTTGCAACAATCAAAGTGCTGCCACTAAAAGAACCGTTCTAAGGGCCTGAATCTTCACAAGGGATCCTTGGAATTCGGTGGATGGATGGAAAAGAATTTGGCAGAGATAGAGCAATCTAGTAGTAGCCTAGTCCTTGAAAGGAGATGCGTAATTTGCCTTCCTTCCAAGAAGAGCTCTGGAGAAATACGCCAATGAAATGAGCTAAATCGAGAAAATGAGAAAGGGAAGCTCGCTTGAAATTGACTTTATCAAGGCAAACCGCACGGCAGTAATATGCTCGTTCCTTCACTCGTGTAGCGCGGTCGTTTTTACATGGTTAGCTGCTGACCTATTTATTCAGAAAGATGCCCCATTTCCTGGAGTTTCATGTTTCTGCTTGGTAAGCTCATAAAGGATTATACAGTAGATAAGATTTGTGATACATTGCAAATATTTGTTTATAAACTATATCGGTTCTCGTGGCACCGTTATAACTATTACCATTGTCACTGCCTCTCAGTCTTTCAGAAATAACTCGCGGCGTAGCCGTGCTTGTTAAATGGGGTAACATGGTCGCTCGGCTATCTGGAGGAAGTTCAGATATATGGGGTTTGAATCCTGGCGCTGACAGCGGCTGTCCTGGGTGTGCTTTTTCCTCACTAGCTCCAGGCCAATGCCGGGTTAGTACCTTAATTCAGCTACCCCATCCCTCTGTACCTCATATTGTGACTCACACTAGTAAACTCATCACATAATTGCAGGTTTTCAGACAAAGCTATATACACATCCAACTACACGGGGCTGATGACCAAGATATACCAAATCCCTAAAATGAATTAACAACAAACACAATCTTTCTATTTACATAGGGTAGTGACAACATATGTTACAGGAAAATAGTTGAAAGAAATCAGGATTTGGGTGGAGTAGTGTCCCACGTGCAACTCAAGGATGTCAGATAATACCAGCTCTTCGGATATGTAGTAATGGTAATGCTTATGCTGATAGTAATAATAATGCTGATTATTATTATTATTATTATTATTATTATTATTATTATTATTATTATTATTATTACGAAGCCTCCGCGGCTTAGGCGGCAGCACGCCGGCCTCTCACCGCTGGGTCCACTCACCATCCATAAAACAACCTGCAGATACAACATTAGTATAGATATTTTACTGTAGACTACAGGAAAATCATAAATCATAAGCCAAATGAGAATAATTACAAAATAATACTAATAATGATGCTGATATTATGGGTTTAACGTCCCATTCAACAAATGGGGCTTTAGAGACGCGTGGTGCCAAAATTATTCCCTGAAGAGAATCGTCAACGTGCCAGTTTAATCTAATGAAACAGCTCCTTCAAATGCCAGCTAACATGGGCAGGGATTCGATGCCGCAAGCTTGGGTACAGCAGGTGAGAACTTAACCGCTGCGATACGCAGTCAACCATTTATTACATTTGTGATTCGTGGACAAAACAATAAAATACAAGTAATATTAAGATTAAGTCATTGTGCGTGAGAGAAAATCGTAGACTATATCAAAAAAATAATGATACATTAAAAAATATGGTAGTATAGTGGTTGTGGATTAAGAGGAAAACATGTAAGTCATCTGTAAGAAAAACACTGATAGTCAGTCTGAAAGACTAGACTTTATATCATTTTAAATGCCACAAATGCTACAAATGCTGCGTGAACTGTTAGAAAAAAAACCGAACACTGATAGTCAGTCTGAAAGACTAGACTTTATATCATTTTAAACGCTACAAATGCTACAAATGCTGCGTGAGCTCAAAGTCCGTTAGCAAAAAATAAATAAAAAATAGCAAGTGCAAACCAAGGTCAAAGGAGGTAGCTGGCTGGAGACGTGATGCTCACTGGAGCGCGCGGGGAAAGGGGGAAGCTCAAGCAGTACTATGACGTCACACACCTCAGTGCATTCTCGGTACATTTCGTCCCGTCACCTTAACGTAACGCCAGACCCCAGAGAAGTCGACATAATCATTTAAAATGAAAAAAGGGCCATTGTATGTTACTTTATATATAGTGAAAAAGCTTCAGATGCAGCTGAATAATTCACGGGCCAATAAAGAACCTTGGTGTTGGGGTAGCGTGCCTGACTCTCACCCGGAGACCCCGCGTTCGATTCCCGGCTCTGGCAGGGATTTTCGAAACAGAGGTGAGGGCTGGAACGGGGTGCACTCAGCCTCGTGATGACAAATGAGTAGCTGTCAGACAGTGAGGCAGCGCCCCGGTCATGAAAGCTAAGATTAACGGCGGAGGGGACCCGATGCGCTGACCAGGCGTCACCCCAATATCTGCAGGCCAAATGGCTTGCCAGCGGTCGCTTGGTAGGCCTAAGCCCTTCATGGGCTGTAGTGTCAGGGATTATTTATTAAGAAAGTACTGTAAAGATCACCAACTACATTAGTATTAACAAAGGCCCGGAAGTTTATGCAAAATCATAACTTTCATATTTATGCTTATTTTGGTTATTTTGGTACAATGTATCATATTTTCTCCTTTGCCTGTTTGAGTGGATATCTGTGCTTGAGAAGGGCGTTTATTCTTTATTCGTATTGTTTTTAAGCGAGTTTTGTTACTTCATGTTCTTAAAGCCATACATTTCGATTCGGACCCCGAGAGTCTATCACAGAATAACAATGACATTATTTAAATACCTAGTGCGTTTCAGTTCTTTTGCAAATTAATATAAAGTAGCTTTATTCAGCATTCACTTTGTAAATATTGTAGAATTATTTTCATTTTATACAAGTAGTTCCATTAAGAACTATGTAGCCTAATTTCATAGATACTACTTATGTTAAATGCCTCAATCAATATACACAATGTCAGTTTGATTGCTGTAATAGATTCGTAGATATTGAGAACCTCCTAAATATTTCGGACGGTTGCCAAGTAGCATTTTTATATACAGGCCTTAGAGTTATGTACTATTACATGAAGATTATTGTGTAGGTGTTTAATTCAAACTTCAATCGCATGATTCGGTCACAAGAAATAAAAACGAGCTTTTAAAATTTCGCTCAGCCACCATCTTGTGGTTGTGAAAATAATTTAAATGAATTAGATGCCAGTGGATTTAATTGTCTATGAGCATATACCGTACCAAGTTTCACTGCAGCTGAATTTCGCTAGAAACGTCCATTTGAATATATTAATTTCGCGTCACCGCTATGTTGGATTTAGGCCCACCAGGTTATTGATCGTCCCATAGGTGAACGTCTGTTTATAACTTCTATAAACATACAAAATGTCAGTTTGATTGCCATCGTAGATTAATAGATATTGAGAACCGTCTAAATATTTCGGATGGTCGCCATGTTGGATTTTAATATATGTAGGCCATAGAGTTATGTACTAGTCTATTAAAAGAGGATTATTGTGTACGTTCATTATTCAAACGTTGACTTCGATTGCATGATTAGAACACAAGTGTTCACTCCAAACTAAGGATGTGTTGCGAAAGATTAAGTAATTGAAGGATTCTAGTGGTGGCGAGTAATATGACCTCAGTAGCGTAATGTTAAAAAGTTACCAATTAATACTCCCATACAATAAATATCTGAGATAAGGCAAATTCCCTGCTTTGTTAAATCTTGTAAAATTATACTCATCGTATATTAAAAATAAATAAGTTTCTCACGGTTTGCTGTATTTCAATGCAGAGGTGTGATGCATGGTACTCAAATTAATAGTATTTTTTATTTTTATTATCATTATTATTATTATTAGGCATTGAGCGTTTAGGACCTCAAAAGTAAAGAAAGATGGAAGGAAATATTCCCTAAAACCTAGCCGAATATGACTTAAACGGGAATATTTGACCTATGTAGTTTAGGAATGTGTAGTATGTATTGCTGTAGTCCTAACATACAACAGACATATCGTCCATGAAACGGCAATACGTCGTATCCCACAAGACATCAATTTTGCAGGGGACTCAAAAAACATTGCAGGACGTCAATAGTACATCCTAAATATATTATGAAAGTGTTAAATTGATTCATTCTAGTCTCGTTTGACTGCTACAATACAAAAATGGAGTTTTTTACATTTTTCTTGAATATATGTGGGTTATGGCATTTTGAATCAACGAATTTGTACAGAATGTGTGTTGCGACGTTTTGCATGTTGGTACTTTCCTACAGATTTACTGTTTTCAGACAAAATATAAAAGCTAATAACGGTTAATATTGAATATTCTATACACATACTGCTTAAAATAAAGTGGATAAATAATAAAAATTATATTTTATTGAAAATGAACTAATGTACGGTACTGTATCCAAGATCCTCTCAAGGTTACTATGTGAAAGGAAGGAAGCTTGTAGTTTAACGTAACCGTTAATCTTGAGATCATGAGCCACGGGACCTCCTTTTTACGTGGAATCCGAACCACAGGACATGGCATTTCACTTCGAAAATCTCACATGCATTGACCGGGAATCGATCCCGGACCGCCTTGGTGAGAGGCATACAGCTAGACCGCTGAGCCACCACGCCCCCCGGTTACTATGTGAACATAATAGGCTAATATTATTTAACCATAGTCAGTAATTAGAGTTTCTTTCAAATAAGAGAATTAGTGTTAAGTAAGTAGACTATGCCTGCCCCGTGGTGTTGGGGTAGCGCGCCTGCCTCTCGCCCGGAGGCCCCGGGTTCGATTCCCGGCTCCGTCAGGGATTTTAGAAACTGACGTGACCTGCCCCGTGGTGTTGGGGTAGCGCGCCTGCCTCTCGCCCGGAGGCCCCGGGTTCGATTCCCGGCTCCGTCAGGGATTTTAGAAACTGACGTGAGGGCTGGAACTGGGTGCACTCAGCCTCGTGAGGACAATTGAGTAGCTGTCTGACATTGAGGCAGCGCACCTATCACGAAAGCCAAGATTAACGGCCGAGGGGACCCGATGCGCTGATCACGTGTCACCCCAATATCTGCAGGCCAAACGGCTGGGCAGAGGTTGCTTGGTAGGCCTAGGCCTTTCATGGGCTGTAGTGTCAGGGGTTATTTTATTTTTATTTTTAAGTGATTAAAACTATTAGAATGAACACTTTCCTTAAGGAGCAATGCAATATAATCGGTAATTTGTGAAGTTGTAGGTATATTTGTGCTCTGTGTTATTTTGCTAGTTTTTCCCTACACATCAGGGGCAAACACATTTCAGAAACCTAGTCTGCTCAATAAAAATAACAAGAGAACATACATTACGAAACTAGTAGCAATCTTTTGCACAAGTACTTTTAAGTCAATCACGACATTTAATCATGAGGGAGTGAATCGTAGAAGGCATGGCAGTCTTTTGGAAGACTGATTTCAACTGCTGCATGTGATAATACTTCTGGGAAGAAATTTTCCGTGGTTCGGAGTGGAATGAAGGTCTTTTTTTTAGTTTTCGTTGTATTGTGCTGTGAACTAAATCAGATTTTAATTGCGTGTGCCCTTTCCAGAAACTTTTGCCTGATTGTTTGCCCGTTCTTGATGACATGGTCTAGCAAAGCATTTGCGATAATACTGTTCATATTTTGATATGTGCACCCATCACTGTATATCATTATTTCCTTATAATTTACACAGTGGCATTTGAGGTAATCAATACTCATAGTTGCAAACGTTGATACTGACAAATCGGTATCGATTTCGATGAACCAATAACACACACAGTGATGTGCAGTTAGGTTGAAAACTGTTAAAAACTGCCATTACTTTATGGCATGTTAATTTCGTTTTATAATAGGAAGCACTAGCCTGAATGCATGCTGCAACCTTCACTGCTTGTAAGTCCATGGTAATTACAGTGCACTGTTTCTGTGCAGCAAGAGTTTTATCGTCTTCCTTTTCTTTCCGTGCTCTATCTTTCCTAATTTTGTGCTGAATCCTGTCTTCTTCAGAAAGGTTACCTGCCTCATCTTCAGCACACATGTCACAGTGGTCCTTTTTCAGTTTATGTAAGGACAGATTCTTTCCATGGATTACGGATGAAAATTTAGTTCTGCTTACTGGAGTTCCATTATTATGTTAAATTTTCTCACAGTACAAATCATACAGCTGAGCCAAGGAATCTATACTCTGTTCGAGAAATATTTCGGTGTATTACTCCTATTGTAATGCGAAGGAAGATTATACAAATCGTTCAAGAATTTATTTAAATGCCCCAATTGCTCTTTATGAGCTGCAGGTTTGTCACTCTTCCTGTTTTTCACAGTGACTTCATCCTAAGCATACATACCTGCTGAACTTCTATGCTTCCAATCTGTCACAGAATGCTGTCCTAACCTCAACGTAGGGAGGAACATCTTCTTGCACACAGGGTCCTGAGTACCGTTCTTTCATTTAAAATAATAAAGGAAGGTAACACGTCTCCAAGATTATTCTTCAGATGTATATTACCACTTTGGTACTATTTTCTTAACTATTTTTTTGCGACAAATACCTTTCGCTGCTTCCATGGCATTACTGACCAAAATTCGTGAGATATATAATTTCGCTCCTCCTCAATGTCTTCACATTTTTGTTCTGCATATTTCCTACATGATTCACAGGTGCATCTATCTCCTAACATTGCTTCATTTCTGGGTTGGTCCTGTACAACTTTATTCTTTTTAATCCTATAGGCTAACCTATGTATCCCTTCCCTTGCATACGCTTCCTTTTATTTAAATTTCTATTCCAGCACTTACAATTACCCCTCTTTTGCCTTAAAGAAGTATCAAGTGGAGAAGGGTGAAATTCTGTATCAAAAGGCATATCTGAAGCATCTGGGTTAGTATGACAGAAATGTTGGTGTCTGTAGCAGAACTTTGATCTTCCCTAGGTTCTTCCAATTCCCTGAGTGCCTCTGCGAACGGCTTACTACAAAATATCTAAGTAAACAAAGAAAATGGCTACCTGCAATTTGTCGTAACCCTCACATATATGAGGGATACAACATTATGCCCTTGCGGGGGTATAAGATTATGCTGAAAGCAAAATGTTGTAACCCTAACAGCATGGGATAAGACATTTTGTCACTCACTGAAAACATCACCTGGGATACGACATTTTGTTTTCCATGAAAATAAAATAGCAATATTTATCGGAGGGATATGACATTTTTACTGAAGACGGAAACATAACCCAGAAGCCTGAAAATGGCAAAAAGTCAATCTCGCTGAAATTGAGGGTTACGACATATTGCCGTTTCATGGACGATATTTAATCACGCAAACTGATAAGAGTTACAATGCCTAGCTGACCTATCAATGCCGAGATGCGTGTGTGATAACTCAGAGTTTTCTTGTTTACTAATTGCTGAAAATGGCAAAAAGTCAATCTCGCTGAAATTGAGGGTTACGACATATTGCCGTTTCATGGACGATATTTAATCACGCAAACTGATAAGAGTTACAATGCCTAGCTGACCTATCAATGCCGAGATGCGTGTGTGATAACTCAGAGTTTTCTTGTTTACTAATTGTTCTGAGCTGAATTCATCTCCCGGGCAGGCATCTTACTCGATGAGACATCCGTACAGAAGTTTTTATCTGAATTAGGTCTTCAATACCTGATAGCCTACTTGCCTGTTCCAGGAAGGCAGAGAAAAATATATCTACTCACCATTTGAAACTGCATCCCGACAACATATACCTAGTCAGGATTCAAAAAAAATCTCAAAATGTTACCAAATATGACTTAATATCACTAAAATGAGCAAAATATGACAAAAAAACATAAAAATAGCCGAAATATGCATTTAAAGGCAAAATGAAATTGCTTTAAACGTGGTCAAAAACCCTTCATGTGCACTTATTTGTCAAATTTCAGGCGAAATAAGCTCAGGGAAAATATGACTTTTCCTTAAACTCCAAACCTTAATTATTATTATTATTATTATTATTATTATTATTATCATCATCAGCTTTCTTGTGAAGTTAGCACGCTGCTCACTTGCTTCGCAACTAGGGGACAGCCCTACGATGCGAGGTTACAGCACGCTCGTCACTAGTCAATGTGACAGTCACTCATAGGTATCTGCTCCGCCCCCAAAGCTATATGTGCTCCGGAGGTCCATCGCTTCTGCTTGTAAGGACTGAACTAGATGAAGGTTACTTACTGTCTTGGACTTGACAAAAATCAATTTCTTGATCCAGAAGGATTAATCATGGACTGATGCGAAATGATCCCCAGGTTCTCTGATCAAATGTTGGTGCGCTAAACAGCCCTACGCTGCAAGGTTACAGCTCACTTGTCACTTGTCAATGTGGTTTCTGCTCCGCGGTACTAAACCAATTGGCCAAGTGTATATGAACCTGTACCGTTGTACAGTAATTCTGGTGCATGTGTTCTCTGCAGTAGCATTAACATCTCGTGCACACTCAACACACTTATGCAGTTGATGAGTTTATCAAAAGACATTCATTGTTGCATGTTGTGATAATCATATGGAGGTGTAAAAGACAGTAAGAGACAATCATGCACTCTCTTATAATGATGATCATAATGACGATTGTAATTTAAGGGGAAGAACAACGAGGCCATCTATCCCTAAAAAAAACAGTATGTCGGTATACCCCGTCATTTTAAAGCTCACGAGCAGAACAAATTTGAAATGAGTTCTATAAAATTGGGCTTTTTTTTACGGATACTCCCAAATTAAATGATGTCCATGATGAATCTTGAAGGATTATAATAAGGTTGCATATATCGATATTCCACTCTATATTTCAAACTTGAGCGTTGTGGTTGAAAAAAAAAACCGATGGTCCACAATATCAACGTCTTCGAGAAATTTGGACTCATGATACAGTGTATCAGAGCCCATATTGAACATAGAAGAGTTAACATGCCGATGTCTGAGTTTGGAGTAAGGAAATAGCTTCATTATTTCGACAAATGATCCTTTTTCATTCTAACCTATAGACACTTGCATTCATTTTTCAAAATGTGAAATTTAATGCTGTATCCAGAATTCTTACGAAGAGTTTCTTGCTTAAAATGTGCATATCAGAAAAATATGCCAGCTTGTATAGTTCCGCGAATACTTTTGGGTATATTTTACAATTTACCTAATCGGACTTCATTTAATGTAAGGTAAAAATTTGCAGTCCTTTTAATTTTTTCTATGTAAGGAAATGTTATTCCGAAAAAAATATATAACATGAAAGCTTGAGTCGCACACCGAACTGTGTTCCATGCTTTATGTAGAGAAGGGTCATTCTAGACTTCTGCAGAGAATGGGCCAAAATTTTGGAATCGATGTACACTGCAATATTCGACAAGAAACATGCTTACTGCAACGTATTAATTCTATCATTAAAATTTAAATTAATAAAATTTAATTATTCTCATGTAATTTTGTCAGGATTAGTGAATTATACCCATTATCATTTGAGTACAATTATGTTGATCGTTTACTAAGGCAACACTGCAAAATGGCTTCCAGCAAGATCAAGCTTCAAGCTGAACTTTCCCCAACTAGAGTAAATCAAGATTAGCCTATGTATTTTCTATGTCCGCACCAACATACAGTAAGCCTGTGAATTTCTGTTCGCTGTGTTTAAAATTACAAATCCACGAGTACGGTTGAATCTGATGGATCAAACTTGAGAAACTTGTTATCATTCTCTGTTTAGGACTATTCCTAGCTTTCTTATAGGCGACATACCAACATTGTATTGAAGGAACGCTTTTTTTACTGCAATATTGAATTGTGTATTAGTGTAAAGAAATTCCACAGTTCCTTGTTGCTATCCTGATCCTCCAGTTCCATGAAGTATTCTCTTCTAGAGAGCGTCTGGCTTCCTTCTTTTCAGCCGAAATTCCTCTAAATTCTGAGAACCATTTTATTCCTGGCCTTATTTATCCTGGTATTCACTCTTATGTATGCTTCATCGAACCAATCTTCTCATTCTGCCTTAGTCTCAACTTTAAACTGATTCTTGCGATGCATCCTTTATTACATTCCATTTTCCTTTAGCACATTTATTTTACCAGTTCCGTTACCGTTTATGAGTTAAAATACATTACTAAGATTGAAAATTGAATGAATCAGTGATCACGTTTGGTTCGACACTGCCATCCATTCTGTTCGCTAGTAGTTAGCTGCAGGACAGTTTTCCTGTCTCTGTTTCCCGAGGCCTACCATTTAGACAGATCCCAACACTGGGAACTTGCTATGTGCATATGTTTGTTTATGCAGATTGTCTGTGGTGTGCGCACGTAGTCCCTATAATTGTGCTGGGGTGAGAGTTTATTGATGGATACATTGGGCGAAGAAGATCACGTGTATGTCCGTTTGAATGTGAATGAGAGTATTTGTACACAACCATATAGCCTATGGGTAAACATAGTATGCTCCAAGTATTCCCTCCCTAAATAATCACGCGAAACATAGTTCAAATACAAGGCACGTTATTCTCAACGCTAGGTTTGTTATAAACATCAAATGCTCAAATACGGACGACAGTCAGGATATACAATAGTTAAACATATGCTGTATGACGAGCATGTATATAGGCCAATTTGTCACAATATTTTAGGAAGAGCAAATAGGTCATAACTTGTAAAATGAAACACAAGGCAGAATAAATCTGACCCTAATAACAATAGAAAGTTCCTTTAATTATTCTTCCTTTCATATATTTTCGAGGCAAAACCTTTTAGTGGAATGCACAGTTACCTCCATTCGTTGCTCGTCTAGCATGAGCTGCGTCCTTTGTTTAAGATGTTTCGTATCCATCGAAGACAATGGTCGTCGGCTCGTTGAACCGTTTCTTCAGATAAGCCACGTACTTGTTGCATATCTGGCCGTAGGATTCGGAGCGAAACCATGGAACTTGGCGCAAGAAGAACCCTCCATCCAAGATGTATTTGGTACGATTATTCTCTGCTCTATTGTCGTCTATGACGGGTAGTGCTGTCATTAGTGATGACTTGTTGCCTTGTCTTAAGGATTCACATCGACAACTTTGTCCCGTACGACCAATCCACGAGCACCTCCGGCGAGTGATACGACACAATCTTTTCTCTTTAAGTAAAGATCGCTGAAGGGAACCCCTATCATGGCCTTCATTGCAGCTGCGCCAACAGCCCGCGCGTCGTCACAGTTGACATTTTTACTGGTGACTCGTCCGCTGGACAATGATAATAGGAGTGATGTGCTCTTGTTGAAGGGATTGTGAAGCTTCAGCCAATCCAGCATTTTCTGGGCATCTACCTGATCTCGATTCTGGTGGGACTCACGCAAATCAACGTGTTCGTCGGAGGATTGTTTCTAGTGTAGTAGATTTTGTTATTGGGTGTGGGTGTGTTTCTGTGTGGGAAGTAAAAGGAGGGGGGATTGGGCAATTGTAAAAGGACGTAAAGAAGATGCAATATACCACAAAAGTAGCGTACGTTTCAGCATATAAGACGACAATTAAAACAAACACGAGAAAGAGCGATAAATTGAACATTTTTCGGACTTCGATTTACGCCCATTGTAGCCATATTCCAGGCAACGAACACCGTATTTTCGGACTTTAGGCTTTTATACAGTGAAGAATTAATTTTTTCAAGCTGATAATTTTTTGCGTGTATGTGACTGCATTTTAGCATGGAATCAGGTCATATTTTGGTCAAAATTCAGATTTGTACCTAAAAAAGCGCAAAAAAATCATTTTTTTTACAGTGTATCAATTTTGTTTTTCCTGGGTACCATAATATTATTCTTCATACAAATAAATATTAATAAGCCAAAAACAACCAGATTATGACCACTGGTTCGTGATTTATGAGCGTTTAAGGAAAAATCCAGGTTTCCCCAGGGCTTTCCAATATATTTCAGGTATCCCATCAAGGAGGCCGTGGTACTTTTAGGATTATCTTATTTAAAGGTACTTACAAATATTTTTTCATAACCGGACTTGTTATTCTAAATTTCCGGGTTTGGCCTTTTTTTCGTCTAATAGCACTGCGCTATACTTCCGAGGCAATCTGTAAACATTCTAATCTTGGTCTACCCCTACAGTTCTTGTCCTCAAACCTTCCTCCAATAACTAATCTTGCTATTACTGGGTGTCTTAGTATGCGTCCGTCCTTCTCTTCACTAGCAGTCACAAGAAAGTTCTCTCCTCTCCCTCTCGTCTTAAAACCTCTTCATTTGTAACCGTATCTACCCATCTGATATTCATCATTTTCCTGTAACACCACATTTCAAACGCTTCAATTCTGTCCTATTCTGCTGCACCAACAGTCCAATTTTCACTTCCATAGAGTGCAACGCTCCATACAAAGAATTTCAAAAATGACTTCCCAATACCTAAATCTATATTCGATGTCAAGAGATTACTTTTCTGTAGAAATGCTTTCCTTGCCTGAGCCAATCTACTTTTAATATGCTCTTTTCTTCGACCATCACTGGTTATTTTGCTTTCTTAGTAACAGACGTCTCCTATTTCCTTTATCCTTTCACCTGTCAATATGACGTCCATGGGGTTTTCTAATTTATTTCGGCTGCATTCCAATGTTTTTGTTTTACTTTTATTAATTTTCATTATATATTTTTTGAAATGAAATGAGAGACATGATAAAAAGAATGTGCATGGAGTGCTACAGTAGTGTGAAGACTAGAGTTGGGACATCCTCAAGGGCGATGAGGAAGAACACAGGGATGGAGTGGGGTTGCTGCTCAACAGAAATGCAAAGAGGAGCCTTATGGAGTGGAAGCCAATTTCTAGCAGGCTCATGTTTGCTAGGTTCAAGACAAAGATCAGGAATGTGATCATCATCCAATGCTATGCGCCTACAGAACAATCGGAGCCAGAGAAGAAGGAAGAATTCTACCAAATGCTGCGAGATGCCACAAGACAAACAAGTAAGAAGGACATTCTCATTGTTATGGGAGACTTCAACGCGAAGGTGGAATCAAACAATGAGGGGTTGGAGCAGATCATGGGTAAACATGGTCTTGGTGAGATGAATGACAATGGGGAGAAATTTACGGAATATTGCGCCAGTCAGGATTTGGTGATGGGTGGCACGGTGTTTCCCCATAGGCGGTGCCACAAGGTCACCTGGGTGTCTCCTGATAAAGTCACAGAAAATCAAATTGATCACATCGCGGTGAGCAGGAGGTTCAGAAGAAGCTTGGAAGATGTTAGGAACAAGAGAGGATCGGATGTTGGTAGTGACCATCATCTTGTGGTTGCCAACTTCCGCATGAAGATCGTGGCACTCCGCCGAAAGTTTAACACTCGGCACAACAAGTTTGATGTGGGCAAGCTTAAGAACCAGCAGAGATTGGACCAATTTAAACTGGAGCTCAGAAATAAATTCCAGTTGTTGGACTCCGAGACAGAGAAGGATGTGGAGACTGTGTGGAGCGAGGTAAAGAATATATTCGTGGAAACCAGTGAGATGCAGCTCGGGTACAAGAACTACCTGCGAGAGAATGGATATCCGATCAGACCTGGGACAAGATAAATTATAGAAAGGAGGTGGATTGATGAGCAGGCGGTGAAAGCAGAAGAAGCGGCAAGAAGGGGGAACGTTAAGGAGCTCTATGGCATCACAAAGATGCTTTCGAAGAAAAGTTTTTATAAAGCTAGGCCTGTGAAGAGCAAGACGGGCGGGATCCTCACGACGTGTGAACAGCAGCTTACTAGATGGAGTGAACACTTTGCGGAGGTTCTTAATAGAGATAGAGGACCAGAAAGTAAGCAGCGAGGAGAAGATGAAGAGGAAGCAGAAAGTGACCCAGGCATCAGCCTTGACTCCCCAACTCGGGGCGAAATACGGACAGCGTTGAAGCAGATGAAGTGCGGGAAGGCACCAGGTCTGGATAATATCCCAGCGGAAGTATTGAAAGCAGACCTGGATATCACGATCAATCTGCTGCACCCGCTGTTGGAGAAGATCTGGAAGGAGGAGAAAATACCAACCGACTGGAAGAAGGGGTTGATCATCAAGTTACCGAAGAAAGGGGACACCACAAACTGTAACAACTGGAGGGGTATCACCTTGCTGTCCATTCCAAGCAAAGTGCTGGTGAGAGTCATCCTGAATCGTATAAAAGACTGCGTAGAAAAAAGGCTTCGGAAGGAACAGGCTGGATTTCGACAACATCGCAGCTGTGTGGATCTAATCAACACCCTCCGAATCATCCTGGAGCAGAGTGTGGAGTGGCGGAATACCCTTTACCTCACATTTGTTGACTTCGAGAAAGCTTTCGACTCCGTAAATCAAAGAATCATGTGGAAGACCCTCGAGGAATATAAAATTCCAACAAAGATCATCAGAATCATGGAAGAGATGTACGAAGGGTATGAGTGCCAGGTTCTACACGAAGGCAAATTAACAGAAAAGATAAAGGTCAGTTCCGGAGTGAGTCAGGGGTGTGTCCTTTCCCCCACTCTGTTCCTGTTGGTCCTGGATAGTGAGATGAAGAAGGTAATGGGAGGACGGAAGAGGGGTATTCAATGGGGTATAAATGACAGGCTGGAAGATCTGGAATTCGCGGACGACATTTGTCTTATGGCACAACGGTACCGAGACATAGAAGATAAGCTGGGGAGGTTGCAGAGAGAAGCAGAACGCGCAGGACTCATGATCAACACCAACAAGACCAAAGAGATGAGGATAAATTCTGACGTCACGACTAGCTTGACAGTCAACGGAAAGGAAATTGAGCGAGTTGAGTCCTTCCTCTACCTTGGGAGTATAGTCACAAATGATGGGGGAGCAGAGGAAGATGTTCGAAGCCGTATCAGGAAGGCAAATGGTGCCTTTGTCCAGCTCTACCCCATCTGGAGAAATAGAAACATTTCCGCCTTTTCAATAGCAACGTAAAGTCGATTCTTCTCTATGGCTGTGAAACATGGAAAGTCACAAAACCGATCAACAACCAGCTACAGGTGTTCATCAACAGATGTCTGCGTCGCATCATGAATGTGAGGTGGCCGGATATAATCTCAAATGAAGATCTTTGGACCATCACCAATCAACAACCGATTAGCATCCAGATCAAGGAGAGGAAATGGCGCTGGATCGGTCACACACTAAGGAAGCCGGACGGAGCTGTTGAGAGGGCGGCGCTAGACTGGAATCCTCAAGGTGCCAGGTCGACCTAAGAAGACCTGGAAGAGGAATCGAAAATGAAATTGCAGAGGTGGACAAGAACTGGAGTCAAGTGAAGAGAATGGCCAGGAACCGTACTGCGTGGAGAAATTTCGCCAAGGCCCTATGCTCCGGAAGGAGCGGCAGGAATTAAGTAAGTAAGTAAATGATGTGGCCTGAGAAACGGCAAAGTTTCGAGGATTTGCCGCAGATGTGGATCCTCAACATGCCAGTTACTCTATCGACACGAAGTTTTCTATTTTAAGCGCTTTTCAAGCCTATTGGTTTTCAGATTTCAATGCCAACGTTAGGCCAACTGCACTATTCAGCCTAACGACTGAGAAAATTTATCAGGAATTTAATATCTGGTATGGGGAGCAGGAATGGGATACAGTCAGCCTCGTGAGGCAAAACTGAGAATAGGAGGCATCGAATCTCACCTGAACCATTTTAAAAGTGGATTTCCGTGGTTTCTCACTTCTACTTCATTACAATGCCAGGATGGTTCCTTACTGAATGTCACAGCTGCCTCTTCCAAATCCTGGTCTCAGTCTCTACTTAGTCTAAAACAAAGTTCCCGATTCTTGGATGTTACGGGTAAACTCGAGAACCACTGGATGGATTTCGATGCGGGTTTCACCATTCTGTAAAGGATATCTCGAGGATGAATTCTGTGGAGAATAATTTATTTATGATCAAAGGAAGCCGAGCAGTAACGATTTCAGTGGAAAAGTCGAAAGAAAAACCTGGCGTCCGAGCGCTTTGAAAGGTTACGCTGGGCAAACCGTTAAAAATATCTAAATACTATGAGTGTAAGAATTGTTCAGCATGAAAAGTTCTACAAAATTTCCGCGAGAGCATATCTCTATCTTCAATAAATCGCCCACTATAAGTGTTTTTACGTTTTAATTTCTTCCAACCATGTCCATTCAACTATTGAGGCGACAGTTTACGAGCTAGCTAAGGGCGAGTCTATCATCCCTGTTACAGCCTAGTTAGCGGGCGAACCTATTTCCCCAGATACAGCCAGCAGCAAACCGTTGAGTTGTGTTGAGTTAGGATTCCTGAGAAGAGTGGTTGTGTTTGGAGTTTCCCTGAAAGTGCAACTCGCCTTTTCTTCATTTAGCCTGTGAACTTTTCGTTCCACAAAATTCACAGAAAAGTTAAGATTGGATGGAAGGGGGATTTGTGTTCCATGCACCTCGCCATTCCTAAATTCGTCCGACAAGAATTTGTTGCACATGCATCTCCGTGATAATATAATTAATAGTCCAGTCAGGGATTTTAACCCATCATGCCGAGACGTAAAACGGATATTGGTCGTTGTTCATTGACATTAAAAAAAAGCGCTTATCAAGTAATGTATTCATAACTGTTCCCGGGCGAAGCCGGGTCGGGTTGCTAGTTATAAATATATAGACTACAAATGACGTCAAAATTTTACAGGATATCAGACAATTCCCACACACACACCCTAGCAACAAACATAATGTAACAACCTGTCCAGCATGATGTCTCACACTTGACCTAAATGGGCCGCCTTGGATGTACCGTGGTTGTGAGTAAGATAGGATACAGCCAATCCAGTCGGGATTTTACAAATAAATAAACACAAATACTAGCCATTGGCTTTGACAACACCATTCAGTATGAATCGCATGGAACAGAAAATCATGTGGTTAATCTATGAAGTGAACACATCTCATTTTGTATGGGCTAATATTCATTACAAAGGGAAGCTAATGAATGGCGCTGACAGAAAATCGCCCGTGAATACGGACCCTCCCCTAATCCTAGTTAGCTCTCGGTGCGAATTCACACTGAAGGTGACATGTAGGTGACTTTGCTTGGAAGCGAACAAAGGACGCCAATGCATGGATAGTGCGAACACATGAATTGCCAACAGCACATGCTCCAACAAACTGTCCTTGTTCCCCTCACCACAGCCAGTGGAGGCGTCATAAATTTCTCAGCGGCTCATGTTGTAGCCGGCAATCATATCCCAGTTTGATGATACTACCATGATTAAACACTCAGCAAATCTCCAATAGCAAAGAACAAATGAGTCGTCCAGTTGCAAAATTCGTTTAATCCACTTATGAATAAGGATCATGTCCTAAAATTATTTATTTAATTATTTTATTTTATTTTACATTATTTTATTTTGTTTTGTTTAATTTAATTTTGTTTTGTTTTATTTTGATTTTGTTTTGTTTTATTTCTTTTCGTTTTATTTTGTTTTAAATTGTTTTATTTAATTTTATTTTTGATTTTTGTTTTGTTTTATTTTATTTTGTTTTTATTTAGTTTTGTTTATTTTGTTTCATTTTATTCTGTTTTGTTTTATTTTGATTTTCCAGAAAACAAACATAAAACCAAAAATAAAAATAACGAAGCAAACAGAAAAAATCAAAAATAAAACAAAAGCAGAAAACAAAAAAACAAGAAACACAAGCAAAAAGCAAAATTCAAAAAAGCAAAAGCAGAAAAACAAACACAAAACCAAAACCACTAAAGAAAAGCAAAAAGTAAAATTGAAAAGCAAAAGCACAAAGCAAACACAAAACCAAAACCAAAAACACAAAGCAAAAAGAAAAAAGTAGAAAACAACAAACACAAAAGATACGCGACACAAAGTCCAGAGAAACGTTCCTCATGAAAATGAAACTTATTCACAAGTGGATTGAACGAGTTTTGCAACTGGACGACTCAAATACACAATTGTCTACACTGAGGAACATCGAACCATGGATATGTCTTTCAGATCTAGATGATGAATATTTGTTGATCTTTCTGTATGCATGTATGTCTACCCCTTATTATTACCGTTTTCAACGGGGTCGGGGATGAGATTCGATACCAGTCTTTGTGGAGGATGTCTTTTACGGACGGATGCCCTTCCTGACGCCAACCTTTTGACAGGAGTTAATGAGAGACGAAATGAATCATGGTGAATGAAACTGGGTAAGGATTAGGAAGGAAGTTGCCGTGGCCTGTCAGTAGGTACTGTTCAGCCGACGGTAGGAATCGAATCTATAGAGTCCGTGGAGAACTTGGCCCCATGGCATGGTGATGCACATTATCGAACGTAGCTGCTGCTGTCGATCCCTGATAACCGTTCTAACAAGTTTATATTACAAGCGAGCAAGTGTTTACATCACATGCTATTTGCATAAGGATAGGTCTGTAAACCACTTTCTTTAAACATTGTATAGCCACAAAGTTAGCTATTTTTGCATTGAATTTGTGGGGACAAGTACTGCCCCCGTAAATTGAATTATATTGAGACCACGGTGGCTGTATTGGCAAATATGAATTAAGTTATGGCTGTCATAGTTGTGACGTGGATATTCATGACGTAGGCACGGATGACGCAGACTTCACGCAAGTAGGCTGCTTGAGCCGAGATTCTTGGTGACGTCATGATTTTGTTCGAGAAAGATCTGAGATTTACGACGCAGTCGCAGGGAAACATGGAATTGTGCTGAGGAAGAAGTTACGCGATTGGAGGAAAGACTCGAACCAATGAACGATAGTTAGGAGGGAGACGGAGATTACTGAAACTATCATATTTAATTACTTTTGGAATGCAGAATTGTGGAAACATATTTTCAGTTATGGCATTGATTTGGAATTCTGAAGAAATTATTTTTGAGTTTTTGAAATTTGAAAATCCGTCAAGTATAGCCAAAGTTAGAAATTCTAGCTATGACGGAGAAACAAGCTACGGAAGGGATGGATACGCCCCTTAAGAAGTTGATAAAAGGTCTTGCACAGCAGAGAGGAGCTCTCATATCGCATATATATCTCATAGCTCATGTGTCTCATACCGCATATATATTTCTGATGTTATAGTCGTTTTCGAGTGAATAAGTGAAACAAGTCGTCTTTAGCGCGTGTGGTATAGCCCACCGCATCGAACGAGCTTCGAGCGTGCCGCAGTTCCATTTTACGGTGTTTGAAACTAGGCGAAGTTGAAACGCACACATTTTCAAGTCTACAAGATAATATATCAAGAGTTGACTAATGCCGTTAAGCTAATTCGATTGTGCAGTACTATATTAAAGTGTGTAGAAAGGTTGAACATTTTCAAGATTATAATTCGAAAGATATTGGCATTTTAAGTCGGCAGACAAAAGTGATTTTCTCACCACCTGAGAAGCACTTTTATCATATCACATTCTACGCTACGGCTGACACTGGTATTGCAACAGTGCTACTACATATTGCTTTTGATGATATAACGCTGCATTCTAACATGGAACAATATAATATGGCAGTTCTTTCAACTATTATAACGGAAATGGAGATGGAAGGCTAAGGACTTTAATGCAATTGGGACATATATCAATGGAGTGAAATAGCAGCATGGAACTTCGCTAATCGTCTTTCTACAAAAGCGAGCATGTAGTGAATATCCAACTACACTCATGCCTCGTAGTCCAACGCTGAATTATTTCAAATGGCAGTGGAAACGTATTCATACTCCACAAATATGAATATTTCTACGGAAATAACTGCAATAAACTTCATGGCGAATTGCTACCAGAACTTCAGGGAACTATCAAGAGAGGCCAGGGTAGACCCGGCTCACAAATAAGAGTTTTGCCAGAAGGATGTCTATCGTATACACGGAGCAGTGCAATTTCCGGAGGAGGAAGCAGTTCTATTCTCCGAGGGCGCTGGTTCCAGGTTCGGGGACGGAGCACATCCTTTTGGTGAAATAGAACCATCACCAGTCTTCTTTGGAAGATTTTCATCTAGAACTTCAATCAACAGATAAGGTAGTCGTGAACGTTTCTTGTTTTATTTGAGTCATTTAGCGATATCTGAGCAACCATTTTTCTCATATGTTCTGTCCTATATTTTGCCCCATATTCTTGCTTGAGATGTCTGTACTCAGTACATTTTGATGATTTATGCTTTTTCTACGATTTATTAAGACATTGTTATGTCAGTGGCATAGTTAAATAATTTTGGATCAGTTGAGACTGATAATAGATATTCTTTCAGTAATTTGCATATTTTAGTAGTCACGATTTGACTGTAAAGTAAATGATTTTTCTATGGCAGATTTGAATTCAGACAGCGTGTCACTTTATTAAAGTAATTCTTTTCAGTAAATTACTTTGACCAATTTTCTGTCATCCTCAAGAAAGAAGAATAATTAAAAGATTTTAGAGCGTTAAAAATCTATTTCTGTATCGACGATCTTGGAAATACTAATCGTTTTATGAACATGATTGCAACATAGACATTTATCGTCAGTTCTGAAATTACCATTGCATTATAGACAATTTTATGAACTATGAACTTTGATTACGATTTATTGAATACACTATAGTAATGAACTTTTGATAGGAATTTTTCTCAATTCTAGATTGGAACAATAATGTTTGCACTCCACAATCTAATTGTATTCTATTCGACTATTTATGCAGTTTTGATGAACTTTGTTTGAAGATAGTATTTTTATTCTATGTTACTTAGGAGATATTAATCTCAATTTTGATAGACCAGAAAGGCGTGTATAATCGTATTTGCTATTAAATTTATTTGTGATTGGCAAATTTTTACTTCATATCGATTCATGAATGAAACCCACGAAGGTTAAATAAATAACAGTTTGACACAATTAATGAATATAAGAATTTTTAAAGTTTAACTATGGATGTATAATCGTTAGTTCAGTGGACATGTAAAAGTCGCTGATGAATAATGCCCTTGAATAATTGAAGGAGATTCCCACAGTAATGTTAATGAAGTTGAAGAATTTGTAAGTGTAGGTTTTTGAATAGATTGTGGAAGATTTTTATGCCATATATATGGAAATATATGATGAATTCTGGGCCTATTTTATGCAATTTTGTGCGTTTGAAGCGAAGTATTTTTCCGCTGAATTTATTGTCCAGGTCCTTTGAAAATTAATCATGTGAAATTACTGTTAAAATTAACAAGAGTGTTAAATAATTTGAGATAACGGTTTTGAATGGAGGTTACCGTCACAAATAATAATAATAATTATTAAAAATTATTAAACCTGAATATAAGCTTAAATATAACTAACCGTCATTGGTCGATTATATTAACGTGATTTGAGTAATTATCAACCGGATAAACGTGTGGTTTAATGTATTTCTAAAATAAATAATATTAATATTGTAAATAATTGTGTAAATATCTTTAACAATAATTGGAAACGAAAGGGATTAAGAGAGGCCTGTATAGATTTTTCAATTGTCGTTTGACAATATTATAAACAATTTATAATTGTTATAAACAATTAAGGAGTTTTTGTTATAAACATTAAGAGTTTGTTAATATACTCTAAAGAACGCTAATTATACAAGTGGATTATGTAATTAAACAAGTTATGGGATTATTAGAGTAATCCAGTAATATTTGATTGAAGCATTTAAAAGATTTGCGTGATAATATTTGAGTTGAGTTGAGGACATTTAAAGCGTTTGAAAAGGAGCTAAGCTCTGAGGTTACGAGCATATGCTAACACTGACTGGACAGGTGGGTCCATTTGACGACGTGGGCATGCGACTTGATGTAGGGTGGATCACAGCTGGCCTGACAACTGTATGTTAGAGGCCAAGGTCGACCACATAACAGGCTTGCAGTTATAAATAAAGTGTGATGTTTATGAAAGAGGAAAACAATTGCTACATGTCTCGCCCCAACTTCCTCATCCATTCCAAGTGTATTACTATTATTACGTTCTTTATAAGCAAGTGAAAGATAAAATTTTGTATGTAACGTCTACAAGTCCTACAGGAGGACATGGTTATATTGACAATGGCTTCTGATTGCCACGTGTATTTTGTTGAGTTTTTGTTAAAGTCATTCCCTTTATGTGAAATAAATTATTGTACAGTTTAAAGTTTCTTGTTTCCGTCTTGGTTCATTTTAAATATCATGGTGGAGGTTGTTGTGTGGGCATACTTTAAGTGATCCTGTTGGCAACCCATACCCGAGATTAATTTGAAGAGGTAAGTAAAGGTAAGTATGAACCCCCGTATATTTTGGTGTGTTCCACAATAATTTCTTGTTAACTGCTGTGCTCTAATCTCGATAGTATCTGTCAGTGCCATTTTCATTGATGTAGCTGTGCCGGTGCGTTTGATTATTGGCAATCCGTTTGAGGGGGCGGATATCTGACAGCCTACTATCCGGATTTACGGGGACAGTAGGATTGGCGACCCTAAAACGTGGGGCACGATCAGCTCGATTGGCTCGATTGGCACGTTCAGCAAAACATTGGATTACCAAGTTATTGCAGTAAAATTGGCACCACAATTTTGTGGAGTGTTCGAATAACATTGGATTACCAAGTTATCGATGTCAATGGGATTGTGAAGACTCAAATAAAGAGGTTGATTCTTTGTTAAATGTCTTGGCCAATTGTAGAATTTGAGAGTGTGATTATATAGGGATTAAATGTTGTGTTGTATTAGGAAAATTACACTCAGAAAAGATCCGATCTTATACTACTTGAGAGAGGTTAAATAGGCTGGACACTTAGAAAAATCACCTTTGATCTGGAGTCTTATTTTATTTGACCGGCTTATGACATGTTTAGTCATATTAAAGATAAAATTAAACTATTTGGATTGTAAATGTAAATTATTTGTGTTAGGATATTTTAAAATGAACCAAAGAAATTTGAACATATGCTTGAGTTTATTTCAACATGAAGTGTCTACGAAGGTTAATTATAAGGTAATTATAAGTTAGATTTAAGACAGAAAATTGCTCAAATTTATATATGGTGAAAGATGTTGCTCAGATGTTGTTATTTTGCTCTGTTTGATGTATGTCCCTAAAACAGTTTATTCTTGAAATAATATTGAAATGGCAGATGAAAGTCTGAGAATAATGTTGGAGGAGATGAAAGCTAGCATGAATAGCAGTATGAAGCAGATGATGGAGGAGAATGCTAGTAATATGTCTGCTAATTTGAAAGCTAGCGTGGATGAAAGGATGAAGGAGATGGAAGCTAGGAATACTAGTCGAATGGAGGAGAATATGAAAGTTCTTCAGACCAGTTCTGCAAACTTAGAAAATGATATGTCGCGTGTACAGATCAGTACCCAGGGAATCGAGAATGCTGTAAGTGACATTCATAAAGATGTTTCTGATGTTAAGACTGATGTTTCTAAGGTACAGAAAGATCTTACTATGTTGAATCTTGATGTTGCTAATGTCCGGGGTGATATTTCATGTGCTAGAGCTGAAGTAATTGTTGTTAGGAATGATGTTGCTACTGTACAAGATAAAGTAGAAGAGGTTCAAAGAGAGATTAAAAATGTTCGAACCGATGTGTCAAATGTTCAAGTAGACATTAATAATATTCATTCCAATGTGAATGAGATGCAAAGCGATATAACTAAGATACAAGTAGAAGTTAACACTGTTTTTGTAGATATTGCTAAAGTTCAAACTGATGTTAATAAAGTAAGAGAAGAAATTGAAACTTCAAAAACACTTTGTACTCGTAACATTAGTGCATTAACAACTAGGTTAGTTGACGAGTCTGTCAGGACAACAGCTTCTTTAGCAGGTTTAAAGTATGATGTAGAGGTCATGAGAACCCAAGTATTAGATCATAATCGTTTACTTAAGGAAGACATTGAAGTAGATATTGCGGAAATGTTAACTGCAAATGTAACGGTGTGGAAAGATGAATGGAATAGGTCAAGTGGGGAACATGTAACTCAGATTCAGGAACGAATTGAAAGAAAACTTGCCAGTACACAAGTAGACATTAATAATGAGGTAGTGCAAATTAGGAAAGACTTGAGTATAAGGATGGACTCGCTATCCGAAAAACAGGTAGAGGATAGAACTCAAATAGGTCAGGACGTGCAAGCATTAAAATCCGCATTAGAGGAACAGATTCATAAGGTTGTCTCTGATGTTAATGAAACTACGAGCAAACTTCAGAATTTGAAACTAGGAGAAGCCAGCATGATGGAAACCTATAATGAAGAGTTGATCAGGAAAGTCATCACGGAAATCACGGATAAGGATCCAGAAGGCTTGACTGGTGAAGACGATAGGAATTACGTCAGAAGATGTAACCTCGCTGCAGAAGAGAGAGATATTAGTCCTGAGGAACGTATATCCAGATTCCGGGAAGAATAAGAGGATAGGAATATTGAACCTGAATGGAAATATCGTGATAGTGGGAGGAATTACATGGATTCATATCCGAGAAATGTGACAGTCATCCGGAACTTCGAGGACAAACCTCAAAAATTTAGCAATACTGATAGTCTAACACCGATAGAATATATCAGGAACCTGAAAGACTATTTCATTGAAGCTCACATTCCCAGAGAAAGAGAGATGAGGATAGTGGAGAGATTTCTAGCTGGAGGACCCCTTGAATGGTTCAGAGCATTTCGCTATACGTTCAGTAATTTTGACGAATTTGCAGAGGCACTGATAAAACGATTCTGGTCCATCGAAGCACAGAATTCACTAAGAGCTGAGGTATAATCAAGGAAGTATTCAGGTACTCTTCCAACACGGTACGCTGATTTCTTCACGAGCCAGTTATCACGCTTGAGATTTTTGCAACCCCCATTGTCAACAGAGCAGTTGATAGATGCGATTTCTCGTATGCTGCCTGTGGAGGTGAGAAGACTCATCATATCGTCAAACATCAGGGATTTGACCAGTATGGACGAATTATTAAGAAGGCTTGACTACACGAGTCCAATGCCAAATGTGGTACAAAAAGGTCAGAGGCACGAATTCAAAGACATCAATACTGTCTATATGGATCAAGTTCAGCAAACTGACAAGCCCAATGAAGAGAAAACTGAAAATGTAGGTCCTCACAGGAATAATCACTTTCGCAACCACAGATCGCAAGGTTACCGTCCATATCAGCAATGAAGAGGCTGGAATAATAATAGAGGAAACAACAACAACGGAAGAGGTAGATACTACAATAACCAGGGCTACAATAGGAACTACAATAGAAATTACCAGAATCGAAATCAGAATTCTCAAGGTCAGGTTATGACACCCGACAAATATCAAGAGAGAGAGAAAGAAAGTCAGCAGTATCTTAAGGAATTACGGGAGCAGGAAGCTGAAAACCAAAAGAAAAGACAGGATGTAGTGATCGATCCTGGTCCTTCTACAAGCCAGCAGAACTTTGAGATTGGTAACAAAAAAAAACGCCGATTTCTCAACGACAGTGAGAAACCATGAATACATTGCCACACCACACCTAATTACCATTAACGAAATTTATGAAGTAACTGATGAGGATTTATTAGAAGAGAGGGGAATCGTCAAAGAGGAGAGACCATGTGCATTACCTATTATTTCTGTACTGATAGATGGCCAACAGTACAAAGCTCTTATGGATACCGGCGCAATTATTTCTATCATTTCGGGTGAATGCTATCAAAGTCTGTTAAAAGGAGAAAACATGACAGTTTTACCTGTTTCTACCGTCAAAGTGAGAGGAATTTTCCAAGACAAGGCAGTGTAATGCAAGATCCAAGTGTTGTTGAACTTCGAAATTAATGGAAGGAATTATGAACAGATCTTTATTGTGGTGAACAAGATCCATTTCGATCAAGAGTTTAGTGCTTTTCAGTCGGTCAACACGAATGTACCCAAAAGAGATGGGTATGCCCTATTCCTGAAATAAATTACATGAGATTAATAAAACACTAGGATGACCAGTTTCGATCGTCAATAAACGTGACCCGTATTCAAGGTCAGGGGTATATTCTATAACGTGCCAAGACACCGATTGTCAAGCTAATTACATCGGGCAGAGTGGAAGGCGAGTAGACACACGTTATAATGAACATAGAAATGCGATAAGATACGGAACACATTCAGCCGTGTGCGAACATATGTGTGACGCAGGGCATAGCTTTACCAACATAGAGTCGGACCTTAAAATAATCCATCACGAATCGAAAGGCAGAGCTCTTGACATAAAGGAAGCAATCGAGATACACCTAGCCAAACGAAACAATCCCAACAATCTAAATGAACACACGTTCATGGAGAGCTCACCCCTCTTCACGCTACTAAAAAACACACCCTGTCGGAAACAAAACACAATTTAGCGACACAGCCAAGCTAGATAAAAAGGGGGGGAAATTAGGGGGTTTTTAATAGGTAAATGTTATCTGGATCAGGTGTACGATGTACTTTTCTTCTGCAATAAACCAAGGCCCATATTAGAGGCAGTATTAAAGGTGCCGGGACGTCCTCATAAGACCGTCAACGCTTAGTTCGAATGGGTTATGCTCCACGCGTGGCGAGGACTAATCCACGGTCTTTAATAGTTGTAGATCCACCTCATTCAATAACATACATCTTATCTAGGTTGGCAACACCTCACATAAACACATCGCGATCACTCCCCACAGCACGTAGGGACAGGGGGGAAGGCAGGGAAAAACCAGTCGTTAAGATAACCACCGCAGTTGACCGCACAGCGAGTTCAAGTGAGCACGAAAACTGCGAATAGCTGTAGTACGGAAGACAATCAGATAAGTAGTTAGCCTAAAATTTTATAGTTTAACCATAGTTTACAACCATATAATCTCTCTAAAGTACAATCTCCGGATAGCTATCACCATTTAGCATTTCACCTAACATATATACTGCATTTAGCATACACTGACAGTTGCAGTACCAATACTGCAACTAAATAATTGTACATATTGTAAATATTTTCACCTGTATTTCAAACATAGATTTTATAGCCTAAGTGTATTGGATCTGATGATGATCGCTTGACGATCGAAACTGGTCATCCTAGTGTTTTATTAATCTCATGTAATTTATTTCAGGAATAGGGCATACCCATCTCTTTTGGGTACATTCGTGTTGACCGACTGAAAAGCACTAAACTCTTGTTTACTAAGGCAACACTGAAAATATGGCTTCAAACACCACAATATCCATTTCGATATTGTGCTAGGAATCGATTTTATATCGAAAGTTGGAGCCATTATTGACATGAAGAATAGGATTATTAGCTTTAATGATGGGTACATGATCACAGAAGAGATCGAAGAACAGGACGTGAAAAACAGTCTGGAGATAGACCTTAGGGAAGAGATTTTAAATACTATTATAAATGAAGTGGAAAATCTAACAGAAATACCCAGTAGAAAAACTGAAGGATTTGAAGAAATTCAGGGGGAATTTGAGGATTTAATTAAGGAATTCCAAGATATTTTTGATGAAAAGCCTGGATTGATTAAAGACTATAAGTACAAGATAAGGCTGACCGATGAAACCCCTTACCAAAAGAGAATATACCCCATACCTGAGAAATACTATCAAGAAGTACGAGGGTTGATCAGAAAAATGGAGGTAGACGGGATTATTAAAAAACAGGCGTCGTCTTACATAAACCCCATCACTGTAGTGAAGAAAAGTAATGGTCAGATACGTCTTTGTCTCGATGCTCGGACCATCAACTTGAAGATTCTTCCAGAAAATGACCGACCACCTAAGATTAGAGATCTGCTTCGAAAGTTCAAAGGGAGAGCATGTTTCAGTGTTCTTGACTTGACATCTTCGTTTTACCAAGTTCAACTGGAAGAAGAAAGTATGCAGTACACTGGATTCTTATTTGACCAGACGTCATGGGTCTTTGTGAGAATGCCTTTTGGAATGGTCAACAGTGGACCAGCACTTATTCGAGCACTTGATAGTAAGCTCACTGAAGAAGTAAAGGAAAATGTAATCTGCTACATTGACGATTTAATTGTATCTTCACCCAACGCCGCAGAACATTTAGTGCATTTGAGAAAGTTGTTTGAAAATTTAAGGGAGGCCAATATCAAGGTCAATATTGGAAAATGTCAATTCTTGAAGAAGGAGATCAACTACTTGGGGCATACGATTG
Organism: Meconema thalassinum; assembly: GCA_946902985.2. Classification (NCBI taxonomy): domain Eukaryota; kingdom Metazoa; phylum Arthropoda; class Insecta; order Orthoptera; family Tettigoniidae; genus Meconema; species Meconema thalassinum. Next base: position 655,109,879 of record OX336389.2, read on the forward strand.
ATAAGGATGGATATCATCCAAACATGCAGAAAGTAGATGCGATCACAAGGTTCCCAAAGCCAACTAAGGTGAAACAAGTCAGAGAATTTGTAGGCGCATGCCAATTCATCAGCAGTCACTGTCCGAGATACTCTGAAATTATGGCTCCTCTGTATGACTTACTCAAGAAGAATAACAGATGGAAATGGAGTACCGCAGCAGACGAGGCTTTTGAGAAAGCAAAGGAGATGCTCAGAAACAAAGTCAAACAGGAGTACCCAGACTTTGAGAAGATGTTCTATATTGAGTCTGATGCATCAAGAATAGGCATTAGTGCAGTCTTATACCAAAAAGACGAGGCAGGCAACAAGCACTACATTGCGTTCACTAGTCGGAAGTTAAAGAAACACGAGGAAAACTACTTTACGACAGAACTAGAATCGTTAGCTTTTGTAACAGCTTTGCAAGCGTGGAAAAAAATGTTGCTGGGACACAAGGTTATCATTATTGCAGATCACAAAGCACTTCAGTTTATGCTGCAAACTGACATGTCTAGTGATAGATTGACACGTTGGGCTTTGTTCACCCAACAGTTTAACGCCACTATCGTCCATCAGCCTGGGAAAGATAACTTACTGGCTGATGCTTTATCACGTAACCCTATCAAAAATGTGCAGATACACCATGTACAATTGGAGCAGCAAGATCAAGAGACCGTTAGGAGGTTAGCCCGAATCGGTGTGTCACAGAAGAGACACGCTCCAATCAGGAAAATGTACAGGTTCCTTAAGGGTTACATGGACAATACTGATGTTGACTATGCAGCTACACAGAGAGAATCACGACACTTTGTCTTGAGTGGAGACATCGTATGTAAGTATGCTGACTCTGCGCATACAAAGCTCCGAATAGTCGTGCCACCTAAACTTGTTGTCGATTTAGTGTGGGTAGCTCATCACGCAACTGGACATGCAGGTTTGGATAAGACTCTTGACACTCTTAAAGAGAGGTTTATTTGGACTAACATGCGTTCCAGCATTGCTAATGTCATTCGTTCATGTGATAAATGTCAAAGAGCAAAGTATGCTTCCGCTCTATTAAAAGGAAAACCTAAGGCTATGATTCCCTCTAAACCAAATGAACTCATGGCGACAGACATATTTGGTCCTTGTCCGAAGGGATATCAGGGTAATCAGTTCCTGTTGGTTACCGTGGATGTCTTCTCGAAATTTGTAACAATGAGTCCCATGCAAAAAGCTAACACGAGGAATGTTGTAAGCAGACTGGAACATGCTGTATTTCCAAAAGCTGGTAAACCAGAATATCTACTGTCGGATCATGGAGCTCAGTTTACATCTTTAGAATTTGCTGCAGATATGGAAAGGCTTGGTATTAAGAACTTATTTTCAAGCGTGCGCTATCCAGAATCGAATTCTTCAGAAAGATATATGGCTGAATTTTCGAAATTTTGTCGAATTTTCTGTCCGAACGATCATTCTGGTTGGGTGAGATTTGTACCCCTTATTGAGGAATGTCTGAATTCTACAGTGCAGGAGAGCACAGGAGAGGTGCCAATGAGACTTCATCTAGGAAGAAACCCAGAAAGGCCGTGGGATAATCTTTTCAACCACGTTCCTAGAGATCCCGACCTAGGAAGGCAGCAGAGAAATGACAGAGCGAAGGAACAACTCCAGAAAGCAGCAGAAAAACGATTGAAAAGAGTAGCTGGAAAACGTTTTGGTGCTCCCTTAGAAATTGGAAATCTAGTATTACTACGCAGACCTGTTAAGGCTGATGTGAGTAAGAAGATCTATCCCAAGTTTGGAATAGTGTTCATGGGTCCGTTCAGAATTACGAATGCTTATGGCAACAACTGTTATGAACTCTACGATGATGAGAATAATGTCGTTTATGGCAAGTTCAATGCTGGAAACTTGAAGAAATATTATCCAAGAGTAAGCCAATAATAATTCAATTTCGTGTTCAAGTGAATTCAGATACTTATAACACAGAGTTTAAAAAACAATTTGCAACTGTTTTTAAAACGTGGTGAAGGGAGAATGCCCCCGTAAATTGAATTATATTGATACCACGGTGGCTGTATTGGCAAATATGAATTAAGTTATGGCTGTCATAGTTGTGACGTGGATATTCATGACGTAGGCACGGATGACGCAGACTTCACGCAAGTAGGCTGCTTGAGCCGAGATTCTTGGTGACGTCATGATTTTGTTCGTGAAAGATCTGAGATTTACGACGCAGTCGCAGGGAAACATGGAATTGTGCTGAGGAAGAAGTTACGCGATTGGAGGAAAGACTCGAACCAATGAACGATAGTTAGGAGGGAGACGGAGATTACTGAAACTATCATATTTAATTACTTTTGGAATGCAGAATTGTGGAAACATATTTTCAGTTATGGCATTGATTTGGAATTTTGAAGAAATTATTTTTGAGTTTTTGAAATTTGAAAATCCGTCAAGTATAGCCAAAGTTAGAAATTCTAGCTATGACGGAGAAACAAGCTATGGAAGGGATGGATACGCCCCTTAAGAAGTTGATAAAAGGTCTTGCACAGCAGAGAGGAGCTCTCATATCGCATATATATCTCATAGCTCATGTGTCTCATACCGCATATATATTTCTGATGTTATAGTCGTTTTCGAGTGAATAAGTGAAACAAGTCGTCTTTAGCGCGTGTGGTATAGCCCACCGCATCGAACGAGCTTCGAGCGTGCCGCAGTTCCATTTTACGGTGTTTGAAACTAGGCGAAGTTGAAACGCACACATTTTCAAGTCTACAAGATAATATATCAAGAGTTGACTAATGCCGTTAAGCTAATTCGATTGTGCAGTACTATATTAAAGTGTGTAGAAAGGTTGAACATTTTCAAGATTATAATTCGAAAGATATTGGCATTTTAAGTCGGCAGACAAAAGTGATTTTCTCGCCACCTGAGAAGCACTTTTATCATATCACATTCTACGCTACGGCTGACACTGGTATTGCAACAGTGCTACTACATATTGCTTTTGATGATATAACGCTGCATTCTAACATGGAACAATATAATATGGCAGTTCTTTCAACTATTATAACGGAAATGGAGATGGAAGGCTAAGGACTTTAATGCAATTGGGACATATATCAATGGAGTGAAATAGCAGCATGGAACTTCGCTAATCGTCTTTCTACAAAAGCGAGCATGTAGTGAATATCCAACTACACTCATGCCTCGTAGTCCAACGCTGAATTATTTCAAATGGCAGTGGAAACGTATTCATACTCCACAAATATGAATATTTCTACGGAAATAACTGCAATAAACTTCATGGCGAATTGCTACCAGAACTTCAGGGAACTATCAAGAGAGGCCAGGGTAGACCCGGCTCACAAAGAAGAGTTTTGCCAGAAGGATGTCTATCGTATACACGGAGCAGTGCAATTTCCGGAGGAGGAAGCAGTTCTATTCTCCGAGGGCGCTGGTTCCAGTTTCGAGGACGGAGCACATCTTTTTGGTGAAATGGAACCATCACCAGTCTTCTTTGGAAGATTTTCATCTAGAACTTCAATCAACAGATAAGGTAGTCGTGAACGTTTCTTGTTTTATTTGAGTCATTTAGCGATCTCTGAGCAACCATTTTTCTCATATGTTCTGTCCTATATTTTGCCCCATATTCTTGCTTGAGATGTCTGTACTCAGTACACTTTGATGATTTATGCTTTTTCTACGATTTATTAAGACATTGTTATGTCAGTGGCATAGTTAAATAATTTTGGATCAGTTGAGACTGATAATAGATATTCTTTCAGTAATTTGCATATTTTAGTAGCCATGATTTGACTGTAAAGTAAATGATTTTTCTATGGCAGATTTGAATTCAGACAGCGTGTCACTTTATTAAAGTAATTCTTTTCAGTAAATTACTTTGACCAATTTTCTGTCATCCTCGAGAAAGAAGAATAATTAAAAGATTTTAGAGCGTTAAAAATCTATTTCTGTATCGACGATCTTGGAAATACTAGTCGTTTTATGAACATGATTGCAACATAGACATTTATCGTCAGTTCTGAAATTACCATTGCATTATAGACAATTTTATGAACTATGAACTTTGATTACGATTTATTGAATACACTATAGTAATGAACTTTTGATAGGAATTTTTCTCAATTCTAGATTGGAACAATAATGTTTGCACTCCACAATCTAATTGTATTCTATTCGACTATTTATGCAGTTTTGATGAACTTTGTTTGAAGATAGTATTTTTATACTATGTTAATTAGGAGATATTAATCTCAATTTTGATAGACCAGAAAGGCGTGCATAATCGTATTTGCTATTAAATTTATTTGTGATTGGCAAATTTTTACTTCATATCGATTCATGAATGAAACCCACGAAGGTTAAATAAATAACAGTTTGACACAATTAATGAATATAAGAATTTTTAAAGTGGAACTATGGATGTATAATCGTTAGTTCAGTGGACATGTAAAAGTCGCTGATGAATAATGCCCTTGAATAATTGAAGGAGATTCCCACAGTAATGTTAATGAAGTTGAAGAATTTGTAAGTGTAGGTTTTTGAATAGATTGTGGAAGATTTTTATGCCATATATATGGAAATATATGATGAATTCTGGGCCTATTTTATGCAATTTTGTGCGTTTGAAGCGAAGTATTTTTACGCTGAATTTATTGTCCAGGTCCTTTGAAAATTAATCATGTGAAATTACTGTTAAAATTAACAAGAGTGTTAAATAATTTGAGATAACGATTTTGAATGGAGGTTACCGTCACAAATAATAATAATAATTATTAAAAATTATTAAACCTGAATATAAGCTTAAATATAACTAACCTTCATTGGTCGATTATATTAAACTGATTTGAGTAATTATCAACCGGATAAACGTGTGGTTTAATGTATTTCTAAAATAAATAATATTAATATTGTAAATAATTGTGTAAATATCTTTAACAATAATTGGAAACGAAAGGGATTAAGAGAGGCCTGTATAGATTTTTCAATTGTCGTTTGACAATATTATAAACAATTTATAATTGTTATAAACAATTAAGGAGTTTTTGTTATAAACATTAAGAGTTTGTTAATATACTCTAAAGAACGCTAATTATACAAGTGGATTATGTAATTAAACAAGTTTTGGGATTATTAGAGTAATCCAGTAATATTTGATTGAAGCATTTAAAAGATTTGCGTGATAATATTTGAGTTGAGTTGAGGACATTTAAAGCGTTTGAAAAGGAGCTAAGCTCTGAGGTTACGAGCATATGCTAACACTGACTGGACAGGTGGGTCCATTTGACGACGTGGGCATGCGACTTGATGTAGGGTGGATCGCAGCTGGCCTGACAACTGTATGTTAGAGGCCAAGGTCGACCACATAACAGGCTTGCAGTTATAAATAAAGTGTGATGTTTATGAAAGAGGAAAACAATTGCTACATGTCTCGCCCCAACTTCCTCATCCATTCCAAGTGTATTACTATTATTACGTTCTTTATAAGCAAGTGAAAGATAAAATTTTGTATGTAACGTCTACAAGTCCTACAGGAGGACATGGTTATATTGACAATGGCTTCTGATTGCCACGTGTATTTTGTTGAGTTTTTGTTAAAGTCATTCCCTTTATGTGAAATAAATTATTGTACAGTTTAAAGTTTCTTGTTTCCGTCTTGGTTCATTTTAAATATCATGGTGGAGGTTATTGAGTGGGCATACTTTAAGTGATCCAGTTGGCAACCCATACCCGAGATTAATTTGAAGAGGTAAGTAAAGGTAAGTATGAACCCCCGTATATTTTGGTGTGTTCCACAATAATTTCTTGTTAACTGCTGTGCTCTAATCTCGATAGTATCTGTCAGTGCCATTTTCATTGATGTAGCTGTGCCGGTGCGTTTGATTATTGGCAATCCGATTGAGGGGGCGGATATCTGATAGCCTACTATCCGGATTTACGGGGACAGTACGAATAAAAAAAGTCTCATACCTTCATTATCTTCACATTGAGTAAGTTACTCTGCAACTCTGCAATAAGGTATCGATGTATTGTAGACTATTATATGCGCTGCTGTTTCTTGCCTGACAGACACAGCAGTGAGATGCGGGTAGTATCTGAGCGCATCCGCTTAGGCACAAGTGCGTGGTAGACCGTTATTCATTTTGTACCACGCAAATTTTGGCTTGACCTCCAGTCCCAAAAACGTTTCGTATTATTACGGGACGTAGAATTGAAAAGAAAAGGAAGCTTGTAGTTTAACGTGACCGTTAATCTCGAGATCATGAGCCACGGGATCTCCTTTTTACGTGGAATCCGAACCACAGGACATGGCATTTCACTTCGAAAATCTCACATGCATTGACCGGGAATCGAACCCGGACCGCCTTGGTGAGAAGAAACGTACTTGTAATTATATTTTCGGAAACATTTAGGCCTACCTGTTGAGATAAGGTTCAATTTATTTGTTGTTGTTGATGATGTTGTTTCATCTAGAGGAATCAAGGATATAATGGTCATCTCATCCCCGTGTAATTAGTTGCGTGTAGAATTTGTCTGGAAACCTGTGCTATTGAGCTGTCTGTATTGAGCCCGCTGAGCTCATGCTCTGTGATATTTTTCCTTGCAACACATTTGCCAACGTAATGCATCATCTTTGAACGCACCCGAAGACCAGCGCACGGCTGGAGATGATTATGGATGTACTTTTGACTTTGAAGAAATCAACGATTTTTTTTATCTGAGTCCTTATTAACATGTCTCCATTTTTCACAAGGTTTAGATCATCTCATTTTGTAATTCAGCATATTCTGAACATTCTGGTGAATGTGATTTTATATTATGGTAAGGTATTTTACATCGCAGATGCGCGAAACGGAAGAAGTTAGTCGCTAAACGACTCATGTATTCACTAGATCCAGCAGGCAGGAGCGCGGAACTAGGCACTCGAGTTTGGTTTATCGTCCACACTGGACGTGTGAAATTGTCCGTCTTGTTAGACGAGGAAATAGTCCGCCTGGAAGGCGAGAAAATTATCAACGTTCATCGTTGCGTTCTATGCACCAAGTAGTGTGCCATCGAGTGATATTTAACGCCTGTGTGTGCGTGAATAACGCCATTATTAAATTAGTGAAAATTTGTGAAAATTACGACACCGAGGAGCACCACATGTCAACCACGAGGCCGTCAGAATTCTATGTCCACGAGGGACACAAAATATTCTAATGTCTGTGAACAAATAACAGTTCCTGTGGTTAACTTGAACGCCACAAACAGTGAAAACATTGCAGCCGCTATTGCGAGCATTTTTAAACGTGGATCGCTAGGATGCCACGTGACACAGTGTAACTGTAAAATCTGTGAGAACACGCCAAGTAGGCGAGATAATAGAAGCTGTGAAAGCAGACAGTGCATGGGCAATTTGATAGAGTCTGCATTGTGTAATCTCAGTGAGTTTGTTACTGTTAATCATTTTAGCTTCAGTGAGAGCTGTGTTATAATTGTGATTTCTACGAGTGAAAATAACCACCAGTCATGTATTATTCAACTGACCACGTGTATGAAGTGATTATTCATCTATCTACGATGGGGATGATGGAGTGAGAACCCCATAATGTGAAGGAAGCGTTCTAAGGAAACTACAACATGACAGAAGACCCAGAGTTTCCGCACTTGAAGGGGATGGACGTGTTGGAATATCAAGAATGACCCCTACCACCACTGGAGAGAAGCAGAAGACATCATAACGTCGATCACGAGGACGCATCAAGACCCTGGTCATGGATTAGGCCTGGAATGGAGGCCTAGTTTGGACAACCCTTGTCCGGAAACCAGAGGATGATTTTTATCCCTCAGTTCTTTGGAAAGAACAAGGTGATGATGCCTTAAGTCAGTGAGTCCGTTCCTTCTCTCTTTGTACGATTCTTTTCGTGGTTGAGTAGTTCAGTTAATCCAACCGAACTCATCATGACAGTCAATAGGTAGGATTTTGTACTTAACACTCATTTATTTGTCATTCACTTACAGTGATAGTTAGCCACCCTTTTGATTGAACATGGTTCAATCGGAGCATTTTTTTGGACGTCGAGAGAAGTCAAGTCTATTTGCTAGCTAAACATGACTGTAGTTTTTGAGCTACTTTGTTTAACCCTGGTATGGGGAGATTTTTGTTTGTTTTCTTCGATACGACGATTAGCCATCAATTTTAGTGGTATTTTTGTGACACCCATTCATGGTAATTTTCATGTCACGCCACTGATCTGTTTAGATTAGGCGGTACCGGTTGATGGTCAACTGAAACCATCAGTTTTGTAACTATGCTATAAAGGTTTCATTATGATGAGCTTAGATGTCATCCAGTTCTTGGTGAATAACATAGTCAGTTAATTAACATGTATGCAACTAGAGCATCGAACCCTGGTCTAACATCGTATCATTAGCAAGGTCAGCAGATGTGAGAATTTGCGTATTTTTCTGTATAATTTGTGTCTAGTGATTTGACACAGGATTTTTGTTGCTTATGATAATGTAAACAATACTTGAAGTGACATCTCTGTCATGTAAAAAACACTCCGATTGAGTGACATTACTATCTTTTACTACTATTTGTTCTGAAGGACATGTTACGTCTTACTTTTACTGCGTGTTTCTACGTAGTACAATTGTGTTATTAGATGTTATATTGGGATAAGCCACAGGCCAGTTCATATAGGTCTTTCTTTGGAGAGAACTGATGCCTACATGTGAATCCAGTGTTTTGTTGAAGTTGCCTGACGCAACGAAGGTTACAAGCACAAGCTCATTGCTATGAACATGTGGAGATATTATCCAACGACCACCGAGCGCACAGAAGTGATACATACTTATTTGAGACCCTAGACGGATGCTTATAGCATCGCTTTCTGTTAGTTTTGTATTTTTATTAATTGGGGGTCAAGTTCTCACCAGCTATTTTGTATAAATCAGATGTTTTGATCTTATGATGGGTGACCGGCAGAAGTCACATGCTTGATCGCTTTGCATAGCGACTACGTTTAACACTATTTGAGAGTGTACTTTTAATATTCAGATAAGGTTTATTCTTTGTTATATGACTAGTGTAAGACACCCTTGTTGGAGGCTATTCATGGTATATTAGTGCTTGTAATGCACGTATGTCCAGACTCAGTTCTGTGGACTTGTTATTAACCGGAGGTAACTGAAATGTTTCCCAGGCCTGCCCGAGGTTAATCAGATGTGCCGAGCGCCACTGTTAACTTGTGTTATTGTATTGTCTGAGCCATGGGAGCTCGTTGAAGGTGTTCCGACTTTTATATCGATGTTACAGCAGATAAATGATCTCGCAGGAGACGCTACTGCTCAGCCCAGGTGTCTAGGATCGTCAGCACTATCGTCATAAACCGAATATGAATTTAAGCCTACGAAATAATAATCAAGCGCACAATTACTCTAAACAAGCTGATAATTAATTAATTGTTTCTGATAATCTTGAAATGCACATTTTGAACTTACTGACCGACACCTCGTGATGTTATACATTTCCTGCCGGAGATGACTTAAGACAGATGACACTATTTTGAGACGACGGAGTGTTGCTTAACCTTTAGTTCGTAGCTGGTGGAGCACGACACTCATGTGATGTAAGTCGTAGTTAACTACGCCATTGCCAACCTAATTAACACGCACTTAGAGGACGTTGGATGCAAAGAGTATTTCCAAAATGTGTAGTCAGGGTAATAACATGTATTTTGGTCTTGTGTTTTATTTATTTTACAATGTGCGTAATCCCATGTTTACCTTTCTCTGTGTTGATGAGCACGTAGCTTATAAGAGTGTGTTTAATGTTTTTTTCTTGGCGGTCATGTAGATTCGATGTTAATGTTTTGCTTAACGGACGTCATCGCCGTAAATTTTGGTACCTATTAATTGTTAGGACTTAGCTAAATTAATTAACGTTAAATGTAAATTAGGAAATGGTATCATCGTAACTTAGGTTTGCTTTTGCTGCCCTGTTAAATATAAATTCTGCTAATAACATGAACTTTGTAACTTGGATTAGGGATTCTTTTCGTACCATTTTCCTAGCGCTGTTGTTGTTGATTATCCTTGTAATTAGATCTTTCGTGAGGGTTTACCTTAGTTTACAGGTAGGGCTTGAATCTTTTTTCCTCCTTTTTATTAGTTCGCGGATTTACCGATATAAACCCTCCAAACTAGGATAGGTGCTAGCCGATTTTAAAATAAAAGTGTTCATGAGTTTTACTTAAGTCTGGATGGTTTGCATTTCTCAGTCTAGTTGTTTAGGGTGTATTTTCTTGGGCCGTCTATGACCTTAGCGACCATGTTACCCCAGATCCCCTGGATCATAGTTTCTCGTGCCGCTATGGCCTATAAGAAATGCATCCGAACCTCTCGGCACATGGGTCTGGCAGGTGAGGTGTCTGTGAAGTCACTTCGGTTGTTGGCAACCCTGACAGCTCCTCTGACGGACAAATTATTTGTGTGAGTGTGTATATGTATTTGTAAATCGGGGATAGGATTGGCAAGGAGTCGTCCATAGCCTTAAGTTAGGAACCATCCCGGCATTTGCCTGGAGTAGAAGTGGAAAACTACGGGAATACACATCCAAGACGGCTGAAGTGGGAACTGAACCCTCCTCTTTAGGAAGAATGCCTAAAGTGTGTATACATCAGCCAGCTCCTGAAGGCACATCTGCAACTGAACTTCACCGCTTGCTCTCCTCTTGATGCACAGTGACGTAACGAGGGTTGTCCTTTAAGATGGGTGTGAGCTGAGTTCAAATTGCATTGGGGGTGAGGGCTCGGACACAAAGAGACATAATTAATTAAAGTAAATATACGATCACCAAGTTTCAAATCCTCCAATCTACATGTGTTCGTATTTGATTAGCATTTGAAACGTTGCATTTTCACTTATCGATATTAAATTATAGATCCCAATATCCTTCGCGAAACATCAGACCCGTTTTATTCCCCGACATTGTTTACATATTAATAAACTACAGTTTCCAACTTAAGTTTAAGTGACGCCAGCGATAAAACACAACAGTAAGGGAAACGCTACAAAATGTACGTGAGTGAAAAGAAACGCTTTCAAATGAGCACACATAACTTATATAATCCAATAAATATTATCAAGCCGAAGATTGGTTTCATTCAATAAAAAAGACTTCAACAACTTCTTTTTTAAAATTACTTCACTCTGGGGGAAGGGGATTGATTCCCCTGATCCCCTCCATAGTTACGCCACTGTTGATGCCGCCCTCATGCGTCTCCTAATGACTGCGTTTCGTGATTTTACCTCGGTGTATAAGTATTTCGATACACTTCGAATATTGTGGGATACTGGTCCTGGTTCTAATTTCCACCTCACACGAGGAATGTCCACTCTGTCACCATTCACTACAAACCAATCCGCATTTATAATTAATTCTTCCGAAACATGAAAGTCACGGATTCTGCTCTGCGCCGACAATTGCTTACTCCTCCGCAGAACAACTCTCGCCCATTTTGCAAAGATTTTTTTTTTTCATTTTGATGGCGAGAAGAAATGTCTTCCATCGCGCTTTCCTTTCTGTAACCCGACTTACATGCGGAAACGAAACAGTAGGCCTACGAAATTTTCTCGAAACAATAGGGAACTAGTTAAATGCACACAAAAAGCACTGTAAAAGTCGTAAAATAAATTAAAAAAACTGAGTTCCCGTGTATACTTCTTATGCAGGACGTCGTCTCCTTGGCACACGCACTTGTGTTTCGCAGCGACTGCAACGCCACCTACTGGTGGAGCCATCAACTACAATGCTTAAAGAGCGGAGTGATAACACTTTTCATTCATATCGTCATGCTATGGTAGGCTACTTCTGTAGTGTATGCCCTGTCATAAAACAAACCTTTCATCGATATTTAAGATACCTCACATCAACATACCTCCAGCACTGGAAAATATGTGTCCAAATTTCCAAAATGAAGCTTATCGATAATGAATGAATACAACTCTAAGGAGTTGAGTCCCAGGATATTTAGTTCATGGTACTGGTATATCAATTTACTGAGAGACTAGTTCAATAGAAGATCAGTAAAATCTGTTCCTATGCATTAATGAACATGCGTATAATCTATAATTTTCGCTACCTATAATACAAAATTACGGTACTTTGGTGTTCGACCCTTCATAACAATCTCCACCTCCACCACTACCATGATATATTACTTGTTAGTTATTTAACTTTCACTGCCCGTAATTATGATTCCTCCAATGATATGGAATCTTTCTGTAATTAGTCACAGGATGTAATTTCAAAAGTCATATAATTTGCCAAACGTAAGTTACATATTTCAGTGCCGTTATATAATTATTATAAAAATATTTCATTTTACGAAGCTTCTTTTCGATTGGTTGAATGGGATACGGGAAATAAAAATGTGCTTTTAAAATTTCGAACTCATTCCATCTTTAATTTTTGAAGATAATTGAACAATATTATGTGTCTATATACTAAGTTCTGAATAAAGATTGACTTTGCAAAGTTTCACTGTTGTTAAACGATCAGAGTGCCTGAAAAGTAAATATAAATATTTGAAAATTGCGTGGTTGCCATTTTGGTGTTGTTTTTATCATTTTTTTGTAAATAGTTCCCTACTGCCATATAAAATTACATTTTGATTTTTGTGATAGTTTCCGAGATATTGAGAACTGGTGAAATATTTCTTGTGGCCGTACTTTTGATTGTTTTATATGTCGCCCATAACATTATATGCCAGCCGATTAAGATTATAATGGTGGTTTATTGAACAAACATTCATTTCGAACACTTGATTAGGACACAAAACATGCAAAATTGATCTTAAAATTTCACACTGCCACCATTTGTGATTTCTCATGACAATGAGAAGAAATTGACGCCAATGTGTTAAACCATGTACCGGTATAAAGATTTACCGTTATAAAATTCACTGCAATTGGATCATTTCGGTACCAAATTTTGGATTACAAAACATAGACACGAGAGAAATCTTTTTAAGTATTTAAATTTTGCGTAGCTGCCATGTTGGAGTTGTGCTCATCAAATTATTTAAAGCTACACAGGTGAACTTATTTTAATGTCCTTTATGAACGTACAAAGTTTCATTTTGAATTCTGTGATAGTTTCGGAAATCATTTTGAACTAGTGAAATAGCCTACTCCTCGTGACCGACATGTATTTTTTTATAATTATGTAACCCATAGAGTTACTGTATATACCAGTAATTGAAGATGATTGCGTTGGTACAGTATAACAACTTTCACCGTGATCGCTTGTTTATGACACAATAAATTAAAACATAATTTTTGAAATTTTTTACAGCTACTATCTTGAATTTCACAAAAAAAATATTACATGCCAGTATATTAGGACGTGAATGAAGATATACTGGGCCAAGTTTCACGGCGTTCAGATGATTAAATCGCGAAAGAAGCTCATTTACATACTTGAAATTTTCTTGGTCACCATGTATGTTGCATGCTTATCAGGTTTTTGACAGCCATATACGTGAACGTATCTTAGTATTCACTGTGGCCATGCAAAAGTTCAGATTAATAGCAGTACTAGGTTCCAAGATATTGAATGCCGGAGAAATATTTCACGCAGCCACCATATTGGAATCTTGACACCTATTAAGGTTTGAAACCACGGTCGAGGTTGGACCAGTTAGTAATAAGTCTTTACCGATTTCATTACAATCGCTGAAGTCGTTTATATTTTATTAGGGGGGGGGAGGGGGATACACATAGGCTACACATACACATAAACTCGTACACGGACAAAAGGTGAACCCTTAAGCCTACATTTTATATGATGTAAGTAGGCTTGGCTAAGCATAGTAGCGTTCCCCTCTCAATGAAGAGTGGTGAACTGACCTCAAAAATCCATTTTCCACATAGGCTTGCAGTCAGTGAGCTATATGAAGCCGCAAGTGAATTGAACGTATCAGCTAATAAGGCAAAATCTTGACTCTTGTGGTATTTACCCCACTTGAGGTATGAGGTAGACTGGAGGCCTTGTTAGCTCTGCCCAGGCCGTGCTTTGACTCCGATCCTCTTGCAATTAGCTAGGACCACATTTCTCCAGCACTCAATTATCATGCGTACTGCATCTAATTAATTCAATCTATCGTAACAGAGTACGTTACCTACCAGCGATTAGTGGCAGTGGAACGGCGCCAAGAGCAGGCTTACCTTTTCGAGTTCAACCAAGATCATTTACCATGTTCACCGGAATATCTACCCACTGATGTAAATGCAGCCATCGATCAGCCAGTTAACAATGGAAGTTAAGATTGGCGAAGCTGCTTTATTGACCTTCCCGCCTCACCACTCAGACCCAGTGGCGTATAATGGCGTGCGTTAATTTACTCATCACAACTGCGTTGGGGCGCCGCGGCAAGTCGGCAGATCGAAGGTTCGAACTCTGGTGCTGAGAGCGGCTGCTCTTATTGCGGTTTTCCCTCGTTCTTATTTTACATTCCCTCCATGCAGACGCGGGTATGGTATTCTATTTTAAGTCATGGGGGACGTACGCAACTTCCCGACAGTTACACATACTAGCACAGTTATCACAGAAACACAGGTTATCAAGCACATAGGGCTGATGACCAAGATGCCACAAGCACCTAAAATGAATTAATACCAGCTATTACTCACAGTATGATCGGTGTGGCTACCGTCTGTACAATGTAACTCAATCGAACAAAGAGAGAGCACCAGATCAATGTCTCACTTTCCAATGAAACACAGTAAGTCGCAAGTAAGCAGATCCGTGCCCAGGTTTTCATCCATTTAGGCCCAAGGTAAAGTATCAGGGGCGTATATAAAGTTTTATTTCGGGGGGCGCCCAAACAGTAGTTACGTGGCATAGTATAGGCCCCAAAGAAAAGGGGGTCCGGGGTTCTCCCCGAGGAACTTTTGTATAATTTGGTGCAAAATGAAGAATTTTAAGGCTATCTGGCATCACTTTTTCAACCAATTTGTTGTGGTGTTTTATGTTTGGTTAATGTCAAACACAACTAAGATCATTTTATGTTACTTTTTATTAATTCAATCATCTTGCTCACTTGATAGTTTTTACATGGAAAGAATTAATGTTACTGTTTTTATTTACTACTTACACTATTATATAAGTCAAGGTTTCTTGAAGCATTACCAAATCGGTTTATACCTTCATCGTCAGTGAGATGTATGTCTCGGTGAATAGATAACAATACTAGACCGTTGAGTCTGTTTTCAGAAGTAGAATTACTTAATTATGTTTTCAACCAACTCAAACTCCGTTCGACAGTACCGGTAGATACAGAGAGAGAGGCAAATGTGCCAAAAGATTGATAAGTGTATAAAAGTTGGGCAAAAAAACGTTTATCACACGCTTCAAGGGCACTTGTTGCTGCACTCGGTACGTTCATAAGGGCGAAGGCACTGCAGTGTAATAAGAGGTTATGTTGTTACATATAAGATCAGAGCAAACTGATTGTCACACTATTCACATCGCTCTACCGTCGCCTTGCTTTGCAACGTTGCCATACGTCGCTTAGTAACAATAGTACATGATAAGTACGAGTATATTAGTTTATAATGTCTGTGTGTTCATGAACAAATAATATATGTGACAAAAATTGTAATGTATCAAACACTATTCATTCTACAACTATAACCTGTTAGGAGTAGCAACATTTAGGTCTATAGGGGGATATTTGTTTAAAGCTCCAGTGGTCAGGCGGGTCACAATAGTGGCCCAACCGTTTAGATTTTGTCATTCACGTGCATTGGTATGAGTGTTGTCCTTGAGCCTTTGTGTACCTTCCTCGCTCATCCTTCCTTATGGGAGAAATCATTCGCCTTCAAACGTTGGCCGAGTGTTGTTCAGTTACAAAGCAATCTATCGCAACTGTGATCCGCTCGACCACTAGCACCAATTTGGTTTTACTTTGTTCGTGTTATTATTACAGAGTGTAATCTCAATTCTTGTACATGTGCCTACTGTCTTTTAAGAGTTTATAGTGACTATTGACAGATAAGTGTAAAATGATTGACTATGAGGATATAAATCAATGGCTGAATAAGTTGTTGAATAATGTAGGGGCTTGGTGATATCGTGGTCATGTAGCGCCAAGTACTTGGGTGTGTGTGAAATTTGTCTGATAACATCTGTTATTGTGGTGCCTGTAATAATGTGTGTAGTTGTAATTCAGATGAGGATTGGGAAAGAGGCGGCCATTGCCTTAATTTAGCAATCATCCTGGCATTTGCCCGAAGTAGAAGTGAAAATCCTCGAAAAACTACTTCCAGGATGGCTGAGGTGGGAATCGAACCCGGGCCTCCACGGTGACAGCAAATAGTGCTACACTACGCAACGAGGCGGACGTGGGCTGAATGAGAATGAGAGTGAAGGTGTTGAGGTTGACGACGGAATTGAAGAAGACCATGTAGACATGCATCCAGATGTCGACAGTGTGTCCAGTGTTGATGAAGATCCTGTACAAACATATGAATTGAAGGAATAGCACATACGTTCCTCAAATCGGAAAATAGTTTTGATCTTCGTGACCACTGGCGAGACACTTTCTCGCGCGAGCACTGGGGTTTTTATCGTGGTGAAGGTAAATTTTAAAATATGCCAATAGGTTTTCCAACTTTCTCCCATACACAGTACATGTCAGGACGCCGAAGGAAAGCAATGGAGCTTAGATGATATGCGTTGGGCTTACATGTGTCATGTCAGACAGGTCAGCCTCGTTCCACACTGCTTACGTATACCTTGAGCAGCCACATACTTATTGAAGATAACAACATTGTGGGGTTTGAAGCCATTTTTTCAGTGTTGCCTTAGTAAACAAGAGATTAGTGCGTTTCAGTCGGTCAACACGAATGTACCCAAAAGAGCTGTGTTATGCTCTAATCCTGGAATAAATTACATGAGATTAATAAATACACTAGGATGACCAGTTTCGATCGTCAAGCGATCATCATCAGATCCATTACACTTAGGCTATAAAAACTATGTTTGAAAATAGGTCTACAGGTCAAAATATTTATAATATGTACAATTATTTAGTTGCAGTATTGGTACTGCAACTGTCGGTGTATGCTAAATGTAGTATATATGATGTTAGGTGAAATGCTAAATGGTGATAGATATCCGGAGTTTGTATATTTGGAGTGATTATATGGTTGTAAAAAATCAACTATGGTTAAACTGTAATATTACAGGCTACTACTTATCAGGTTGCCTTCCTTGCTGGAGCTAAGCGCAGTTTCGTGTTCACTGTTACTCCAGGTGTGGTCGACTGAGATGGGCTGTTATCTCAACGACACTGGTTTTTCCCTTTCTCCCCCTGTTCATATGTGCTGTGCGGAGTCAGTGCGATGTGTTTATGTGGGGTGTTGCCAAAACTAGATAGATGTATGTTATTGAATGAGGTGGTTCTACAACCGGGTAGCGCATAGTTTGAATGGCTTATGGTCCACGTGTTGTAATGCTTTTTAAGGTGGTGGTTTGCTCACTGTTGGATGATAAATGTAATAGGTCATGAAATGAGATGAGACACATGTTAATACACACTGGTATTGTGAACTTACCTTCAGTAGTGCTCTCACAATGAAATGTTGGGCGCCATGGTCGCAACAAAGTGTTGAAGACCAATAAAAGAAACACAAATAATGATAAATTAACATCAGTGGAGCACCTGAGACCTCTTTCACCCAGCCCGTGGCGAAATCAAAGTAATCAACCAGTTAGTTTTTGCATTGGGGATAAGGGATGACTTACATGTACTTCTAACTACTGAAAAAGAAATGCAAGGCATGGATTAAAATACTGAATTTAATTCTACACAAAAACAAAATATGAAAAGTTAATAATAATAAATAGTAAATACTTTTACTGAAGTTATGTTAACCTGAGGGGCGAGAAAAGTGATGAGACCGATATTAAATTTAACGTTATTTCCAAAACTGTGAAGTTACTTGCCAGAAATATAAAAGAAGAGATTTTGAATAATATATGTCAGCCTAGCTTACCGAGGTTGCGTGTCGAAGGAATTGGTCTCCATAGTTAAGACTTGTAGTTGTTCCTGGGGCGTTGATTCATCTCTTGGAATGACGTCTTGAAGGATCCCAGCAGATAAGTTCCGTTAATTATATTTACTGAGCAGCGATGATATAGATTTAGCTGCTCGCTTGATCAGTGATGAACTGCTAACTCCATAAATCACTTAACCAACTTTGGCCAATAACACAACCATTGTCGTTATTGCATGGGAAGACGAGGTTATATGTCTTATATGCACAATCAAGTCCAAACTATCGACGGTCTGAATGACTTACTTCATTCCCAATAAGATTCACAGTAATGAGTGACTCTTTCCTTAAACGCGCCAGCCCTCAAGTGCCCTCCGCCTTTCTCCCCACTCCTGCAGAAAATAAAAATAAACCTTCGTCGACGAATCAAAATACCGTTGCTATGGTCTTCTGTCTCAGAGATACGTTCCAGTAGACCCCGTGTCCTTCTTAGAAAACATCAGTTAAAATCCTCTTCACTTGGTACAGTCACACCTTGTGAAGCCAGATAGCTTCTTTTACACTAATCTCTTGAAATCTGTAGTAGTAGGCTGTCCATTGTTCACTTACTCAGCGGAGATCCCCTGCTGTGCTTGTCACTCAGAATAATTGCACTCGCCACGGTTTTAAAATCTGTCTTAAGAAAATAAGGAAAGGGTCTCATGACTGTGGTCACCTCGCAAGTTAACATACTGTAGAATAACTGAAATATGTCGAATCCCTTTGATTCAAATAGCGAAAATAATTGGAGTTATCGTGTGTAATAAAACATCTCCATGGCTCAGTTAGCCTTTAATCTAAACTTAATAATAATAATAATAAAGAATCCTATCAATTAAGTACGAATAATAATAATAATAATAATAATAATAATAATTATAATAATAATAATAATAATAAATCTAAATATATATAATAACAAGTAATAGTTCGCCGTTATGAACATATTACAGAACGCCCTAGAAGATCACGCTAAATTACATAATAATGTAGTGCTGATTTTATTCCGACACGAATATTAAAAAAATATGACGCAAAGTACAAAAAATACAACATATAATAATAACCTTCTATGTCCAAGTATAATTTGCAATCATCTTCAACGTAATTACGTCATTGTTCCCTTTGTATTCATTTGCAATTTGTGCGTTCAAGAGTTTTTGTATAGCGGAAACACCGCCTGTTACATGAAATCGATACCCTGAAAAATAGAACATATATTTATATTTTACCCTTTATTTACACACGCTAAATTTTCTTCTCGTGACACAATCATAATTATGTCACATCACGGGTCGGTTCCATACTACTCGTATGAAATAATATCACTTCGGAGGGTTAATTCCTGGAGTAGAGTTTACGGAGATTTGATCAAATTACCATGTTATATAGTGTAGTCATAACTTCTCCTGAACTTAATTCGATATGTCGGGAATTCCACCTCTCACACGCATACACATGTAAATTAACACAATTTTCGCTGCCGTACGTCACACGTAAGCTATAGAGCTTACAGACTGCATTACACAAAATCTCTGAAAATTAATTACAATGTGAACCTCTACTGAAATAATATCAAAATATAGAAATCTATGTAATTCATCTTATCTCTGTGCTTAATGAGTCCCATTTAGCTTCCTTTAAAATCAGTCTCTTACCTTCCAACAGCGAGCACTCCTCCTGTCACCCTTATCTCCTTGAGATAACTCCAACACGGTCTCTCCCCAAATACATACCTTCATAATTACGGTTACCATTAACCTTTAGTCCAGATCAACAGCCTTCATACCACCTTAAATAGGCTACCTATTCAAATCAAGTCCTAGAGGTTCATCACTGGTCACCCTTTCGTAACAGCTGTTACCTCTCCAACTCACGCCACATACTTACGTAACGAGTGAATGTTATATGTACCATATAAGCGAATTCCATTATTCTCTAACACATAAGTGCACTTACCAACGCACTGCGAAACAACATATGGTCCCTTAAATAAGAGAAACTACTATCTAACAAATTACATGCACTCGCCCTCGACACGAGTAATTCGACGACAGGGTTCGAATTTAAGGACTCAGCTACCTCGGGTTCTTCGGTAAATTCACGAAACAAGTCACTTTTTAAATCTAGGTCTACATTATTTATACACAAGAGTACTGGTTGGCAAAGTAAACATACAGTACTGCAACCCTACATAAATGTTCTACTTTCGATTATTACTTCTTTAATTTTCACTCCCTACTTTATCACTTTCTCTCTTTATCGGCACTCTGTCTTCTCTCCTTATAATAATGGTTTCCCCATCTCCCGTACTGTGCCCGTTTAGACCGGAGTCCGCACGACCACATATGCATTTTACCAATAATCAGCCAGCACGAGAGTCAAAATATCCCGGGGCGCCAGATGGGTTAAAGCTAATCGCAAAAACGACATCAAGTGAAAAAAATGCTTTACTGATTTTTGGCTCAATGCAACAATAATGATAGAAGGAGATTCAACTGGGCATAACACATCATGTAAAATTATCTCATTTTATTTTGAATTTAAAATTGGCTGCAAAAATGCTCAAAGCAGCATCATTCACGTGTGGCGACCCACATCCTATTTACACAAATGTACAGAAATTTTCCAAACACATTGGACAATTATTTTTTTGGAATCACAAGTCTGATTATCAGTCCTGTAGACTGTGATCCAAAATTATATTCATTCATGATTAAATCCAGTTCAAATTTAATTGTCTCTACTGGAAATATCGTAGTTCACTGTTTGAATTTTTACATAATATTAACACTCGTAGAATAAATGTTGATAGAATTTTTAACTTTCACTTATTTTTCCAGTTTCAAAAAATATTGTCAAAAAAAATATTATTATTTCTGAATCAACACAAATTATGTACACATATTAATAACATCTGAAAAGTATTTGACCTTGAGCATAGCATCGAAGAACTGTGCGAAGCACAACAAAAATTAATTGTTCTTCTGACATTAAACGTTTCGAGAAGTGACTCGATTATGAACTTCAAGTTCCTAACAAAATACATGATTTCTGAATCATCAACTTGATCAATAAATTGTTGAACCATTCAACTATTTGATTTTCCACTTGGAATCATTATTAAGAAAAATATTTATATTCATGGCCATTTTAGCAACTTTCACAACTTGCAATTCCTCGACAGAATGCGGAAATAAGAATTGTAGCTTTATAATAAATTCATTTAGTTCATGGCACTAGGATTGAAAACATCCTTCAAATTATTCGTGGTTAAAGAATTATTTTTTAATTGGCAGTGGCCCATTCTATTATTTGTGTAAGAACACAATATTCCGACAACAACGGCAAAGGTCTTCCTCTGAAGAAGAATAAACTACTATCATGACAAATCCGGGTTCTAGCAAAATCAAAGTCTTAATGGAATCCGTAAACAAGGTTGAAATAAGAACTGATGGTTTCTAAGAAATAACCTTCGGGTCATTCATACGACGAAATGTGTAGTTCCAATACTCCTATAAACCTGAGCCATCGAACCTGCTATTTGATTGATGCTCGAAAAAACCTCCTCATTCCTGCGACTTAAACATGCGCACCTGAGAATGGCATTTCAACTACTCCACACACATAAATTTTCTTCCCAAAATTTATACAATAAATCAAGCCTCTGCTTGTTATCAACACTGGAAGATTAATAAACTTACAAGTTTATTTTATTTTACCATTCAGTTCAACCCGTGAATTTACCATACTTATGAAAATCTTTATTTCACTTTCGAGTGTATTTACGTCATGATTTTATATAAATACAAAAATATCCTATTTGATACAATTATCAATTGCTTCCCGTTTCATGCCTCTCCGTGTTATCTGAAAAATATACTTTGCTCATTGCAAATATTAACTGTTCAACCAGAACTGTAATGTTGTTTGAATGCGGGCTTGCGCTAACCACTCTCCTTCGGAAAATCACCTGTTCCAAACTAGAAATGTTTAAACTACTTCATAGGCTTTCTCTCAATAAATGTGATTATTAGAAAATATAAGATCCAAGAATTATTTAGAAAAATTATGAAAATCATTATTATTATTATTAGTGGATTATTATTATTATTATTATTTATATTAAATGTGTTTAATTATTATTTCATTATGTGAGAATCCACATGTTCGATTCTTCGAATATGGAAAAAATATCCATTCCTCAACAAAAAATAATTTAACTTTTACAGTTACATCGACGGTTTTCCGTGACTTCCCAAAAATATGAAATATTCAAATAAATGCTCGATATGCTCGGTCATCGATCCTAAACTGTTCTGAGTGCTGAAAATACTCAGAATAACTCTAATAAGTCTTGGATAAATCATTGCAAGATTTAAATACGAAGAAAAATAAATGTGATGATCATCTGCAGAAAAATAGTTTGTTCCAATTAGCTAGGCATAATATAAAGTCAAAATGAGGCTTACATTTCTTGATGGTATTGAAGCGTAGTGAACCTGGTCTGTACCAGATTTATCCATATACATACCCTATCGGACAAGCACGTATAATCCTTGTATCGGCCGCCATTATATACCCACAATCGGTCTAGCAAGACATAGTGGTAATATCTCTTGACGTTTGCAGTAACTGTTGATCCATTTTAATATTGGCTTCTGTTAACTCCATAACAGTTTGCTTAAATGGGGTCAGATCTAAGTGATCTATTCTCAGATATGTCAGTTGTAACATAACTCACGGTAATCTTTTCAGTACAAGAAAACACTGACAGTCTAACCAATCAACGGCTGTTCTGAAGATCGTTCCCTGGGCATGGCTTCACACCATCTACCATGCGCGAAGCAACATGTAGTTTCCCTGCGTTGGCTAATGAACAACACCGTGATAGACTGGCCTTCAATGTACTGAAAGATCGAAGTGGTTATCAAGTTACAAATATGAAACTAACTGAATTGGACTAAAATATCCAAGTATTAAGTTATTACTGGACTGTGACAAAGTACTATTCTAGACAAAGTCTAGCATATGTCCATGTAGAAATAAAAACATTTCACCAGTGTCTGTAGAAAAATATCAATCACCTTAGTGATTTTCCCTGCCGGAAACTTACTAAGTTCCACTCGTAGCGCAGCACTTTTGTGACTATCACAATTTTGAAAATAACTTCTGCGTAGATCCGGCAACCATGTGCCTTGGCTCAGCGTAGCGGCACCTTGCTAGGCAAGTGCTTGTTTCGAAGTGAGCTGAAGATGCTTGAGCCAGCCAACTTTTATTCAAAACGGTCAGGGTCACGCCGCATCAGCTGAAATCAGGAAATCCTCATATCTCTGGTATCCCTGGTCCGATTTACTTGATACTAAGTGCATTCTCTTTCATTTGGCCGTGCCAGTAATCTGATCCAAGTCTCAAGTCTCTACTCCATGGTTAACTATTTAATCAATAAATAGCCTCGACCTCTGCTATTACTCGCTACGTCACTTGACATGCTCTTAGCGGTATATTCTTTCCAATTGCTTCTAGAAGCAATGTAGCGCGATATTCAAATATCTCAACTTTCAAAAGCGGCTGTAGCCTTTCCCTTGATATCTAGGTGTCTGAATCATGGAATACCCATTCTTAGAATTGGGCACATCCATCCCACACCTAGCAAAAAATAAAAATTGAAAAAAAAAATATTTTTCCTATCTACACATTAAATCATCTGGTTCTTGAATAATAAATCTTCAAATTTGATGCATTATAAGTTCCCACGATGTTACCAGTTCCTGTATTGGCGATTTCGTAGCTTCCATTGTTGTTTACTTCCACAATACGATAGGGTCCAGCGTAAAGGCTTGCAAACTTCGAGTACACTCGATTTTGCACGTCAGAGGGTGTAGGTCTTTTCACTAAAACAAGAGTTCCTACGCGCAAGGGTCGGCGAAAACGCTTTCCTCTCACTCTGCGCTCTCTTTTCTCAGCTTGGCTCCTCAACTTGTCTAAAGCTAGAGTTTCCCTCATCTGACGACTAGGTTCAATCTCAGGTGGAATAGAGATTATTCGATCCCATAATCTTGCTGGTTTAATTCCATGATGAAGCAACATGGGAATCTGTCCAGTTCTGTCATGAATTGTAGAGTTGATGGATTCGGATACTAAAGAGAGAACATCCATCCATTTCCAATGCTCATTCGGACAATAGAGGCGGAAAAATTTTGCTATTTCAGCCATCACGCGTTCTTCTGGATTGCTTTCAGGATGTCTAATAGAACAAAACAATTGTCTAATCCCAAGATTATTCATGACGGTTCTAAATTCTAAATATGTAAATTGAGGTCCACGATCTGATAAAAGGAATTCCGGTTTGCCTGCTTCCGGAATTACATTGTCTCTAATTCTCTTCGCACAATATTTTGCGTTTGCCTTCTGAACTGGGTGTAACATAGTGTATTTGCTGAATACATCCATGGTCACCAGAATATATCGGTTACCTCTTTTAGACTTTGGGAGAGGACCATATAAATCAGTCGCGAAGATTTCACAAGGCTTAGAAGGAATAATAGGCCTTGGTAATTCTCTCAGTAATCTAGAATTATGTTCACTCCTTTGGCATAAATCGCATTCTCGAATAGTGTTCCTGACTGTTTGTCGCATTCGCTCCCACGAAAATTTCTCTTGAATCATGTTGACCGTCTTATCTACTCCAGCATGACCTGCGATTCGATGTGCCATCCAGATAATGGGTTTTTGCATTCGTGGAGGTATCACTACTCTCAGCTTCGTATTGTCGGGATCTGCAAACTTGTAGATTAAACCATCTAACATCATAAAATCTCCTGAAATTCTTTCAGTTTCCACAAAATCATCATCATTTGGATCCATGTCTCCCTGTAGAAAACGAAAAATGTTTCTAAAACGTCGGTCTCTCCTCTGGGATAAATGCAACAATCTTAACCTTCTCAAGGTATCCTCACCCTCTTGCGTCAGGTTAACTTGAAAAACCTTAGATGTAGACTCCACTGCTCTACTCAATAAATCAGCTCCCACGTTCAACTTTCCAGGAGTGTGTTCAATAACTAGGTTGAATTGTTGAATAAAAAGTGACCATCTAGTTATCCTATCACTGGCAAAGTTTGTTCTCAAGATAAACTCCAATGCGTGGTGATCAGTCCTCAAAATTACTGAATGTCCAATTAACATTTTCTTCCACGACTCCAACGCGAAGATTACAGCAAGTGCTTCTAACTCCGTGGTGTAATAATTCCTTTCTGATGGACGAAGTTTCCTGCTAATGAACGCCAGGTAACGTCTCTTGTGATCTTCATCTTCATGAAGAAGAATAGCTCCAATCCCTACGGTGGATGCATCAGATTCTATGATGAAATTCTTGGTAAAGCCAGGATACTCCAATTTCACGCTGTTTACCAATAACCTCTTGGCATCTTGAAATGATTGTTCACAATCTTCATTCCATTTCCATTTGTTTCCTTTCTTCAATAATTCCTGTAATGGCGCAACCGTCTTGGTGAAGTTTGGACAATGCCCTGCAAAGAATTGGCATGTCCCGAGAAAACTGCGGACATTCTTCACTCTAGTAGGTCTAGGGAAATTTGCAATCACCTGTATCTTTGTCTCATTGGGACGGTATCCTTCACCATCCAAAATGTGGCCCAAAAATTTTATTTCCTTCCGAAAGAACTGACATTTTCGAAGGTTTACCTTAAAGTTCGCTTTTCTCAAATCTGCGAATAACATCTGAAGATGTAACAAATGTTCCTCCTTAGTCTCAGATGCAATTAGAATATCATCTATGTAACGAATTGCTATCTCTTTTACTTCAGGACTCAAGTTTTGTTCCAATGCTCTGATCAAAACAGATCCAGATGTTTTGACTCCAAATGGTAGACGGCGGAATACATATGTCTGCTGGTCAAACATAAATCCTGTAAACTTCTTGGAATCTTCACTAAGCCTAATGTGATGGTAGGACGAAGTGAGATCAATATTAGAGAACCAGACCTTGCCTTGGAATTTCCTTAACAGTTCCCTAATGATTGGTGGTCTGTCATACTCTGGCAGTAATCTTGAATTCAAATTTCGCGCGTCTAAACATAGTCTCAGACTTCCATCTTGCTTAGACACTACTGCTAATGGATTGACATAAGATGTAGTGTACTTTTCAATCACATTGTTGCTTTCCATCTCCTTGATAAGCACTTTCACCCTTTCTCGATGCTTTTCCGCTACCGGATACAATTTAGCATGGAAAGGTGCATCATCATTTACAAGAATACAATATTCAAAATCCTTAATTTCACCAGGTTTAATATCAAAAATATCGTGATACTCTTCCAAAATTTTCTCTAGCTCTGGGGACTCCTTCTCAGTGTAGACTTCTCTTCCTTCAGCTTCATGAAAAATCAGAGACCATTGAGCATCTCCCTCGATGTCTTCCTCTTCTTTTCCCTCGAAGTTTATCTCTTCGGTATTCTTGAATCTGATCGTCTCTGTCTTCATGTCTATCACTGCCTGATATTTCTGAATGAAATCCGCTCCCAATATCATGTCAAAAGCCATGTCCTTCATTACTACAAACACATGACGGAAATCATGTCCTCCAATAGTAATACATAAGTATAATTGTGTTTTACACAGAGATATTTTGTTGGGTATTATTCCTTGGATTTTAATTCCTGATACTGGAATCTCCTCTAAATTCTCTTTGAGCTTCCACAGAATATAAAGCTTCTCACTCACAAGACAAAGCATAGCCCCACTATCAATCAAAGTATCGACAGGCATGCCGAATACTTCGCATGATATGAATGGCATTCTAATTCTTGTACCCATTTCTTTCCGTTCGTCATTATGTTGAATTAAGTCATCATCCTCTGCTTGCCATTTAATAATTCTGGAAGTGAAAGTGTTCAAAATTCTATCTTATACTGTGAATTCAAAGTTTTTTTTTTCGTTTCCATTCCCCCGGGACTGTTGTGTTCCCGTTGGACCTGGTTCATTGTGCTTCTGTTCCAAGAACTGCAAGTTATCTTGGTGTCTTTCTTCTAAGTTCTTCCTCGTCTCCCTGTTGAACTCTTCATTGGACTGACGAGTATTCAAATTCCCTCTGTTATTGTAGTTGTTTCTACTGTAGTACCTTCTTTCCTGGTACCTTCCTTGATTATCCTTTGGCCTTCTCCATCGAGTATTATATCGATTTCCACCATCCGGTCTTGCATAAGGCTTGTAACTGTATCTGTTACTGTACTGATTCCATCCTCTTTTATCGGGATCTTCCCTCGGCGTTTGCTCTTCTCGCCCCTCTCGAATCTCTTGAGGTGTTTGGGAATAGCTATCGGCCATAACAGCGTACACAGCGTTGTTATTCTTTCCTCCCTTCTGATGGAAGAATTGAGCGTTCGTATGATCCAGCTTCTGTAATACCTCGTCAAATTGCTCCATATTATAGATGCCATCAGCGATCAAAGTCCTTTGGACGTCTGCTGGAAACTGACGTATTAATGCAGTAATTAATTCGTTATCTGGCATCGGCGGATCTAAATGTTGTAGTTTAGAAAGCTGTCCAGAAAAGTACGTAGAGTATCGAGTAGGTTGTGACGTCGAGAATCTCTTCGAATATAATTCTGCTCTGACTTGCTGTTGGGTTTCCGGGGACCAAAACTTTTTTAATAACCCACGGGAAAACTCCTCAAAAGTGGTTAGAGTGGATCTAAAAGCTCTAAACCAAAGAAGTGCAGGACCTTCCAAAAACTTCCCTATCACTCGGATCTGTCTTTCCTTAGGGATTTTGGAATCTTTCAGGTAATCACCTGCTTCTCTCAAAAATTCTACGGGTGTCACAGCATCTCGCCCTGAAAATTTAGAAGGCTTATCCTCTACATTCTTGAATACAGTTATGGGGTTGGATTGAAATACTGTCCTGACCTCATCCTGTCTTTGACTATCAGTTTCTCTAGCTGCTCCTAGATTTATCTGTATCGGTTCTTTTCCCCTTACACTTGGCATTTTCAACAGATGGTCAGACTGTTTCTCGTCTTTGATTTGGGTTTTCATAGCCTCAAGTTCCTTATGGTTTTCTTCTGCCATTTTTTAATTGCTTCGGTTTCCCTACAATTCTCCTTGACATCAGTGGATATCTGGTTCATAACAGCCTCGTGACTTTTCAATGACCCTGTCATATCTGATATGTCCTTCTGGGTTGCTTGGATATCTTTGGAAATTACTTGAATATGGGATGACAAAGATTCCCTAATTTCCTTGATTCCTTCTTGGTTCTCCAGCTTGAGTGTGTCTTTAATTTCATTGACAACTGTGGTTTTAATTTCAGTTTGTAATTCATTAATCACACCTTCCCTTATTTCTCCCATTACAAGTTCTTTGAATTGTTCTGTTAACCGTTGAACAACTAGAATTCCCATCTCATTACTCTCTTTCTTCACTCTGACATCTAGGTTGATCATGTCTTCACCAACTTTCCTAAGACCATGTTCTATCCTATCTATCGTCCATTAAACTTGCGTTAGTAGCTAATGAAGTTTCGAGCTCATGTGTTTTTTTTTGCATAATTTAGACATTTTACTCTCAAGTGACATTTTCAAAATTTCAGAATTCTCTTTAAATTTATTCTCCATAGAATTAAATTTACTATTTAAATTTTCTTTCAAAGAATCAGAACTTTCTTTAAGTTTATCATTTAAACTTTCTTTAAGTTTATTTTCTAAAGAATCAGAATTTTCTTTAAATTTATTTTCTAA
Source organism: Meconema thalassinum (assembly GCA_946902985.2). NCBI lineage: Eukaryota > Metazoa > Arthropoda > Insecta > Orthoptera > Tettigoniidae > Meconema > Meconema thalassinum. The sequence continues at coordinate 655,138,755 of OX336389.2, forward strand.
AGAATCAGAATTCTCTTTAAGTTTATTTTCTAAAGAATCAGAATTTTCTTTAAGTTTATTTTCTAAAGAATCAGAATTTTCTTTAAGTTTATTTTCTAAAGAATCAGAATTTTCTTTAAGTTTCTCATTTAAATTTTCTTTAAGTTTATTTTCTAAAGAATCAGAATTTTCTTTAAGTTTCTTTTCTAACGCCTCTGTATTTTCTTTCATAATGGCTGCTACACGCCGTCCAGCCTCTTTTGAACTCTCCTCCAAACTCCTCATCATCCTCATCATCTCTTCCATAATTTTCAATTATTATTCAAAACTTAGGTGTATACAATATTGGCAAACACAAGCTTATAACTAGAACAAGAAATATGAATAGCTAATTGGAACACTCTAATAAAATGAGATTTGTCCTAATGTCGACGTGATGGAAAAACAAAATTCTCTACTTTTACGAATTACATTTACCACAATATCACAAGAAAAATATGCAAGTTCTCAAATATCCTCCACCTGGATTCTAATAATGCGTATGTCCAGTCATCGAACGTTTACTACTGAATTTACTTGACGCCCTAATGGTTAAGTCATTATCAAAAATAATCAAACCCATTCTAATTATTAACCTGTTAAATTTTTAATATTCCCCACTGATTGGGTTTCCTACTAATTTATTCATCCAAACCAGACATATCTCAACTCCCAAAATACTTATAAAAAAAAATCAAAATTTAAATCGGCATGCGATTGACCATGTCTAACTCGAGCCCCACGTTCGAAGCCATTTCTCTCTCTATCTTATTTTATGTGCCCGTTTAGACCGGAGTCCGCACGACCACATATGCATTTTACCAATAATCAGTCAGCACGAGAGTCAAAATATCCCGGGGCGCCAGATGGGTTAAAGCTAATCGCAAAAACGACATCAAGTGATAAAAATGCCTTACTGATTTTTGGTTCAATGCAACAATAAGGATAGAAGGAGATTCAACTGGGCATAACACATCATGTAAAATTATCTTATTTTATTTTGAATTTAGAATTGACTGCAAAAATGCTCAAAGCAGCATCATTCACGTGTGGCGACCCACATCCTATTTACACAAATGTACAGAAATTTTCCAAACACATTGGACAATTATTTTTTTGGAATCACAAGTCTGATTATCAGTCCTGTAGACTGTGTTCCAAAATTATATTCATTCATGATTAAATCCAGTTCAAATTTAATTGTCTCTACTGGAAATATCGTAGTTCACTGTTTGAATTTTTACATAATATTAACACTCGTAGAATAAATGTTGATAGAATTTTTAACTTTCACTTATTTTTCCAGTTTCAAAAAATATTGTCAAAAAAAATATTATTTTTTCTGAATCAACACAAATTATGTACACATATTAATAACATCTGAAAAGTATTTGACCTTGAGCATAGCATCGAAGAACTGTGCGAAGCACAACAAAAATTAATTGTTCTTCTGACATTAAACGTTTCGAGAAGTGACTCGATTATGAACTTCAAGTTCCTAACAAAATACATGATTTCTGAATCATCAACTTGATCAATAAATTGTTGAACCATTCAACTATTTGATTTTCCACTTGGAATCATTATTAAGAAAAATATTTATATTCATGGCCATTTTAGCAACTTTCACAACTTGCAATTCTTCGACAGAATGCGGAAATAAGAATTGTAGCTTTATAATAAATTCATTTAGTTCATGGCACTAGGATTGAAAACATCCTTCAAATTATTCGTGGTTAAAGAATTATTTTTTAATTGGCAGTGGCCCATTCTATTATTTGTGTAAGAACACAATATTTCGACAACAACGGCAAAGGTCTTCCTCTGAAGAAGAATAAACTACTATCATGACAAATCCGGGTTCTAGCAAAATCAAAGTCTTAATGGAATCCGTAAACAAGGTTGAAATAAGAACTGATGGTTTCTAAGAAATAACCTTCGGGTCATTCATACGACGAAATGTGTAGTTCCAATACTCCTATAAACCTGAGCCATCGAACCTGCTATTTGATTGATGCTCGAAAAAACCTCCTCATTCCTGCGACTTAAACATGCGCACCTGGGAATGGCATTTCAACTACTCCACACACATAAATTTTCTTCCCAAAATTTATACAATAAATCAAGCCTCTGCTTGTTATCAACACTGGAAGATTAATAAACTTTCAAGTTTATTTTATTTTACCATTCAGTTCAACCCGTGAATTTACCATACTTATGAAAATCTTTATTTCACTTTCGAGTGTATTTACGTCATGATTTTATATAAATACAAAAATATCCTATTTGATACAATTATCAATTGCTTCCCGTTTCATGCCTCTCCGTGTTATCTGAAAAATATACTTTGCTCATTGCAAATATTAACTGTTCAACCAGAACTGTAATGTTGTTTGAATGCGGGCTTGCGCTAACCACTCTCCTTCGGAAAATCACCTGTTCCAAACTAGAAATGTTTAAACTACTTCATAGGCTTTCTCTCAATAAATGTGATTATTAGAAAATATAAGATCCAAGAATTATTTTGAAAAATTATGAAAATTATTATTATTATTATTAGTGGATTATTATTATTATTATTTATATTAAATGTGTTTAATTATTATTTCATTATGTGAGAATCCACATGTTCGATTCTTCGAATATGGAAAAAATATCCATTCCTCAACAAAAAATAATTTAACTTTTACAGTTACATCGACGGTTTTCCGTGACTTCTAAAAAATATGAAATATTCAAATAAATGCTCGATATGCTCGGTCATCGATCCTAAACTGTTCTGAGTGCTGAAAATGCTCAGAATAACTCTAATAAGTCTTGCATAAATCATTGCAAGATTTAAATACGAAGAAAAATAAATGTGTTGGTCATCTGCAGAAAAATAGTTTGTTCCAATTAGCTAGGCATAATATAAAGTCAAAATGAGGCTTACATTTCTTGATGGTCTTGAAGCGTAGTGAACCTGGTCTGTACCAGATTTATCCATATACATGCCCTATCGGACAAGCACGTATAATCCTTGTATCGGCCGCCATTATATACCCACAATCTGTCTAGCAAGACATAGTGGTAATATCTCTTGACGTTTGAAGTAACTGTTGATCCATTTTAATATTGGCTTCTGTTAACTCCATAACAGTTTGCTTAAATGGGGTCAGATCTAAGTGATCTATTCTCAGATATGTCAGTTGTAACATAACTCACGGTAATCTTTTCAGTACAAGAAAACACTGACAGTCTAACCAATCAACGGCTGTTTTGAAGATCGTTCCCTGGGCATGGCTTCACACCATCTACCATGCGCGAAGCAACATGTAGTTTCCCTGCGTTGGCTAATGAACAACACCGTGATAGACTGGCCTTCAATGTACTGAAAGATCGAAGTGTTTATCAAGTTACAAATATGAAACTAACTGAATTGGACTAAAATATCCAAGTATTAGGTTATTACTGGACTGTGACAAAGTACTATTCTAGACAAAGTCTAGCATATGTCCAAGTAGAAATAAAAACATTTCACCAGTGTCTGTAGAAAAATATCAATCACCTTAGTGATTTTCCTGCCGGAAACTTACTAAGTTCCACTCGTAGCGCAGCACTTTTGTGACTATCACAATTTTGAAAATAACTTCTGCGTAGATCCGGCAACCATGTGCCTTGGCTCAGCGTAGCGGCACCTTGCTAGGCAAGTGCTTGTTTCGAAGTGAGCTGAAGATGCTTGAGCCAGCCGGCTTTTATTCAAAACGGTCAGGGTCACGCCGCATCAGCTGAAATCTGGAAATCCTCATATCTCTGGTATCCCTGGTCCGATTTACTTGATACTAAGTGCATTCTCTTTCATTTGGCCGTGCCAGTAATCTGATCCAAGTCTCAAGTCTCTACTCCATGGTTAACTATTTAATCAATAAATAGCCTCGACCTCTGCTGTTACTCGCTACGTCACTTGACATGCTCTTAGCGGTATATTCTTTCCAATTGCTTCTAGAAGCAGTGTAGCGCGATATTCAAATATCTCAACTTTCAAAAGCGGCTGTAGCCTTTCCCTTGATATCTAGGTGTCTGAATCTTGGAATACCCATTCCTAGAGTTGGGCACAGTACTACACTTATCAATGGTGACACTACAGTGCACTTCTCCTCCTACCGTTTCCCTTACCTTATCTGATATTTCATTCCACTCCATATTGTGTTCTCTCTCTCTTTCTTTCTACCTGGCTTCCATTTCCTCTAATACATTTTTTTATTCTCCTCTTTCTTTTTACTCCTATGATTTTTATCTTCCTGCCTCCCCTCAACTCCTATGGTATCACCTTCCACCATTTCATCTACTATCGCTCTTTCCTTCTGATTTTTCTTTCTCTCTTTCTTTCTACTCTCATGATTTCTATCTTCCTGCCTCCCCTCAACTCCTATGTTATCAACTTACACCATTTCTTCTACTATCGCTCTTTCCTTCTGAATTTTCTTTCTCTCTTTCTTTTTACTCTTATGATCTCTATCTTCCTGCCTCCCCTCAACTCCTATGGTATCACCTTCCACCATTTCTTCTACTATCGCCCTTTCCTTTTGATTTTTCTTTCTGTTTTTATTTTTACTCTTGTGATCTCTTTCTTCCTGCTCATCTTGTTCTTTAACTATCTCATTCTGGCTGTAGCCTAACGTCCTCTTCTCCTTTTCCGCTAATCTCCTACTAACTTCCTCTATACTTACTCTAAAGTCGTCCCTAATCTGCCTATTCTCTTCATCTATGATTTCCTGCATTTTTATTTCCTGAGAGCTTAGTACTTTCTTTATTTTACCTAATTCCATTCCTATCTTCCCTTTAATCTTCTTCTCCTCTTTCTCATTACATTCCATAATTTCTACCCTTATTTCTTGCACTCTTTCTATCACCTGTTGACTAGTCTGGTCAACTTTATTGCCTAAAATTTCAAGCTTATTCTCAACTTCTACCCTGATTTCCTCTACTGTTTCTTTTAACTGACCTTTCATCTCTTCCCTTATCGTCTCTTGGACATCCAATATACTTTCCTTCATCCGCTCATATGTCCTATGCAACTCCTCGCTACTTTCCACTACACCGTTTATCCTCTTATTCAATTCCTCAATTTTATTATTAGTTTCAGAGTTATTCTGATCTAATTTCCTGTTTATCTGCTTATTATTAAGTTCAAATTTAGCTTTAGTGGCTTCTAACCTATTACTCAAATCCTGATTATTACTCTCTAATCTAGCATTTATTTCTTGACTGTGACTTTCAAATTTAGCATTTATTTCCTGACTGGTATTATCTAGTTTATTATTAGTGGCTTCTAATTTGTTATTCAACAACCTTAACATGCTCATAACGCCTTCACTTATTTCCACCGACATCTCCTTACTGGTATTGGGATCTACCTCCGATCTCCCTTCCATCAACTTCTGACCATCTTCCGCCAACTGACTACTCTCCTCCCCCACATTCTCCTCTACCATATCACCACTCAACTGTTGACCACTCCTAAGCTTCATCTGGTCCTTATCAGCCATACTGATACACCACAATTAAAATCCCCCACAAAACACAAGCACAAGCACAAAGATAATACCGTTCCCCAATTACAAATACTATCTGGTTTTCGTTCCCCACGTTGGGCGCCACCTGTAATGTTTTTAGGGTGGTGGTTTGCTCACTGTTGGATGATAAATGTAATAGGTCATGAAATGAGATGAGACACATGTTAATACACACTGGTATTGTGAACTTACCTTCAGTAGTGCTCTCACAATGAAATGTTGGGCGCCATGGTCGCAACAAAGTGTTGAAGACCAATACAAGAAACACAAATAATGATAAATTAACATCAGTGGAGCACCTGAGACCTCTTTCTCCCAGCCCGTGGCGAAATCAAAGTAATCAGCCAGTTAGTTTTTGCATTGGGGATAAGGGATGACTTACATGTACTTCTAACTACTGAAAAAGGAATGCAAGGCATGGATTAAAATACTGAATTTAATTCTACACAAAAACAAAATATGAAAAGTTAATAATAATAAATAGTAAATACTTTTACTGAAGTTATGTTAACCTGAGGGGCGAGAAAAGTGATGAGACCGATATTAAATTTAACGTTATTTCCAAAACTGTGAAGTTACTTGCCAGAAATATAAAAGAAGAGATTTTGAATAATATATGTCAGCCTAGCTTACCGAGGTTGCGTGTCGAAGGAATTGGTCTCCATAGTTAAGACTTGTAGTTGTTCCTGGGGCGTTGATTCATCTCTTGGAATGACGTCTTGAAGGATCCCAGCAGATAAGTTCCGTTAATTATATTTACTGAGCAGCGATGATATAGATTTAGCTGCTCACTTGATCAGTGATGAAGTGCTAACTCCATAAATCACTTTACCGACAACCATTGTCGTTATTGCATGGAAAGACGAGGTTATATGTCTTATATGCACAATCAAGTCCAAACTATAGACGATCTGAATGACTTACCTCATTCCCAATAAGATTCACAGTAGTGACTGACTCTTTCCTTAAACGCGCCAGCCCTCAAGTGCCCTCCATCTTTCTCCCCACTCCTGAAGAAAATAAAAAAAACCTTCGTCGACCAATCAAAATACCGTTGCTATGGTCTTCTGTCTCAGAGATACGTTCCAGTAGACCCCGTGTCCTTCTTAGAAAACATCAGTTAAAATCCTCTTCACTTGGTACAGGCACACCTTGTGAAGCCAGATAGCTCCTTTGACACTAATCTCTTGAAATCTGTAGTAGTAGGCTGTCCATTGTTCACTTACTCAGCGGAGATCCCCTGCTGTGCTTGTCACTCAGAATAATTGCACTCGCCACGGTTTTAAAATCTGTCTTAAGAAAATAAGGAAAGGGTCTCATGACTGTGGTCATACTGTAGAATAACTGAAATATGTCGAATCCCTTTCATTCAAATAGCGAAAATAATTGGAGTTATCGTGTGTAATAAAACATCTCCATGGCTCAGTTAGCCTTGAATCTAAACTTAATAATAATAATAATAATAATAAAGAATCCTATCAATTAAGTACGAATAATAATAATAATAATAATAATGATAATAATGATAATAATAATAATAATAATAATAATAATAGTAAATCTAACTATATTGAACCCGCTGAGCTAAGGTTCATGTGATATTTTTTATAACAGCACATTTATGATGGGATGTAGTACCTTTGAACACACCCAGAAAGCCACGTGGAGGTGAGAGCTCACGCTATACTCTTTGAAGTAGCGGTGAATCGCACTTTTGACTTTGGTGAAGTCTGCTAATTAATTATCTGAGGTCTTATTAATTAATTTTATCTTTCCACAAGACTCAGAATATTCCATTTCGTCATTCAGCATTATTAAAACATTTTGGAGAATGTTGTTTTCGCTTAAGGTAAGGTAATACCCTTGCAGATACGCAAACAGGAATGTAAGTAGTCGCTCAACGACTTCGGTTTGACGACCTACTTCCTAGAGGAACCCTGTGCCTTGCACTACGTCTGGAGAATCCGCCCCGTGTAGGCGTGAAATTGCATCCGTCTTGTTAGATGTAGAAAATATCCGCTGTTTAGCGTGGAAGTTATTATCAGGTGCCATCGTGAACGAATATACTGCAAATCACTGTTATTTATGCACAGTGAACAACAGGAATCATATTGTGATATAATTGGCAAGTATAGTGAAAATTCGAACATTACGGTAACACCACATTTTTGTACCCACGTGTTTGTGGAGGGCAGAGTGCCTGGTGAAAAATATAGAGGTAAACGTCTTATAACAACTTTAAGCAATTGTGATTATTGCGACACCTGGCATCGGGGGCCCTACTTACCTTTGTTTGAGAGGTCCGCGTCGCTTCCACAACAACAAAATCACCTCCAGATGACGTGACCCAACAGAAGAGCTCCAAAGGAGTGGAAGGAAGATGGAGAAGGGGACAACACACACAGGCTATTGTACAGACACCCCCCAATAACCGACAGAATTGCCATCGGCGAAATAATGCCACAACAGTTGATAAAAAATTTAAAAATAAAAGGTTTAATGTTAAAAATTTAAAGGAGTACCTTCACCAGAAACAGAACATGCTTGCTTGCAAACAAAAGGACAAGAATCAAATTGAAATTAAAATGTTATACAGCCCAAAGGTTAAAATAAAAATTACAGGCCTAACACAATGAGAAAGGACTTGATAATTTACAAGGGAATGCAATAGCGATCCGACATGCGTAGATCCCGGCCACGATGAAACGAGAAATAAAAAAATTAAATTAACCAAATTAAATTGTATCAGAAAACAATTCAATAATTTGCATGAAGGAGATAAACACAGGAACAATTACTAAAAACACAATGTTAAACCGACAAGGTTAAATAAAAAAATATCTTAAGTTAACACAACACGTTTGAGTTTCGCGGCTGACGCCAAGAGACTGCCCTCAAGACCAGAATGCATCTCTTCATAACAAAACAAAAACATGGCCACTAAAACGGGAGACCGCATGCCTGATCGAAACTACGGCAAACAATTACCATTAAATTAATTTAGAATCCCCAGAGCGGAATGAAAGGCGGAAAACAATTACATCTGATAACTATTAATGCAAGTCGTTTTTAAGACTCGACGGATCTTACATTAGATTTTAAAAAAATGACAATCCCAAGCTTGCCAAATGAAAATAAATAATAATTTAAACGTAAAATAAACTTATAAATGTGTCTCCAGAAGGTACAAAATAATAACAGAATTAATATATATAAGGAAACGTTATTAAAACATAAAATAAATTTTAGGCCTACCAGGCAAAACACACCAGAAGATCAACATTCATACAAGGCCAAAACCAGAGCTCCCAAAATAACATAATTAGATAAATTAAATAAAAAAACGTACCTTAAAACTTCACAGCGGAGACACAATGAAAACAAAAAACTAACACATTTTAAATAAAATAAAATATGGCACTATATTGCCCTGAAGAAGCCCGCCCGGCACATGCTTGGTTTTGGGTCACAAGCGTAGGTCCGCATCGAGATGCGACCACATTTCACACGTTCACTTCACGGCGAAACGATGAAATTCACAACCTGAAGAGCACAGGCAATTTCCTAGTAGAATTGGCATTCATATTTTCTGTTGAATATATTTATATTTCGTAGAGGATGGGGGCCAAGCCCCATCAGCGGTGACACCTTTCACGACCAGTCGGCTTGTTGCTTTCTTTACGACAGCTAATGGACTCCACAAGATGGCGGAGAATTTTTGCGTCAAGAGCCGAACTGCATTCATGTAAACATTATCGTCCAATCAAGGCTTGACACATCTATCAACAATGTCATAATTTAGTAAATAATTTGGCGGTATCATGCATACACCGGCATTTGTTTCATGACGAAGAATGTAATTGTCTTTCAATTATGTCATGAATATACAGAGTTTTATAAGACACAGCAAACACCATCTATCGGAGAAACAGGAACTACTTGGAGTAACCCCCGAAGTCCGACAGCAGCTACCATCTCGTGTTCACAGACGGAACCAAGCGACGAAGCGGTCGTTTCAAAAAAGTCAAGAATTGCATCCAAGGGAAATTACATGTTTGAAACGTTGGGACGGGCTCTTGCTCGTAACAGTCTCCCTCCCTTAAGCGTGAACACCGTTCACGAATATGCCTAGGCATAGGCAGTACTCCTTAACTAGTCGATTCACCAAGCATGTTTCCAGAAGATAATGTTCACCAGTTAACTCCAATTGATGGAAAACAACCGCATCGTTTTGGTTAGGAAGAGTGCAGGGTCAGATTATCAGGGAATGGATAATTGATCACCTCGCAAACCACTTAGTTAACAGCTTCCCTGTGTCCATAATTCTTCAGAAACGCAGAACACCAGCACCTGCAGTGCTTTCATAGTCCGAGACACGTTAGGAAAATTTTCAACAAGTCCAATGTAGGTCGCTTTAGACGAAGTAGGTGGAAGCAATATGCCATATATCATTCGACGCGTGGGCAGCCATTTACAAAAATAGAAGTTAATCTAATTTCAACAAAGGTTTACAGAATTACTAATTCTTACTACACTTTACAAAAGAGAAACAAGGTTGAATTTATATGAAGAAAATATTTCTGACAATGACCTAGATCCGTGTTTACAAAATTTCTTTTAAAAATTTACCTTTTTACACACTAGAAGTACCTTTCAAGATTACATGAGTTAAACGACTATACATTTAGAAGGAACTACGGTAGAGGAGTGACCACTTAAATTCCCAAAGGGAACAGGAATACAAGGTTACCATGAGTTAGGTCTCCCACCGAGCCCAACTTACATGCTAGCATCATCTATGAAACATCAAAATTAGGTACACTTTTACAATTTACCATTAAAATGGGAACTTCCCAACATTTACAATTTGTATCCCATCAGAGTTTGCATACCCAGTTCAAAATTCCAGAAGGAACAGATGCCTGAAGGCTTCAAAGAAGGTTAGGGATACTCTACATTATACAAAATTCGTTTTACAAAAATTTACGGTAGCATTTCCTCATTAGAAACGTCTCCACCTCGTTTGATGTGCGACAGATGCACTCTGGAAATTTTCTTTAGTTGGCCTTAAGGTTTTGAAAAGGAAAATGAATTAATCTGACATGTATGCCTCTACATAGTTGGTTCGTGACCGCACGCATTACTTGGCATGGGGACACTGAGGAATTCAAACGCAGTTACAGTAACGACAAGAACGAAGAGGAAATGGCAGCGCAGAAAACCAAACACCAATACACTCACACAAGGAACGAAATTGAGGTTCGACACGCGATGGGAATACAGCCGACATCTGCCTGGGTGAGAAAAATCCAACATAAAAAGAACTAAGTTCAACAGTACACGAGGTACAATGAGGTTTCCTCGTTCAGGTTAAAGACACGAACACGTACAACCAAAGGATGCCTAACATGGCCCAAAAATACGGTTAGATGAGAAACAAGCCGCTCTTGTCGAAAGACGAGGCTAACAGAGAACACTTACGCACCATTCCAAACGATAAAGCCGAAAAATTTAGGATATTAATCAAAAGCAGAAAATTTTACTCAAACTACAGTGGCTGATGACCGAGATTGCCATAGCATGAACTAAAACAGAAGGCCTATGTAATTTACGGTTAGCATGAGGCAACAGGTGACCCTGATTTCCAGCAACAACAGATTACAGGCTTTAAAAGAAAACAAGCTGACTTACAGAACCTGATGACCATAATGTCCAACAGAAATTTAACCACAGTAAATTTTGAAGACCCTATATTAATTAATTAAGCAGGAAAGCACATTACATTATGGCTGTTCACGAACTGAGATCTCATATTCACAACAACATATTCATCGCACAACATACTCCAATAATAGCGATACATAATTTTTACCACCCACAAAAATAATTCCCATTAATACTCAAATATGCAAGTTATGTAGTCGTAGAGATATCATAACACAAACAAATACAATTAAAACACAATACCCTTACAATTACATTACATTACATGACACATACTTGCATGTCATCGAACAGACCAGTCCCATACCAAGCCAGTTTGGATCGTGCAAGTCCTATATACAACCTGCCCAGGGATCAAACCAAGAAAGAATCCCATACTTCTAACATAGCTAACCCCAGACAGTAGATATCTCCACGTAAAACACTCCTACATATTCGCTTTAGTTCAAAATTACAAGGAAAGCAACTAATACAAATACGATCCTAACCTTACTTTTGCAAACAAAACAAACCCTAAATTACCCCACCCTACTAATCTAAATCAAAATCTAACGTTAACACATGCATACAGACATGATTTGCACAACATATACGCTTATCCCAGAACGATTGCAGTATAATGTAAGTTTAAGAACAAAAAATTACAAATCGCACACTGCGATAAAAACATCTCAAAACAAACACTTACATTGAAAGAGTTAGGGAAGAATTCCTAGCCAAAAAATAGTGACATGCATGTTAAATGTGCCTTTGGCACCACACTAGGGTCATAGGGAGGGCAGATTTCCATAGGTTAGCCCTTTTAATCGGACTACACTTTGCCATAACACCAGTAGGCGTGACAGTTCCATAATAAATAATTTACGAGGACAGCATATCACCACAGAATATCATGCAAAGAAACATACAGGAACACAACAGTCTTCTTAAACACCAACACTGCCTCGACACCTGAAATTTCGACAAAAACATCATGCACAACGTAGCCCAGGACTGCAGAAGTCATCGCTTGCTTGGCTCGAGAACAGGAAGCTAAATTACAAAAATAGGCACAAAACATCTGGCTACCACCTTTTGACAGGGCTCCAGGACTCCTCCACTCGAAGCATGTAGGCTATCAGAATATCAAGAAATCCCATTTCCCATGCCAAGAACACATGTCAGTCACTCACCGAGCTTCATCTTCAGTGGGGATGATGCACACAAACAGGACAAAATACAGCAGCAAACGCCTCGCTTCAAAACAGGTCACTTACATACAGCATATGGATATCCAGAGGCAAACATGAAATAAAACGACAAGGATTAGCAAAACATAACATAAAGTGCACTGGCCTGACAAAATCCCCCCAACAACCGCCCCATCAGCACTAGAGGGGTCCATAAAACAGCCTGCGGGTACTGGGGAGGGGATAGTTACGGAAGTGAACTCGAGCGCGGTCTCCTACCACTGCGACACCTGGCATCGGGGGCCCTACTTACCTTTGTTTGAGAGGTCCGCGTCGCTTCCACAACAACAAAATCACCTCCAGATGACGTGACCCAGCAGAAGAGCTCCAAAGGAGTGGAAGGAAGATGGAGAAGGGGACAACACACACAGGCTATTGTACAGACACCCCCCAATAACCGACAGAATTGCCATCGGCGAAATAATGCCACAACAGTTGATAAAAAATTTAAAAATAAAAGGTTTAATGTTAAAAATTTAAAGGAGCACCTTCACCAGAAACAGAACATGCTTGCTTGCAAACAAAATGACAAGAATCAAATTGAAATTAAAATGTTATACAGCCCAAAGGTTAAAATAAAAATTACAGGCCTAACACATTGAGAAAGGACTTGATAATTTACAAGGGAATGCAATAGCGATCCGACATGCGTAGATCCCGGCCACGATGAAACGAGAAATAAAAAAATTAAATTAACCAAATTAAATTGTATCAGAAAACAATTCAATAATTTGCTTGAAGGAGATAAACACAGGAACAATTACTAAAAACACAATGTTAAACCGACAAGGTTAAATAAAAAAATATCTTAAGTTAACACAACACGTTTGAGTTTCGCGGTTGACGCCAAGAGACTGCCCTCAAGACCAGAATGCATCTCTTCATAACAAAACAAAAACATGGCCACTAAAACGGGAGACCGCATGCCTGATCGAAACTACGGCAAACAATTACCATTAAATTAATTTAGAATCCCCAGAGCGGAATGAAGGGCGGAAAACAATTACATCTAAAAACTATTAATGCAAGTCGTTTTTAAGACTCGACGGATCTTACATTAGATTAAAAAAATATGACAATCCCAAGCTTCCCAAATGAAAATAAATAATAATTTAAACGTAAAATAAACTTATAAATGTGTCTCCAGAAGGTACAAAATAATAACAGAATTAATATATATAAGGAAACGTTATTAAAACATAAAATAAATTTTAGGCCTACCAGGCAAAACACACCAGAAGATCAACATTCATACAAGGCCAAAACCAGAGCTCCCAAAATAACATAATTAGATAAATTAAATAAAAAAACGTACCTTAAAACTTCACAGCGGAGACACAATGAAAACAAAAAACTAACACATTTTAAATAAAATAAAATATGGCACTATATTGCCCTGAAGAAGCCCGCCCGGCACATGCTTGGTTTTGGGTCACACGCGTAGGTCCGCATCGAGATGCGACCACATTTCACACGTCCACTTCACGGCGAAACGATGAAATTCACAACCTGAAGAGCACAGGCAATTTCCTAGTAGAATTGGCATTCATATTTTCTGTTGAATATATTTATATTTCGTAGAGGATGGGGGCCAAGCCCCATCAGCGGTGACACCTTTCACGACCAGTCGGCTTGTTGCTTTCTTTACGACAGCTAATGGACTCCACAAGATGGCGGAGAATTTTTGCGTCAAGAACCGAACTGCATTCATGTAAACATTATCGTCCAATCAAGGCTTGACACATCAATCAACAATGTCATAATTTAGTAAATAATTTGGCGGTATCATGCATACACCGGCATTTGTTTCATGACGAAGAATGTAATTGTCTTTCAATTATGTCATGAATATACAGAGTTTTATAAGACACAGCAAACACCATCTATCGGAGAAACAGGAACTACTTGGAGTAACCCCCGAAGTCCGACAGCAGCTACCATCTCGTGTTCACAGACGGAACCAAGCGACGAAGCGGTCGTTTCAAGAAAGTCAAGAATTGCATCCAAGGGAAATTTCATGTTTGAAACGTTGGAACGGGCTCTTGCACGTAACAATTATGAAAGTACTGTATATTTGAATTGCCAGTGTGAATCTTTCAATTACAAAACGACGCACATTTCACGGATGCTACGTGATGTAAAAGTGGCGTCAGTACACGTGAAGAACCACAGAACAGTGCTTGCTCACGTATTATTCAATATCTGTGAAGTAAAGGCTGTGTTATCAATTGTATTAAAGCCTGTGACATTTTCAACGAACATTGTGATTTTTGAAGTGAAAGAATGAACTGCTACATGATTTATTCCACCACCCACGTGATCAAATTATTCTACACCATGTTTGAGACCGACATCATGGGCTAATACCATCATGGTATGAGGGTGATGTATCTATTGGAACCAGCATGATGGTGGAACTTCCAGAACAGCGAACGAGGAGAGAGGAACCCAGGATGCCATTCACAGGCAAGTCCAGTACATCCACGAAGTTATCGACAGGGACAGATTGAACCCTGGTTTTTGGAGGAGTCCAGATGGGAGTCCTGATGAGGACGATGCCGTTCCGGAGAGCCAGAGATGAATTTGTACAACCCTTGTCGTTGAACAGAGGGCTAAGTGAGAGCTCCACCATTTCGTGAGTTTTTGTACACCCTTTCTCGTTCTAGTTTCTGGTGGTATAGTAGGTTTAATGTTGTTTGTGAACCAACCGAACTCAGTGTCAGCCATTTTTATAGGTAGGGAATGTAACTAGTCTAATTAGATGTCATTTATTTCAGTTAGTGTGAGTCACCCTTGGGTCAGACATTTTGGTCAACCCTGGTGCAGCTTGATGGACGTCGTAGAACGTCAATGCCTATCTTTTGCTAAACGTGACTGTAGTCATTTGAGGCTACTTTGTTTAACCCTATTTGGGGTGATTTTTCAAGTCTTTGCTGACTTTAGTTATGGCAATCAGATGCCATGGTTATATTTCTTTAACTGCATTCTTTGCAGCCAGTCTTTGTTACACCCCTGACTTCGTTAGAACAGTCGTATCAGTTAGGTAATCGACTGTAATTACCAGTTTTGTAACTGCATTATATTTCATTTGAGATGTTGCTCAGTAGCCATCTGGTCAAGTGTGGACCTTAGAAGTGAAAGGGATGTTTCGTTGTCTAGCATCGAACCCAGTTCCCAACGTATCATTAAGCAGATCCAGAGTGTGTCATGTGAAGACACGTATTTATTTGATGTTGTACAAGCAACTACTGATGTATTATATCTTTGAGAGCAAAGAGCTCCAGCAATGTGACATAGCTACCATTTAGATGTCTTTGGTTTGAAAGACGGAATTATATCATTGTATTCAGATTTATAGCGTGTTTTTATACACGTATTCTTCAAGGTTTATAACCTATGATAAGGTTTTATGATGAGGCCAGTTGTACAGTTTTTTATTTTGTTTAAATCGCCGGCCTTGATAGTTAGTGTGTGTTGTGTCAGATGAGCGCAGGATTGTTGTAGCTTGCAGCGACACAAACTGGTTTGTGACCCAGTGCCCTTGAGAGCACGCTTGTATTATGAGACAGAATTACTTTGACGAAGGACAGAATGCTTGTTGTATTCGCTTTTCCTTTCATTGCAACTTAGCTCATGGAACCCAGTGTCCATTCTTGTATCTGACCACATGTTTTTATAGATTGTTTTTTGTTAGTTAAACGCACTTTTGCGTGTACCGTCGTTTGACGTGTACAGTTATGTCAGGTTTTCTATAGTACGTTGTAGGTTGCCCTGTTAAAGGAGATATTTGTCGTATGAAGGTATTTGTGTGTACCTTGTCCGGGATTGTTCCCGTTGACCAGATGTTATTGGAGGGTGACTGAGTGTGCAGGCCCATCCCAGAGTTATTGAACGCGAGCTGTGCGCCGCTGGTAACTTGTGTTATTGTGTGTCCGAGTTGTTATTGCTCTTTGATTGTATTCCGACTTTTGAGTCGAGGCTTTTTGGTGGAGATTGATCTCAGTGGAGACACTCCGTGCCCAGGCTATTGTCAGTATTATTCGCCATAAACCAACGATTAACCTAAACCGACATCTTAATAATAAAACGCATAATTTTGGTAAAACAAAAGCTAACTAACGAATTCTTTCTATCTAACTTTGTTCTTTTGCATTTGGAACCTGCTGACATGGCCGTGCTAATGAATGTATTTCCTTTTGAGGAAATGACTAGGACAGCTGACACTTTTGAAGCGACCTGAAGCTTGCTCGAACCTTGAGTTCGTAGCTTGTGGAGCGCAGGCCATGCGATGTTAGACCTAGTCTTTACTACGCAGTCGTCACCGTAACTACACACTTTAGATGACTATGGCTTACAAAGAGTAAACCAAGGTGCAGGCAGGCATTTTAATACAACTGTTGTCTCTTATTAATTATTTATGAGGTACAAGTGTATGAATCCTACATGTTACCTTCTTGTGTGCTGTTAGCACGTAGTTACTAAGAATAATTAAATGTTTTTTTTACATGGCTGTTCACTTAGCTTTGAATGTAATTGTTTTCTATTACGGACGTCATCGCCGTAAATTTTGTTATTAACTGATAGGACTTAGCTAGATGAATTAACTTTAAATGTAAATGTGGATATGGTATCATCCTAACTTAGATTTGTTTTGCTACCCTGTTAATTGTAAATTCAGATATTAGCTTGATGTTGTAACTTGACCTAGGGACTTGCGTCGTACCATTTTCCTAGTGTTGCTGTTGTTGCTTTATTATTGTGAGATAGATCTTTCGCGAGGGTTTTCCGTAACTTCTCAGGTAGAGACCTGCTCTTTATTTTTGTTTGTTTATTAGCTTGCGGACTAGCCGATTGAAACCCTCCGAACTAGGCTAGGGGCTTGTGAATTTTAACAATAAATTTTCACGGTGTTTTACATAAGTCTGGATGTTTATTTTCTCAGTCTAGTTTTTAAGGTGAACCTTTAATTAGGCAGTCTATGACCATCGTCACCATGTACCACGATCCCTGTGGACTACAGATTCTCGTGCCGCTTTGGCCTATTTGGAAGTTCACCTGATCCTCACGGAAATTATGTCCGACGGATGAGATATTAGGGAAGTCATTGCGGTTGTTGGCTATCCTGGCAGCTCCACCGACGGTCTCATAAAATGGCGCCCAACTCATGTGCCGACGTTAACGTCGTGACCGTCAGTTCCATGTTATTTAGGAGGATCTTAATGTTGATTAATGGTAAATTGACAGGACTGGGACGAACTTAGAAAGTCGTACTGCAGATTAATTGACCGCATGGCATTCATGTTTGATAGAAGTCCATGGGGTGAGGCTTTAGTGTTAGATAAATGATGGATAGGATTTTCTTTGATGATGCCTCATCTTGAGTAAATGTAATACTTTGCTTTGCTCGCCGTTGTCTTTGTAAATGTAGAAGCACTTAGTTTGCATACTCCAGCTGTACTCGTGATATTTATTTAAATGAAACAAGCTTTATACCACCAAGTAACTAATCATAGCTGTAAGTTCCATTAGATATTGATCCCTCACTTTCTCATATATAATTCTTGTCAATGGATGAGGAAACTATTCGTCGTGTGTTTGGGGAGATGATGGCAGGTGTTAATGCCAATCTGCAGCAGATTACTGCTGACTTAGGTCAGAATACTCAAGCTGTCAACACTGTAAGTGGTCATGTGGACCAAGTTAGACAGGAGGTTAACAATGTTAGACAAGATTTAGAGGTTAACACCCAGTCTATAAATATTGTAAGTGGTCATGTGGACCAAGTCACAGAGTCGATTAATAATGTTAGGACTGATTTAACACAGGTCAGGGCCGACATGGGCGCATAAAGATTCGAAGCTAGGAATGATCTTACGGCAGGTTTAGCGGCTGTTAGGGTTGATGTCATACGACACCATCAGGAGGCTAAACAGCGTATACATTGCTTAACCGACCAGATGAATAGAGCTAGGGAGGATGTGCAGACCCGATTGGAGGAGCACACAGCTCAAATTCAAACGACAATAAACAGAGTCCAGATAGATATGAGAGCCGATCTGGAGCACACTCGAGAAGAATTTGGGACTCGATTGACTCACGTCGAGGGATTTATGGACACCGTGAAGAAGGACATGGCAACCATGAATATTGGACTGATTTTGATGAGAGGTGCGGCAAATGCTGTGAATAACAACGTCAAGACGATCGTCGATGGCATGATAGAGGTCAAGGACGAATTAAACACCAATAGGAGGAATATTACGGAGTTGACAGAAACCATAGCAAGCCTGCGTGAAACAGTTGACGTTCATCGTGAGGAACATAAAATTGATCTCATGTTATTGAGGGGTGACCTCAACGAACACAAGACCACAATGGAGGCTAAGGTAGCCGAGGTCAGAAATGATGTTGGAAAGATCCAAGACAACGTGTCGAAAGTCGAAGGAGAAATCGATTCCTTACAGAGACGATTCGAGGAATTCGCGGTAACCGAGAGGTTAGACCTTAGCTATAACCTGAGGACGGCAATACGCGAAGTTGACACGAACCTCAAAGGGAAAGTCGATAGGATCGAGCTACAACTTAACGACTTAGGTAATAAAGTTACAGCTAGAACCATCCCAGGACTCGAGGTTATAGAAAGACGTCTCGACAGACTTGATACGCTTCCTAGAGAGAGACACTTACCCTCACAGATGGGAAACTCTCAGGCGACACCCGTATCACAATCCGCAGGGATGATGTCTACTCATATCCAACCCAGCGCACCTATGGAACCGCAACCATCCCAATTCACCGGTTCAGCGCAAAGTCAAACTTTGAACTTTGACGCCCATCCTTTTCAACCAGCACCCAATCGACTTAGTCATGAAACGAATACACCTACGCATAACTACATGCAGAATTCATTTAGACCCGCGCATACGCAGGGGAATGTAACTATAATCCGTTCGAGAGAGGAGCAACCAGCTCGCTTCTCAGGAACTGGTAATGGCATCACTCCAGTTGAATTTCTGGCCAACGTAGAAAGCTACTTGAGAGACACCATGGTAACTCCGGAGAGGGAGCTCCGAGTTATAGAGCGTTTGCTTGAGGAGCAAGCCAGCACCTGGTTTAGAGCACTCCGATACTCGTTTGTAGGTTACCAGGATTTCAAAGAAGCCTTGTTAAGAACTCATTGGTCGAGCGACATCCAGCAGAGCATCAGAGCTGATATGTACACTCGCCGATACAGCTCAAATACTCCAACGCGTTATGCGAACTACTTCGCAATCCAGCTTGCGAAACTTAGTTGTCTTCAACCCCCATTGTCTGAGCAAGACCTAGTAAACACCATCGTTTGGCAATACCCTGCAGACGTGCAACGCGTATTGATTGCTGCAGGGGCATCCACTTTTCAGCAGTGTGACCAAATCCTGCGACGGTTGGATGCAAACACTGAACAGTTCCCGACACACCGTCAGCAGAAGGCTGACAGGCGTGAGGAGAGACATGTCAACTTAACTACTGTCGACAAAGTGAGCCAGACGCCACAGCAGACGCAAACCCAAGAGAGCTCTGGGCAACGTAATCATTATAACTATGGCCGAAGAGAATGGAACAACACTCCATATGCAAGGGACCAGCGAGATGACCGTCGTAGTCACAGGAACTGGCGCTTCGACCGAGGGACGAACGACGACCGTCGTCACGAAAACGACCGCCGAGGGAATAATGGTCGAAACCCACAGCACGGAAGTATCCGTAGGAACTACCGTTACAGTAGGGGGTATAACAGAGATCGAGATCCCAGAAACCAGCCAGATAGAGATTGGAGAGGAAGAGCACGGGAGAGCCGTGAGTATCTTCAACAACTTCGAGAACTACAAATCCGAGAAGAGGGAGAACAGAACCCGACTTCGAGGGAAACAAGGAATTCGGCGCAGGAGACGGAGCAAAACCAGCCCAGTATTTCTCGCCAGGACAGAAAAAAAACGCCGAAAAATCAATAGATTCTTGCCCGGTTGAGCACAGAGTAACTGCCACCATATTACTCTGGGAGCCAATCCAAGAAGACCTGTTAGACGAACGACAAACAACGAACCACAACTACGAATTGACGCGTCTACCGAAGATTGTAGCTACCCTGAATGGATGCAACGTAGTCATTCTCATCGATACTGGGGCGATGATTAGTGTCATTTCCGCCGATTGCCATGCCAGACTGAAAGAAAACTCTGAGGTGACAGAGCTGCCAGTTTCTGCGGTAAGAGGCAGAGGAGTCATACCTTACCGTGTTGTAACGTGCAAAATCCAGATTCTATGAACTTTGAAGATTTCGAGCCACGTGTACTTGCACGAATTTCTTGTGATGAAAGGCTTGCATCATGATGCCATATTGGGTGCAGACTTCATTAGGAAGTATGATGGAATCATTGATATGGGACGTAATACGGTAGAGTTTAAACCGAACGAACCCATTCAGATGAACTTAGTTGAAGAAAAACCGGAATTCCTATCCGAAGTCGACGTTGTCGAAAATTTAAATGGCAAGGAAATTGAGAAGACACAAGATGCCGACGAAGAGGCAGAACCATTATCAGCACCCATACGAGAGAATCTTGATGCAATATTGAGCGAATACAGGGATATATTCGACACCACACCTGGTGAGATATTGGACTACGAGTACGATCTTGTACTACTGGATGATTCCCCATTCCAGAAGAAGATTTATCCTATCGCAGAGAAACACCGCGAGGAAGCTGCTAAGAAGATCCATGAGATGGAAGCAGCAGGCACAATCAAGAAGTCACCGACTCCTTTCTTGAATCCTATAACGCCTGTGGTTAAGGTGGATGGAAGCTTGAGACTTTGTCTCGATGCAAAAGCCTTAAATGAACGCCTAGCTCCTGAGCAAGACAGACCGCCCAAGATTAGGGACATCCTCAGGAAGTTCAAGGGAAAGAGAATATTTTCGTCATTGGACTTGGTACAGTCTTACTACCATATCAGATTATCTGAGCATACTCAGAAATATACAGGGTTTCTGTTTGATCAGACCACCTATGTCTTTCGAAAACTACCCTTTGGTTTGAAAAATGCCGGAGCTGCATTAATCAGAGCACTTGATGCGAAGCTGACTCCTGAAGTGAAGCAGAAGGTGATATGTTACGTGGATGACATCATCATAGCTTCGGAAACAGAGGAAGAGCATTTAACGACTTTACGCCTTGTTTTTGAGAAACTTCGACAGGCTAATTTTAAGGTGAAATTTGACAAGTGTCGATTCTTCCAGAGAGAAGTGAAATTTGTGGGACACATAATCAATGGAGAAGGATACAGGCCAAATCCGGCAAAGATCAGAACTGTTGCTGCATTTCCAACGCCAACCCGTGTGAAACACGTGAGACAATTCTTAGGAATTCTCCAATTCTTTGCTGCTCATTGTGAGAAGTAGTCCGAGACTGTCGCACCACTGCAAGGTTTACTGATGAAGAACTGCAGATGGGCCTGGAATGATGAGTGCGAGATAGCTTTCAGGAAAGCTAAACAGATGCTAGTTGACCCAATTCAGTTAGAATATCCAGACTATTCCCGGAATTTTATTCTAGAGACTGATGCATCTGCGATTGGAATAGGAGCCATCCTACTGCAGGAGGATGATGAGAAGAAACGTCATTACATCGCTTTCTTAAGTCGACGTTTGAGAGCACATGAATCTCATTATTTTACCACTGAGATAGAAGCATTTGCGATTGTTTACGCACTTGAGTACTGGCAGAAACTTTTGTTAGGCCAGAGGATTATTGTGAGGACCGATCATCATGCGCTGACCTTCATCTTACGAACAAGACTGGCAAGCGACAGGATCACACGTTGGACGCTGTTTCTCCAACAGTTCGATTTGGAAATAGTTTATCGACCAGGCAGAGAGAATGTGTTGGCCGACATTCTCAGCCGGAATCCTGAAGCTACTGTGAATGCCATAGGCATCGAGGGAGAATGCGAGGAACACCTTCGCCGACTTCGTCATCTACCTGAAGGACAACGACGTGAGGAGGAACTCAGGCATATTATCCGTTTCCTGGAACGAAGAATGGATCCACAGGATGCTCATTATGCGAGGATTGCTGCTGTTGCAGATGATTATTTGATTTATCATCGTGTCTTGTACAAGTTTGTAGACGAGGACCACACTCAACTGCGTGCAGTTATTCCTAGGAGATGCCAAGAATCTGTTATTCTTATGGTTCATCTATCCATTGGACATGGTGGAACAGACAAGACCATTGCAACCATCAAGGAGTCTTTTACCTGGAAAAGGCTAGGAACCACCGTTAGACAGTGTTTACGTGCTTGCGACGCATGCCAGCGGAACAAGTACACGTCACACTTGTTGAAGGAACCACCTAGGCCAATACTCCCAACTCAACCTAGAGAGTTATACGCACAGGATCCTTATGGCCCAATACCTAAGGCCCGTCGTGGGAATCGCTACATCGTTGTAACTAATGATGTGTTCACGAAATATACGATGCTTCATCCGATTCAGAAAGCCACCGCACATCAGATTATTCAGAGGATTAGACGACAAGTGATACCGGAGGCAGGAAAGCCACAATTCCTACTGACTGATCACGGATCACAGTACACCTCCGCAGAATTTGCCAATGCTATGAACGAGCTGGAAATAGGTCATGTTTTATCATCTATTCGCCATCCAGAGAGCAACCCAGCAGAATGCGTAATGTCTATTATCGCAAAATTCTGTCGATTATATTGTCAGGAAGAACACTGGCGATGGACTGAAGTCCTAGTTATTATGGCAAAATGTATCAATTCAACAGTCCATGAGAGCGCTGGTCAAATACCTATGGTTTTGCATTTAAACCAGATGCCAATGAGAATATGGAATCGTGTGATTGTAAATCCACCTTGTTTACAACCATCACATGCCAGCAGACTTTTAGCTGCAAGGGACACATTGGACAGACAAGCTGCCAAACGCTTGAGAAGAACTAGACGCCAGAGATTCAGAGAACCACTAGTAGCGGGAGACCTTGTCCTTATAAGGAGACCCGGAATTTCAAGTCCTATAGACCGCATATATGGGAAATTTCTGTCTTTATAATATGGCCCTAGTCGTATCCGACAGCCTTTGAACAATGGAAGTTATGTGATAGAAGACATTAGGACAGGAGAGCGCATTGGAACCTGCAATGCAGCTAATCTAAAAAAATATCACTCATGAATGAACTTTAAGTCAAATAAAAATGTCGTCCCAACATTTTATTTGAAACGACGGAGAGGCAGATGAACCCGCTGAGCTAAGGTTCATGTGATATTTTTTATAACAGCACATTTATGATGGGATGTAGTACCTTTGAACACACCCAGAAAGCCACGCGGAGCTGAGAGCTCACGCTATACTCTTAGAAGTAGCGGCGAATCGCACTTTTGACTTTGGTGAAGTCTGCTAATTAATTATCTGAGGTCTTATTAATTAATTTTATCTTTCCACAAGACTCAGAATATTCCATTTCGTCATTCAGCATTATTAAAACATTTTGGAGAATGTTATTTTCGCTTAAGGTAAGGTAATACCCTTTCAGATACGCAAATAGGAATGTAAGTAGTCGCTCAACGACTTCGGTTTGACGACCTACTTCCTAGAGGAACCCTGTGCCTTGCACTACGTCTGGAGAATCCTCCCCGTGTAGGCGTGAAATTGCATCCGTCTTGTTAGACGTAGAAAATATCCGCTGTTTAGCGTGGAAGTTATTATCAGGTGCCATCGTGCACGAATATAATGCAAATCACTGTTATTTATGCACAGTGAACAACAGGAATCATATTGTGATATAATTGGCAAGTATAGTGAAAATTCGAACATTACCGTAACACCACATTTTTGTACCCATGTATTTGTGGAGGGCCGAGTGCCTGGTGAAAAATATTGAGGTAAACGTGTTATAACTACTTTAAGCAATTGTGATTATGAAAGTACTATATATTTGAATTGCCACAGTGAATCTTTCAATTACAAAACGACGCACATTACACGGATGCTACGTGATGTAAAAGTGGTGTCAGTACACGTGAAGAACCACAGAACAGTGCTTGCTCACGTATTATTCAATATCTGTGAAGTAAAGGCTGTGTTATCAATTGTATTAAACCCTGTGACATTTTCAACGAACATTGTGATTTTTGAAGTGAAAGAATGAACTGCTACATGATTTATTCCACCACCCACGTGATCAAATTATTCAACACCATGTTTGAGACCGACATCATGGGTTAATACCATCATGGTATGAGGGTGATGTATCTATTGGAACCAGCATGATGGTGGAACTTCCAGAACAGCGAACGAGGAGGAAGGAACCCAGGATGCCATTCCCAGGCAAGTCCAGTACATCCACGAAGTTATCGACAGGGACAGATCGAACCCTGGTTTTTGGAGGAGTCCAGATGGGAGTCCTGATGAGGACGATGCCGTTCCGGAGAGCCAGAGATGAATTTGTACAACCCTTGTCGTTGAACAGAGGGCTGAGTGAGAGCTCCACCATTTCGTGAGTTTTTGTACACCCTTTCTCGTTCTAGTTTCTGGTGGTATAGTAGGTTTAATGTTGTTTGTGAACCAACCGAACTCAGTGTCAGCCATTTTTATAGGTAGGGAATGTAACTAGTCTAATTAGATGTCATTTATTTCAGTTAGTGTGAGTCACCCTTGGGTCAGACATTTTGGTCAACCCTGGTGCAGCTTGATGGACGTCGTAGAGCGTCAATGCCTATCTTTTGCTAAACGTGACTGTAGTCATTTGAGGCTACTTTGTTTAACCCTATTTGGGGTGATTTTTCAAGTCTTTGCTGACTTTAGTTATGGCAATCAGATGCCATGGTTATATTTCTTTAACTGCATTCTTTGCAGCCAGTCTTTGTTACACCCCTGACTTCGTTAGAACAGTCGTATCAGTTAGGTAATCGACTGTAATTACCAGTTTTGTAACTGCATTATATTTCATTTGAGATGTTGCTCAGTAGCCATCTGGTCAAGTGTGGACCTTAGAAGTGAAAGGGATGTTTCGTTGTCTAGCATCGAACCCAGTTCCCAACGTATCATTAAGCAGATCCAGAGTGTGTCATGTGAAGACACGTATTTATTTGATGTTGTACAAGCAACTACTGAAGTATTATATCTTTGAGAGCAAAGAGCTCCAGCAATGTGACATTGCTACCATTTAGATGTCTTTGGTTTGAAAGACGGAATTATATTATTGTATTCAGATTTATAGCGTGTTTTTTATACACGTATTCTTCAAGGTTTATAACCTATGATAAGGTTTTATGATGAGGCCAGTTGCACAGTTTTTTATTTTGTTTAAATCGCCGGCCTTGATAGTGTGTGTTGTGTCAGATGAGCGCAGGAATGTTGTAGCTTGCAGCGACACAAACTGGTTTGTGACCCAGTGCCCTTGAGAGCACGCTTGTATTATGAGACAGAATTACTTTGACGAAGGACAGAATGCTTGTTGTATTCGCTTTTCCTTTCATTGCAACTTAGCTCATGGAACCCAGTGTCCATTCTTGTATCTGATCACATGTTTTTATAGATTGTTTTTTGTTAGTTAAACGCATTTTTGCGTGTATCGTCGTTTGACGTGTACAGTTATGTCAGGTTTTCTATAGTACGTTGTAGGTTGCCCTGTTAAAGGAGATATTTGTTGTATGAAGCTATTTGTGTGTACCTTTGTGTACCTTGTCCGGGATTGTTCCCGTTGACCAGATGTTATTGGAGGGTGACTGAGTGTGCAGGCCCATCCCAGAGTTATTGAACGCGAGCTGTGCGCCGCTGGTAACTTGTGTTATTGTGTGTCCGAGTTGTTATTGCTCGTTGATTGTATTCCGACTTTTGAGTCGAGGCTTTTTGGTGGAGATTGATCTCAGTGGAGACACTCCATGCCCAGGCTATTGTCAGTAATATTCGCCATAAACCAACGATAAACCTAAACCGACATCTTAATAATAAAACGCATAATTTTGGTAAAACAAAAGCTAACTAACGAATTCTTTCTATCTAACTTTGTTCTTTTGCATTTGGAACCTGCTGACATGGCCGTGCTAATGAGGGTATTTCCTTTTGAGGAAATGACTAGGACAGCTGACACTTTTGAAGCGACCTGAAGCTTGCTCGAACCTTGAGTTCGTAGCTTGTGGAGCGCAGGCCATGCGATGTTAGACCTAGTCTTTACTACGCAGTCGTCACCGTAACTACACACTTTAGATGACTATGGCTTACAAAGAGTAAACCAAGGTGCGGGCAGGCATTTTAATAAAACTGTTGTCTCTTATTAATTATTTATGAGGTACAAGTGTATGAATCCTACATGTTACCTTCTTGTGTGCTGTTAGCACGTAGTTACTAAGAATAATTAAATGTTTTTTTACATTGCTGTTCACTTAGCTTTGAATGTAATTGTTTTCTATTACGGACGTCATCGCCGTAAATTTTGTTATTAACTGATAGGACTTAGCTAGATGAATTAACTTTAATTGTAAATGTGGAGATGGTATCATCCTAACTTAGATCTTATTTTGCTACCCTGTTAAATGTAAATTCAGATATTAGCTTGATCTTGTAACTTGACCTAGGGACTTGCGTCGTACCATTTTCCTAGTGTTGCTGTTGTTGCTTTATTATTGTGAGATAGATCTTTCGCGAGGGTTTTCCGTAACTTCTCAGGTAGGGACCTGCTCTTTATTTTTGTTTGTTTATTAGCTTGCGGACTATCCGATTGAAACCCTCCGAACTAGGCTAGGGGCTTGTGAATTTTAACAATAAATTTTCACGATGTTTTACATAAGTCTGGATGTTTATTTTCTCAGTCTAGTTTTTAAGGCGAACCTTTCCTTAGGCAGTCTATGACCATCGTCACCATGTACCACGATCCCTGTGGACTACAGATTCTCGTGCCGCTTTGGCCTATTTGGAAGTTCACCTGATCCTCACGGCAATTATGTCCGACGGATGAGACGTTAGGGAAGTAATTGCGGTTGTTGGCTATCCTGGCAGCTCCACCGACGGTCTCAATATATAATAACAAGTAATAGTTCGCCGTTATGAACATATTACAGTGTGGCGGGGAATGTTCCACGGTATTTAATAGTTGTAGACCCACCTCATTCAATAGCATATATCCATCTAGTTTGGGCAACACCCCACATAAACACATGGCACTGACTCCGCACAGCACATATGAACAAGGGGGAGAAAGGGAAAACCGGTGTCGTTGAGATAACAGCCCATCTCATTCGACCACACATGGAGTAACAGTGAACACGAAACTGCGTGTAGCTCCAGCAAGGAAGAACCAGATAAGTAGTAGCCAGTAATATTACAGTTTAACCATAGTTGATTTTTTACAACCCTATAATCACTCCAAATATACAAACTCCGGATATCTATCACCATTTAGCATTTCACCTAACATCATATATACTGCATTTATCATACACCGGCAGTTGCAGTACCAATACTGCAACTAAATAATTGTGCATATTGTAAATATTTTCACCTGTATTATCAAACATAGATTTTATAGCCTAAGTGTAATGGATCTGATGATGATCGCTTGACGATCGAAACTGGTCATCCTAGTGTATTTATTAATCTCATGTAATTTATTCCAGGATTAGGGAATAACACAGCTCGTTTGGGTACATTCATGTTGACCGACTGAAAAGCACTACACTCTTGAAGATAACAATTTTGAAGCAACACATTTATTATAATATTAGTAATAATTGTTGTTTGAGTCTTCTGTCTTTCGACTGGTTTGATGCAGCTCTCCATGCTTCCCTGTCCTGAGTTAATCGTTTCATCTCTGCATAGCTACCACCCCCTACTTCCGAGGCAATCTGTTAAACATATTCGAACCTTGGTCTACCCCTACTGTTCTCATCCTCGACCCTTCCTTCTATAACTAAGTTTGCTATTCCTGGGTGTCGTAGTACGTGTCCTACCAGCCTACCTCTTCTCTTCATTAGCAGTTGCCAGAAACATCTCTCCTCCCCAACTCATCTTAATTCCTCTTCTTTCTCAACCCTATCTACCCATCTGAACATCATCCTGTAATAATAATTATTATTAAGATATGTCAAAGCCTCCGTGGCGTAGGCGGCAGCACGCCGGCCTCTCATCGCTGGGTCCGTGGCTCAAATCCCAGTCACCCCATGTGAGATCTGTGCTGGACAAAACGGAGGCAGACAGGTTTTTCTCCGGGTACTACGGTTTTCCCTGTCAAAAATTTAATTCCAGCCACACTCTCCACTATCATTTCATTTCATTTGTCATTCATTTAATCATTGCCCCAGAGGAGTGCGTCAGGCCTCGGCAACCGGCACATTTCATACCCTCGCCGCTAGATAGGGGCTTCATTCATTGTATTCCTGACCCGGTCGGAGACTGGAAACAGGCTGTGGATTTTCATTTTCATTAA
Source organism: Meconema thalassinum (assembly GCA_946902985.2). NCBI lineage: Eukaryota > Metazoa > Arthropoda > Insecta > Orthoptera > Tettigoniidae > Meconema > Meconema thalassinum. The sequence continues at coordinate 655,167,765 of OX336389.2, forward strand.
GATATTTCAATTTGGTTTAGGAGGCAGTGCGAAGCCGATTGAGACTATTTCCATTGAAGTTGTGCTATTTGCTCATCTTGGGTAACAGATTTAGCACCAAACAAAATATTAACTGAACATAACTTCATAGCTCTCCTTTCCGAATTGATAGACATTTTATATGCATACCTGATACCTGGTACCTGCTGGAAATTAAAATAGTTGTTTATTATTTCCGATATCAGTCTAGGAATACAATCTGGAACATGCGTTGGCTTACTTCTAATTACCTCTCTCCTTGGGTTAGTGTAAATTCTTTCCGATAGGCCTAAACCTGAATGCTGCCACATCATTCAGGCTACATGCTATAATGATAAAATAATAAAATAACCAGGAGAATTCTTGGATATGTGTCCATATTTTTGACGTATTATCGTATGGTATATCGTCCCTTAAGAAGGAATACCACGTACCTGACATGCTCTTCCTTTCCAATATTATCCTTATTGTTGGTCACGCATCCCAGTCGCTTGTAGATGTGCCGTCCAACAAAACAATTCACTCTAGGTTGATATTCCTGTGTATTAGCATCAAGAAAAATTAACTCTAAATACACTGTACCGTAGGAATACACACAGTAATTACACGGAAATACACGTTTCTGCTCTACAATGAAATTAAAGCTATTTTTCTTTGTTACTCATAGGTGTGGTGCAACCATGCTGTTAGCACCAAAGATTCCTGCACTTGACTGCTATTTTATTGAATGAAGTAATTTTATGAATACGTTTGTCCTACCAGTAGCTGAAACTTGTAATTACTATGGGAGTTATTTCTTTTAATTACGCCTAAATTCTGCTGTAACTTATTGACTTGTACAACCTTATCATCCAACCAGAGCTTTCATTACTATCTGCTACAGCATGAACTAATAACGGCACTAGAAAGGATCAACACAATCTGAAAGTACATTTTTCATAAAATGAAAAACAAAATACGACTCCAATTGTTGTGTTGTTTGTAGTTCACAATTACATTATCAGACTCGAAGTGTATCGCGGAACTTAAATACTAAAATACTGATCAGTGGTGATGTACTCATGACATTCTTAAACCGCCCTTCCCATAGAATCCCTTCGACCAACCTACACGATGTATGATAGTGATACAGATATTTCTACACATCCATGAACTGAAGTCTGCATAGAGTTTGGAAATATAAGAGAATGGCACGTTTATTAACGCTTGAAATAAATGTCGACACAGTCAGTTGAAATGAAATTAATTTTAGATGACGATGATAATTGTTGTTTAAAGGGGGACTAACATCTAGGTTATCTGTCCAAGTAATTTTAGACATTGAGTCTTACATTCTCCCTTATGAATCACACCGGCAAAGATTAAGACTTGGTTATTCATATCCAAGAAACACACAGATCCTTCAACGTTGTCTTTGAATCTAACCAAGATGCACATAATAATATCAAACAAGTACCACGAGGTTCTGTCAGTCATATTAGTAGTTAACCCTCTGTTAGGAACGAGATATTTTATAACGTCATTAGTTGCACTGGTTCTGATAGTGCCAAGTTATTGTAAGCTACCTTATTGTGGCTAATTGTAGTTTTAAAGCTATGCATTTAATCGTAATTGACGAATGTACCGAAAAGCAATAGGAATATATTTCAGAAATCAAATCAGACTAGATAAAAAATAGAATAACACAATATCTGCGACATCAATCAATACATTATTAAACTTAAAACTCAAATCCACACTTCAATGAATTAGAATAACTAGACTAATAACTTGTTCATCACTGTCCTGGGATGGACATATTGTCACATGTGTGAGGACTATCCTGAAATCCCTGATAGGGAAAGGTGTCCCATCTCGGTGAAATTCAAATACAGAAAGACTTGGATAATTAGAACTTCCATAATTCAAAGATGTGTGTCGGTCTTTGGAACTTCGTATTATATCATTGGAAAATAATCGTGGATAATTCGAAGTTAGCCTTCCTTAATTCGAAGCTTGTGTACACGGGTGCTGATTTATAAGTCAAACGTTCCCGCACTATTTACTGCGGGAATATTGAATGGCATATCACCCCTTTTACCTTTACTGTATAGAGGTCATCGCTCTGTTGCTGTTGCCCCCCGGGTAAACCCTACCATTGTATAGTCCGTGAGTTATTCCTGGAAATCTTACTTAATGCTCCCCACCCTTTGGCGACGGTGTTTCCCACTTAGTAGTTGTCACATGAGCTTCCTACTCTTACCAATTGTAATGCAATCTATATGAAGTTTGCTTAAATAGCCTATGGAATATATTTATTTTACTTACCACATTTCTCAATAAATATTCACTTGTCGACCGTTTGATTATTTCAGGTATTTATTGGGCCTAAGACCAAACAAAGGAATGTAACTTCTCTAATTGGATTGTATGGATAATTCTATTTTTCTGTTGGTCACTTGAGCTAATTCAAGTTCCGCTGTACTTGGATAAACTTTGGTATTTTGTGGTAGTCTATAGAGGTATTAGAAAAGCAGCTTATGAGTGTTTGTAGGCAGACAGGGAATAGAGAATTCCACCCAAAATTAGTTTTAAATACGCCATTGTTGATGAGACATAGTTATGCAGTTGAAGTGATAGAAGCCATTTTCTTTTAGTGTTACCTAGGTCGTATATAAAAGAAAGCTTTCCAGTCAGTCAACATGAATTGTGCCTAAGTACTGTGCCCGCTGTCCGAAGGTTTCGGGGAGCCACCGGTTTCAAATGACCCTTCCGAGACCCTCTTCCAGTTAACACACAAGTATAGGGGATGACACATTCATAGGCTGGTGTTGCACAAAAGTCTGCACTCGGGGGTATCGGGAATTGGTGAGGATCGATTCTTAACCAGCTCAGAGGAATGCATCGATAACAAAACTAAACAAGAAAAGAGAGGTCAGCCTTATGTTAAAATCACGAATAACGTTTATTCAGAATAGATCCCTAGCCTAGCATGAGAGTTGCAAACGGCTAGTCCGATACTATTCTGCCCTGAAAGAAAATATAAAGAAAGTTCTAATCAAGATCTAAATTACTCTCATGGTCCTAATACAACATTTTAAATAAGAACGATCAAGCTAAGAGTATGGCACGTAAGATCATCCCTAAGCAATTACATCGAAAATGACTACGGGTGGATCAAACATCAAAAGAATCTACTGCAAAGCAAGACATTTACTTGTTTACAAATACTAGAAATATTTACATTTAATAGCAAGGGGAAAATTTGTCCTATGCTATTATGGTGCCATCTCCAACATTTATCTTTAAATTTACGTGTTTATCTAGTCCTAAATATCATTAATTAATAAACAAGACACGTTTATTACAAAGAAAATCAAGCTATGTGCACAACGTTGCTGAATAAAAAAAGAGCTATGCTAATACAACACAAATGCATACAACAATTCAGCACTCCTATGGTTGTGCAATTGGCACTGCCTGCGTACTCGATTTGTTACTGTTTGTAACAAATGGTCATAGTTTCAAAGTGTTAAGAAAGTTAGAAAAATAGGAAAGCCTGCAAATGCGATGGTAGTAAAACAATTACATCGACTCATATTGCTACCAATCTGATGTGTGTGCTCCTATTATCACATCACCGATTGGTTGTCGACTAGTCATGTAAAATATGTATGAAAATGAATCTAAGATAAATTAACAATGACTAAGTGTCGAACATTTGGTCCAGAAAATATTTTATTTTTAGTATTTTTTATCTTTATTTAGGCTCAAGGAAAATTATGAGATTTGTTTAGTTTCACAAAATCCTATCTTTGATTATTAAAGCTTCACACAATTATGTATTCCTCACAGTATAGTTGTTCAGTTTATGGACCTTTAAATAGCGTTCAGTGTACTCAGGTAACGTGTGTATCCAACTAATGCATTATAACTTAATAGTTTAATAGACACCCTGTGTCTCCACCAATACTTCATTATTATTATTAGACACCCTGTGTCTCACTCTTTCAATTACGGATTCATCAATCCTGGCGCCATTGGTTTGGTACGACTGCAGTAGCTCGTTACCACCGGAATAACCACAATAACATGTCGGAGGTATCAATCCACCATCACGACTCATTTCAATAATACAATATTAACGTTAGTTACAATAAGCGTGGATCCCTGAATTATACACGTTTTAAATACTGATCATAAATGTTATGTGTGTAGAAAACACATTCTAACAACGCTCTGAATTAACATGAAGGCTTCTGATACAAACAAAAATGTGAGATTGTGCATTCATTAAATTGCCTCTTCCCTGAATGAGGTCGAACCTATGTTCTCTGGTTACAAAATACTGTTTCTTTCATTGCCTGCCTGGCTTCTCGTAAAGAAATAAACCTGTTTTCAAGTATTGATCTGTCAAAACAAATGTGAATAACGGAACTCTGCATTCCGATTATATAATACTAGGAATTTCACAGCCTTCTAAATAAATAATGCACTGCCTAAGATCTAGTGTGCTGTGTATTGGTTTGGCTTGTACACATGTACCTTGGCCTTGTTTTAACATCTGCCAAAACTAGTTTCTTTGTCATCAGCTTGACAAAATAAAATTGATAATAACTGTTCTGAAATGATACGAAATGGACATTGAAAATACTGCCTTCCTGGCGTTGATAAATTTATAATGAAACTATAACTTTCCACACGTGGTCTTATAACAGCTACCTGCGTTGTGCACTTTAAATGAAACCATACTAAAATTAATCTACTCTTCCAACTCATTACAATTACGCTACTGATACATGATCTGACTTACAGAGTGCAGCGACCCTCGTTGGAAACCCGCCATGAGGTGTTATAAGCGGTCTCCTCAATGGTCTTAGATCATCTCATCATTGTTTTGGTCACCTTCCGTTATCAATTCCCCACGCATGATTTAGTAATCCATTTCCATTGCGTGATTGGGGTTATATTCCAAAATTAGATAATTCAGTACTTCCATAATGTTGCCGTTAGTGATATAATTACACATTTTTAAAGTAAACTTGCACTCACTGATTCTAAGGTGCGGTAATAAATTGCCCATTTTTTTCACCACGCCACTGGCGTTAAATTATCGCTTGTGCGATGCTCACTCGCAACTTTTCGCTAATAATTTACAGTAAACAAAATAAATCAAAATCACTGCCCTTAGGCAAAACATAAAATACTTCTAGATTTTCACAGTTTATCAGTTTCACAGTTTTATGATGCACTTAGATGCGACCATGCGGTCTTAAAGTTTGCGTACAACGCTTCCATAGTTTCTCACTTCGTGGATTAAAAATATTTCACTGTTTAAATGTTAATACTTGTCTACAATCACTTGGTTAGTAGATTATGCCCTGATGGCTGTCCATTCTCTTAATACACTTGGAGTTTTCCATTGCACATGGGTTCCGTTCACGGAGCGTGTCCTCACTCGTGCTTTACATGCACATAGGTGTTGTTTCAACAAACGACAAGTAGGTACTGGATTCACTAAGCATGGCGTTCACTCAGGACATGAGTTAGCCGTGTAAATTGACGGTTTCACTTATCTGCGATGTATACCGTATTTTAAATAAGCAGAATTACGTTGATTAAATTGTTAATGATTTATAGAGTGTCTAAGATGCATAAAAATGTTATTATAATCGATATTGCTTCGGCTTCTTCCCGCCGCTCGCAGGGTATGTTCAGTTACTCTTCAGCATGGATCTTGGTCTTGATTAGCTGTGCAAACATGCGTCAACGGGCACAGTACATTAAGCGGGAAGACAAGTATTACATATAGTGCAGTGTATATTTTGTGTATAACCGCGTACAATAGGTCACCAGTTTAAATAGGCACGGTTAATATGGTACATAATCAACAACATCATTCCTGAATTTCTTCACAATAATAATTCAATAGATAACAGGCTACAACTTAATTGCATTATTATTAATAATACGAATAACACAACAACAACAGACTATACTGTCTGTAATGACCCTGTAAGGCCATTGCCTTGTGATACTGAAATATCCTTGGAATGTACATTGCGATCAGCACCGGCCAGGATGAGCCGTCATAATATCGAACCCGGCCCACTTTCTTATCTTGACTACTTCAGTGGTGGACAACATTCCCATTTTTTGAACAACGAGGTTACATTTTCGACTTCAAAAATCTAACAAACACAATTATTAAACTGGAAGTGTATGGCAACGCTCACTTGGATTAATTACTGGATCTTTACTGGTCATAAACAGGTATTTTACATCGCAGATATGCGAAGACTGGACATCTGTCACTAGACGATCAGAGTTGTACTTCCCAACCCTGTACTTGTCTTCTCGGAGACGTCACAGTTACTAGTTTTGTACTCCCAAATGGAGGCAGGGTTATCATGAGAGCCAAATCTTAACATACGCCGCACAGTAAAGTGGTGTGGGATTAATAGAAGAGTTCAGCGTGACTATTAGAACGTGCTGTTGTACGATGTGTGAGCATTTGTGCAATTAACTGTGAGTAAGGCAATATTTTTGCCATTATTGGAAATGGGACAGTATTCGAACTTGACCACGTGGACCTCGAGGTGAGTACAATTTCCACCATTAACCAGTCGGTCACTGTTTATGATCAGTGGCATCATTTTTATACTGATTTTTTGAGTAAATTTGAAACTAAGAAAATCATTGATTATTGTGATTGTGAACTATTTACTATGAGTCATAACTTCTGTGAATAGACACCACCCACGTGTGAGTCAGTGGCAGACTTTCATGAGCAATCTGCACCTGTCTGCACATGTGTAAAGCTTGTGGTTGCTTTAAAGTATTACATTAGAGCCACTGAAAAAGACGCCAAGACCGTCATGGAAACCCCCAATCAACACGTGAAGGCCATTTTTACCCGTATTGAAGAAGTAGAGATGATGGAGTGAAAACCACCCATGGTGAGGCAGCAGCCGTTATTCAAGCCCACATGATGAAGAGACGATGGGTTATCGTGTAGCCGAGGATCGATCTCAGGCCTTGTTCTATGGCCATAGCTCGAAGGTACAGATGAATCCAGCACGCTTATAATGTGAGTATTTAATATAAATTCTAAAATGTTAAGGGATCAATTTCATGTCGACTGAGAATAATGCCGCACTGCAGTAGCAACCAGCCTAGGTAGGACTCTGTTATATTATTTAAGATGTATTCCAGCTTTACCATTTCTTTATTTACAATTTATTCTGGTCAAATAACTATTGAAGTACCGGGTGAGTTAGCCGAGGTCGTTGCGGCATGACTGTTGGCAGTCACTCACATCCGGGAGGGGAGGAGGTTCGAATCCCCCCGCCGGCAACCTTGAAGATGGTCTTCTGTGGTTTCCCATCTTCCTTCCAGGCAAATGCGGGGGTTGGTCCCTACCTATAGGCCACAGCCGCTACCTTCCAACTCCTCGACCCTCCTTTCCAACTTCCCCCCCCCCCAACGGTACTTGTAGCTCACCCATTGGGTGTCCGTCTCGAAGCAGCTACAAAACTGGCGAGCCGAACATGTCCTCGGACACTCCCGGCGCTAAAAGCCATACGCTAAAAAAAAGAACTATTGAAGTAACACTCGGAAATATGACGATGAGTGCCACAGGTACGCTCAAACAACCTGTATTACTCCTACACACTCTTTATTGTAGATAGTCTTCTTCCTACGATGCAGCAGGTCTGCAATTTAAATGCTTTTAGTTAATGAACTGATCATACTAGTCGTATCATTTGGCATATGTAAAGGCTTCACTTTGGCTTTAGGAATGGAATTTTTAGTGAGCTCTGAAACCACTCTCTTTGATTTTCGTGTGGTTTAGAACATGTGTTACGACAACACAGGCTCCAGGAGCCATGCATTTGAATAACATACTAGTTGTATCATTTTACGGCACATAAGGTGTAAGTGCTGTTAGTTATTATTATTTTAGGTGGTCAGGGAGCACACTGTTGAAAAAATATTTCAAGAGTACCTGAGTGAACGGTGCACGTTTCAGTGACATGTATTTGAGAGCGGACGGACAGCATTGTACCTGCTTATAGGCTACTATGCAAAGCACTCGAGTGGAGTGAATAGCTTTCGCTTTGTTTTCTTTGGTAAATCTTTTATTTGTACGAGTGTGGCAGAGATTCTATCTCCAGGTGAATGATTGTGACATTAGGTGTGTATTGTACGAGACATGAGCTTACAGATAGGTCTGTAGTACTTTTTTACAGCTCATGGTATTCAATGTATACTGCGAGGTTAATTTACTTGGCAAAAGTGATAGTGCCTGGCTTCGTTAGACAGGAAATGCAAGGGTCGCTAGCTGTGAGCACGATACTGGCTTGTTTTCTCCGGGCTTGCAACATAAATGAGACGACTTCAGATGACAGTGAACTAAACATTTATGAATACATGCTTCACATGTGTAATTTTGATACGAAACTGAGGTTGCTAATGAGCATAATTGTGGTTATAATATGAGACATTCACGTCATATTTGGGGCAATGTTTAGCGGTTTGATACACATTTTCTTTGATCCTTTTGTATGTTAGAGTTAGATCCGAGAGATCCCATTTTTTGTTATGAATTTAACAGACCAGACCATGTATAAATTAGTAACTATGTTATTGTTGTGTCTTTGAGACGATTGAATGATGGGATGGACGTTGATCACCCACATTATTAATGGTATTACCGGTTATAGAGTTTGCGTTTTCAATTCATCAGCCGAAGGTTTAGCAAGCCTGGAGAGCCGCATGTTTCCGGTATTTTTAGCGAGTGTTGTGTTACCCGTTGGAGGTAAATTTTCACGTTGAGTGGACATCCACATGGCAGTGTTTTGGCTGTGGTTGTCGAGTGTCACAATGGTCATTAGGGATATTAAACCACACAAAAAGGGGTTTAGTCTGAAATTAAATTGAAGTTAAATCAGGAACGTAATTATTCTGAAAACGTTTCTTTCTAACGCGAGCCACTAAATTAGATGCTGAATGAATCTAAACGTGAGATAATATTTTTATTGAATAAGCGACACTATGGTATAGCTGACATTTATGAACGAATATTTAGACCGAGCTGACACTATTTGAGACTACGACGTTTCTAATGCCACAGAACCCCTGTAAGGCGTGGACATTTGGTGACTGTGACTCAAGTCGCAGTTTTAACTGTGCTGTCGCACACTTACTTCATGCACATAGGTGACGATTGGACGCAAACAGCGATCTGATTAGCGTAGGCAGGAGTATTCATAATTCGTGTGTGTTAATTTAAGAGCGCATTATTTTCTACCTTGTATCTTGTGTGTATTAGATCAATTTCTTATTTTTGATAGTGCTTGGTTGCTATTTAGCTTTGATTTCTCTTGTCACAGATGCATCTCATCTGGAAGTAATGTAAATTAGTGATTAGATAACTATTTAACTTAAAATTAAATATTAGAAGTGACACCAACGTAACATAGCTTATATTTATTGGTTCATTAAATGTAAATTATACTCCAGTTGCTGCAGGTCGATTAATATTATTTCTTTGCTGTAAATTCATTTGATTTGACTATTAGTATTTTTAATTATGATTGTATTTGTTTAGGGAACATCCTATGTGTCACATTCTTAGCTTGATTGCTGTTTATTGATTTTTATGTAAGAAGGACTTTTGTGTGGGTTTAATTAAATTCAGTTTGGGGGATCATTATTTAATTTTATTGCATTTTAGACTTTCGGACTAGCCGAGATTTTTAACTCTCCGAAGTAGGATAGGGTTTGTGATTTTAAAATAAATTATTAACGATTTTTACCTAAATCTGGACTGTTTATTTCTAGCTTGGGGTGTGTTTCCTCGGGCTCGTCTATGGCATTTTCCTCTCACGTACCTGATTCGCCCTCAGCTATCAGTCTCGTGGCGGAGGTAGTCTGAAGACGCACCCAATCCTCTCAGTGTGTGGGTTCGGAGGGTAAGGTAGTCAGTAAGGACATCTGTGGCAGATGATCTCCTGGCAACCTTATCTGGCGGCCGTTACACAAGTTTTTACAGACGTATATAATATAAACATTATACATATATTTGTACATAAGTTTCATTCATAAACATCGTACACTCATTAAGCCTAATTGAACAGGATCTGAAGATAAACGCTTGACGTTCGAAACATGTCATCCAAATAAGCTCCCCCTAATATTTGTACATAAGAGCGTGTTATTTTGTGTAAAATATCTTACTTAATATCCTGCATGTAAGGATATAAAATACTTGTTTTTTCGCCTAATGTAATTGGGCACAATTCGTGTCGACCGACTGGAAAGTTTTCTTTAATACGTATTGAGCCCGTAAAGGCTCATGGCTAATGACACTTCGGTTTATGTTAAGTTGGCATTACGTATGACGACGGCTGAAACGCACCGTGACAGCTTTAATCTGGTCACTATCAACAATTTTGATTTCCTAGAGCACGAGGAAGTTTTTTTTGTTGATTTATAAGTTACGAATATTGATTAAATAAAGTTTGTACCTTGGCATTTGTCTACGCCAATTTTCGGATTTTGGGATGACAGAAATGTATTTTTTACTTCGCAAATATGCGAAGGATGGTTTTTCAGTCGCTACACGATTATTACTTTCTACTCGAGCCGGATACTCCGGATGGGAGCCATTACCTTACTTGCTGCTTTTCTTGTAAACGCTTGTGTGCGAACACGCGAATGAATTCTGCTGTACGAATTACGTTCAAGTGATTATTGTGTGAACAATTACAGCGTGAGTGTTTAGAACACACTCTAAGCCATATAATATTGTGTGAGCAAGATCAGTGCAAATAAAGGATATATCGCATTTTTTGTAGAAGACTTGCACTCGGAATTCGACTAACTGCGTGGACGGTATTGTATCGAAGCCACGAGGCAGTTGCAAAAGGTGACTACAGTGAAAATCTTTCATCCTTTGGTGAAATATCCATCAGACGCATTTATTAATTAACCCTCAAGTACTGGCGTAAAACTTTACTGCATAGTTACTGACATGAGGTACCATGGACCACTTCCGTATTAATGGATTAGAAAATGCTACAGCCATAATGTTTTTTTTTCATTTATCAATTATTGTAATAAATCACCCCACATTGAATTGAAACACATAAAACATAAGCAAATAAAATCAAAATCTATGCACAAAAATAATATTATTTTTAATATGGCACTTTGGATTGAACAAAAATAGAGGTATCGAAAATGTTGACAGTCTTTGTAGTCTATGACACATACACATGAAATTGAATGATGGACGTATAGTTCACATAATGGACAACATAAAATAACACTTAAAATTTTTAACCAGTATAAATTTAAAAAATACTGCAGCACTTTATATCAAGCTATCCCTCTGCGATGCAGTTCAGACATACCGTACTCTTTTGGTGCATTCTAAGCAGACCGGATGTTTGCACAAATGACACAGGTAACATGTTTTTCTTTTTTTCTTTGCTGGACAGAGGAAACAGGTCTTTCGGGATTCCCTTGGCAACTTCTGATTGGTGGTTTATCTATGTGCCTATGATTGGAACGAAGTGATGGTACTTTTACTTTGTTATGAGCTGGAACTCAAACATTTCTTGTTGGTTCGGTTGAAGACCATTTGAAACGATCTCTTCCGTAATAATAGCTTGAAGACTTATCTTCGTCCTCGGGCAGGTCTTACTGCATTTCAGCACCACTAGTCTGATATACATGTATTTGAAGCAGTGTCATGATCACTGTGGGTGTAGTCAGGGTCTTCATACTCCGAAGATGATAATTCCAACTCATCTTCCGAGATATTTCGTAACATACGAAACACTTTGTCCTCAAAACACGGATCAGATAGTCTAATCATTGATGGTCCTGGTTCGTCACCCATATTTCAATTCAATAAGAACATCTGTTCTTCATAAACGGATATTAGCACAACACACTTCTAGTCACACAATTACGGACGTGAGGTCCCTGGAACCGTGCAACAACAATGACTAACTCCAGACAACACTGGCAGCTCCTAACACCATGGCAACACTCACCGGACAGAAAGTTAGGAAGCTAGACAAAGGAACAGGTTTCCAAGGCCTCTGACCCATGCAAGGGGTGGTATGGTAGGAAGGGAGAAGTCCCGTGGACCACACGTCAGTAGTTGAGGGTTAAAACAGGAAAATTGATATTTTTACCACGAACGATTGCGACGATTGTGAACGGTTATTACAAGTGTTGGAATATGTAAGCAAACACCACCCGTGTGTTTTAGAGCCTGTGGCAGACTTTATAGCCATTTTTGTATTGTCGGCACCTGTGTAAAATCAGTTTTTCATATTTATCCAAGTGAACATGAAAATCCACAGCATGCTTCCAGTCAACCGACCGGGTCAGGAAATTAATGAATGAAGCCCCCATATAGCGGCGAGGATATGAACTGTGTCGGCTGCCGATGCCTGTACTACTGTAAAATCAGTGAAATTCACCAAATCATCACGGAGAGATGGAGAGAACACGTGGGGCACAAGAACCAACCTGGAGCAATGGTTGTAATGGAGTAGGACCACCATAAGCATGAGGGAGACGCCAAAGTCCAGGGCCACACGAGCCTAAAGAACGAGCATGAAGAAAAAAAGGCGATATCGAACACAGATCTTGCCTATTGCCGTGGTTCAATGGCCAATGTTCCTCGTGAACGCCAGCATGTGAGTTGTTAAAAAATTACACCTCGTTAAAGGTTTGGCTTTTGTAGATCTAGTTTGTAAATGACCGCACGAAATTGTAGCAACCAGTTTAGGCACTGTTTCTTATTCCCAAACATTATTTTCCCATTATCCTGCCATAATCAACGAATTTTTGGTCAACGTTTTACTATGTGAATGCACTGAGGTAATGGGGATAGCACCATGGGTGCGCAATCATTTGTGTGGGTTGTAGAAGAGCTTATAAGGACGTGTACGTCCATTTCTGTACATATTTATTACAATGGAATTGAGCAGTTGGAATATCTGTCATTTAGGGTGCGTTGAGAACACAATATTTTCGTGAAGGCTTCTGAATTTCGAAGCCGTGTAGGCTGGTGTCCCGTCACGCTACATGTTTTCTTTGGGAGCAAGGCTTCAGCCATGCTACCTGTGCTGGCCAAACCTTGTCCTAGAATGCGAGCCTTTGAGCCACGTATTGACGCCGTTCTTGGCGAGTGTTATTGTGTTGACTGTCATGGTGTTTTCTGATATTATTGACGTTAATGTAGCAGTGTCTTTGCTGGTATCATCGAGTATCATCATGGTCATTAGGCAACTAAATTACACTGGAAGGGATTAAATGCAAACAAAATCTGGAAATTAAATCATGAAACGTAATTATTCTAAAATTGAGCAAATAAATACGAAATGGATCGTTTAAACTTGGAGTTCTTTTTTTCATTGAATGACCGACACATCTGAAACAGCTGTTTGGTTAGAAACAGACATGTAGGTCGAGCTGATACTATTTTGAGACGACGCGTTGCTGAAGCCATGAGATTTCGTAAGCATGGACTTGATGTAACCATCTGAAGTTAGACGCAATAATTACTGTGGAGTTACCAGCCTAACTACATACGCCCAGGTGACGATTAGGCGCAAACAGTGCCTAATTAGCGTACGCAGGAGTGTACAGTCTGAACAAATAATAATAGTCTGTGCATTGAGTGTTCTATTTATTTATTATAATCTTGTGTGTAACTTGTGTATCATTTTTGTGTGATAAGTCTGGTTGCTAATTAGCTATGCATTTTCCTTTTCTGCAGACGCATCCTGTCTGTATTGTTAACGTCAATTGGGGTATAAGCTAACATTTTAACGTAGTTTAAATGTTGGGGATGACACCACCGTATCATAGATCATTTAATATTGGTGCAATTAAATGTAAATTATACTCTAGTCGCTGCGTAAGATTAATATTCTTGCTTTGCCGTGTATTCAGTATGTGATTATTCGTATTATTAAAGGTTGATTGTATTTTCTTAGGAGGTAAATTACGTGTCACACCCTGAGCTTGCTTGCCAGTTATCTATTTTATAATAGGACTTTGTAAGGGCTTAACTTGAATTTAGGTAGGGGATCATTATTTATTTGAATTGTCTTTCTTCAGCTTTGCGGATTAGCCGAAAGTTTTACCCTCCGAAGTAGGTTAGGGCTCTGTGATTTATGAATAAATCTCCATTGAATTTTACCTTTGTCTGTCTGAGTCTTCAGTCTTTTGACTGGTATGATGCAGCTCTCCATTCCTCCATGTCCTGAGCTAATCGTTTCATCTCTACATAGCTCCGACACCCTACATCCGAGGCAATCTGTTTAACATATTCTAACCTTGGTCTACCCCTACAGCTTTTGTCCTCGACCCTTCCTTCCATAACTAAGCTTGCTATTCCTGGGTATCTTAGTATGTGTCCTACCAACCTATCTCTTCTCTTCATTAGCAGTCGCCAGAAACATCTTTCCTCTCCCACTCGTCTTAATACCTCTTTGTTTGTAACCCTATCTATCCATCTGATTTTCATCATTCTCCTGTAACACCACATTTCAAATGCTTCAATTCTCCTCTTTCCTGCTGCACCAATAGTCCAAGTTTCACTTCCATAGAGCGCCACGCTCCAGACAAAGGCTTTCAAAAATGACTTCCTAATACCTAAATCTATACTCGATGTCAGCAGATTCCGTTTTTGTAGAAATGCTTTCTTTGCCTGAGCCAACCTACATTTAATATCCTCTTTGCTTCGTCCATCACTGGTTATTCTGCTTCCTAAGTAACAGAAGTCTAATACTTCCTTCAGCTTTTCACCTGCCAATTTGATCTCCATAGAGGTTTCTGATTTATTTCGGCTGCATTCCAGTATTTTTGTTTTACATTTATTTATTTTCATCATGAATTCTTTCCGTAAGACGGAGTCCATACCATTCAAAAACTCATTCAAATCCTCAGGCTTGTCGGCCAAGATGACGATGTCATCGGCAAATCTCAGAGTTGAAATTATTTCTCCTTGAATATTCACTCCCACTTTAAATTTTTCTCTAATTTCCTTCATTGCTTGTTCAATGTAAAGATTGAAAAGTATGGGTGATAAGTTGCAGCCTTGCCTTACACCTTTCTGAAGACCAGCTTCTCTCTCATGTCCTTCAACTCGAATGACTGCTGTCTGGTTTCTGTACAGATTGTATATTACCCTCCTATCCCTGTACTTTATTCCAATCGATTTCAAAATGTCAAACAATTTAGTCCAATCAACGTTATCAAAAGTCTTTTCTAAGTCTACAAAAGCCATGAACGTTCTCTTATCTTTCCTTATTCTACCTTCTAAAATCAGCCTAAGACTTAGTACAGCTTCCCTTGTTCCTACATTTCTCCTGAAACCAAACTGGTCTTCACCCAACTCCGTTTCTATCTGGCTTTCAATCCTCTTGTAAATTATTCTAGACAGGATCTTTGAAGCATGAGTAATCAAGCTGATTGTACGGTAATCTTCACATCAGTCAGCTCCCACTTTCTTTGGTATAGGGATGATTACATTCTTCTTGAAATCAGGGGGTACCTCACCTGTCTCATAAATCCTACACACCAAGTGAAATAACCTGATCAGACCTTCATCTCCTATGCAGCGTAGCAACTCAATCGGTATATCATCTATGCCTGGTGCTTTGTTCCTGCTTAAGTCTTCCAAAGCTCTATCAAATTCTGATCTCAATATTAAATCTCCTTTCTCATCCTCATCAATTTCCTGCTCGCTTTCCATTACATGATTCTCAATCTCCTTTCCCTTATACAAACTCTCTATGTAAGCTTTCCATCTCTCAACCTTTTCTTCCCTATCTGTTAGAGGCTTTCCATTTGTGTCCTTAATATTACAGCACTTAGTCTTCTTTTCCCCAAAAGTATTCTTAATCCTTCGATAAGCTGTGTCTACTTTTCCTAATTTCAGACAATTTTCTATACCTGCACATTTCTCTTTCAAACATTCTTCTTTCGCTTCCTTGCACTTCTTGTTAACCTCATTTCTCAGACGTCTGTATTCTGCTTTCCCCTTTTCATCTCTTAGATTCTTGTGTTTCCGCCTTTCATCCATCAATTCTAGCATATCCTGAGTGATCCACGGTTTTCTACCTATTCTTTCTTTCCTACCAATGTTTTCTTCTGCGGATTTTGTTATTTCATTCTTCAAAAGTGCCCATTCGTCTGTAATTGAAGTTTGTTTAGGGTTTTTCATTAGTCCTTCCTTTATACTCTTCTTGAATCTTTCGTTTACATCCTTCTCTTTCAGTCTGTCTATTGCCCACCTTTTTGGCTTTTGACTTTTCTTCAGTTTCTTCAACTTTAATCTGCATTTCATTACAACCAGATTGTGATCAGAGTTTATGTCAGCTCCAGGATATGTTTTACAATCCAAAATCTGGTTTCGAAACCTCTGCTTGACCATAATGAAGTCGATTTGGTAACGCCCTGTATCTCCTGGTCTCATCCATGTGTATATTCTTCTATTGTGGTTATTGAATAAGGTGTTAGCTATGACCAATTCATGCTCGGTGCAGAATTCTACCAGCCTGCTTCCTCGATCATTCCTTTCACCTAAACCGAAATCTCCTCCTTCTCTCCCTTTTCCTACCACAGCATTCCAATCTCCCCTTACTATAACATTTTAATCACCCTTGATATACCTCAGAATTTCGTCTATTTCTTCGTAGACCTTTTCAACATCCTCATCATCAGCTTGACTGGTAGGCATATAGACTTGTACCACTGAGGTGCAGGTAGGTTTAGTATTGATTTTTGCTACAATAATCCGTTCACTATAATGCTCATAATATTACACCCGCTGTCCAAGTTTCCTACTCAATATGAGGCCAACCCCTGCTTGGCCATTGTTTGATTTAGTGCTAATGACCCTATAGTCTCCTGACCAAAAGTACTGTTCTTCCTGCCAGCGCATTTCACTAATCCCAACCAAATCCAACCTCAACCTATCCATTTCCCTTTCTAAGTTTTCTAACCTTCCACTTCCTAGCAGACTTCTAACATTCCACGCTCCGATCCGTAGAATGTCAGATTTCCTCTTTGTCACTTCTGTGATGTTAACCCCCTCTCGAGTAGTCCCCACCCGGAGATCCGAACGGGGGACAAGTTTACCACCGGATTGAAATTTTACAAGGGAGGAGGCCATCATCACATGTAATTATGCATAGAGAGGTGCATATCCTCGGGAATAGCATACGGCTGTAGTTTCCCGTTGCTTTCAGCCATGCAGCAGGACGCAGTGTAGCCATTATTTGGCTTATATTATCAATATCTTAACCGTCTATAAGACTAGTAAAGAATTGATTTATTCTGAAAGGCTGCTACTCCCTTTCAGAATAAGTAAAGAGCAATTCTACTAACAAAAATACTAACCTTCTACCGTACTAACAATTAAATACCAAAATTCTACTAACAAAAACTTAAGTTCCACCAACAACAAATACTACCACTAAAACAGTCTGTCACCAGGCACACCAGGCACCTCAGCCCGGACTATTTCTTTATAGCTTTGATATTTTGGGG
The DNA here is from genome assembly GCA_946902985.2 of Meconema thalassinum. Taxonomy (NCBI): domain Eukaryota; kingdom Metazoa; phylum Arthropoda; class Insecta; order Orthoptera; family Tettigoniidae; genus Meconema; species Meconema thalassinum. The sequence goes on from OX336389.2 coordinate 655,185,351, forward strand.
ATGTGTTCCTTAGTTTTTTACCCATTAGCCTCTCACTACGCCCGATACGCCCTGGCTATCAGTCTTATACCAGAGATAGTCTGTGAACACATGCGATCCTCTCAGCGTGTGGGTTCGAAGGATGGGTGTATCGGGAAGATTATTTGTGGTCGATGGTCCCCCGATGGCCCTATCTGACCGGCACAGTATAGTGATGAATTAAAATGATCTCTACTTATATCCTTATATTGTCTATGAATAGTGATGTATGGCAGCTGTGACAGTGTATAACATGAGTTGGCACCCTGGGTCCAGCAGCTCCAAATGAGATATCAGCTGACGTCTGCCACGTTTGCGTAGTTATTATGAGACCGAAAAGATTGTCAATTCATTAAAATACCGACGAAGGTCCCGCACAAGCTGTCATCTATCAAAAATAATGCAAGGTCATTTCTTAGCAACATCTAAATCTTGACACATCCATGGGGCTGTTAAATCCAGCGTGACTAACTGAGGGTTAATTATCGGAACACCTAATCTCCACAGCCCAAGGAGGATTTAATCTTCGTCAAAATGTCAATAGGAACGTGACACAATTCAGAAGAATACAGTGTTATAACGTCAGCGAGAGGTTACGATCTTGGTCGAGTTGGAAACTGACCAGTACATCACGTCAGCTCATTAGTGAAGACTCTAATTAAACCAAAAGTTGGAAGTGGAGAGAGAGCAACTGGGCCTATAATATCAACTTATTAACGCTGCCGAAGAGTTGTTGGTGTATCCTTTAGGGTTTTGCGGCATCGTGGTCATTTTACTCCTGTGTGTTTGAAAGTTCGTGAAATCTATCCATCAATAAGACCAGTGTCATTGTGATATCTGTTGTACTAGTCACAGGTTGGAGATGGCCAAACATTAGATAGAGTAGAGTTAGAAACGAAGAAAACCACTCCAGGGATGACTGAGGAGGGAATAAATCCCAGCTTTTCTCAGTTCTTCCTTACGGGAATGAGTATATCCCGTTCCACGTCTCAGACCAGAATTAAATTTCTTGGTAGAGCCGGAAATCGAATCAGATGCTTCGGGGTGACAGCAAAGAATGCTAGCTCCTAAATCACGAGGTGACCCTATTACTAGAAGAATCGTTCCCCAATACTTTATTTTGAAGGATTTTCCTGGTAATCGTTTCACCGGTATCTTCTATCATTTTAAATTGAAAGAAAGTGACCTAATATAAAGACAATACTTAGAACAATACTTACAATGAAATCTGCCGCGGTCACCGAGAGCACTACTTCGTGCCTCGCTGGCATCGGGAGAGCGTGGGTTTGAATATCAACTTGACCATCTTGAAAATGGTTTTCGTGGTTTCCCATTTTCAGCACCAAGCAAATGCCGGGACCAAGTATCAATACGCCCACGGCCAATTTCCCTTCAATATCCCTTCCCTGACCCGTCCTGAAAAGGAAAGTACATAGCCATTGGCAGCAATAATAAAGTTATTTAATATTCACAGTGAGGTTGAAATTTGATTTTCTCAAAGATGGGGCGCTGCCTATTGTCCCTATTCTTTCTCTAAACCAGCGTTTCCCAAACTGTGGTGCGCTTGTACTGCTACAGTGGTACGCAGTGTTGTTACGAAAAATATAAAAATATAAAATTTAAAAATATAAAAACATTGATATGTTGCCGGAGGACTTTAAGGCCAAAGAAGAGGAGCAGTTTTTTGAATTGAATTGAGATTTAGAACTAAGGCAAACATTTTCAAAAATGGCTCTTGTGAACTTTTGGGTTTAGAGGCGTACAGACAGACTATGCAGTTAGATTTTTACTGCCTTTCACTACTTCGTACTTGTGTGAGACTGCATTTTCTTCACTTGTTTATCTCAAGAATAAATACCGGAATAGGCTTCTTACAGTGATAAACGATCCTTGTTTGAGACTCAGCATTCGTAAACCATACATTCCTAAGTTGGCTTCTAATCTTCAAGCTCTCCCTTCACATTGAAGTTGTTAGTTGAACTTTGGTTTTTATGTTTAATTATTAAGAGTTCTTTTCTAAATATTATTTGTACAGTGTCATTTCTGAATGTTTGAATTGAATACTTATTGTAATAAATAACAAAACAACTGGACACCCTTTTTATTATTTGAATTTTAACTCCAACAAATATGTTTTGGTCTGCTACGTAGTGGTGGTGGGGGCTTTATGTAGTTACTATATCTCCCAACCATTAGGTGGTACACGAGAATTTCTCATCTCTGAAAGTGGTACACACACAAAAATGTTTGGGAAACACTGCTCTAAACTACAGCCATCTATAAATTCTCCGTTGTGTACGAGTGTTATAGGTAGCAATGCGGCAGACTATATCAATGTTACTAGAAGGCGGCCCATTCTGCTTAAGGGCTGTCCAGTTATTTATTTGCCACCAACACCAAAAAAAAAAACAGTAATTTTGACAATTATTGAGCAATTTCTCATTGAAATCAGCAACTACAATTTTGTACGTAGGCTTGTAATGGCAAATAATTAGCTTGTGAAAAAAAATGGGACTGGGTTTCGTTATGAGCTCATGGTTTGTTCCTTTGTTGGGTGAGATTAAGTTAGGTTTCATCCCCATTTAGATAGTGTACACAGTGTAACACATCATAACATAGTAATTTTGTTAGAAGAACGCCTTTCATCGTCACTTAGAATAATGAACTTTAGTTGGACCAGCTTAGCAGCTATATGTAGGGTTAAACTTTCAACGCGGGGTTGCACAGTGTGTATTAACTGACTTCTGACAGGCTGGTTTCATAACGCCTCATCACAATTTAAAATGGAAAATTTCAATTAGTCCAGCAAATTTCAGAGATGTTTGGTTATTTATTAGCCTACTTTCGATTTTTGCAAAAAATGAAAGTAGACTTATCAGATCAACACAGGGCCAAACATTGTGTGTCTGTCTGTCTGTGTGTGTGTGAGTGAGTGTGTGAGTGTACTCTGAATGTCCCCCCCCCCTATCTATTCAAACACGGTGAAACCGAATTGAACGACATTTGGTACAGAGGTATCATTAGCAAAGGTCACCTCAGTGCCATGTTCTATATCACCGCCATCGAATTTTGCAACACTATACCTTAAGGTGGGGAGCGTCTTTAACCCAAACTACACGGTCATCAGCCAAATAGTTCCAAGATGGTGGATGTATTGTACCCGTTCGTCCTGGGGATGCGATGACCCATCTGCTATTACATCGCATTCCTGGAGTTCCAGGACAGAGCGGAGTTAAATGAACCTCTAGTCAAATAAGGAATGTGTCGGAAATTCAGCTGAGTTATCAAAAAAGCAGTGGGTAACACGAGACAAAGTATCTCTAGGGTCGTTACGGGCTTAAGTTTAATAAAAATAATGCAAATATAAATGGGCGCCATCAACTGAATTCCTAGCAAACCACCTCCTTTCCTGGTTAAGCCTTACTCAAGACACGGAAAGAAAAAGGAAAATCACATCATCATCGGATCACAACTAAGATAAAAACAAATTTATTTCACTTTGATAGTCAGACAGACATTTTAAATATACCTCCTACCTGAGAGTATGGTCGAATGCCAACGTTAAATTGTCATTGTCCAAAAATCGAACCATCTCTTTTCTAATCAAAAATATTTCATCCACATAAAACAGAAAAATCTCTAAAGTTCCCTTGGGTTCTCAGGATCACTGTAGCACTATGTCTTTCGTCACTGACATTTGTGAAACCTGAGACCTAATTTCTCTTTAATTTAACATCATAAATGTGGATTTGAAAAAGTTATTAATCTGTCTAAACATACACATATTATAATCACATACTTTAAATATCACGTATTTTATGGCTTGCATGGCATTATTTAAATGTTGAACAGGTTAGTCAAATGCTCCTAAACATTGAATAATTAATTTACACTATTTACATTGTCATTCATAATTACATGTTTGTGAATTATAGAAAATTCACTTCTCATTGGTCATCATTATCATCATCATCAAAATTAAATATTTCTCACATTAATTCTCATCTCAAAATTCAACATATTCCTGTCAGAATCATTAACTCATCACCATTAAATCATTTAAATCCTCAACTCAAATTGCAATTCCTCAACTTATATCTCAATTAAATTTATTTTAATTCCATATAAATTCATTAATCATCAGCTTCTTTAATTAATTATCACCTTCTAATTCAGTTATTCATCATCTATCCAATCATCTATTAATTTATTTACATCAGTTTATTCATCCAATCTTTAATTCATCCATTTATTTAATTCATTGATTTATTCCAAAATTTAATTTATCAAATTAAATTTAATTTTCATTCTTCTGGTTATTTAGATTCTTATTATTTCATCTAGTCATTCTGATTTTTATTTCATTAGGTCAGATCATTAATATGCTTAATTTTCAGATTATTATTTCATTAATTATTATTCTCAGAAAATCTTGTCTTATCAACTTTATTTATTTGTTTAATTTCCTAACAAATTGTTTAATATGGGTTATAGAACGTTGTCTTACAGTTTTATTACTTCCAAGTTATATCTCGTATTTAATTTTCATGCCAAAAAATATTATTGCCTTCACGACATCACGTTGGATCTAACTATCCACAACGACATTATATATCCTCAATTCTTCAAATATCACATTTGAATACAACAATTATTCCACAAAACTCCATAAATATTCAGCACATACAGCATGAATCTCAACAATTACGCTAGACTGGGTTCAACAACCTCATGTCTGCTTCAAAATGCATTAGCAACATTGCAACTATCACTTGGCAACTTCCACAAAATGCCTATCACAAACTTCACTTAACCATGTTGCATGATCTACAAAAAATATATAACTGGCTTCAAATTATCAACGCACTCAATCTCCAATAACTGTAATTAATCTGATCACATCTAGACAACTTCTTAAACAATTGGAAAAATATTACCTTAGTAATTCAAGATTTGCTTTCAAATAGCATAAATTCTCTTACAATTCTCATAATTAACATCACAGAAAAACACCAATGTGCTATAATCTCTCATATCAAAATCTACAATACTGATCTGCCTTAAAATAAATCTGACCATTAATGATTCATCTTACAAGATTCAATTACTTTAAGTCCTTCTCAAAGGTATCCAACACAATTATAAAAATCATCAAAAGCATCAGCTGTACCAGCTGTTAAAGTGAAATTACACTCAAAAGAGTATAGCAACAAAATATTGGATTGGCAAACAAGAATTACAAATGTAACCCTGCTGACATTTATCGTTACTTTATTTAACAAAAGTTCGACTGATATGTGACTAGTAGTTCCTTGTTTGATTCACTTACAATCTCATGTACACTCGGATGATAAAAATGAGTCCCTCAATGGCAAGTAAGATGAGTAACCACCGTACAATCGTATAAATACGAAAGACCTCGCCCCGTCGACTAATCATGATAGTGCCCTAAACGATGGGTAAGATGAGTAACCACCATACAGTCGTATAAATACGAAAGACCCCATCTCGAAGACTATATGAGTGAATGTACCAGATAGGAATCAACAAGTCTCTAGTTGTCATATAAAAGCGATATTCATTCACTAAAGTGAATAACATCTTAATATCTCCAAACAATCCAATGAAAAAAATCCCTACTGATGAATAATACACACTCGCTAGTATGCAATGAACTGACGAAGTAATTTTAGATAATCAATTGCAGATCACGAGTTCGAAATACTCGTTACATAAAAAAAACTATTCATGAAAAACATCCTTGCTGGAAAAATGTCTAAAAGACCAAACATCTGCTTAATAAAGCCAACCAATGGTGAAAATTTCGTATAATGATGCCTGCCATATCATATGGTCATGCCATATTCTAGCAAAATTTCGAAGCATATAAAGTCAAAGCCATGTCTTAAACAATCGTATCACTCCTATTAGAAAAATATACATGTGTGCCCAGTATTCATGAAAATAATCGTATCAGGTAGTTATAACTCTTACAGTACCTTCTCATAATCAGCTGTTATTAAATTTCAAAGATCGTCGATTTTCCCTATGTAATGAATTTCTCGAAAGATCGGCGTGAATATCATTCCATCCATGCAATGACGATTGCCTTCGAATCCCAAGTGAATCAGCTGGTGGACCTCCTCCTCGTCAGGAATCGAATCCATCGCTCCGTGGTGCCATCGCGTCTCTGTCTGCGTTTACTCCGACATGATAAACTTCTGGTTATCCATAGCGGATATTGTCCAAATCCTCACGAAAAAGTTCATAGAAACAGCGGACCCCCTATTCCTCTTCTACGTTACGCCACTGTTCTATACAATGTTCAGTTTGAGTGTTGAAAGTTCAATTTCCACAGCGGTTTAGTTTTACTTGTAGAAAATAAAATTGTTTTATCCGAGTGTCTAAGTTTATGAAACACCCTGTATCTGTGTTCATCCTCGGTAATTCATAACACTTCTTAAGACTGACTTGCATTAATGCACGAGCTAATGTCCCTAAGTGCATATGCTTACAACATTCCGTTTGCTTAAAATGGTTACTGTTACTTGGAATGCGCTATGAAATGCATAGTCGTAATGTCATTGAGAAAAACTATGCTCTTTCGAAGTTCAAAGTTGCAGTATCACGTAACTATTTGTCTTTATAATTCAAGTGCTGAATAAACGTTCCAACTCAACGTAGTAATGAAGTTCAGCTTCTGTTATAATGCTTGCGTATAATAATGAGAATTAACCCGCACGGCCCTACTGCTATGCCATAATAATCTCCGCATAAAGCTAGCCTCGCCATGTCGTTCTACGTTGAAATGCAGCTTGGAATAAAGTTCTCCAACTACTCGCAATGCTGTTTTAAGAACCCCGGCCTCATATGCTTGTTTGCTGCGCAAGTCCGCCTGGTTCACTGACCTACTTGTCGCTCGCCGCTCGGAGAAGCCGAAACTGTCCCCTGCACTTTCCGTGACAGTTTCTGTTCGCTGCTCGGTGAAGCTGAAACTGTCGCCTGCACTTTCCGTGACAGTTTCTGTTCGCTGCACGATCTATACCATGCGCCTGGCGTGTGTTACTCAGCTTGACTTCCTTGCTTGGCTCACACAGCTAGACTGACAGTGTCTGCACCGCCTCGACCCTTACCTGCCTGATGCGGTCACGTGACGTCCTCCCCACCACCGTGGTCTTGCGTCACAGATATAATCTCGAACCCCCATCATCTCGGCTATTAAGTTATAAAATAACTTAAGGGTTATCTGACTTCCTTCAAATTATTACCACATATAATGCATGTTATATCTTCTCTACTGAGATGTTTAAATACCATGTTCCATATAGATCTTAATAAAGCTTTATAATTCCATTCATAAATCCATCTGCTTAACTGCGGTCAGCGCCTTCTAAATCCTAGACCTACTACGTCATCCTGACATTCCTCTTGACTCGATCTGAGCGCTATCTTTCCTTAACTCTTCTCAAAACCTCAACTACGGCTTAATGTCTGCTGGCGTAGCCGATAGCCTCAAATAGGTATCGGGTACAGTATGAATCATGCAAGTGTTATAGCCTAACCGTAACTTACGATTCAACAAGACCTGCCCTCAACAATTCAGCTTATCGCACATAGGGAGGTTTAATCTGTCCTCAAAGAGGTGACCGGTAGGATATTAGCTTATTATAATAGAATATGTAACCCAAGAAGTGACTAACAGGTCAGGCTTACCGTGCAATATCGTTGAGGGCCCGAGCCGTCCCGTTGACAAAATGGCCGCTATTTTTTCTCGTAAATACATATATTTCCGTAACTTCCTGAGTTTATATCCTTTTATGAATGCACTGAACAAAATAATACATATTAAGTATAAAATGGTTTATAAAAACGCCAGAAAACGCTAATGAAATCGTTGATTTCAACACTAAATATGATATGGTTATACTAAACCAGTTGTTTATCAAGTATTATCGCAGCGCATCCGTGGCGAAATAGTAGCGACTTGGGCTCATAGTCTAGGGGTTCGTGGATGAAATCCCTAGAGGATCAAATTTTTAACTTCGTTTTATGGTATTTATTGATCTATAACTACTCACACGTTTCAATGTTAAGCATTATAGTGTGTATTTGCAATCGAAAATATTAAATATATACTTATAACACCACATATTTCAACACATTTGAGGGGCGTGGTGGCGCAGCGGTCAAGCTGTATGCCTCTCACCAAGGCGGACCGGGTTCGATTCCCGGTCAATGCATGTGAGATTTTCGATGTGAAATGCCATGTCCTGTGGTTCGGATTCCACGTAAAAAACGGAGGTCCCGTGGCTTATGATCGCGAGATTAACGGTCACGTTAAACTACAAGCTTCCTTTTATATTTCAACACTCTAATACAGCGATTAATATTCGTTGACCTTGATCCGCAGTATAGACTATTGTTGCTGTTGTTTTTGTTGTTGATTCTTTCGGGGTTTTGAGACATCATGGTCTTGTAGTACCGTTTACTTGAGTGTGTGTAGAAGTTGTCTGATAACCTATATCTCTGTGATGTCTATAGGCTTACTAGTGTGTGTACTTTTACACGAGGAAGGATTTGGGAAGTAAGCTGTCGTTGTTGTTGTTGTTGTTTCATTCGAGATGCATGGGCATCATGGTCATTTAGCCCCGTGTACTTGGGTGAGTGTTGAATTTTTCTGATAACCTGTGTTATTGTGATGGATGTATTAGTGTATATATAATTCAGGTGAGAATTCAATGAATCAATGTTTAATATCCGTATAGCACGTTGTATTTCAACAAGCTACTAGGCTATATGTTCTTTACTGAACATCTGGTTTTTGATGTGTAACATCTTTCCGCTCGGTTTCTGGATAGATTGTGGGAGTGATTTTGAAAATTGGGGACGGAAGTGAATCGGGCGGAAGTGGATCGAACGGAAGTGGATCGGACGGAAGTGAAGACGCGCTGCCAGAAAAATGGGACGGAAGTGAATCGGGCGGAACTGGATCGAACGGAAGTGGATCGGACGGAAGTGAAGACGCACTGCCAGCTGGATGTAGAATTGAAAATGTGTGTATTGGAAACAAGGCAGAGTGTACTCTGTAGCGCGAGAATGTTATGGCAATACAGTAGGCAGTGCATTTAGCAGGCACTGGTTTGACGAGCACAGTGGCAAATGTTTCACCGACTTTCATTTGTCATTGAGTAGTTTATGAAGCTTCACGTTCAAGGTTGAATATCACATGGGGTAGGACAAAGACGACAAATGACATTTAAATAAGCGGCATTATTGTCAAGCTGTGGGTGAGTAGTCAAATATTAAATGCATAACAGAATGTTGTTATATGAGTGGAATAAAAGCAGTATTTTCATCATATGTGAGACTATGTCATTTCATGATTGTAGGAAGCCATGTTTTGATTGTTTACGACGAACTGTATGAGAGCCGTGAGAATAATGAATGTTATAGTTACTGAGGAATGTGCTCATAGTATTTGAGAGTACTGTCGACGTTGTGTGTCACTTTGTTATTATGATTTATTAATGTAAAAGGAAGGAAGGAAGCTTGTAGTTTTGCGTGTCCGTTAATCTCACGATCATGATCCACGGTACCTCCCTTTTACGTGGAATGCGAACCACAGGACATGGCATTTCAATTCGAAAATCTCACATGTATTGACCGGGAATCAAACCCGGTCTACCTTGGTGAGAGACTGACAGCTTGACCGCTGCGCCACAAATGTGACAGTAGCATATCTCCAATTCAATCTATACATTCATCATAGTACCAGTATGAAAATGGAGTGTAAATTAACTTTTTAAGAATGTCCAAGCTGTGTAGTATACGAGTAGGATAACATGTCAGATGTTACACATCATATGCGACTACTGTAAGGCTCGTATCTTTTTTATTTATTTATATAACCCCAGGCATGAGTTGGTACACCATCAAAAAACTTAACAAACATACAAGTAGATATAACCCTTTAATAAGCATAGCATTCCAGACAAAAGTTAACTGTTCTAATGGAGTTTGCGGATGTCTTGCATATATCTGCTACAGAGACTGGAGAATGGTAAGACAACGTGTATATTTCACACAGATCAGTGATGATCATTTTCACCTAGAGGTTAGTTGCCAGATGGAATGCATGGGAAGTTATGGCATGTTAAGTAGTAATTCAGTCTGCCAGGTAGCGTGTGACCATTTAAATGCATGCATGCAATACCCTTAGGTACTTTACGAGTGCTCATGTAATATTCCATGGCACGCAACACAGGCACGATATGGTTCATCTTTCACAGAACTGTCTCCATTGTACACCGCTGTCTGAAGCGACGTGCGTATATTTATAAGGTTACTGAGCTTGCGATTCAACTCAAAGCACGAGTTGGACCTCCTCTGCACGCTTTCTGTTCCTCACCCGCTCATGATGACCCAGAGAACTAAAGAAGCCACAATATAATGTTCCATGTTAAAATGAAGAGAGCAGCAGGTTTCAGAACTGGGAGATCTAAAAGTTGCAAAGATAGCAAGCTATCACTTTCATGTTATTCGTGACGACCAACCCCCACCCTGTGTACATAAGCCTTGGGGCCTCCTTTTATACAGAATTCGAACCTCTGAATGACATTGTTTTCAATTTGGAAATTTTGCCTTCATTAGCAAGGGGTCTAACTCGGGCTGCTAGGTGGGAAATTATTAGTTTTTACTATTCTGATGCACCAAACACGCACGTCCATGTTGCAGCTGTCCACGCAGTCGTGGTGCACGAATTAACGAGCCGCGGGATAGAAAAACTGCAAGAGTCTTGCTCCGCAGGGAGAAATTGTTCCGAGTTTTGCCACATGGTGCTGTAGAAATGTGAACGGAACATTTCGGAAAATTTCGGTTTATTTCAGTGTAGTAGCTTTTGTGTTTGACTATATAGCGTCGTAAATAAATTTTGGGACTCTTCAGAAATCTTCGGTTGATTTAGATGCGGTTGCTTTGGTTTTCATTCGGGCTAATTTCGGGCTTCAAATTAAATTCTCTTCGACCCATAATTTGTTTGTGCTCGTGTTTGAACGGCGAATGATAAAATAATATTCGTTCTCTAACTGTTCTCGATCATGTGTAAAAAGGTGTCAGATTAAACTGTTTTCGCTTTCTGTGTTCTTGCTCGTGTTTGAACGTTGATAAGGCACCCACCCATCGAATATTATGGTGATTGTCCAGCTGTCGAATTTTATGGTAGGGGCAGAGGACCATGCTCTTCCGTCCCTTAAAAGAATAATTAACTAACTTACTAACTAATTAACTAACAAATGTCATGGTGGAATGTAAATGAGCGGTAACATCTGAATGCGTGTCACAGTTTTGGAAGTGTATACAGTATATAATTTAAACTTTTTGTACAATGTTCAAGTGCAGTGATTGTTGTTTGTTTTATAGCCATAGACTAAGTTTAAATAGTCACATTACAATGGATGATTATGAGCCCCAGTACCGGGGAGGACAAATACTCAACATAGAAGAGGACCTAAACTGTGAAAGCACTTACTAAATAATACTAATAAGAATAATATTTAATAATATTTATCATAATTACAGTAATAGGCCTAATAATAATAAACAGATTGTTACTCACTGTTGTTGCATGATGTGAGTATGACATAGGAGAAGGGTGACGAGAGGGTAACGATGTTACTGTCTAAATAGGATAACTGTAACGCCATTACTTTTGAGAGTAACTCGCTCACAATGGAGCAATCAATGGCATGGGCATTCCTTATTTAAATTTGGTGATATATATAACGGGCAGAGATTGAGGATTAGAACACATGTTTCCTTGACAGAACAGTGGTGAATATCCTTTTACCAAAGCTGGCTCAGATGATATATTGTTGTTTTTAAGCTACCAAAGGAAGGAAACTTGTAGTGTAACGTGACCGTTTATATTGCGACCATGAATAACGGGACCTCTTTTTACGTGGAATCCGAACCACAGGACATGGCATTTCAATTCGAAAATCTCACATGTAGTCTATTGACTGGAAATCGTACCCTGTCTACCTTGGTGAGAGGCAAACAGTTTGACCGCTGAGCCATCACCCCCTATTGTTGTTTCATTTGGGGCTCGTGACCTCATGATTAGGCCTATTACCCAAGTACATGAATGTGCTTTGAATCAATCTCATATCCTGCGTTATTGTAGTGACCGTTCTAGTTGTAGGCCTATTCTTGAGGCAGCCGTGAGCAAAAATTATCTTGGGAAACCACGGAAAACCATTCATAGACCACCGTGTAAGGATTAAATTTCATATAGAGCCGTAAATCTAACCCTGGCCGTCTTCGTCGACACCTGTTTGTAACTTTAGCGAACCGTTATATTCCAATGAACGGACTAAGACATATGACAACGAGTAACCGGGATTTCCAGTCAATGCAAAATAATTACCTTGTATATTTTACCTGTGTGATTCTGTTACACATTAGTTTTATAAAGAGCATGTATTATTGGCCGCGATTGGGCCTAAGAGGATCGCGCGTATCCAAGGACTACTGCCGCTTAGTCATAGATTGATGTAGATGTGGAACTCATGGTCAACTTGATCCCTCGATCACAGTGTCCTTGTTTATTGCCATGGGGCGAAACTTGTCATGTCAATCAGTTACTCAACTACTCTCATGTGGCTGAACGTTCCCGCCTTCGCATGAGAACTTTCCTCTGCCTGAATCGAACCCGGGGTCTCCTAGGTAAGAGCTCGTACGCTACCCTACACATCAGGGCCGGCTGTTTGACATCATTTCCCATCATAGAGTGAAATGTATTCTTAAGGAAAGAGTTTAAAGAACTATCAAAAGATTTACGCTAATTCATTAATAGAACACTTGGCAAGTAGCCTAATGCTTGTGAATTACACGTGGGAATGGAACTAACGTTAACCAGTCCATCCCTATATTCAACACAAACAGTAACCATAAACCAACCGTCTTTGGTGAATTTATGACGGATTTATAAGTTTCGAGTACCTGCGACTATACTGTTTCCTTAAATATGTAGTCACGACGACCAACGCGTTCTCAGTTGGAAGGCCTTTGATCCCCAAAATCCTGCCGCTCAGTCCTGACCATCTAATTATGATGGTTCTGTATCGTCTTTCTTTCTCTGGACACCAGATGTCTTGATTATCCCCTAGTGGTTGTGGCTGTTGCCAATAGCATAGTTGTCACTTCTTAAATAATTATGTTAGTTTACATTTTCAGAACGAATATCAAAGCATATTATGTTTTACTGCACAAACTAAGCATTACATTACTACCAGTAGTGTTTTTCATTTTCTTGTGCATAGCGTTCATGCAGCACCGTGTACCATGGAAGGTATATTGCCATCATTGATATAAATATTTGTCTTGGAGAATAAGAACGTAAGATCCAACTCCCGTCTGAAGCCCATTACCGGTAGGGTAAGGTGGTACAATTTCGATCCGTTAAGACAAAACATACTACCACAGGCAGCGTGCAGAAGCTAGAATGAATTTCAATAGTGGTACACGTTCCTTGAACTATAGTGGATGTATTTTATATATATTACAAAATTACAGTTGTTACTTTAGACATAAGAATAAAAAACATAATTTTGTGTAATTGATCACAAATGTTCCTCGTCGGGTACAATCATGATCACCTGTTGGTACAATTTCGATCAGTGGCATCTTCCACATACGAAGTGTTCTTTTCAAACTGAACTAACACACAATTCATGATACCACACATTACATTTCTGGCAACGAATTCAGTCACTTTTTTCATTGATTGTTCACTATAATAGTTCATCAGACAAAATCCACACTCATCGTCGTTTGCTGGCGACCTCTTACTTTCTTCTGTGCCTGTTGAAAGAGACGTCCCTTGCTTCGGAGTTTTTCCAGATTTTCGTTGGAAGTGAGTCGAACTGCTGTTTGCGTTTTCAGGATTAGGGCATAACCCAGCTCTTTTTTGGGGGGGTATATTCTTGTTGACCGACTGAAACGCACCAAACTTTTGTTTACTTAGGCAACACTGAAAAATGGCTTCAAACCCCACAATGATAAGCAATAACATTATTAACATTGTTTGACCTAATAATGATAAAGGGAGTGTTTGCTTCTGAATACCATGAACCATAAATATGAATTTGAGTTAGGAACCATATTGTTTATTTCTCAGATATTGGAAACTTAAGAACAGTGTACCATAATTTTCTCTGAATTTAGCCTATAAAAACGTTAGATACTGAAATCCTTTGAAATACACATAATTCATTTTTGCTTCGTAATAAGATTTATATTCCAACACAAATATCTGGTTGAATCAATTCCGATCGAAATTGTACTAGAGTATCGAAGTTGTACCTCTCTGCTGATCGAAAATGTACTATTGACATCACTGTATATATCGTCAAGTAGTACCCCACTATGACGAGAGATGGCAGCACATGTCAAGCAGAAGGTCACTCAGGTAGTGCGAGCACAAGCGGAAATCAACAGCATGGTTCTAACCTCATAATATCATTGTTTGCCAGCGTTTAAAAACTAGGCAATTTTATAACAGAGTACAAAACTACATAATTGAACTCACCTAGCTACAAAAAATAATCTGTATATCTGAAGCACAAACCGCTGTATTCGTGATCCAATCACACACAACTCGAAAAGTCCTCCGCACTGTAATGGCATACACAGTCAAGTACTACCAACACTCTGAAGAGGTAAATATCCGCTAAACCTTAGTTTGATCGGAATTGTACCTATATCGAAATTGTACCACCTTACCCTATCTACATACAAGCTCCCCCTGCCGGATGATACACACATTTTATGTTCGACTACGGCAAAATGTAAATATTATATGTCAGAAAACCGTGTTATAACGAGGTTCATTATAGTACAAGTTTTCAGTATGGTACAGTTTCTCCGACCAATCAGAGCTCAAAATGTATGATGTGTGACCAATTAGGTATTTGATAGCTTCGCACCTGAACACAGAATCCAACATGTCGGACATGAATTACATGATTTGAAAGTTGACAATGTAAAATATATCCGATCAACCATTGTAGTTATAATGGCAAACACAAAGACAAAATCACCTACATGGAAAGTGCACCGTCCCATATCTTCGCGTAAATAAACTGGCGAATATGAGAAAAGAAATAGCACTGTACCTTAATATCCCCGACTCCAATTTCTACACAGGTCATTCTTTCATACAACTTCGGTGACAATTTGAGTCAATGCTGCTGCAGACGGCAGGCTGTAAACATTTGGCATTTCCAAGCAGACAGAGCGAATGCGGGGGTCAGCGAACTTGGAAAGCACAGAGAACAGACTCGGTGCTTGCACTCCGATCACTAAATTCAAGTGACTGAATCTCGACAGATATTTTTGAATATTTCTGTTCGAACATAAAATTAAATAAAATAAAGTTATAATTATCGTCGAACATAAACAGTCGTATACAACTCGCCTATAATGGTAATTAAGACACTCCTATGGAAATTATGAAACTAGCTACGCTCGTTTCATAAGCATACTCGTGTCTTAATTGTTGCCATTATAGGCTCGTTGCATAATGTACTATTAGGGGCCACGGAACAATTACATGCCATAATCCTTCATGATCGGTGGGTATGCGTTGACCGTTGTGACTCTACGCCCGCACTGGTGCCATAAACGCTCCAAATCCTCTTCGAGCTGCAATAATTCTGACAGGTGTCTGTGTAGACTGCACACATTTAACTAGGTGGTCTGGGAATAGGACAGTTCCCACAGTCATTTCTGGTGTATTTCTGGCCTATGTAAAAATCTGTGAGAGATTATTTTGTTATTTCACTTCGGGAGCTCGGACATCGTCGTCATTTAGCCCCGTGTACTTGGGTGTGTGTGGAAATTTTTCGGATAACCTCTAGTATTGTGATAGAGGAATGTGTGTATTTGTTATCCACGTGAGGATTGGGATGGAGGCGCCCGTGGCTTTAAGTTAGGACCATCCCAACATTTGCCTGGAGTAGGAGTGGGAAACTACGGAAAACCAATTCGAAGATGGCTGAGGTGGGAAACGAAGCCACCCCTTCTGAGTTTTGCCTCACGAGGCTGAG
The DNA here is from genome assembly GCA_946902985.2 of Meconema thalassinum. NCBI lineage: Eukaryota > Metazoa > Arthropoda > Insecta > Orthoptera > Tettigoniidae > Meconema > Meconema thalassinum. Next base: position 655,201,475 of record OX336389.2, read on the forward strand.
TAAACCCCTCAGAACAGAATTAAATTTCTTGTCAGAACCGGGAATCGAACCCTGACATCCAGTGAATGCTAATCAGTACACCACGAGGTGTGTAAGACATTAGATACGACCCTCAATTAGGGTCTATGAACCATTCTTGAGTGTCACAAAACAAGCCAAATAGCTCAAGTCGAAGATACATTTCACCATGTTTCTGTCTTTAATTCTGAGAAGCACATTTTCTTCTCGAGAGCTGAGCCTGAGAAAGAAAGCAATCTTTTATTACTTACTTCCGAGCTCTTTATAAGGTTAGGGGAAGGGGAGGAATTGGAACCAAACCTCTGCCATCGTTTATGATGATGGTGATGATGATAATTGTTGTTTTAAGGGGCCTAACATCTAGGTTATCGGCCCCAAACATCGTTTATGATGTAAGCTTGGTGTCGTCGTTGAAATGATCCTTAAGGTATTACTTCGCATGTGAGATTGAGCTAAAATGTGTTTGTATTTAAGTGTTGTGCAATTGTTATTGAGCAAGTTGAAAATAAAGTGAAGCCTTGGCCTTCATAACCCGGGAGACCTAATTTCTTAAAATTTAATCGTGAGAATGACACATCGGAATGTAGAGTGTGGACAGGTGAACTGAAAGAAGTATTACTATTATTATAATTAACAATAATAGTTTTATACTTATTATTCTCCTTGCAAAACATTCTATAGTGTTTAATTTCCATAAAATGAAATATTTTTAAGGCATGAGGTGTGTTCACTAATGTGAATAGCTTTTTTCTGCCATAGTGTCCATTCCCTTTCGGTTTGAATTATAAACTTAGTTAAATGCGTCATTATATTTTATTTTGATATTTAACCTTGCGGTAAGAGCACGGTAATTTAAATTCTCCGTGTTAATAATCTTGTAGTAGGTTTAACGTTTTCATTTAACAAACATAATTTACTCACCATCTCATGAAGCGCTGTTTCAGTTTGACATATGTGTACACAGCGCATCCATCGGTACTGAAATGGAGTTTACTTTCTCTGCACACCTCTTCTTGATGTGCATCTGTTCGCTGATTGGCTGGTCGTCCTTCTCGAGCCCGGGAAATTCGTCACCTTACCTGATGTACTGTGATTTGAGGACTGGATGTGGAACCCACCCTTGGTTCACATAGACGCTGTCGAACACCGCTATATTCCCCGTCTGGTGCCGGGAATCGCTTCTGGGAGCAATTACGCCTACTCCAGGCGTCTTTCTTCCTGGCCACGGCCGCCTCCAAATACCGCCTGCTAGTCAGAGCGCATCTTTCTGGTAATATAAATCTACTCATCTTCAAGATTTTTAGGAAGAGATACTTCCCTTGTATGATAAGTATCCACTCTGTGCAACAATAAATTCTCAATCGCTTCATATGAAGATGTTTAGTGTTTCTCTTTTCAAGCAATTTAAAATACCGTTTTCAATTAGGGCTTGAAAATGAACTGTCTCAATGAACTTCATTTTATTAATCATTGGCTTAATCGTCAAATATTGGAACCGTTTTTTATGCCTTCTGGTATTGCTTTCAAGGTCAGAACCTAACGATTTGTAAACAAATCAAAAATTCATTCTGCTTCAATCTTTGCTAAATGCTTTATTATGAGTGTCTTCGCTCTTAAAACTTGCATGACCGTCTGGTGCCTTTTACAAACGACGTTATTATCCAATCAAAACAAACCAAAGGTTTCCTAGTCAAATTAAATCTTACCTCTTCGCTTCACTTTGAAAGTACCTGATCAAGAAGTTTTTTATGATTCACCTCAATCTTTTAAAACATATTTTTAATCATACGCCTATTGCTGTTGAAATCCGCACAAATTTATAAGTCTATGAACAATAAATATTCCAATTGTAACTGTGGTCGCTCACGTGCTTTTCTTCATAAATCCCCTCCTGCCGAAACCAGTATTTTCTTATCTTCTTAAATCCCAGCTGGGTAGATATGTTGGAATTAGCCCAAGGAGTACGAGCACAATGAGCACCAGGTAATTGTAGTGTTGTAGTCACAGTCGTAACTTCATTCAGATCAAGCAACCTCTAGCAGCGGGGAGAGTGTTATTAAGCAATTATTATATGTGATACAAAGGTAATAAAAGAGTAACGATGCGTTACATTGTCAGTTGTACCTGTAACGCCGTTACGGGTTATTTGGCAAGAAACTGTACCGGTAACTTCGTTACTATTTTGGCAAGAAACTGTACTGGTAAGTTCATTACTATTTTGGCAAGAAACTGTAACGGTAACTTCGATACAATTTTGGCAAGAAACTGTAAAGGTAACTTAGTTCCTATTTTGGCAAGAAACTGTACTGGTAACTTCGTTACAATTTTGGCAAGAAGCTGTAACGGTAACTTCGTTACTATTTTGGCAAGAAACTTTACCGGTAACGTCGTTACTATTTTGGCAAGAAACTGTACCGGTTACTTCATTACTCTTTTGGAAAGAAACTGTACCGGTAACATCGTTACTATTTTGTCAAGAAACTGTTAATGTAACTTAGTTACTATTTTGGCAAGAAACTTAAAATGTAACTTAGTTACTATTTTGGCAAGAAACTGTACCGGTAACTTCGTTACTATTTTGGCAAGAAACTGTTCCGGTAACTTCGTTACTATTTTGGCAAGAAACTGTACCGGTAACTTAGTTACTATTTTGGCAAGAAACTGTACCGGTAACTTCGTTACTATTTTGGCAAGAAACTGTACCGGTAACTTAGTTACTATTTTGGCAAGAAACTGTACCGGTAACTTCGTTACTATTTTGGCAAGAAACTGTAACGGTACCTTACTTACAATTCTGGCAAGAAACTGTGCCGGTAACTTCATTACTCTTTTGGCAAGAAACTGTACCGGTATCTTAGTTACTATTTGGCAAGAAACTGTACCGGTAACTTCGTTACTATTTTGCCAAGAAACTGTAACGGTACCTTACTTACTGTTTTGGCAAGAAACTGTACCGGTAACTTCGTTACTATTTCGGCAAGAAACTGAACCGGTAACTTAGTTACTATTTTGGCAAGAAACTGTACCGGTAAATTCGTTACTATTTTGGCAAGAAACTGTACCGGTAACTTCGTTACTATTTTGGCAAGAAACTGTAATGGTAACTTTATTACAATTTTGGCAATATCGGTAGCTGTAACACGCTTACTGTTTATAAGGAATTTTCCCAACCGTGCATAGGAGTATTTGTTGATCACACCTCTCCGATGCTCCTTCTTCGGAAATCGCTCGATTTCATTTTGGAGCCATGTGCCACGGTCCTCAAGAGTATTCAGAACGCTCTCCTCATTTGACACACAGGCAACAACTGATAAATAAGCCTTCTTGGTACACACTGTACCTCAAAGGAGACTTTATGCGTTTGAGGCTGGAAAGCTCCTCCAACTGAAGTAATAATTACAGGGGTTGTTGCAATGGGGCAAAACACATTGAAAGCTTCGGTATGAAATTGGGTTGTTTAAATCACTGGCATTTCCTTTGTCAGAATTTCCAAATTATAAACATGTAAGGTTCCTCTGTGCTGAGGATAAATTTTCCAGTTCTACTCGCAACTGAACTCGGTTGAAACAAGTAGTTCAGTGATGAACTAAATTGCCCATTATCATTTATCCTACTAATCTTTTCTATTAAAAATTCCCCCAGCTATTAAAAGGATTTTCCATGTGATGTATACTAAATAGCTTTGGATACATGATCTATGTCTCCACCAACACCATTGTATTGAGAAAGTAGTGTTAAAACCAGAATATATCATTTTCAGTATCGGTGAATAAGACTCCTCCCCCGATATGGCATCTTTCTGGAACGCGTCACGGGAGTTTAATTTAAGTAAAGTCAAATGCATGGCCTCTCTGATTTACGAAATATAATTGAACATGAGATATCTTTATACTAAGCTGTGAATAAAGATTTGCTGTTCTTAACATTAACGGGTGAATATTCTAATGATAGATCATTATACCAAGCTACATTTCTATTGATTGATTAGAACACGAGAAATAAAAACTAGATTTTAAAGAATATGCACAGCCGCCTTTTATAACTTCTCATAACATTCCATTAAATTAGACGTCAGTATCTTAAAGCATGTATGAATATTCACCTTGCCAAGTTTCACAGCGTTCGGATGAAACGTCGCGAGAAAATTCCATTGTAATGTATAAATTTAGCGTCGCCGCCATGTTGTATTTGTGTTCATTAGGTTATAGTAAGTCCCATATATGAGCATTTATTAATAGCCTTTATAATCATACTAAATTTCAGTTTGATTGCTGTAATAGATTCGTAGATATTGAGATCCGTCTAAATATATCGGATGGCCGCCATGTGGGATTACTACATATGTAAACTGTTTATTTATTTATTTATTTTACATATGAGAGATCTCATTTGATGATATCTGTTGTTGCTCTCCACACTGACAGGCTCCCAAGACGAGTCCAAGTGTTTCAAACCCACTGAGGCAACGCCTGCAGTAGCTATTATCCTCCGATTGGCTCGGAATAGTTGACAGTGCAAACGGTACATTTATTATTTACCCAACTGATCACCGGTGTATATTCTGGGTACAAGCTGACGCCTTTTCCCTTTTGTGACAGTGTCCACCGAGATTATAATAGCTTTGCACGTAGATCATTGCTGTTCTTTATAACATTCACATTGCTACGCTGAGCGAGCTCTGCACGATGTATGTTCAAAGCTAATGCTCTGAAATCCATTCAAGGCTTCACTAATCACATGAAAATGTGATTTCATACAATGACATAAATTGAGGGACTTGTCTCACACATTGAAATGCTGATGGTTTTTCCCTTCGCGTCTCGAACAAACCCAGTCATTTTGATTGTTTTTCCACGTACAGCATATTACTGTATGTTCATGGAGAGTTAAAATAAATGTTTAATGTTCTATTAACAGAGATGTGTACCATTCAGAATTTGGCTGGGATCTGTTATTACAGAAATTGGATACATAAATGTGGACTAGATGAAGGAAGTGAGTACATTCATTTCTTGATAGGGGCGTTGAAGCCAACATCACGCTTATTGCTGTATTTAAATGTTTGCCTGGAATAGAATAAAATTTCGTTATGACAAGACAATCCGAGGTACCGAAAGATCTCTTCATGTTCTACTGTAGAAACTTCCGCAATCACGCTCAATACAAGTAGATTTTGTTAATGGGTTCCTTTTTCTAAGGATGAAAAATTTGATATATTCATGCTAATTTCGAGCTGATGTTTGCTGGAACTTGTTCAGTGAGCGTTATGGCTCTGTGTCTTCTGCAAAACCTATTACAGAGATGTTGGAGAACAATGGTGTTCCTCTGTTTCAGGATCTATAATTGTTTCGTTAACAAGTTCTACATTGTAGAGGACTGGGGTGAGTCTTGAATAACACCATGTAGTGTAGGAATAGGTTTGGTCTCTTTTTAGTGAATTTCATTTAAATGTAATTAGTTTGTTTAGAAAAATATATTTAATTATATTGCCTCTTTTTAGAGGCTGTTAAATACAATGCATAAGTAGGCTATTTCTACAAGTTTACAAGTAATAAAACATTAGATGCTTTCTCACTGACTAACAGTAAATGTTAATCTCCTCAAACAAAGAAAGACATCAAAAAGTACATAATAAGAATATAAATACATTTTACTACATTCAGCCAGTCTTTCAGGACTGCAAACCCAACTTCATTGATATCAGTTATCTACATTACATTTCTTAAACAAATCATAAATTGTACGAGTGATGGTGCCTCTTGCTCCCATCATCAATCCCAATACTTCTATCCAGTTCATTTGGTATTTCTCCAAAACGAATGAATTGAAGGTTGGTAGATGTCACATTTCTCCTTGAGTTCATAGTGTGATTATGTGTGCGATGCTACTGTTCTAAAAATGTAGTACCTATTATATACCCGTCAGTCGAACAGATTCCTAAGGCTATCTTGTCACACCTGCGGCACGAGACAATCCATGAGCTATTTTTCAAAGAAGTCGATCTACACTAACTGTGGGTTTCATTTTTCTTCCATAGTGCTACTGAGGTTAAGATAATAATATCGCTCATTGCTTAACATTCACTGATCAATGAAGCTGGTTACTCTACCTCAAATGTTTTAATTACATTTTTCCCTTAATTTCTTTTACATGTGAACTGAGAGCTTCAAAGTTAGTTAAACACTCTTTGGGACTGAAGTAATTACAACATATTATGTTTATCGACATAAGCACTGAAAAGGGGGTAAGCATACATATGCCTATTCCTGTATAAAATGAAATCAAACATTACACAGGGAGAGGTAAAAATCAGCCATTCGAGTAGCTTTGTGGTTACTGGAATAGTCTGTGGTCTGTTTGGTTCGAATTTCAAGAGTTCCATTCATTATATTTTGCACAAATTCACGAGGTGCAGTTTTATATTAAGTAACGTTTCCGTGAACTTCCCGTGCAGCGCTGCGGTTGTGATGTGAGGCATAACTTCATTTGCTGACGCACAACATGCAACATAGGAGACCTTTATATAGTGTGACTATCTTGTAGTGAGTGATTACAATGTTCAAGACAACAGATGAGCCCACCGACTATGATTCGTTTCTTGAACACACGAAACATTAAACCAGTTGACGTTCTTTGCCAGGTGAGTGAGTATTATGGTGAAGGTGCAATATCGGAAGGAGTAATTAGGAAATGGGTTACAATGTTCAATGGATGTTTTAAAATAGCCTATTACCCTACAATCCTGATTCGGTACCAAGTGATTTCCAGTTTTCCTTCATCTGAAGGAGTACCTTGGATGTTGATGCTGATCTGAAAGATGATGTTCAGGCATGACAATAATCACAGGCGGCATCTTCCTATGACGAAGGCACATGAGAATTGGTACCCCGCTACTAGTGCCTTGAAAATGGAGGTGACTACTGAATGTAGGAAAGTGGCTAAATGTGTGTACGATTGTAAGAAAATAGTAATTTAACAAAATAATGTTGTCGTTCATTGAAAAAATCGGCACGTACTTAAAAATGCACTTCTTGTACACATGGAGCATTTGTACCCGTTCACTCATATTTGAGTTGAAGTGTGTTTTAATTGTTTTACTGAAAACGTAATTCAACTTATAGTAGTAAGTCAGACATATTAATAAATAAACATGGCACATGTTGAAGAAAATGCATTTTCGAATTCTACCAGTCGTTTACTGCCACTAGTACAAGGAGCACCAAATCACATTTCTTATAATGTAAGTGAGTTTTCGAAAAGCAAACCAAAACTGTAATAAATATGAGTTTAATATAAGAAAATATCTCGCCAGATGTTTTAAGACCTTACGCAAATTTTCATGAGAAATACAGTTTCAATTTACGTAGCCTTGGAAGTAATGGGAATAAATGTTTTGAAGCTTAGAAGAGTCCTGAAGTGATCAGGTCTAGAACAAGTTTATTACTGACACAAGTGAGGCCCGAGAAAAACCTTTCTGAATCAATAACTGCACACGTAATTCTGAGCAAACTAAGTCCACATTTTAGTTCTTGACTGTAAAGTTTGTCCAATCGATATATAGGTCGTCTTGTATCTGTGGAATTTTAATAATAAATTAAATTAAGCTTACATTAAAATCAAAACTTTTTACAGTTACCAACTATTTAATAGCAGTTCCCTTTGCAAATCAGGTAGGTATTATCCTCGTCTAAAAGATCCAACGTGTTTGTTAATAAATCTATTGTTCCGGTGATGCCAAAATCATTTTCCTTATTTGTTGGATTGAAGCATTAAATGTATTCGAAATTGAAAGTAAACTGAATGCCTGCGAATTGAAACAAGAGCAAACATAGGGCTACAAAGAACCTACAGATTATTCATTAATAATAATAATACAAGTGAATGCCTCCACAAGCAATTACTCAATTGACCACTTATTTCGCTTTTCTCATCTTAAGCGATATCATATTAAGTACTCAGATCTTCGCTTATGTTCGGTGCTGATGTGCCTTTGATGACGAAGCAATGCACACAAGCAAGTGAAATATGTAAAGTATATCTCGTTGTAATTTTCCCCACAAGCTTGTGAGATTAAAATCTCTGTTTTAATTTTGAGGAAGCATTGTCCATAGGTCATTACAATATTCCTTCAGATGTTTGGCTGTACGTTCATTAGGTTAAGTCTTTTGCCACCTACCAAACTTATCAATATTTTAATGCATTTTTATTTCCTACAGGGACTCCTTGCCTTACTTTTTCGGCACCAGTGTCGAAAAGCTCGTAGGGCTTGACTAAAGACGAAGGTAGAAGTATTCCCTTGAATATGTCGGCCATCTCTTTTGGAAGAATCCTGTAAGAAGAGCAGATAGAATAAAGCATATTAACATGTATGATTGGGAAATCTAAACGTAATGCCAAATTATTTTTTCTGCAACAGCAATTACATTCTTAAGGCATCAATGTAATGTATCAAAATTTAAGATTACCGTCCCTCGTTCCACAATGTAAGGTACAATTTACAATCATAAGAAACACACATAAATGAGGAATAATTATAATACTTAAAATAATTTCTACTGACATCACTAATGACCCTGGGAATAGCCAATGTCAGGAGTACAAGCCATCCTTTTCAGATTGGTAATCACGCCCCATAATACAATACATAATCAATTTTATATGCCAGAAGATCAGCATTCTACCCTCCCGTTCGAGTAACCTACGGATAATAAATAAAAGTATTTATATTAAGGTCCTTACAGCACTTAGAAAAGCTATGATAATTACGGATTACGATTCCTAAATTCACCATGACATTTCAATCCATATATCACACGATACGTGAAATGAAACGTTTACTCTCCCTGCATCCTTGACCTCTATATGTTCTTGGGTATGAAGCGTAGGCCATACAATGTCATTTGCACATACTGTACCTATTCATGGTAAAAATGCCATAGAGGTGGGTGGCCTCGTTTGCATAAGTATGAATACAAAGGAAAGGAAGAAATGGCTCGCAATTGAGCTGGAGCTTGTAATACGTTTTTCCATCTTTAGCCCCCAAACTTTGTTTAACGAAGATAACTCATTGAAATTTCAAAGATGATGTAACACCACACGGAACAATGAGTGAGATAATCTCTTTCAGGATCATCTTTATAAATGTTAAAAAATGGAAGATTGGTTTGTGAATAATGCTTAAAATATGGGGGACTTTGGATTGATAATTCACCTACCAGTTTTAACAGGAGGCAACAATGGTATATACTTCCTCTATGAACTCAACTTCTCCTTCTTAATCACAGCAAAAATTAAAGTTGCCACACTGCAGCCACCAATTTTGTATTCTGAAAAAATGTGGGGTAATATTGCCCAGTTGAATATCATTCGTGTCAATAAACCCCATTTCAAACGTTGCCCTCTTTCATTATTTGACGGATTCCTTTTGAGCCCTAGCTCCATTTCATTTCAAAAAGTATACATTAGTGTGGAGACTGCACTGATCAACAAGGTTTGAATTTGTTGCTGCATGTCAAATGAAGTATGAGAGACCAACCTTTTTATGCTTTTCAGTCGGTCAACACGATTGCACACAAATGAGTTGGGGTATTCCCTAATACTGAGATTAATAAATACACTTGGATAGACCAGTTTCGATCGTCAGGTGATCATCATCAGATACATTACACTTAGGCTATGAAAGTATGGGTGAAAATATTGACAATATATACACTTATTTAGTTGCAGTATTAGTTAAGATAATGCAACTCATCAATAAGTGTTAGTTGTAGATTATGTGATGTTTTGTTAAGATAGTGGAAGTGGTGATTGACCTCCGGAATGTTATGTTTGGAGTGAATACTGTATGTGGTTGTTGTAAATGGTAAATTCAGATTGTATTTTATAGGCCATTTATCTGGTTGAGTCTGGCGCAGTCCTGGTGAGACCAGTTAACTTGGTCTCTGTCTGCACTCAACTGTATTATCTCACTTGTATTCCATATGGAAATTTGGGTTAGTAGTCAATCCTTAAGTTAACACTATATATTTTTTAAATTACATAAATATTTCTAAAGGTTTGGTTAGGATAGGCAAGAGTATTCTAGAATTTTTAAAATCTTAGTGTTGTTGTTGTTGCTTACTTATGGAACTAACAGTAAGGTTAGTAATGTTGTCGAGAGAGTTGATCGACTCCTCTAATACCATGCGAGGCATATGGGGTTTCTCAAAAAAGCGCCCACCCAGTCATCAGAAAAATAAGTTACAAAATAAACGACCGTCCAGAACTAAGGTGACCAAAAGTGACCTTCCAGATCAAAAGTGACTAAAAGCGACCATCCAGATCAAGAGCGACTAAAAGCGACCATCCAGAACAAATATGACCAAAAAGCGACCATCCAGATTCAAAGCGACTCAATGCGACCATCCAGATAAAAGTGACTAAAAGCGACTATCCAAATCAAAATGAACTAAAAGCGGCCATCTAGATCAAATGCGACTAACAATGACTAAGACTGTTTGAGAAGTCTAGTAAGTAAACCTAAAAATCGAAATGGCTGTGACTGTGGAATAAGAGTTGACATGTTGGATATATGCAGAGTCTTGCCCCACCTTTGGTCTGACATGTAAACTCACCTACTTGTTAAAAATTCAACTCGTTGAAATCTTGTATGTAAGTAGGAGCCAGCAACATGGTTGAGTTGTTTTTCTTAAGCATCATAAAATAATATCCGTATACATATGCGAATGATAGAGGTACCCCTACTTGACAGATTAATGAATCAATGTAAACAAATAGGCAATCAAACTGGTAACTGATATGGTTTTTTAACCCTTTATAGGGAAAAACTATTTTTATTATCATGTGTTTTTAAATTTAAATTTATTTTAATTATTGGACTATAATTATTAGTAATGTTATTTTTTTGTTTCTCTAATTTTAATGATTATATATTTATTTTTTAATTTCAATGTATGTTCTTATAGATTTAATTTTGATATCTTTATTGAATTAGTTCATTGACTAATTTAGAATTGATTTTAACAATTATTTTCATAATTCTTTTATAGTTTTGATAATTATTGTAATTTTTATGTCTCTTTTATAATTGTAATTTTATTTTTATAAGTTTTATTTCGATATTTATATTTTATTTTTACACTTAAATTGTTAAAATGTTTCAGTTGTATTTTTTTCAAATTTTATCCAACACATTACGTCAAGTAGATAGGTATATAAAATTTGATTTTTATGAATACTAGCACTTCGTCGTGAAAATTCTCCAAAATTTGGCTTAAAGATTCAACTATCAGCATCTTTGAAAGCACAAACTGTCCTTCTGACAGGTGGTTAATATAGAGACCACTATCCCACAAAGGGTTTAACTATAGTGTTAAGTGTAGTTAAGAGAGCCCGAACCATTTTGGCAGTTCTTAAAACTAAACGATGTTCTAGAGTGTTCCGACCTTAATAGAGCATATGCTTTTTAACAACTCGCGAGAAAAATGAGCTAAAACGGATATGTATTAAATTTACAATACTTGGATAGGAATGTGGTGTTCCAACAACTTCTGGAAAAATGAAAAAATAACATTAACTACAGTACGGCTCCCAGCTCGTGATCCCTGGCGGGCGTGGAAAGTTGAGGGAGGGAAAGTAGAGTGGAGTGAGTGTGTGAGGGAGAGCGCTGTTGAGTGCGAGACAAGGAAACGTTTCCGAATACTGTTATGAAAGCATTGGGCGCGCCGGTGGCATTGTACCAATGTACACCGGCAGTGATTCGAGTGATATTGATGTTTCTAGTTCTTCTGACAATACGGTCTCCAGTGAAGCTGAATCTGGATGTAAGTCTGAACTAGCAACTCCACTGTGAACATCTTCATCTGTTTCCTGTACCGTTAGTAGTAGTAGTAGCCTCTGTCAGGCTGTCCGCTGATGTGACGCACCGCATTCCTTGCAGGGATCACGAGCTGAGAGCCGTACTGTAGTTCATCTGTTATCTCTAGTCAAATCCTTGTTGGCTTGGAAAAATTTTGTAGTAAGAATGGTAATGTGTATTATCCTGGGCTGAGTCAAAGTCATTTAGAAAGAGTGTTTACTGTTCACTCAGAATTAAAATCTGTAATGTCTGGGAAAAATGAATAGATAGCATTGACTAGTTCAGCTGTTAGCTCTAGCCACAATCCTTGTTGGCTTAAAAATACTTTGTGTTAAGAATACTAATGTGTATTACCCTGGGCTGAGCCAAAGCCTTTTAGAAAGAGTGTTTACTGCTCACTTCAAACTAAAATCTGTGAAGTCTGTTGGCTAGAAATTCACTATAGTAATGCACTCTATCTGCGGTTTCTTGTGCTATGTTATAAGCGTAACGCCAAAATGTTGTCCAAAGCCATTATAATACAGTGCTGGTAACCAATTTTGAGGTAATAGTTGTGTCTAGTAGAGGATTTGAACCCTTGCTTCGTATATAGGAAATTTGAACTTAAGTCAAACGCCTTAGACCACTCGGCCAACTTGACAATTAATAATTTAGAATATAAACATAAAAATGGCATTGTAGAAACAAGAATAAAGCTGTCTTAGAGCAGGTAAAACATTAGTGTGTTGAATATCCGCTCAGGATGGTAGTATGGGGGGAAAAAAGTGTCTCGGTGTAAAAATTATAGTACATCGAGTTGTCAGTATGTCTACTGTTACGTTGTATGTAGGTAGTGTGGACGTAAGCATGAAAAAATAAACGCCTCTCTTGAACTCTGATACTCTAATATCGTCGAGGTCGAATGAAAATACGAGTCGAGCAAGGAAAGTCTAGAGGAACGAATACAATAATTTTAGAGATATTTCTTTGATCAGCGTTCCGAAAAGAGTGTACTCAGGTATCATAAGAAAATGGATCGAGTTTAATCATTTGGCCTAGAGTAACATGGTTAAAAACCAATGTGGCTTTATGCGGTACATTAATGATAAAAGCAATTTAAGAATTCAGTATTATTGATCTTAAAGTGTAAGGTTGTGGGTGTAAACGAATTAAAGTCTATGTGAGAAAGCGACTATTACTATTGCATGTCCTTTCTAACGGCAATCTCATCTAAAAAATAATGAAAAATAAAAGTCAACTGAAAAACGGAGACTGACAGGTTTTTCTCCGGGTACTCCGGTTTTCCTTGTCAAAATTTAATTCTAGCAACACTCTCCACTATCATTTCATTTCGTCTGTCATTCATTTAATCATTGCCCCAGAGGAGTGCGTCAGGCCTCGGCAGCCGGCACAGTCCATATCCTCGCCGCTAGATGGGGGATTCATTCATTCCATTCCTGACCCGGTCGGAGACTGGAAGCAGGCTGGGGATTTTCATTTTCAAAAGTCAACTGAAAGTTGTAAGGTGTAAGGTCTATTAAGGTGCAATGTTCCGATATTTGTCTGTATGAAATGTGGTAAGCCACAGAAAGCATTTTCTAAGATAGCCTACATGGAAAGAGCATATTATGGAATCAGTTTACATTTGTAAAGGTTTCATGGATTTGGGTTAATTAGTGGAAATTATGTATATATTTAAACGGAATTTTGAGGGAATTTGATAAATATAGCTAATTTTTAAGAATTTGTTGCGATTAGAGAAAATCTACATAATCTTTATAAAATGTGTATGTAATTTTTAAAAAAATATAACCTTCATTTTGGGATCGACTTCTAAACCAAATTGCCATGGGGAATAAACGTGAGAAAATACATATAGTATATTGGGATATGTTAAACATTTTAACTAAGCCTACTTGGTCTCTGCATTCCTTCATTTGTGATCCTTATTATACTGCAAGCAAGAACTCACTCCACATTACTTAGTATTTAAACCTCCCTTGCTGTATGGTAGTGAGAGTTTGGTTAATTTAAAATGTCTAACATGTAAGTTAATGGTAACTAATATGAGTATAGATAGAACAAATAAGTGGGAACAATGTCAAGAGGGTATCTGTAATTAAGAGATAAAGGCCAGGTTACAAATAAACGCAGTAAATAAAGTTGTTTGTGTGAGTGGACTTGTATATTGGGAAATCCTGTAGTAAGAATGCTAGAGGGTTTATTACCTAAGTGGTTAACGAGTTCGGTTGAAAAGGGTAAGAGAGGCATAGGTATGTCTAAGAGATAATGGTTATAATTGTTAATCCTTCCAGACTTGGAATCAAGACCAAGCGGCATCGGCCATACGTTAGTTACCATCCCTGCATTAGACTAGAGTGGCCGTAAAAAAACATGTAAAACTATTTCCTGGGTAGGTAAAATGAAAATCAAACTCATCCACTTTGTAATAGGTGTAGTTTATGGAATTGGGTATATTTCAATGAAAATACATGATATTTAAATATAGAAACGGTATTAGCGGTTAAATTTAAAAATTAAGGATATTGCATGGCTTGGTAATGAACCCTTTATCCTCTGATGGATAAATGATTCGATGTTTTATTTCTACAATTAATTAATATTTCCACCAGCGTCATGAAATAGCCAGACGAAGATTAGGAAACTTCAAGCATTTGTTGGAGACAGTGGGGACATACCTGCAGCAGTTTGACAAAAGGCTAAATACTTTAGGATTGTGAAAAGAAAGAGCCTAGCAATGTTTCAGAAGGACAGGTGGTGGCTACCTCAAAATAGAAGGGACGCGTGGTGAGACACGCTTATGGCATGTTCATTGTACTATTCGCGCCTAGAAAAAATATAATGCAGTAACGTGAGTGGCTGATGGTACTACTGGACACTCCTACGAGGCCGAGGTCTGATAAAAACCGCGAAGTTAACGAAAAAGTGGAACCAATGAGAGATGAATGCTTACGAACGCGCCAAGTCTAGCTTGGGCACGCGATAGCTAGCATTAACGCGGGAGATCAGCTAGACAACATCTCTACGATCGATTCAAGAATTAATGGGCATATTCTTGACCTGCGCAATTTTACGAGTTCAGTGATATTTGTTTCATTCCTGTACCACTATTATTTTGAGAAATGTTTATATAATTCCCCCCCCCCCCCCTATCGATACCTAGGGCCATTTCATTTATAAGTGGCGTGAAGAGCCAAGACATGATTATTACATTGTGTGTGTCGGGAGACACAGGTTAGGACTACGTTGGGTGTGTCGGGAGACACAGGTTATTATTACATTGTGTGTGTCGGGAGACACAGGTTATTATTACATTTTGCGCGTCTGAGGACGTAGGCACTTGTACTTTGCGTGTCATGAGGACACAGATTTTTATTAATACAAATGTGTGTTAAATTCAGTGTGATAGATAGTCACAGTACTATTTTGTAGGGACAGTATCATCGACAATTCGCCAACAGACTGTTCTGGGGAAATAAGTACCTAAAACGGTGAATTTAGTAGACAGATATCGAGTGTGTAATAATCTATAACTTTTTGCATCAGCACGAGAGATGACATCGCTTATCCTGGAAGAAGTTTGGAACTGTCAACACTCCGTCGAGATGTTTGAGATGAGCTAAGCAGCATTAAGTAGGGAGATGGCTGCAGATGTTCGCTGACGGGTGACTGGCCGAGGATGAGTACTGAATAATATTCTTATTATCTGACAAGTTAACTTATGGTATATGGGACATATTTTGTTTGTAAATATCTTGCTTGTGTTGATTAACGTAGTGTATTTAGTTTTGGTCTGACACACCTTTTGCATGGAAACAGCTCGCACAATTTTTCATAGTCGTAAGTTCTTGTTTGTTTGTTTTAACTAACGTGGCTATGTGGACAACCGTGTTTGCATATGTTAACGCAATGCGGTTAAGAAACGTATATCGGAGATATATTGTGTTTCAGAAGTAGGACTGAATTAATATAATCATACAGTAGATTGGAGGGTAAATTAATCTTTGTAATGTTTATTATTGATCAGATTCAGTGAGTTTATTGCCGTTGGAGCAATGTGAGTTGTGACGAAGAGCAGTCAGCTCTCTCGTAGGTTTTAATATTCTTAAATAGATTGTGAGCATCTGATTCAACCGACCTGTGTGAAAAGTGTTATGTCATTCCCAGCAGTGTGTGTGTGTGTATTTTATTGGTCATTACAAGCGGGAATTTCAGCGTAGACTGATTTCTGTCAGCTTGGTGTCAAGTCCATATCGTTACCTTGCGAGTACATATGTGGCTATATCGATTAATGTCTTACCATATGTTTATGTGGTTGAGATTTGTTGCTGTTGATTCTACGAGATAACGGGACAGTTGGTCAAGTTATTTTTACACACTGGAGCTGGACGATGACAAGAGTTGAGGAAGGGGGGAAGCTGTTTTCACAAGGCGGGCTGAAAAGATTGCATCGAGGTCATTAGTGGAGTATTTGTTGGCTCCGTAATAATACTTGAAATACAGAATAAGAACTGATCGATGATAAAAAATTGTTTAAATAAATGGGAGTTGCCTAC
Source organism: Meconema thalassinum (assembly GCA_946902985.2). Classification (NCBI taxonomy): domain Eukaryota; kingdom Metazoa; phylum Arthropoda; class Insecta; order Orthoptera; family Tettigoniidae; genus Meconema; species Meconema thalassinum. The sequence goes on from OX336389.2 coordinate 655,217,906, forward strand.
GAATCACTATAATCTCCGAAGCGTTAGCTTAACGTGCGTTTTTGTTCATATAAGGTAATCTCAGCCGGTGAGGCTTTTGTTGTTGTTGGTTCCATTCCATGTTTATGTTCCGTATTAATGACCCGTGCAGTCACGTGCGATGCTGTCTTTTCCTTGTTTGTGTATTGAGCAATTGGCCGTGTTGGCAGCTCATTTGTCAGATGCGTCATCGCACTGAAGGAGGGTCTCGAGGGAGATTCCTGTAAATATTAGATTTTAGATTGGGTGTCAGCATTAATTTTAAGGGTTTTTATTAGTGTTGTGTCCTATATCCGTAAACGTTGATTTACGAGATGATTGTTCGTAAGCATCGTGGCTGTTACCCGCTGTAAACGAACAGTCATCCAAGTACTCATTCCTCGTAGTTAGTCATTACGCGTACATAAAATCCCAATGCAAGTTAGTGGAACTTGGATCCACATTTTTATGAGGAGGAGATCTGTCTGACTCCTCAGCGTTGATAGATATTTCTGTCATGGGAAGATTCAGGGAGGAATATTATTATTGTTGTTGTCTATATTCATTTTTTTTGCACAAATAGTCATTAAATTATGTTATTATTTTACTTCTTGTCACTTCCTTTCTTAATTGAAGGGTACAGGGAAAGAACCAGGTAAGTCACTATTTAATCGAAATTTAGTTTGAGGTGCCATTAGATTCTCCATGGGAAGGACCATGTGTTAAACGTATGAAACAGGCAAAGAAACAGGTTAGTCATGGGTTTATTTACCGTCAAAGTTTTGGCATACAGGAAAAGAAGCAGGTAAGTCAGCTGTTACAGGGAAGAAACCAGGCTAGTCATGGCAACTCATCTGCCTGCCAACAGAGAGCAGTGTGATCGCTGAAATAATTCATTGTAGGCCTAACTCTCGTGAGTACGCTGTGTTATTACATTCCGCTTATTATTGTAAGTTATTATTCCAATACTTTATAATATCGTAACGTGCTGTTAGGATGGAGAATGAAGAAGACTCTATACCACGATATGAGCCTAAGAAACGGAAGAAAACTGGCCGGATTGCAGATGTTGGTAAGAAATTACGGTTATGTTCCCACGAGGGAGGGAATGCTTGCATGTGCTCGCGTCTTAAATGTTTTGAAGTGACCACTGAAGCAGAAAGAGCTCAAATACTACGCAATTTCAACAATCTAGAAACACACAACGATCAGAATGCGTATTTGGGTGGGTTGATAACAGTTCTACCTGTAAAGGAAAGAAGACCACGCCAGGAAGAAGAAGTCGCAAAATTACAAGATGCTACATTTGCATATAGGGTTCGAGTTGGTAATGGATCTGACCATAATCGTGATATACCAGTTTGTGCAAAAGCATTTTGTGCAATGCATGGTATCACAAAAAACAAACTGGAATATGTACAGAAAAGCCTGAAAATGACTGGTTGTCCACCTAGAGATAAGAGAGGTAAACATACATCTATTCACCGGAAGCTTGACGAATCTACAAGATCATTGATATGCAGTCACATAAACAGCTTTCAAGGCAGACACAGTCATTACAGCTTGAATGATTCAAAACAAAAAGTATTTGCCTGAAGAGTTGAATGTGAAGAAGATGTTTCTGATGTTTAAAGAACGTCATCCGGCAGTTCATGTATCCTACGAAACCCACAGGTGCATTATGAACATGGATTTTAACATATCGTTCGGATACCCACGTAGTGACACATGCACTCGTTGTGACGAATTCTCAGCCAAACTAAAAGCGCTGTCCTCAGAAAAGGATAAAGACGAAATTAAAAAGCTGACAACCTTGAATGTTCTTCACAAAAGAAAAGCAGAATCATTCTACCAACGTAAAAGAGATGCAAGACACAACGCTATGAAATCAAAGAAGATGGAAGCAATTTGTATGGATTTTGCCAAAAATGTTCCAATACCAAATATAAGTACCAACGATGTATACTACAAGCGTCAGCTATCAATGTATTCATTCAACATCCACATTCTCTCTTCAGGGCAGTCGGTTTTCTATGTGTACCATGAGGGTATTGGCAAGAAAGGTCCCAACGAGGTTGCCTCCTGTCTCTTTCATTTCATTATGAACTACCTTGATGATGAAGTAGAAGAGCTTCAAGTATTTTGTGACTCTGCTGGAGGGCAAAACAAGAATTTCACTATTTTTCGCTTCATGCACTATGTTGTTTATAATCTCATCCATGGCTTAACGAAGTTGAAAATCACATTTCCAGAACGAGGACATTCATACATGGAAAGTGATAAGGACGTTGAAGCAAAGAATGGAAACTCCAAACGAGTTCATAAGCATGATTGAAAATTCAAGATTGAAACCATCGCCATTCATTGTGGTGCCAGTATGCAAGGAAATGCTATTTGCTTGGAAAGATCTTTTAGATCAGGAATATGTACTCAAATGTCCATTTAAGACCCAACCCGTCAGGGAACTTGTGGCCTTATCCAACCACCCTCGACTGCTGAACTGGAGAGTTACTTATAATGGCTCCTACGAATCCAGCATCATAAAAAAAAAGGCTGACAAAGGTGTTTCGACACAGAAGAAGGGAGAATTCCAGCTACCTTCTTTGTCCTATTCAGGTAAAAATTTTAATACTCGTATATTTTTATCTAATGCTCTCCTTCAAAATTTTTCTTTAAAATTAGATGTGTGGAAAATGTGTAACAAATCTCTCAATTGCCCTCAGGTCTTCTTCCTATTTCCAAAGCTAAGTACCAGGATATAATGAGTCTCATGAAATTTTGTGGTCAGCCAGCAGTGAAGTTTTTCCACGGATTGGCACATGAATGATAAATCGTGAGTTACCATGGCTTAATTAATAATAATAGTAATAATAATAATTATTATAATAATATTAATAATAATAATAATAATAATATGAATACCATTGAAATAATAATAGCCTAATTATATTTTCTTACAGTCATACAGACAAAATTGTAGGGGCTGACCTGCCTGGTTTTCTTTATGTTTCAGGTGACGTACTGTGCCCAAATCTAGGAATGGGTATTCCAAGTTTCAGACACCTAGATATCAAGGGAAAGGCTGTAGCAGCTTTTGAAAGTTTGGATATTTGAATATCGCGCTACATTGCTTCTCGAAGCCTTTCGAAGGAAATTACCGATAGTTGGATGGTAAATGACGTAGCGAGTAACAGCAGAGGTGGAGACTATTTATTGATTAAATAGTTAACTATGGAGCAGAGACTTGAGACTGGGATCAGATTACTGGCACGGCCAAATGAAAGAGAATGCAATTAGTATCAAGTAAATCGGACCAGGGATTCAAGAGATATGAGGATTTTTAGATATCAGGCGATGACGCGTGACCCTGACCGTTTTTTGTATAAAAGCAAGCTGGAGCAGGCTTAGGTAGCTCAATTCATCACAAGCACTTGGCGAACAAGTTGCATCTACGCTGAGCCAAGGCACATGGTTGCCGCCTCTACGAAGAAGTACTTTTCAAATCGTGATAGTCACGAGAAGTGCTGCGCAAACGAGTTGGAACTTAGTAAGTTTCTGGTGAGGAGAATCACTGAGGTGATTGTTTTTCTACAGACATTGGTGGAAATATTTATATTTCTTAAAGGACATATGCTAGACTTGGTCTAGGAAATAGTATATTGTCACAGTCCAATAGTAAATTAATACTTGGATGTTTAAATCCATTTAAAGTCAGTTTTCATATTTTGTAACTATTTAACCACTTCAATCCGTCAGTACATTGAAGAATAGTCTATAACGGTGGCGTTCATTAGTCTACGCAAGGGAAACTGCAAGTTGTCTAGCGCATGGCAGATGGTGATATACAAACCATGCCCAGGGAACGATCTTCAGAACAGCCGTTAACTGCTTAGACTGTCAACGTTTTTCTTGTACTGATGAGATTACAGTGAGTTAGGTTACAACTGACACATTTAAGAAGAGATCGCTTAGATCTGACCCTTTTCAAACAAACTGTTATGGCTTTGTTAGAAGCCCATATTAAAATGGAACCACAGTCATTTAAAACGTCGAAAGATACTCCCACTATGTCTGACTAGACGATTTGTGGGTCTACAATGGCGGCCGATACAAGGATTATACGTGCTTGTCCGATAGGGCATGTCTACGGATAAATCTGGTATAGACCAGGTTTACTACACTTCAAGAACATCAAGAAATGTAAGCCACATTTGAATTATATTATGCTTAGCTAATTGGAACAAACTATTTTTCTGCAGATGACCAACACATTTTTTTCGTCGTATTTAAAGCTTGTAATGATTTACGCAAGACTTGTTAGATTTATTCTGAGCATTTTCAGCACTCAGAACAGTTTAGGATCGATGACCGAGCATTTTGAGCATTTATTTGAATTTTTCATATTTTTGGGAAATCACGGTAATCAGCCGATGTAACTGTAAAAGTTAAATTTATTTTTGTTGAGGAATGGATATTTTTTCCATATTAGAAGGTTCGAACATGTGAATTCTCACATAATGAGATGATAATTCAACATATTTGAAATAATAATAATAATCATAATCCACTAATAATAATAATAATAATTTTCATAATTTTTCTAAATAATTCTTGGATATTATATTTTATAATAATCATATGTATTGAGAAAGAGCCTATGAAGTAGTTGAAACATTTCTAGTTTGGAACAGGAGATTTTACGAAGGAGAGTGGTTAGCGCAAGCCCGCATTCAACCTACATTTCAGTTCTGGTTGAACAGTTGATATTTGCAATGAGCAAAGTATATGTTTCATATAACACGGAGAGGCATGAAACGGGAAGCAATTGATATTTGTATCAAATAGGATATTTTTGTATTTATATAAAATCATGACGTAAATACACTCGAAAGTGAAATGAAGCTTTTCATAAGTATGGTAAATTCACGGGTTGAACTGAATGGTAAAATAAAATAAACTTGTAAGTTTATTAATCTTCCAGTGTTGATAACAAGCAGAGGCTTGATTTATTGTATAAATTTTGGGGAAGATAATTTATGTGTGTGGAATAGTTGAAATGCCATTCCCAGGTGCGCATGTTAAGTCGCAGGAATGAAGGTTTTTTCGAGCATCAATCAAATAGCAGGTTCGATGGCTCAGGTTTATAGTAGGAGTATTGGAGCCACACATTTCGTCGTATGAATAACCCGAAGGTTATTTCTTTGAAACCATCAGTTCTTATTTCAACCTTGTTTACGAATTCCATTTAGACTTTGATCTTGCTAGAACCCGGATTTGTCATGATAGTAGTTTATTCTTCTTCAGAGGAAGACCTTTGCCGTTGTTGTTGTTGTTATAATATTGTGTTCTTACACAAATAGTAGAATGGGCCACTGCCAATTTAAAATAATTCTTTAACCACGAATGATTTGAAGGATATTTTCAATCCTAGTGCCATGAACTAAATGAATTCATTATAAGACTACAATTCTAATTTCCGCATTCTGTCGAAGAATTGCAAGTTGTGAAAGTTGCTAGAAATGGCCATAAATATAAATATTTTTTTCATAATAATTCCAAGTGAAAAATCTAATAGTTGAATGGTTCAACCATTCATTGATCAAGTTGATGATTCAGAAATCATATGTTTTGTTTGGAACTTGAAGTTCATAATCGAGTCACTTCTCGAATGTTTAATGTCAGAAGAACAATTAATTGTTGTTGTGCTTCGCACAGTTCTTCGATGCTATGCTCAATGGTCAAATACTTTTCAGATGTTGTTAATATGTGTTAATAATTTGTGTTGCTACGATGATAATAATAGTTTCAACGATATATTTTGGAATACTGGAAAACAAATGAAAGTTTAAGAAATTCTATAAACATTTATTCTACGAGTGTTAATATCATGTAAATAGTCAAACCGTGATCTACGTTATTTCCAGTATGGACAATTCATTTTGCACTGGAGTTAAAATGTTAATAATTTTGGAACACAGTCCACAGGACTAACAATCGGACTTGTGTTTTCAAAAAGATTGTCAAATGTGTTTGGAAGATTTCTGTATATTGTGTGTAAATAAGAGCGTGGATCGCCACACGTGGATGATGCTGCTTTGAGCATTATTCTTGCAGTCAGATTTTAACTTTAAATAAACTGAGATAATTTTACCAGATGTGTTTCACCCAATTAAATCTCCTTCTATCCTTATTGTTGCATTGAGCCAAAAATCAGCAAAGCATTTTTATAAATTTGATGTCGTTTTTGCGATTTGCTTTAACCCATCTGGCGCTCCGGGATATTTTGATTCTCGTGCTGACTGATTATTGGTAAAATGCATATGTGGTCGTGCGGACTCCGGTCTAAACGGGCACATAAAATAAGATAGAGAGAGAAATGGCTTCGAACGTGGGTCCCGATTTAGACATGGTTAATCGCATGCCGATTTGAAATTGTGATAATTTTTATAGAAATATTTTGGGAGTTGAGAGATGTCTGGTTTGGATGAATAAATTAGTAGGAAACCCAATTAATGGGAAAATTAAAAATTTAACTGGTTAATAATTAGAATGGGTTTGATTATTTTTGATAATGGCTTAACCATTAGGGCGTCAAGTAAATTCAGTAGTAAACGTTCGATGACTGGAGATACACATTATTAGAATCCAGGTGGAGGATATTTGAGAACTAGCATATTTTTCTTGTGATATTATGGTAAATGTAATTCGTAAAAGTAAAGAATTTTGTTTTTCCATCACGTCGATATTAGGACAAATCTCATTTTATTATAGTGTTCCAATTAGCTATTCATATTTCTTGTTCTAGTTATAAGCTTGTGTTTGCCACTGTTGTATACCCCTAAGTTTTGAATAATTGAAATTATGGAAGAAATGATGAGAATGATGAGGAGTTTGGAGGAGAGTTCAAAGGAAGCTGGACGGCGTGTAGCCGCTATTATGAAAGAAAATACAGAGGCTTTAGAAAAGAAACTTAAAGAAAATTCTGATTCTTTAGAAAGTAAACTTAAAGAAAATTCTGATTCTTTAGAGAATAAATTAAAAAATAACTTGAAAGAAAGTTTAGATGAAAAACTTAAAGAAAATTCTGATTCTTTAGAAAATAAACTTAAAGAAAATTTGAATGATAAACTCACAGAAAATTCCGATTTGTTAGAAAGCAGGTTAAAAGATAATTTGAAAGAAAATTTAAACAGTAAATTTAATTCAATGGAAAGTAAATTTAAAGAGAATTCTGAAATTTTGAAAATGACACTTGAAAGTAAAATGAATAAATTATGCGATAAAACACATGAGCTCGAAACTTCATTAGCTACTAACGCAAGTTTAATGGACGATAAATTTCGCGATGCCGATCTTCGATCCCAAAGCTTAGCTGATAGGATAGAACATGGTCTTAGGAAAGTTGGTGAAGACATGGTCAACCTGGAAGTCAGAGTGAAGAAGGAGAGTAACGAGATGGGAATTCTAGTTGTTCAGCGTTTAACGGAACAATTCAAGGAACTTGTCATGGGAGAAATAAGAGAAGGAGTGATTCATGAATTGCAAACTGAGATTAAAACCACAGTTGTCAATGAAATTAAAGACACACTCAAGCTGGAGAATCAAGAGGGAATCAAGGAGATTAGGGAATCTTTGTCATCCCACATTGAAGTAATTGCCAAGGATATTCAAGCAACTCAGAAGGACATATCAGATATGACAGGGTCATTGAAAAGTCATGAGGCTGTTATGAACCAGATATCCAGTGATGTTAAAGACAATTGTAAGGAGACTGAAGCAATCAAGAAGATGGCAGAAGAAAACCAGAAGGAACTTGAGGCTATGAAAACTCAAATAAAGGATGAGAAACAGTCTGATCATCTTTTGAAAATGCCGAATGTAAGGGGAAAGGAACAGATACAGATAAATCTAGGAGGAGCTAGAGAGACTGATAGACAGGATGAGGTCAGGACAGTATTTCAATCCAACCCCATAACTGTATTTAAGAACATAGAAGACAAGCCTTCTAAATTTTCAGGGCGAGATTCTGTAACACCCGTGGAATTTCTGAGAGAAGCAGGTGATTACCTGAAAGATTCTAAGATCCCTAAAGAAAGACAGATCAGGGTAATAGGGAAGTTCTTGGAAGGTCCCGCACTTTTGTGGTTTAGAGCATTTAGATCCACTCTAAATACTTTTGAGGAGTTTTCTCGTGGGTTATTGAAGAAGTTTTGGTCCCCTGAAACCCAACAGCAAGTTAGAGCAGAGTTGTATTCGAAGAGATTCTCGACGTCACAACCTACTCGATACTCTACATACTTTTCTGGACAGCTGTCTAAACTCCAACATTTAGATCCGCCAATGCCAGATAACGAGTTGATTACTGCTTTGATACGACAATTTCCAGCAGACGTCCAGAGGACTTTGATCGCTGCTGATATCTACAATATGGAACAGTTTGATGAAGTATTGCAGAAGCTGGATCATACAAACGCTCAATTCTTCCATCAGAAGGGAGTAAAGAGTAATAACGCTGTGTATGCTGTTATGGCTGACAGTTATTCTCAGACACCTCGAGAGATTCGAGAGGAGCGAGAAGAGAAATCGCCGAGGGAAGATTCCAATACGAGAGGATGGAACCAATACCGTAACAGATACAGTTACAAACCATATGCAAGACCGGATGGTGGTAATCGATACAACACTCGATGGAGAAGACCACGAGATACTCAAGGAAGGTACCAGGAAAGAAGATCCTATGGTAATAACTATAATAACAGAGGGAATGTAGATACTCGTCGGTCCAATGAAGAGTTTAACAAGGACACGAGGAAAAACTTGGAAGCAAGACACCAAGATAACTTACAATTTGTGGAGCAGAGGCCCAATGATCCAGGTCCATCGGGAACACAACAATCCCGGGGGAATGGTAATGAAAAAAAAAACTTTGAATTCACAGTAGAAGATAGAATTTTGAATACTTTCACTTCCAGAATAATTAAATGGCAAGCAGAGGATGATGACTTAATTCAACAGAATGACGAACGAAAAGAAATGGGTACCAGAATTAGAATGCCAATCATTTCATGCGAAGTATTTGGTATGCCTGTCGATACTTTGATCGATACTGGGGCTATGCTTTGTCTGGTGAGTGAGAAGCTTTATATTCTGTGGAAGCTCAAAGAGAATTTAGAGGAAATTCCAGTATCAGGAATTAAGATCCAAGGAATAATACCCAATAAAATATCTCTGTGTAAAACACAATTATACTTATGTATTACGATTGGAGGACATGATTTCCGACATGTATTTGTTGTAATGAAGGACATGGCTTTTGACATGATATTGGGAGCAGATTTCATTCAGAAATATCAAGCAGTGATAGATATGAAGACAGAGACGATTAAATTCAAGAATACCGAAGAGATAAACTTCGAGGGAAAAGAAGAGGAAGACATCGAGGGAGATGCTCAATGGTCTCTGATTTTTCATGAAGCTGAAGGAAGAGAAGTCTACACTGAGAAGGAGTCCCCAGAGCTAGGGAAAATTTTGGAAGAGTATCAAGATATTTTTGACATTAAACCTGGTGAAATTGAAGATTTTGAATATTGTGGAAGTAAACAATAATGGAAGCTATGAAGTAGCTAATACACGAACTGGTAACATCGTGGGAACTTACAATGCATCGAATCTGAAGATCTATTATTCAAGAACCAGATAATTTAATGTGTAGATAGGAAAAATAAAAATTTTTCAATTTTTATTTTTTGCTAGGTGTGGGGTGGATGTGCCCAAATCTAGGAATGGGTATTCCAAGTTTCAGACACCTAGATATCAAGGGAAAGGCTGTAGCAGCTTTTGAAAGTTTGGATATTTGAATATCGCGCTACATTGCTTCTCGAAGCCTTTCGAAGGAAATTACCGATAGTTGGATGGTAAATGACGTAGCGAGTAACAGCAGAGGTGGAGACTATTTATTGATTAAATAGTTACCTATGGAGCAGAGACTTGAGACTGGGATCAGATTACTGGCACGGCCAAATGAAAGAGAATGCAATTAGTATCAAGTAAATCGGACCAGGGATTCAAGAGATATGAGGATTTTTAGATATCAGGCGATGACGCGTGACCCTGACCGTTTTTGTATAAAAGCAAGCTGGAGCAGGCTTAGGTAGCTCAATTCATCACAAGCACTTGGCGAACAAGTTGCATCTACGCTGAGCCAAGGCACATGGTTGCCGCCTCTACGAAGAAGTACTTTTCAAATCGTGATAGTCACGAGAAGTGCTGCGCAAACGAGTTGGAACTTAGTAAGTTTCTGGTGAGGAGAATCACTGAGGTGATTGTTTTTCTACAGACATTGGTGGAAATATTTATATTTCTTAAAGGACATATGCTAGACTTGGTCTAGGAAATAGTATATTGTCACAGTCCAATAGTAAATTAATACTTGGATGTTTAAATCCATTTAAAGTCAGTTTTCATATTTTGTAACTATTTAACCACTTCAATCCATCAGTACATTGAAGAATAGTCTATAACGGTGGCGTTCATTAGTCTACGCAAGGGAAACTGCAAGTTGTCTAGCGCATGGCAGATGGTGATATACAAACCATGCCCAGGGAACGATCTTCAGAACAGCCGTTAACTGCTTAGACTGTCAACGTTTTTCTTGTACTGATGAGATTACAGTGAGTTAGGTTACAACTGACACATTTAAGAAGAGATCGCTTAGATCTGACCCTTTTCAAACAAACTGTTATGGCTTTGTTAGAAGCCCATATTAAAATGGAACCACAGTCATTTAAAACGTCGAAAGATACTACCACTATGTCCGACTAGACGATTTGTGGGTCTACAATGGCGGCCGATACAAGGATTATACGTGCTTGTCCGATAGGGCATGTCTACGGATAAATCTGGTATAGACCAGGTTTACTACACTTCAAGAACATCAAGAAATGTAAGCCACATTTGAATTATATTATGCTTAGCTAATTGGAACAAACTATTTTTCTGCAGATGACCAACACATTTTTTTCGTCGTATTTAAAGCTTGTAATGATTTACGCAAGACTTGTTAGATTTATTCTGAGCATTTTCAGCACTCAGAACAGTTTAGGATCGATGACCGAGCATTTTGAGCATTTATTTGAATTTTTCATATTTTTGGGAAATCACGGTAATCAGCCGATGTAACTGTAAAAGTTAAATTTATTTTTGTTGAGGAATGGATATTTTTTCCATATTCGAAGGTTCGAACATGTGGATTCTCACATAATGAGATGATAATTCAACATATTTGAAATAATAATAATAATCATAATCCACTAATAATAATAATAATAATTTTCATAATTTTTCTAAATAATTCTTGGATATTATATTTTATAATAATCATATGTATTGAGAAAGAGCCTATGAAGTAGTTGAAACATTTCTAGTTTGGAACAGGAGATTTTACGAAGGAGAGTGGTTAGCGCAAGCCCGCATTCAACCTACATTTCAGTTCTGGTTGAACAGTTGATATTTGCAATGAGCAAAGTATATGTTTCATATAACACGGAGAGGCATGAAACGGGAAGCAATTGATATTTGTATCAAATAGGATATTTTTGTATTTATATAAAATCATGACGTAAATACACTCGAAAGTGAAATGAAGCTTTTCATAAGTATGGTAAATTCACGGGTTGAACTGAATGGTAAAATAAAATAAACTTGTAAGTTTATTAATCTTCCAGTGTTGATAACAAGCAGAGGCTTGATTTATTGTATAAATTTTGGGGAAGATAATTTATGTGTGTGGAATAGTTGAAATGCCATTCCCAGGTGCGCATGTTAAGTCGCAGGAATGAAGGTTTTTTCGAGCATCAATCAAATAGCAGGTTCGATGGCTCAGGTTTATAGTAGGAGTATTGGAGCCACACATTTCGTCGTATGAATAACCCGAAGGTTATTTCTTTGAAACCATCAGTTCTTATTTCAACCTTGTTTACGAATTCCATTTAGACTTTGATCTTGCTAGAACCCGGATTTGTCATGATAGTAGTTTATTCTTCTTCAGAGGAAGACCTTTGCCGTTGTTGTTGTTGTTATAATATTGTGTTCTTACACAAATAGTAGAATGGGCCACTGCCAATTTAAAATAATTCTTTAACCACGAATAATTTGAAGGATATTTTCAATCCTAGTGCCATGAACTAAATGAATTCATTATAAGACTACAATTCTAATTTCCGCATTCTGTCGAAGAATTGCAAGTTGTGAAAGTTGCTAGAAATGGCCATAAATATAAATATTTTTTTCATAATAATTCCAAGTGAAAAATCTAATAGTTGAATGGTTCAACCATTCATTGATCAAGTTGATGATTCAGAAATCATATGTTTTGTTTGGAACTTGAAGTTCATAATCGAGTCACTTCTCGAATGTTTAATGTCAGAAGAACAATTAATTGTTGTTGTGCTTCGCACAGTTCTTCGATGCTATGCTCAATGGTCAAATACTTTTCAGATGTTGTTAATATGTGTTAATAATTTGTGTTGCTACGATGATAATAATAGTTTCAACGATATATTTTGGAATACTGGAAAACAAATGAAAGTTTAAGAAATTCTATAAACATTTATTCTACGAGTGTTAATATCATGTAAATAGTCAAACCGTGATCTACGTTATTTCCAGTATGGACAATTCATTTTGCACTGGAGTTAAAATGTTAATAATTTTGGAACACAGTCCACAGGACTAACAATCGGACTTGTGTTTTCAAAAAGATTGTCAAATGTGTTTGGAAGATTTCTGTATATTGTGTGTAAATAAGAGCGTGGATCGCCACACGTGGATGATGCTGCTTTGAGCATTATTCTTGCAGTCAGATTTTAACTTTAAATAAACTGAGATAATTTTACCAGATGTGTTTCACCCAATTAAATCTCCTTCTATCCTTATTGTTGCATTGAGCCAAAAATCAGCAAAGCATTTTTATAAATTTGATGTCGTTTTTGCGATTTGCTTTAACCCATCTGGCGCTCCGGGATATTTTGATTCTCGTGCTGACTGATTATTGGTAAAATGCATATGTGGTCGTGCGGACTCCGGTCTAAACGGGCACAGTACCTGGTTCTTTTCCTGAAGAAATCGGTGTTACAGTGGAATTTTTGGCATTGTTTCATATTACTGACTTTCTGGGCATTAAGCGTCCTTTTACTTGGTTCGCTACACTGTAACGTAATCTTGATTACGGTACAAATTATTATTATTATTATTATTATTATTTTTAATATCATTGTGTAATTATTATTATTATTATTGAAATATCAAAGTTATATCGTTTTATTCACCCATTAATATCAAGGGAGGGGCCATACCATATTCACGTCATTACCATAGTCATATATAATATTGTCAAGTGCTTAGATTAAGAAACAGGGTTTTTATAGAGGTCTAGGGCTGTTTTATTAGTTAAATTGTAAAGACAGGACGGGCATGGTTGGAAGAAGTTACGGACGGTGAAGCAACATATTGCAAGAAAATGTATTTCTGGAACGAAGCCACGCTGACTGGAGACAAGGGCTTGGAGAAAGATTTCGGCGGAATATATATATGCGCAACGAGAGGAATAGCGGGTTCTGAGTGGAATATTTGAAGTACGCGGGCCTGTATTCCCGCTCGGAGAAGTTTTAGCGTCGCTTGAGGACTGAGAAATGCTTTGCTATAATTGGTCTGATGGGTCGCGGGCAAATTTATGCCGCGAAACATCGGGACCATTCAGAGTGTATAAAAGCCCAGCGCGACTTCAGCACTGGCCATTCTATTCTATAGATTCTATTCTGTCATTCACATATTCGATCACGCACTCACTCACTGACTTTGTGAGTCGTAGACTCTGCCAGTCCCTCAGTAAGATGGGACTTAGTGAATTCAATTAGCCTGGTTTGTTCAAATTTGCTTACCATGGTGATCAAACTCAGAAACAAGCAGCAGCAGCAACAACAACAACAACAACAACGAGAAGAAGAAAACATATGTTTTCAAAGGTCAATAAACGTGTGTTGGCGTAAGATCTCAAATTAGACTACAAGCAGACCAACGAGATGGACTTTGAACCACAAGGCACCAGGTATGTGGACCGAGTTATTATCAACACAGAAGATCAGCGCTAGCGAGAAGACAGTCAATATTGCCCCGCAATTAGGGAATATTAATGCACATATTGTACACAGCTCGAAACCTCAGATCAAATGTTAATAATTTTGTTGTAAATAAACCAGTATTAGTTAAAATGTCTTGTTCATTGGGAGTTGAATATATAGGATAGTTGGAATGCAAAGAGTATCTCATAGAGCAAGTTTATTGCCCTACGCTCCGATGATAGATCTTGGCTCAAGGAAGGGAGCGGCCGTGGCTAAATAAAATTTTAATGTGTTATCTCTACGATAACTGGCGCCCAGTAAATCTAAATTAATAAAGTGTATGTCGTCTGTCTAGACAGGCCAATGCTAAATAAGAACGATGAGGTGGTTTTAAGGAGTCTTGAGTGTAATATCTGTAGAAACGTTATAAATGATCGCCCAACTTGTAGAGCGATATCCAACGACGAAGGTAGCCGTTACAAATGGCACAACCAATGTGGGGCTACGAAATATCGTACTGAAGTGAATGGATATTATGTATAAATCCAGTTTATTTCAAGTATGTTAAAGTTTAAAGTTGTTTTCATGTACGATATAAACGAGTACTCTTTGCATTCATTCCGAGTTTTTCAATAAAGAGGCATATATCAAGTTAGGGAACTACGGTTATAAATTAGGAGTGTTCCTTTGATGAGTTGTTTTTTGGGTAATGAGTAACAGGGATAATTTGGGGAACATAAATTTGAGAAACCGTAGTATTATAAGATCAGTTAAAATGTCGAAATTAGATGTGCAGGGTACCAATGATGAGATGTCAAAAGTAAGCGATAATCAGGAAACTGAGGAAAATAAACAAGACGGGGCTACAAACATCCAGAGTAATGAGGGGGAGAATCCTTCCTGGCTTCGAAACCTGACGATGCTGATAACAGAACAGAGTAAGAAGCAGGAGGAACAGAACAGAAACATAGGTATTAAGTTAGAGGAACAGAGTAAGAAGCTATCTGAACAGAGTAAGAAGCAAGAGGAACAAAGTAAGAAATTTGACGTGCGTAGTGATCAATTAGAAAAAGCAATAGATCTTAAGTTCACTGAGCATAGTAAGAAGCTTGATGAACAACGTAAGAAGTTTGATGAAGCTACAGAGAATTTCAATAGACAAATTAAAGAAGTAGGCCGAGAATTTCACAATAAGTTAGAAAACAGGATTACTGAGGTGGAGGAATCATGGTCACTTAAGGTTGACGCCAGAATGCAACAAGTGTCGGAGCGAGTTGACAAAATTGACGAGGAAGTGAAAATTAAATGTAGTAAGGTTAGGGTTGACTTAGAAGGAGAAGTCAACAGTATGAAGGTCAAGTGTGATAATAATATTGCTAAAATAGGTAATTTAGAAAATAAACTAGAGAGCGATAATCAAGAAATTAGGGAAGAGGTTAACAGTAAATTTAACAGTATCAGTGAAGAAGTAGCGAGTAAGACAGATAAAATGGAGGAGAAATTGCAGAGATGTCAGAAGCAAATAGCAACAAATAGCGGTAATGTACAAATAGGAAATTTAAGTAGATTTCTAACTAAAGAGGCAGATTTGCCAGTATTCACAGGCAAGGCATATAACCCAATGGAATTCTTAAAAACAGTAGAAAAGAAGTTCGCTAAAGATTTAGAAGAGGGGATCGTTCAATGGGAACAAGTACTTGAGATGCTAGATAAATCTTTTGTTAGGGATTCAAGGTCATGGTTCAGTGTGTATAAATACCAGATGACTAGTTTTAGAAAATTTAAAGAGAAGTTCATAGCCAAATACTGGAATGAAAATGTGCAAGAAAGAGAAAGATGTAACATTATTTTTGGGAAGTACCAAAGGAGAGATGGTGTTTCGTACACAGAGTATTTCTTAGCGCATGTACTTATATGCCAGAATTTAGAAGGTTTAGAGACTGAATCACAGGTAATTAAAACATTATTAAGGCATTTTCCTGATATAATTAAAGAAGCATTCTTCATGCAGAATATTACTACTATTGACGGGTTCGAGAAGCTATTGGAAAACTTTGACTCTCTTGAAAATAGTAGGACCGAACGCAAGCCAATAAGTAGAGGAGATAATTTCGGGCAGGGTGAGAGAGAGAGGGGAAGAGAACAAGGCAGGAATGCGAATTACGAAAGACGACTTGACAATGGGGGACGCACAGCAAATACGAGGAACGAGAATTTGAACAGAGTAGGGGAAGGTACTAGGCCAGACAGACGTACAGGTCAACAACAACAATCTACATCAGGGGCAGGTAGGCCTAATTTAAACGAATAACGGGTTGCAGTGAGGTCAACAGACAGCCCGAAGTGATTGCAGTTCAATGTCCTAGGAATATTGAGTATTTAGGAGATTTTAATATAGATGTTAGAGAAGAACTGCTTTATGACCTAAATGGTGGAAATTTAGACAATATTGAGAATGAGATTATGTCACCAGTAATTAAACTTAATGTGTGGGGTAAAGAAGTTGATGTTTTATTGGACAGTGGAAGCGAAAACTCTTGTATAAATTTAAGATTTTTGGAAGATGTAATGAGAGAAGGTATTCATGTTGATATAATTCCAGTTAAGTCCACTTTCATTGTCACAGCTGTAGGTAGTAGGTCTCAGAAAATATCTAAGCAAGTCGCAGTTCCAATTAACATTAGTGAGTTAGTTAAATTTCAGCCCTGTTTGGCAGTTCCAAATTTAGTATATCCGGTGATTCTCGGTGCGGAATGGTTATCATTATATCAAGTTAAATTAGATTTTCATTTTGGCAGGATATGTTTATTTTGGCAGGATAAAGAAGTTCAGGTTACGTATAAGGTGTCTAAGACTGACAACCAGATGAAAGTGTGTATGTTTGAGGAAGAAAGCAACGTGGTTGTGAGTGATGAGTTTCCTGAAGTAAATGAGGTAGACCGCGGAGATGCTAGTGAGAGCAAAGTTTTTAAGGTGTGTCAGGTTGCAATGGAGTCTGAACTTGAGAGTAGGATCCATGATGCATTGTCACAGTGTAAGCTGGATGATGAGCAAGGTCATCAGTTACATGAGGTATTAATAAAATATAAGGAAATTTTCAGCTCAAAACCCGGAGCAACACACTTATATGAGCATAGTTTTGTCGTTAAAGACACAAGTAGTTTCGTAGGGCCTAGGTATCCTGTCGCAACTAAATATATGAAAGCCGTCGAAGAACAGATAGAATTAATGTTGGAAAACGACATAATTGAGCCTTCAGCTAGCCATTGTTTAAATCCATTAGTTGTAGTAGCCAAGAAAGACAATTCAGTGAGACTGTGCATAGACGCCAGAATGTTAAATACTAGAGTCGAAAGCGACCAGCTGAGAACTGAAGCAGTGGAGGATTTAGTTCAACGTTTTCAGGGGCGGAAGTGGTTCTCAACAGTAGATTTTAGTAGTAGTTGCTCAACGTTAGTGAGGAAATTAGGTAGGACACTAGGTAGTTATTTCAGGTATGTATTGTTGACTCATGTGACGTTATTCAGGCTAGCCAGTGTTTTGTTGAAAGGTAGGAAGTACATGGAAGTTTGTAGCGAAGTTTTGTTACGTAAGCCGTTGCCATCTTGTGCATTGGAAGGGAAAATGTCAAAGCTGTTTTTATTGTTTACTGGACCTTATGTCGTTTCGAAGAGGATAGGAAAGAATGCCTACTTATTGAAAGATCAGGAAAATTGTGTCATTGGTACATATAACATTTTCAATCTGAGGAAATATCATAGAAAAGAGCACGTGCAGCAAGAAGGGCAGACTGCCGTGTGTTTATAATTAGAGTCGTGTCGTGGCTCTAAGGAATTGGTGGAAGTGAGATGAATCACTTGTGTTGCGTGAAACAAGAAGCAATATATTGCGTTCTGTTATTGTAAGGGACTACAAGAACAAATGTAGCATGTAAATCCTGTATGACTGCACAGGACAATCAGAATGTTTATGTAACATTGCAAGAAGAGTGCAGATCAATCAAGGAAAATGAAAAGGGTATAATCATTATGTATGTAATTTGAAGGGTCATATATGTATATTCAGTGTATTTCCTGTTAAGTTTTAAAGCGAAGATTTGTGATTTCATCATTCATTACATTCTTTATGAAACCATGGGGACGTTTTGTAACGTAATCTTGATTACGGTACAAATTATTATTATTATTATTATTATTATTATTATTATCATTGTGTAATTATTATTATTATTATTATTATTGAAATATCAAAGTTATATCGTTTTATTCACCCATTAATATCAAGGGAGGGGCCATACCATATTCACGTCATTACCATAGTCATATATAATATTGTCAAGTGCTTAGATTAAGAAACAGGGTTTTTATAGAGGTCTAGGGCTGTTTTATTAGTTAAATTGTAAAGACAGGACGGGCATGGTTGGAAGAAGTTACGGACGGTGAAGCAACATATTGCAAGAAAATGTATTTCTGGAACGAAGCCACGCTGACTGGAGACAAGGGCTTGGAGAATGATTTCGGCGGAATATATATATATGCGCAACGAGAGGAATAGCGGGTTCTGAGTGGAATATTTGAAGTACGCGGGCCTGTATTCCCGCTCGGAGAAGTTTTAGCGTCGCTTGAGGACTGAGAAATGCTTTGCTATAATTGGTCTGATGGGTCGCGGGCAAATTTATGCCGCGAAACATCGGGACCATTCAGAGTGTATAAAAGCCCAGCGCGACTTCAGCACTGGCCATTCTATTCTATAGATTCTATTCTGTCATTCACATATTCGATCACGCACTCACTCACTGACTTTGTGAGTCGTAGACTCTGCCAGTCCCTCAGTAAGATGGGACTTAGTGAATTCAATTAGCCTGGTTTGTTCAAATTTGCTTACCATGGTGATCAAACTCAGAAACAAGCAGCAGCAGCAGCAACAACAACAACAACAACAACGAGAAGAAGAAAACATATGTTTTCAAAGGTCAATAAACGTGTGTTGGCGTAAGATCTCAAATTAGACTACAAGCAGACCAACGAGATGGACTTTGAACCACAAGGCACCAGGTATGTGGACCGAGTTATTATCAACACAGAAGATCAGCGCTAGCGAGAAGACAGTCAATATTGCCCCGCAATTAGGGAATATTAATGCACATATTGTACACAGCTCGAAACCTCAGATCAAATGTTAATAATTTTGTTGTAAATAAACCAGTATTAGTTAAAATGTCTTGTTCATTGGGAGTTGAATATATAGGATAGTTGGAATGCAAAGAGTATCTCATAGAGCAAGTTTATTGCCCTACGCTCCGATGATAGATCTTGGCTCAAGGAAGGGAGCGGCCGTGGCTAAATAAAATTTTAATGTGTTATCTCTACGATAACTGGCGCCCAGTAAATCTAAATTAATAAAGTGTATGTCGTCTGTCTAGACAGGCCAATGCTAAATAAGAACGATGAGGTGGTTTTAAGGAGTCTTGAGTGTAATATCTGTAGAAACGTTATAAATGATCGCCCAACTTGTAGAGCGATATCCAACGACGAAGGTAGCCGTTACAACACTTCAGACATCAATATTTCAGTTTGTTTGAAATAAATAGTCTGTATGTGAAGTACTTATTACGTTTTGCAAATAAAAAATTTGTTTTCTGGGTTTCATGAAAACAGTGACTTACCTGGTTTTTTCCCTGTACCCTTCAATTATAGTTTTAACCCTATGACCCTTCCCTCAGTAGAGCATGTTGTTAGGCGAACGGAAACATCACACTATGAACTGAGCGCGACCCCTTGATCAAGATTCTTGCATATAAACACTGCGATACTGAAGGGTTCATAGGAGGTAAACTGGCGCGGCCAAGCGTGGGGCGGTTCACTGTGGTGTAGCGGCAAAGAAATTGCACATGTCAATGTAAGCGTAGTTGGGTTTACAAACTGACGCAACAATGAAGGTGTATTTTTGTTGCTGGTTCGCTGCTGGAACACATTTAGTTGGCGTATTTGAATAAAACTGACATGCCACAAGTGGAGGCAGATATGACAGTATTTTAATCACCGGAAAGTGATATTTTATTAAAAGTAATTGAGGCGAAGAGGATACCGCCAACTGTGTGAAATATAAAATAAAATCAGGAGTTTGCAAGGTAAAATACGGTTCACGTTTTTGTCTATTGAATTAAAGTAAAAGTAATATACGTGATATCGGGCGCCCAATGATTAAAGTTAAAACTAGATTTGTTTAGAAAGTCAAACTCATGAAAATGTTAGGAGGCTGGTAGCCTTAAATGACAATTAATACTTTGTTAATTAGTCAGTGTTAATATCAAATCAGGATAACAATTTAATGACTGAATATGTGTTTGGGTTTAAATTAAATTGAGTAAAATTAGAACCACTCAGAGATGCAATCGACTAGTGGGATTAAATGTAAAATATAAATGAACTGAGTAGGGTAAAGAAATTAAATGTGCATGGGGATTGTATGTGTGTGTCAGGGGGCATTGCTTTATGCCATTTCCCAAATGTCTCATATAAAGTGTATAACATGGCAACAGTAGAACAGATTCAAGAAATCACTGAAAGTGCTGCTAGGAGGACACAGGAATTGTTGGACACCAAATTGGCTGAACAGAGTGAATCATTAAACACTAAACTATCAGAACAGAGCGAATCATTAAACGCGAAATTATCTGAACAAATAAACAATAGTATGTTAGAACAAAGTGAAACATTAAACGCGAAATTATGTGAACAAATAAACAATAGTATGTTAGAACAAAGTGAGTGTATAAACACATTATCTGAGCAGAGTGAATCACTAAAAACTAAACTATCCGAACAAAGTGAATCACTAAACACAAAACTATCTGAACAATGTGAATAATTGCGGACACAATTAAACAACAGTAGGATTGAACAAAATGAATATCAGGCGGAACAAGCTAGATTATTAAAAAGTGAAATCAATGACACTATAAATTCGCAGTTAGAGGCGCAGAATGTTAAAAACACGTACCAATTAGCTTCGTTAACCGCAGAGATGAAGGATCACACTAATCAACAGATGGTATTGCTGGCCCTAGATGTTAGTAAAAACAATGAAAAACAATTAGATCAGATTAAGAAAATGGAAATTATATTTGATCAAAAACTTAGCATTCTGTATGAAACGGTGTTAGGTAAATTTTAGCAAATTGAACTAGCATGCACTATGAGTACGAGCGAGGTCAAGATAGCTCAGGATAAGATGGAAGGACGATTTAAGGAAATGGAAAAAAGCGGCAAGGTCATTCAACAACAATTATCAGTGGTAGATGAAAATATATCCGGCATAATTAAAGTTATGGACCGTCTCGAAATAAAATCAGCGGAGCAATGAAAAAGCCTAGAAGCGGATCAGGATCAATTAAAGAATACCATCGACGAAAATAGCGCGAGATTGGAAGAATGGAAAAGCAAGATAGAAAGCAATCAGGATGACACAAAAAGCCAGATTGAGGAGAAAGTAAGCACAATTAAGGAGCAAATAAGAAAAGATTGGCGAAAAATGAATATCGTTTCTAAAGAGGAAAGATTAACCATCATTAAGACAGAAGGCGAAAATCATACTCGTATTCAAGCATTAGAACAAGAAATTAAGAGTAAACTTAAAGAACAAACAGACAGGACCATTAAAGCTGAACTGAGGTCGATAGAACAATCCTCGATATTTAAAACGGGAACAATGAAAGATAAGCAGGATGACTCAAATAGCCCGGAGGGGACGAGCACAGCAGGAAGTCAAACTCAGACAGAGAGCCCATTAACGACAAACACGGAGGGGTTTCGCAATAATATTGAAAGGAGTTCCACGCCACAGGACGGTCATCAGCCCACACAACTTATCCAAGTAATTCGCTCGAACGATTATAAACCGCAGAAGTACACGGAGAATTCAGGGGTGACACGTAAAGCCTTTATTAAAGAAATTGAAGATCATTACAATGGCACTGGGGTACCTGAAGCACGTAGGTTAAGGATGATGGAGAGATTTTTATCAGGAAATGTCCTTACATGGTTTTTAAGCTTCAAATATACATTTGGAACTATGGCAGATTTTAAAATCGCGTTTCTGCGCAAATACTGGTCGCCGGCATTGCAACAGAGTTTAAGAATGGAGCTTTACTCTAGGAAATACCAAACTACCCAGCAAACGAAATACTCAGATTTCTTTAACATGCAAATGCTAAAATTTCGCGACCTTGATTACCCTTTAAATGAAGCGGATCTGGTAATGACTATAGCGCGGCAATTACCAGTCAACGTGCAACAAGTATTAGTCGCAGTGAACATTAGTACGGCCTTACATGCAGAACAGATATTACGCCAGATAGATGAGACTACATCTCATAATCATTATAGAGGAGGAAGACAACTGGAGTTAGTAAATACGACAGAGGTCATAAAACCAAAACAGGCGAACACTAAAACGCAGGGTACAAATACAAGCACATCCACACCTAGGCGAAACCAGGAAGAGGTAGAAAACAGACCGTACCAGCGTAACGAGAATAACTATAACAATAGGTCGTATCAAGGCAACAATAGATATCAACAGAGAGGGTATCAACAATAGCGTGAAAATCGAAGAAATGAGGGGCCTTATGGAAGATACGGTGATTACAATGGGAATCAAAGATGGAAAGGAAGGAGAGATCAAAATCAAGGAGAGGCACGTAATTATCGAAATGACTGGGATGATAGGCACGCTCAATCACAAAATTACCTAGAGGAATTACACGCTTGTCAAGGTGGAGAGCAAGGACGATGGGAAAAAGCCATTGGTAACATGATGAATCCAGATACACATACTGAGGAAGCTGGAAGTCTACTGAGACAGGAGGAATGTCAGGGGCGTGGGCGACAAAATGATGATGGAAGTCGCAGTGGAGCTAAAAAAAACTAAATTTGGATAAAGGAGACAGTCTACAAACGCAACAGTCGGAAGTTGAAGATGGATGGATAGTAGCGAACATACAAGAATGGATTGCTTTGCCAGAAGATTGCCTGGAGGAGACGGTGAAACCACGGAACGATGAAATTAGGCAGTTACCCATTATTTACGCGAGGATTGGTGGAATTAATATAAGTTGTTTATTGGATACGGGGTCGCAGATCAGTCTGGTATCGGAGGCCTTGGTTCGAGAGTTGGGACGGGGTCAGAATATTCCTGTGATTCCCGTACCACAACTCAAAGTGAGGGGTGTTATTCCTGAACGCACCGTCACTTGTAAACGTCAGGCATACTTAGAGCTGAACATATTGGAACACACTTTTGGGCAAACATTCATTATCATGGCAAAGATGAATTTCAATATAATTCTTGG
The DNA here is from genome assembly GCA_946902985.2 of Meconema thalassinum. Lineage (NCBI taxonomy): Eukaryota > Metazoa > Arthropoda > Insecta > Orthoptera > Tettigoniidae > Meconema > Meconema thalassinum. The sequence continues at coordinate 655,241,372 of OX336389.2, forward strand.
TGCAAATTACATTTGTGACTATCAAGCAGTGATAGATTTGCACAAGAACACAGTCAGTTTTAGAGAGTATGATCATCTGAAGAACGTGGGATTGCATATGGATGAAATCACTACCGGAAGAGATGTAAATTCTTGGGCATTGGAAGCAATATCGGAAGAGACGGAAGAGGAGATACGAAAGGCAGAAGATAACATCATAGAAGGAGCTGTTGTGGAAATAGATGAGGAGAGTGAATCCCAGGAGATATGGTCTTTATTAACAGAAGGAGATGACAGCGATGCACAATTTGAAGAGTTACTACAGGAGCGGCTCAATGACATTCAACTTGGGGGTGAACATAGAAAACAATTGGAAGAGATTTTAAGGAAGCACAAAGCAGTATTCGATACAGTACCTGGGAAAATATTAAATTTCAAATATTCAATGCAAGTCGTGGATTGGTCACCTTTCAAAAGTAGATTATACCCAATTCCGGAAAAATATCGTGGTCAAGTCAAGGTCATTATAGATGAGATGTTACAAGCTGGAGTGATAAGGAAGACACATACACCTTATCTAAATGCGATTTTGGCAGTCACAAAACCAAATGGATCTATTAGACTTTGTTTAGATGCCAGAAATCTCAACATGAGACTCATTTTTCCTGAGTATGACAGAGCGCCAATTATCAGAGACGTACTAAAAGGCTTTAAGAACAAGAGCATTTATTCATCAGTTGATTTGACGTCCAGTTTCCACCATCATGAATTGGATGAGAGGTCACAGCTTCTAACTGGCTTCTTATTCGATAACCAAACGTTCTGCTTCGTCCGAATGCCCTTCGGAGTCAAAACAGCGGGCTGTGCATTAATCCGAGCCCTGGATCGGAATCTAACCGAGGAAGTTAAGGAGATGACGGTGCGCTACATTGATGACATTCTGCTGGCGTCCGACAACATTGAAATTCACATGGAAAATTTAGATAAAGTATTAGGCAACCTTAATGCATCAAATTTCAAAGTAAACCTGAAGAAATCGCATTTCTTCAAGAGCGAGATCTTATATTTGGGTCACATCATTGACAAGGAGGGAGTGAAGCCAAACCCAGCTAAGATCGAAGCGATAAAGAATTTCCCTACACCAACGAGAGTCAAGCACATTCGGGCTTTCTTAGGCGTAACGGGATTCTTTAAAGAAAACAGTCCAGGTTACACGGAGACTGTAGCTCCAATGCAGGAAATGCTAAAAAAGAATAATAAATGGTTGTGGAATGTGGAATGCGAGAAGGCATTCTAAGCAACAAAACAGCTACTGGAAAACTGCATTAAGTTAGGATATCCAGACTTCAAGCACAAATTTATAATCCAAGCGGATGCTTCACTAATTGGTATAGGTGCCATGCTCTACCAAGAAGATCCAGCTAACCTGCAACATAAAACATATTTGGCATTTGTCAGCCGAAAATTGCGTAAGCACGAGCGCAATTATTCTGTAACGGAACTAGAGCTGTTGGCCATCCTTCATGCGCTTCAACAATGGAAACGAATAATTTATGGCTACCCCATTGTTGTCAGGACTGATCACAAGGCACTAACATGCTTGTTTAAGACGTCGATGGCAAGCGAACGTGTGACACGTTGGTCTATATATATTCAGCAGATTAGCATTGAGATTGAACATTGCCCAGGGAAGATGAACGTGATTCCGGATGCACTCAGCAGGAACCCAGAGCCTGATGATGAAGAAACAGCGATGGTACAACACTTGGAGTTAACACCGAAGGACCGGGAATTCTTGGAGGAGTTACGTGAGATACAGCGAGAACAGGAAGCGGAACCATGGATGATGCTATTAATTCAATACTTCAGAATGCAGCAACCTACAGGAACACCTGCATTTCGAGAAGCGAAAGCAAATGATGGAAGATATGTTTATGTCAACAATTTGCTGCACAAATGGGTAGATAATGACCACACCAAGTTACGCATACTTGTACCTGCATCTTTACAGCGAGGATTGACATGGCATACTCACGAAAGTTACGGACACGTCGGAGTAGACAAATGCGAAGCGACAATAGGAGAGACATTTACATGGCCACGTATGAGAACAACTATATGTGACGTCATTACGACTTGTGATCCTTGTCAGAGGACAAAGCCCAATAACTATTTAATGAGGCAGTATCCTAGACCATTGCTACCTCAGAAACCCTGCGAGCTAGTGGCCCTGGACTGTTTCGGTCCAATCCCGAAAGGTAGGCGAGGTTGCCGTCACTTGCTAGTGTGCATTGATGTGTTTTCTAAGTTTGTCGTATTATGCCCCGTTCAGAAAACTACATCGAAACAAGTACTCAGTCGTATTCGAAATAGAGTTATTCCAATCCTTGGAAAACCAGAATTTATATTGTCACACCATGGCAGCTATTTTACAAGCGCCGAATTCAAGAAAGGTATGGAGGACATGGGTATAAAACACGTTTTAAGCAGTATCCGACATGCCCAAGCTAATCCAAGTGAGCGAGCAATAAAATGTGTGACATCATACTTGAGAATCTTCATTCCCAAAGAACATCATAAGTGGGTGGATAAAATTAAGGATGTAGAGACATGTATGAATTCTACCAGGCACGAGTCAACAGGACAGATCCCTATGGTCTTACACAAAAACGAGTATCCAGTGAGAACGTGGAAAAGCATCATTAACTGTCCACAAGATCCCATGATAGCACCTGACCTGCGAATAGAGAGAACGAGAGCCTACATGAGAAAACAAGCAGATCGCAGATTACGGCGAGTGAGAAATAAGAGATTTCACCGTGATCTAGAAATCAACCAGCTCGTATTGTTGAAACGACCCGCTACATCGGATCCAGAGAAGAAGATCTTCAGCAAATTCTGTGAAAAGTTCGTAGGACCCTATTCTATTGTAAGAAACCTAGGAAATAATGCATACAGAGTGAAAGAGTTAAGCACAGGAAAAATGTCGGTCTACAATGCAGCCAATTTAAAAACGTATCGTAGAAGTGAACCATGGGAGCGCCGAAATAATGATGCAGTTTAAATATATGGACATCCTATATCAACCAAGTGGACGGGGGGCAGTTGAGTACGGCACATGAAGGAGAAAGTGGAGATGGTGTTGACAAACATTAACGAGACGGGCAGAGTGTTGCTAAGGCATCAGCGCGTCACGCAAGCAGCTGAGAGGGTGAGGTCCAAACAGGAAATAAAACGAGAAAATGTCATTCAAGACAGGAGCGGCTAGACCAAGTAATAAAAAAGGGGTGATTCTGAAATAAAACAAATTGGCCTACGGAAGTCTTTTAAAAATTATCGACTTTATCCTAAGTTCGAAATTTTGTGAGTGAAGGAGTTGTGAACCCTTTATCCTGTGATGGATAAATGATTCGATGTTTTATTTCTACAATTAATTAATATTTCCACCAGCGTCATGAAATAGCCAGACGAAGATGAGGAAACTTCAAGCATTTGTTGGAGACAGTGGGGACATACCTGCAGCAGTTTGACAAAAGGCTAAATACTTTAGGATTGTGAAAAGAAAGAGCCTAGCAATGTTTCAGAAGGACAGGTGGTGGCTACCTCAAAATAGAAGGGACGCGTGGTGAGACACGCTTATGGCATGTTCATTGTACTATTCGCGCCTAGAAAAAATATAATGCAGTAACGTGAGTGGCTGATGGTACTACTGGACACTCCTACGAGGCCGAGGTCTGATAAAAACCGCGAAGTTAACGAAAAAGTGGAACCAATGAGAGATGAATGCTTACGAACGCGCCAAGTCTAGCTTGGGCACGCGATAGCTAGCATTAACGCGGGAGATCGGCTAGACAACATCTCTACGATCGATTCTAGAATTAATGGGCATATTCTTGACCTGCGCAATTTTACGAGTTCAGTGATATTTGTTTCATTCCTGTACCACTATTATTTTGAGAATTTTTTATATAATTTCCCCCCCCTATCGATACCTAGGGCCAGTTCATTTATAAGTGGCGTGAAGAGCCAAGACATGATTACTACATTGTGTGTGTCGGGAGACACAGGTTAGGACTACATTGTGTGTGTCGGGAGACACAGGTTATTATTACATTGTGTGTGTCGGGAAACACAGGTTATTATTACATTTTGCGCGTCTGAGGACGTAGGCACTTGTACTTTGCGTGTCATGAGGACACAGATTTTTATTAATACAAATGTGTGTTAAATTCAGTGTGATAGATAGTCACAGTACTATTTTGTAGAGACAGTATCATCGACAATTCGCCAACAGACTGTTCTGGGGAAATAAGTACCTAAAACGGTGAATTTAGTAGACAGATATCGGGTGTGTAATAATCTATAACTTTTTTCATCAGCACGAGAGATGACATCGCTTATCCTGGAAGAAGTTTGGAACTGTCAACACTCCGTCGAGATGTTTGAGATGAGCTAAGCAGCATTAAGTAGGGCGATGGCTGCAGATGTTCGCTGACGGGTGACTGGCCAAGGATGATTACTGAATAATATTCGTATTATCTGACAAGTTAACTTATGGTATATGGGACATATTTTGTTTGTAAATATCTTGCTTGTGTTGATTAACGTAGTGTATTTAGTTTTGGTCTGACACACCTTTTGCATGGAAACAGCTCGCACAATTTTTCATAGTCGTAAGTTCTTGTTTGTTTGTTTTAACTAACGTGGCTATGTGGACAACCGTGTTTGCATATGTTTACGCAATGCGGTTAAGAAACGTCTCTCGGAGATATATTGTGTTTCAGAAGTAGGACTGAATTAATATAATCATACAGTAGATTGAAGGGTAAATTAATCTTTGTAATGTTTATTATTGATCAGTTTCAGTGAGTTTATTGCCGTTGGAGCAATGTGAGTTGTGGCGAAGAGCAGTCAGCTCTCTCGTAGGTTTTAATATTCTTAAATAGATTGTGAGCATCTGATTCAACCGACCTGTGTGAAAAGTGTTATGTCATTCCCAGCAGTGTGTGTGTGTGTGTATTTTATTGGTCATTACAAGCGGGAATTTCAGCGTAGACTGATTTCTGTCAGCTTGGTGCCAAGTCCATATCGTTACCTTGCGAGTACATATGTGGCTATATCGATTAATGTCTTACCATATGTTTATGTGGTTGAGATTTGTTGCTGTTGATTCTACGAGATAACGGGACAGTTGGTCAAGTTATTTTTACACACTGGAGCTGGACGATGACAAGAGTTGAGGAAGGGGGGAAGCTGTTTTCACAAGGCGGGCTGAAAAGATTGCATCGAGGTCATTAGTGGAGTATTTGTTGGCTCCGTAATAATACTTGAAATACAGAATAAGAACTGATCGATGATAAAAAATTGTTTAAATAAATGGGAGTTGCCTACGAATCACTATAATCTCCGAAGCGTTAGCTTAACGTGCGTTTTTGTTCATATAAGGTAATCTCAGCCGGTGAGGCTTTTGTTGTTGTTGGTTCCATTCCATGTTTATGTTCCGTATTAATGACCCGTGCAGTCACGTGCGATGCTGTCTTTTCCTTGCTTGTGTATTGAGCAATTGGCCGTGTTGGCAGCTCATTTGTCAGATGCGTCATCGCACTGAAGGAGGGTCTCGAGGGAGATTCCTGTAAATATTAGATTTTAGATTGGTTGTCAGCATTAATTTTAAGGGTTTTTATTAGTGTTGTGTCCTATATCCGTAAACGTTGATTTACGAGATGATTGTTCGTAAGCATCGTGGCTGTTACCCGCTGTAAACGAACAGTCATCCAAGTACTCATTCCTCGTAGTTAGTCATTACGCGTACATAAAATCCCAATGCAAGTTAGTGGAACTTGGATCCACATTTTTATGAGGAGGAGATCAGTCTGACTCCTCAGCGTTGATAGATATTTCTGTCATGGGAAGATTCAGGGAGGAATATTATTATTGTTGTTGTCTATATTCATTTTTTTTGCACAAATAGTCATTAAATTATGTTATTATTTTACTTCTTGTCACTTCCTTTCTTAATTATAGTTTTAATCCTATGACCCTTCCCTCAGTAGAGCATGTTGTTTGGCGAACGGAAACATCACACTATGAACTGAGCGCGACCCCTTGATCAAGATTCTTGCATATAAACACTGCGATACTGAAGGGTTTATAGGAGGTAAACTGGCGCGGCCAATCGTGGGGCGGTTCACTGTGGTGTAGCGGCAAAGAAATTGCACATGTCAATGTAAGCGTAGTTGGGTTTACAAACTGACGCAACAATGAAGGTGTATTTTTGTTGCTGGTTCGCTGCTGGAACACATTTAGTTGGCGTATTTGAATAAAACTGACATGCCACAAGTGGAGGCAGATATGACAGTATTTTAATCACCGGAAAGTGATATTTTATTAAAAGTAATTGAGGCGAAGAGGATACCGCCAACTGTGTGAAATATAAATTAAAATCAGGAGTTTGCAAGGTAAAATACGGTTCACGTTTTTGTCTATTGAATTAAAGTAAAAGTAATATACGTGATATCGGGCGCCCAATGATTAAAGTTAAAACTAGATTTGTTTAGAAAGTCAAACTCATGAAAATGTTAGGAGGCTGGTAGCCTTAAATGACAATTAATACTTTGTTAATTAGTCAGTGTTAATATCAGATCAGGATAACAATTTAATGACTGAATATGTGTTTGGGTTTAAATTAAATTGAGTAAAATTAGAACCACTCAGAGATGCAATCGACTAGTGGGATTAAATGTAAAATATAAATGAACTGAGTAGGGTAAAGAAATTAAATGTGCATGGGGATTGTATGTGTGTGTCAGGGGGCATTGCTTTATGCCATTTCCCAAATGTCTCATATAAAGTGTATAACATGGCAACAGTAGAACAGATTCAAGAAATCACTGAAAGTGCTGCTAGGAGGACACAGGAATTGTTGGACACCAAATTGGCTGAACAGAGTGAATCATTAAACACTAAACTATCAGAACAGAGCGAATCATTAAACGCGAAATTATCTGAACAAATAAACAATAGTATGTTAGAACAAAGTGAAACATTAAACGCGAAATTATCTGAACAAATAAACAATAGTATGTTAGAACAAAGTGAGTCTATAAACAAATTGTCTGAGCAGAGTTAATCACTAAAAACTAAACTATCCGAACAAAGTGAATCACTAAACACAAAACTATCTGAACAAAGTGAATCATTGCGGACACAATTAAACAACAGTAGGATTGAACAAAATGAATATCAGGCGGAACAAGCTAGATTATTAAAAAGTGAAATCAATGACACTATAAATTCGCAGTTAGAGGCGCAGAATGTTAAAAACACGTACCAATTAGCTTCGTTAACCGCAGAGATGAAGGATCACACTAATCAACAGATGGTATTGCTGGCCCTAGATGTTAGTAAAAACAATGAAAAACAATTAGATCAGATTAAGAAAATGGAAATTATATTTGATCAAAAACTTAGCATTCTGGATGAAACGGTGTTAGGTAAATTTTAGCAAATTGAACTAGCATGCACTATGAGTACGAGCGAGGTCAAGATAGCTCAGGATAAGATGGAAGGACGATTTAAGGAAATGGAAAAAAGCGGCAAGGTCATTCAACAACAATTATCAGCGGTAGATGAAAATATATCCGGCATAATTAAAGATATGGAGCGTCTCGAAATAAAATCAGCGGAGCAATGAAGAAGCCTAGAAGCGGATCAGGATCAATTAAAGAATACCTTCGACGAAAATAGCGCGAGATTGGAAGAATGGAAAAGCCAGATAGAAAGCAATCAGGATGACACTAAAAGCCAGATTGAGGAGAAAGTAAGCACAATTAAGGAGCAAATAAGAAAAGATTGGCGAAAAATGAATATCGATTCTAAAGAGGAAAGATTAACCATCATTAAGACGGTAGGCGAAAATCATACTCGTATTCAAGCATTAGAACAAGAAATTAAGAGTAAACTTAAAGAACAAACAGACAGGACCATTAAAGCTGAACTGAGGTCGATAGAACAATCCTCGATATTTAAAACGGGAACAATGAAAGATAAGCAGGATGACTCAAATAGCCCGGAGGGGACGAGCACAGCAGGAAGTCAAACTCAGACAGAGAGCCCATTAACGACAAACACGGAGGGGTTTCGCAAGAATATTGAAAGGAGTTCCACGCCACAGGACGGTCATCAGCCCACACGACTTTTCCAAGTAATTCGCTCGAACGATTATAAACCGCAGAAGTACACGGAGAATTCAGGGGTGACACGTAAAGCCTTTATTAAAGAAATTGAAGATCATTACAATGACACTGGGGTACCTGAAGCACGTAGGTTAAGGATGATGGAGAGATTTTTATCAGGAAATGTCCTTACATGGTTTTTAAGCTTCAAATATACATTTGGAACTATGGCAGATTTTAAAATCGCGTTTCTGCGCAAATACTGGTCGCCGGCATTGCAACAGAGTTTAAGAATGGAGCTTTACTCTGGGAAATACCAAACTACCCAGCAAACGAAATACTCAGATTTCTTTAACATGCAAATGCTAAAATTTCGCGACATTGATTACCCTTTAAATGAAGCGGATCTGGTAATGACTATAGCGCGGCAATTACCAGTCAACGTGCAACAAGTATTAGTCGCAGCGAACGTTAATACGGCCTTACATGCAGAACAGATATTACGCCAGATAGATGAGACTACATCTCATAATCATTATAGAGGAGGAAGACAACTGGAGTTAGTAAATACGACAGAGGTCATAAAACCAAAACAGGCGAACACTAAAACGCAGGGTACAAATACAAGCACATCCACACCTAGGCGAAACCAGGAAGAGGTAGAAAACAGACCGTACCAGCGTAACGAGAATAACTATAACAATAGGTCGTATCAAGGCAACAATAGATATCAACAGAGAGGGTATCAACAATAGCGTGAAAATCGAAGAAATGAGGGGCCTTATGGAAGATACGGTGATTACAATGGGAATCAAAGATGGAAAGGAAGGAGAGATCAAAATCAAGGAGAGGCACGTAATTATCGAAATGACTGGGATGATAGGCACGCTCAATCACAAAATTACCTAGAGGAATTACACGCATGTCAAGGTGGAGAGCAAGGACGATGGGAAAAAGCCATTGGTAACATGATGAATCCAGATACACATACTGAGGAAGCTGGAAGTCTACTGAGACAAGAGGAATGTCAGGGGCGTGGGCGACAAAAGGATGATGGAAGTCGCAGTGGAGCTAAAAAAACTAAATTTGGATAAAGGAGACAGTCTACAAACGCAACAGTCGGAAGTTGAAGATGGATGGATAGTAGCGAACATACAAGAATGGATTGCTTTGCCAGAAGATTGCCTGGAGGAGACGGTGAAACCACGGAACGATGAAATTAGGCAGTTACCCATTATTTACGCGAGGATTGGTGGAATTAATATAAGTTGTTTATTGGATACGGGGTCGCAGATCAGTCTGGTATCGGAGGCCTTGGTTCGAGAGTTGGGACGGGGTCAGAATATTCCTGTGATTCCCGTACCACAACTCAAAGTGAGGGGTGTTATTCCTGAACGCACCGTCATTTGTAAACGTCAGGCATACTTAGAGCTGAACATATTGGAACACACTTTTGGGCAAACATTCATTATCATGGAAAAGATGAATTTCAATATAATTCTTGGTGCAAATTACATTTGTGACTATCAAGCAGTGATAGATTTGCACAAGAACACAGTCAGTTTTAGAGAGTATGATCATCTGAAGAACGTGGGATTGCATATGGATGAAATCACTACCGGAAGAGATGTAAATTCTTGGGCATTGGAAGCAATATCGGAAGAGACGGAAGAGGAGATACGAAAGGCAGAAGATAACATCATAGAAGGAGCTGTTGTGGAACTAGATGAGGAGAGTGAATCCCAGGAGATATGGTCTTTATTAACAGAAGGAGATGACAGCGATGCACAATTTGAAGAGTTACTATAGGAGCGGCTCAATGACATTCAACTTGGGGGTGAACATAGAAAACAATTGGAAGAGATTTTAAGGAAGCACAAAGCAGTATTCGATACAGTACCTGGGAAAATATTAAATTTCAAATATTCAATGCAAGTCGTGGATTGGTCACCTTTCAAAAGTAGATTATACCCAATTCCGGAAAAATATCGTGGTCAAGTCAAGGTCATTATAGATGAGATGTTACAAGCTGGAGTGATAAGGAAGACACATACACCTTATCTAAATGCGATTTTGGCAGTCACAAAACCAAATGGATCTATTAGACTTTGTTTAGATGCCAGAAATCTCAACATGAGACTCATTTTTCCTGAGTATGACAGAGCGCCAATTATCAGAGACGTACTAAAAGGCTTTAAGAACAAGAGCATTTACTCATCAGTTGATTTGACGTCCAGTTTCCACCATCATGAATTGGATGAGAGGTCACAGCTTCTAACTGGCTTCTTATTCGATAACCAAACGTTCTGCTTCGTCCGAATGCCCTTCGGAGTCAAAACAGAGGGCTGTGCTTTAATCCGAGCCCTGGATCGGAATCTAACCGAGGAAGTTAAGGAGATGACGGTGCGCTACATTGATGACATTCTGCTGGCATCCGACAACATTGAAATTCACATGGAAAATTTAGATAAAGTATTAGGCAACCTTAATGCATCAAATTTCAAAGTAAACCTGAAGAAATCGCATTTCTTCAAGAGCGAGATCTTATATTTGGGTCACATCATTGACAAGGAGGGAGTGAAGCCAAACCCAGCTAAGATCGAAGCGATAAAGAATTTCCCTACACCAACGAGAGTCAAGCACATTCGGGCTTTCTTAGGCGTAACGGGATTCTTTAAAGAAAACAGTCCAGGTTACACGGAGACTGTAGCTCCAATGCAGGAAATGCTAAAAAAGAATAATAAATGGTTGTGGAATGTGGAATGCGAGAAGGCATTCCAAGCAACAAAACAGCTACTGGAAAACTGCATTAAGTTAGGATATCCAGACTTCAAGCACAAATTTATAATCCAAGCGGAGGCTTCACTAATTGGTATAGGTGCCATGCTCTACCAAGAAGATCCAGCTAACCTGCAACATAAAACATATTTGGCATTTGTCAGCCGAAAATTGCGTAAGCACGAGCGCAATTATTCTGTAACGGAACTAGAGCTGTTGGCCATCCTTCATGCGCTTCAACAATGGAAACGAATAATTTATGGCTACCCCATTGTTGTCAGGACTGATCACAAGGCACTAACATGCTTGTTTAAGACGTCGATGGCAAGCGAACGTGTGACACGTTGGTCTATATATATTCAGCAGATTAGCATTGAGATTGAACATTGCCCAGGGAAGATGAACGTGATTCCGGATGCACTCAGCAGGAACCCAGAGCCTGATGATGAAGAAACAGCGATGGTACAACACTTGGAGTTAACACCGAAGGACCGGGAATTCTTGGAGGAGTTACGTGAGATAGAGCGAGAACAGGAAGCGGAACCATGGATGATGCTATTAATTCAATACTTCAGAATGCAGCAACCTACAGGAACACCTGCATTTCGAGAAGCGAAAGCAAATGATGGAAGATATGTTTATGTCAACAATTTGCTGCACAAATGGGTAGATAATGACCACACCAAGTTACGCATACTTGTACCTGCATCTTTACAGCGAGGATTGACATGGCATACTCACGAAGGTTACGGACACGTCGGATTAGACAAATGCGAAGCGACAATAGGAGAGACATTTACATGGCCACGTATGAGAACAACTATATGTGACGTCATTACGACTTGTGATCCTTGTCAGAGGACAAAGCCCAATAACTATTTAATGAGGCAGTATCCTAGACCATTGCTACCTCAGAAACCCTGCGAGCTAGTGGCCCTGGACTGTTTCGGTCCAATCCCGAAAGGTAGGCGAGGTTGCCGTCACTTGCTAGTGTGCATTGATGTGTTTTCTAAGTTTGTCGTATTATGCCCCGTTCAGAAAACTACATCGAAACAAGTACTCAGTCGTATTCGAAATAGAGTTATTCCAATCCTTGGAAAACCAGAATTTATATTGTCACACCATGGCAGCTATTTTACAAGCGCCGAATTCAAGAAAGGTATGGAGGACATGGGTATAAAACACGTTTTAAGCAGTATCCGACATGCCCAAGCTAATCCAAGTGAGCGAGCAATAAAATGTGTGACATCATACTTGAGAATCTTCATTCCCAAAGAACATCATAAGTGGGTGGATAAAATTAAGGATGTAGAGACATGTATGAATTCTACCAGGCACGAGTCAACAGGACAGATCCCTATGGTCTTACACAAAAACGAGTATCCAGTGAGAACGTGGAAAAGCATCATTAACTGTCCACAAGATCCCATGATAGGACCTGACCTGCGAATAGAGAGAACGAGAGCCTACATGAGAAAACAAGCAGATCGCAGAATACGGCGAGTGAGAAATAAGAGATTTCACCGTGATCTAGAAATCAACCAGCTCGTATTGGTGAAACGACCCGCTACATCGGATCCAGAGAAGAAGATCTTCAGCAAATTCTGTGAAAAGTTCGTAGGACCCTATTCTATTGTAAGAACCCTAGGAAATAATGCATACAGAGTGAAAGAGTTAAGCACAGGAACAATGTCGGTCTACAATGCAGCCAATTTAAAAACGTATCGTAGAAGTGAACCATGGGAGCGCCGAAATAATGATGCAGTTTAAATATATGGACATCCTATATCAACCAAGTAGACGGGGGGCAGTTGAGTACGGCACGTGAAGGAGAAAGTGGAGATGGTGTTGACAAACATTAACGAGACGGGCAGAGTGTTGCCTAAGGCATCAGCGCGTCACGCAAGCAGCTGAGAGGGTGAGGTCCAAGCAGGAAATAAAACGAGTATATGTCATTCAAGACAGGAGCGGCTAGACCAAGTAATAAAAAAGGGGTGATTCTGAAATAAAACAAATTGGCCTACGGAAGTCTTTTAAAAATTATCGACTTTATCCTAAGTTCGAAATTTTGTGAGTGAAGGAGTTGTGAACCCTTTATCCTGTGATGGATAAATGATTCGATGTTTTATTTCTACAATTAATTAATATTTCCACCAGCGTCATGAAATAGCCAGACGAAGATGAGGAAACTTCAAGCATTTGTTGGAGACAGTGGGGACATACCTGCAGCAGTTTGACAAAAGGCTAAATACTTTAGGATTGTGAAAAGAAAGAGCCTAGCAATGTTTCAGAAAGACAGGTGGTGGCTACCTCAAAATAGAAGGGACGCGTGGTGAGACACGCTTATGGCATGTTCATTGTACTATTCGCGCCTAGAAAAAATATAATGCAGTAACGTGAGTGGCTGATGGTACTACTGGACACTCCTACGAGGCCGAGGTCTGATAAAAACCGCGAAGTTAACGAAAAAGTGGAACCAATGAGAGATGAATGCTTACGAACGCGCCAAGTCTAGCTTGGGCACGCGATAGCTAGCATTAACGCGGGAGATCAGCTAGACAACATCTCTACGATCGATTCTAGAATTAATGGGCATATTCTTGACCTGCGCAATTTTACGAGTTCAGTGATATTTGTTTCATTCCTGTACCATTTTTATATAATTCCCCCCCCCTATCGATACCTAGGGCCAGTTCATTTATAAGTGGTGTGAAGAGCCAAGACATGATTACTACATTGTGTGTGTCGGGAGACACAGGTTAGGACTACATTGTGTGTGTCGGGAGACACAGGTTATTATTACATTGTGTGTGTCGGGAGACACAGGTTATTATTACATTTGGCGCGTCTGAGGACGTAGGCACTTGTACTTTGCGTGTCATGAGGACACAGATTTTTAGCCTACTTTTCACATTTTGCAAAAATGAGGAAAAAGTAGACTTATGAGATCGGGCAAATGTGTGTCTGTCTGTCTGTCTGTCCTTCTGTCTGTCTGTCTGTCTGGCTGTGTGTGTCCCCCCCTATCAACTCCTAAACGGCTGCAGAAATCGAAACAAAATTTGGTAGGAGTAAAGATCTATACCTGAATATCTCACGGCCATATTTGAAAATGACGTCAGTGCTACCAACTGCTAAAAAATCGCAATTGAAATTTGAGCTCCATGTTGGATATCTTGGAAAGTATGAATGGGAGCTATTTCAAAATTGGCTCACATACAGATCATAATATTTCAGTTTAATTTCCAGGAGGCTAAACATGGCAGTGTTGCCAAAATGATTATAAGCCTCCTGATAGGTCCAATTTTTAAATGCATATAACTTCTATACTATCAATTGGAATTCAACCAAATTTCGTATGTTGTATGTGTACATAACTAGATATGACTGAGCGTATTCTTCAGACCTACCAGGGCTGCCAACTGTTAATAAATGCTCCTAATTTATTTTATCCAAATACCAATATATCAGAAAGTATGCAAGCCGACAGCTTTAAACTATGCACACGTATAGTCCCTGACATTCTATATTAATTTGGAGTAACTTATATACGTCAGTGCTACCAACATGATTCTAAGCCTGCTGACAGGTCCAACTTTAAATACATGTAACATCCATACTATCATTTGGATTTCAACCAAATTTCGTATGTGCTATGTGTACCATAACAGATATGACTATGCGTATTCTAAGGAGCAACCAGTGCTGCCAACTGTTAATATGTGCTGTCCCTATTTTTGTTACCCTAATATCAATATATCAGAAAGTATGCAAGCCAATAGCTCTAAACTTTGCACACGTATAGTACCTGGCATTCTAGACGAATTTGGAGTAACTAATATACGTCAGTGCTGCCAACATGATTCTAAGCCTGCTGATAGGTCCAATTTTAAAATGCAAGTAACTTCTATACTAACTAATGGACTTCATTCAAAATTGGCACAACAATAGATCATATTATTTCAGATTATTTCTGACCAATACATGCATGACATTGTTGCCAACATGATTTTACGCGCGCTGTTAGATCCAATGTTTAACTGCATGTAACGTCCATGCTATTCATTGGACTTCAACCAAATTTTGTATTTTGTACCTTAAGAGACGGAACTAAGAATATATTCAGTCATCAGGGCTGCCAACTGTAGTGCTCTATTAGGATACATTATGCCAGGTATACAGTATTTCGAACTAATTGGAAATTTCGATATTAGCAACTTAATTTCGGCATTATTCTAGATAGGTTCATATTCTGTAGAATAATCATTGGCATGAAAAGTAGGCTGTATAGTTCTTCACGGAACTTCTTGTTATTAATACAAATATGTGTTAAATTCAGTGTGATAGATAGTCACAGTACTATTTTGTAGGGACAGTATCGTCGACAATTCGCCAACAGACTGTTCTGGGGAAATAAGTACCTAAAACGGTGAATTTAGTAGACAGATATCGGGTGTGTAATAATCTATAACTTTTTGCATCAGCACGAGAGATGACATCGCTTATCCTGGAAGAAGTTTGGAACTGTCAACACTCCGTCGAGATGTTTGAGATGAGCTAAGCAGCATTAAGTAGGGAGATGGCTGCAGATGTTCGCTGACGGGTGACTGGCCGAGGATGAGTACTGAATAATATTCTTATTATCTGACAAGTTAACTTATGGTATATGGGACATATTTTGTTTGTAAATATCTTGCTTGTGTTGATTAACGTAGTGTATTTAGTTTTGGTCTGACACACCTTTTGCATGGAAACAGCTCGCACAATTTTTCATAGTCGTAAGTTCTTGTTTGTTTGTTTTAACTAACGTGGCTATGTGGACAACCGTGTTTGCATATGTTTACGCAATGCGGTTAAGAAACGTCTCTCGGAGATATATTGTGTTTCAGAAGTAGGACTGAATTAATATAATCATACAGTAGATTGGAGCGTAAATTAATCTTTGTAATGTTTATTATTGATCAGATTCAGTGAGTTTATTGCCGTTGGAGCAATGTGAGTTGTGGCGAAGAGCAGTCAGCTCTCTCGTAGGTTTTAATATTCTTAAATAGATTGTGAGCATCTGATTCAACCGACCTGTGTGAAAAGTGTTATGTCATTCGCAGCAGTGTGTGTGTGTGTGTATTTTATTGGTCATTACAAGTGGGAATTTCAGCGTAGACTGATTTCTGTCAGCTTGGTGCCAAGTCCATATCGTTACCTTGCGAGTACATATGTGGCTATATCGATTAATGTCTTACCATATGTTTATGTGGTTGAGATTTGTTGCTGTTGATTCTACGAGATAACGGGACAGTTGGTCAAGTTATTTTTACACACTGGAGCTGGACGATGACAAGAGTTGAGGAAGGGGGGAAGCTGTTTTCACAAGGCGGGCTGAAAAGATTGCATCGCAGTCATTAGTGGAGTATTTGTTGGCTCCGTAATAATACTTGAAATACAGAATAAGAACTGATCGATGATAAAAAATTGTTTAAATAAATGGGAGTTGCCTACGAATCACTATAATCTCCGAAGCGTTAGCTTAACGTGCGTTTTTGTTCATATAAGGTAATCTCAGCCGGTGAGGCTTTTGTTGTTGTTGGTTCCATTCCATGTTTATGTTCCGTATTAATGACCCGTGCAGTCACGTGCGATGCTGTCTTTTCCTTGTTTGTGTATTGAGCAATTGGCCGTGTTGGCAGCTCATTTGTCAGATGCGTCATCGCACTGAAGGAGGGTCTCGAGGGAGATTCCTGTAAATATTAGATTTTAGATTGGGTGTCAGCATTAATTTTAAGGGTTTTTATTAGTGTTGTGTCCTATATCCGTAAACGTTGATTTACGAGATGATTGTTCGTAAGCATCGTGGCTGTTACCCACTGTAAACGAACAGTCATCCAAGTACTCATTCCTCGTAGTTAGTCATTACGCGTACATAAAATCCCAATGCAAGTTAGTGGAACTTGGATCCACATTTTTATGAGGAGGAGATCTGTCTGACTCCTCAACGTTGATAGATATTTCTGTCATCGGAAGATTCAGGGAGGAATATTATTATTGTTGTTGTCTATATTCATTTCTTTTGCACAAATAGTCATTAAATTATGTTATTATTATACGTCTTGTCACTTCCTATCTTAATTATAGTTTTAATCCTATGACCCTTCCCTCAGTAGAGCATGTTGTTTGGCGATCGTAAACATCACACTATGAACTGAGCGCGACCCCTTGATCAAGATTCTTGCATATAAACACTGCGATACTGAAGGGTTCAGTAATTAGCGATTGGGTAAGTAGCTATAAAAATCAGAGACTGGGGCTTGGATATCCTAATACCGTTGTGGTCAAGAGAGAACAAGAGTTGACCAAGAGAGGTCAACTGTAAAAATAACAGAAAAGAGTTTGGAACAATTGTGTGGGGTTAAATCACTTGAATTTGGGTTTGTTAAGCTATCCTGTGATATTGTTGTACCTGATTATAGTAACAGGTAAATTTAAGAATTAAGGATAGATTTGAGAAGAAGGCGGTCCTGGCCTTGGTATTAGAGCTATCCTAACGTTCGCGTTGAGTAAAAGTGTAAAACTATGAAAATCCAGGTCGAAGTGAGCAAAGGAATTTAAAAAGAGTCAGCGAATTGAATCAGGGTCTTAACATTTGCAGGTATAGTCTCTGCCATGTACTTTACGTATGTGTTATCGAGCGAGATTCGTATTCAGCTGACTAGTGCTTCCCGTCCGCTCTGCATGAGAGAGTTCAGTCTGGTTTGATGTCAGCTTGGCTCAAGGAATATTTCAATCATTAGTCCCATGTGCTCGAGTGTATAGCGAACTTGAGATAGCTTGGTCATCAGCCCCATGTACTTGTGTGTGTTGTAAAATCAAGATATATTGGTAATCACTCATTAGTCCCGTTTGGTAATGATCTTAGTAATCAGCCCTGTACACTTGCAAGTGCGTAATTCATATTATGGAGTTCAATATTTTTTTGGTCATGAGTCCTGTGTGGTTAAAACATAGGAATGAATAGCTCATTAATCCCATTTGATAGTAATCATAGACCATCGTGGTAATCAGCCCTGTATACTTGCGTGTGCATAGTTCATAGTATGGGGTTGGGATATCTTGGTCGTCAGTCCCATGTACAGTAGTTAGAAATGAGAGGACTAAAACGTATCAGTTATCAGCACCGTGTGGTTGTGTGTTGGATATTGTGGTCATCATCTTATGTACTTGGTGTTTAAGAGGGGCTTGGGAGGATTTTAGAGGATTTTAGAAGATTTAATTGTATTTCAACTAATTAAGGTAACGGAGTTGTGAATCGCTCCAGTTAACTAGCATTTACCGTTATGCCATAGCGGGTCGGAAAGCCCTGAATGTCATTATAGTATTAATACATTAGGCCTTGGATATCCTAATACCGTCGGTGTCGCAACAGAGTAAGATTTGATCCAGAGAGGTCGACAAGAGAGATAACAGCTATATACAGGTATAAATAATCAATTCCAGACTTTTGGTGAAAATCTGTCTACAATTTTAGAATATACTGTTCGGTAAGCTGTTGTGCTTGACATGCATTTAACACCCATCCGCTTTTGGGTAAAACATTTTATCTATGTATTTAAAGAGTAGACTTGTTCTTACAAAAAATAGTTAAGAGTGCTTGTAAATTGTAGAAATGTATAGCCACAAAGAAAGGCAAGTTTGTGAGAAAATAATATTCAGCTATTTTCTAGAAAATGTTTTTCTAGAACAATTGCTGATTATAGGTTAATCTCAATATATTTTCGGTTAAACATCAGAGTTTCCAACTTAAGCCAATGCTGTAAACTAAAAATAGCTTAGACAAGAGAGAAATAAAGCAACACTGTTTACGAATAAAGGAATACTTAACTAATTTTAAAGCTCAAATAAAACAGTTGAAATATTGTAGTTCTGAGTTGACCCGAAACAAAACAATAATAATAAAAATCTTGTTTAAACGGCCACATAAACCTATCAGCTGTATAGTCATGCATGTTAGATAATAACTATAATAATCATAAAAATAATGCTAATAATAATAATACAATTAATAATCCAATAATAATTTTATCTGTGTGGGGATTTACCAGTTACTTCCATCGGGCGCGCCCTATTGGGATTGGGGAACCTCGCTGGCTCTGCCGCCAACAGAATCAGAGGGTGGTGGGGAAATAAAATACCAGCGTGAAAAAAAACTGTTCCCTTGCCAGGGTTACGGCGAAGACTGGTAAATGATCAGATGCCAGAAAACATCTTGAGGCAACCTCTAAGGCTAACAACCCTAGTTGTAAAAGGATGGGTACCCGTCCAAAGCAAAGTCAAGTCAAGAAGCATGATGGCACAACGTTTCAAGAAACATACCCAGGGGGTAAGTCTTCGGATAAATCCCTTGTCGTGAACGCCACGGCGCACGAGTCTCATTTGGATTCTGGGGGAGACTCGACATCATGCAAGAGACGAGTCGGAGCGTCTCGGTGTACCCCGAAGAGTCAAAAACTCAGGCCAAAATCCAAAACCTTTCTAGCAACATTCAACATGAATTCACTTACACAAACTGGCAAGCTGCTAACCCTCACCAAAGCTCTTCACGAAAATCAGATATCCATAATGGCCCTACAAGAAACAAGGTACCCAGATGAAGAGATTTTTGAATCCGAAGGTAACCGTTTTTTGTCAAGAGCAAAGCGCAAAAAGGAATCCTCAATGGAGCTGTGATGCTTGGAGCTGCGTTTGCTGTTAGAACCAAGATCCTTAAATCGGTTGCAAATTTTGAACCTGCGAATGACAGATTGTCTATAATAACAATTAAATGCGCGAACAAAACCTACGTCTTAGGTAACGCACATGCTCCTACAAACGATAAAACGAGTCTGATCCTGACGAAGTTGATAATTTCTGGGACCTACTGGATGAAAAATAAGACAAAATTCCCAAACACCATGTCAAGCTTCTTTTGGGTGACTTCATTTCCCAACTAGGTTGTGAACAGAAGTACAGGAAAGTTATTGGAAATTATGCTGCTCACAAAAGAATCAATCCCAACGACAAAAGACTGGTGTCCATTTGCAAAAATCACAACCTCCAGGTGTTGTCAACCCACTTTCGCCATCTAACCAGAAAGCAGATGACTTGGCGATCTCTCGTCCAAACTCTCGGAGAGTTCCAAATAGATCATGTTTCAATCTCCAGGAGAAACAGTCATGAGATTATGAATGTCAAAGTGAAGGCATCAATGTGGCCTCAGATCACTATATGTCTCTGTTCAAATTCAAACCAATTCCTGCAAACACAAGGAAGACAACCAAACAGATCACACGCATGGACAAGGATACACTTCAGCAAAGGGTCGCGGAGTTCCAGAAGAAGGCTAGACCATAGATCCTAAGCCGTTCCAGTCAGCAAGGAAACTATGACAACGATACTCAAGGACAAAAAAAAACAATTTTGAAACGGAAGTAGAGGAGATAGAGTATACTGCATCACTATACCAAATTACGATAAATGAAATTTATGAGGTAACAGATGAGGATTTACTGTTCGGGAAGGAAATTATTAAAGAGGAGAGACCATGTGAATTACACATTGTATCTATTAATGTCGATGGACAGACATGCAAATCAGAAACTGATTGGGAAACCTACGAAACCCAGCGTAAATATGAAAAATCTCTCATTGAAAAGATAGACCAAAACTTTAGGAAGAATGAAAGCAGAGAGTACTACAAAGCCTTGAAACGCAAACTCACTGGCTATAACCCACCACCTCTATGCTTTGAGCGAAAGGACGGCACACTGGCGACGTCAAATGAAGAAAATTGTAGCATTCTGGCAGACTGCTTCAAAAATGTACTTAATTGCTCTAAACCACGAAGCCCCATTGAGACCAAGAAACCCTTACTCAGGTACCCAGATTCCAGACCACCCAACAAAGATTAAATAAAGCGCCACATTGCCCGTCTCAAAAAGAACAAAGCGCCGGGGGAAGACTCAGTGGTAGCAGCACTATGGAAATATACCCCAGAGGAATCACTTTATGTCTTGCAAAAGCAAATAGAAGAAATTTGGTGCAAGGAGACCCTACCCGCATATTAGAAAACAGCGTTGATCCATCCATTACACAAAAAAGGCAGCATGAACATCAACAACTACAGAGGAATATCTTTGCTAACCGTGACTTACAAAATTCTATCACTTGCCATCCTGGAGCGTTTGGAAGCACAAGTCGAACATCAAATAGGTGAATACCAAGGAGGATTCAGAAAAAGTCGCTCAACAGCCGAGCAGATCCAACATATCAAAACGATCATCAGATATTGTAAACTAAGGTCCAAGCAGTATGTGTCTGTCTTTGTGGACTTCAAGAAAGCGTACGACCCCATTGACCGGGAAGTCCTGCTAAACATCTTAAATGAATTTGGAGTTGATTTGAAACTGCTGGCATTAATTAGAGCCACCCTGACCGATACAAAATCCAAGGTGGTGTTCCAAGGCTGACTCTCGGATTCTTTGGACATCAAAACAGGCGGTTGAGATTACAGGAAACCAACTACAGTCCACTAAGAATAGGAACCAAATCCAAGGAGATCACAAAGACTGCTTAGCATTTGCCGATGACATTGCCGTTCTCTCAAACGACGTAGAAACCGCTAGAGCTCAAGTTGAAATGATAAAGGAAATTGCCGAATAAACTGGTCTGGAAATATCGTATGAGAAAATAGAAGTAATGCCTAACATCAAAGGGACCCCACCAAAACTCCATACAAAATACGGAGACATCAGCCGAGTAGACAAATTCAAATACCTGGGTGAGTTCTTCATGAAAAATGGACTGGACAAAGAAGCACTTCAGGAACGAGTAGGCCTATGCAAACTGGAATTATCCTACCAAACATCCCACACAATCTACAACAAAATTGCCTTTTCCAAAACACCAAGATACGTCACAATGAAACAGTTCTGAAGCCATTAGTTCTATATGCTGCCGAAACGCTATCTCTAAATGCCAACAAAGGACTCCTTGACGAACTGGAGAAAAAAAGCTCAAAATTGTGAAAGGAATCTTGGGATCAAAGTACAAAAATGGATCCTTCAAAGGAGATCCAACGAGGGAAGTCTACAGCAAACTAGAGAAAATTACCGACACAATCCGAAAAAGACGGGCACGATTTCACGGTCACCTGAAAATAATGGACGGAAGAGAGTTAACTAAAGAGATCTTTCACTTTTTTATTCAAACCCCAAAACCACAATTCCCTGGTTCAGAAATACCAAAGAAGACCTGCAAATGCTACATATCTAAGCTGAAGAAGCCCTTAACAGAGATCTCTTTCGCAAGAAAATATTGACGAACGGGCTAAGCCGAGACGAGCAACCGATGAGAAGACACGGTGCCCCTTGGATAGAGGAGCATTAACAGGCCCACTCACAAAGAATAAGGGAAATCTGAGCTCTGAAGAAGGCCAAGTTCAGTGTCAAATGCAACAAGACTTAACGTGGTCCTTGATGGCCCCAGCGAATTATATATATAATAATAATAATTTTAAATAACAAATTTTAATAAATACATATTATTAAATAATAATTAATTAAATAAATAATTAAATTAACTCCATTAACAGTCATCTTAAACACTTGCTCGAGCTATCCTGTCGCGGTCAGCTAGGTGTCATGTTATATGTCTTTGCTAAAGTCTCATTACACTAAGCAATGTTCAACAATAAGAAAAATATATTTAAAAGGACTCAAATTCAAAAATTTACAGTTAGGTCGTAAAGAAAAAATTAAAAAATGAGTTGGCATAGTGATAAAAGGTTTACGCTTTTTCATTCAAGCTGTCGCGTATCATTATCCAATTATTAGTTCGCGATATGTCGGGTCAATGACCTAGTAGTTTGGTTCTTTGGCAAACATCTAAAAATAAAGAAATAAAAATGGTAAATAAAAATTATATAAATAAAAAATAAAGAATAAGATAAAATAAGTTCCGTAAACACGAAATAAAATTGTTTATAAATAATAAAACCAGAAACTCAAAATTTACGTTAAGGCCCTTTAGTAAAATTGAAAACTAACATTCGCTAGAAATAAGAGGTAAAGTCCCCCTTTTGTTTCAGCTGTCGCATAACATTATGCAATTAATAGTTCTGGATATTTCGGGTCCATGACCTAGTAATTTAGTGCTTTGGCAAAATTTAAAAAACAATAATAATTCACGGTAAAAAGACATTAAGCGGTTTCATTTAACGCGTTACACAAGTCTCTACGATTATTGGTTCTCGAAATCTGGGGTCGATGACCTTGTAGTTTGGTCCATTAGCGAAATCTAAAAATAATAGGCCTTAAAAATAAAAAATAAAATATTTCATGGATTAATTGAAATCCTTGCACAAGTTTCTACAAATTATTGGTTCGAGAAATCTTGGGTCGATGACCTTGTAATTTGGTCTTTTGGCAAAATTTAAATATAAAGAAAATCATCAAAAGAAAATATTATATGCATTCATTTAAATCCTTGATCAAGTGTCTTCAATTACTTGTTCGAGAAATCATGGGTCGATGACCATGTAGTTTGCTAACATTTGGAAAAATAAATAAGCCATAAGAAAGAGTGCACTAAGCGGTTTTATATGAGCTATCATACAACCTTCTCCGATTATTGGTTCCCAATATTTCGGGTCGATGACCTTGTAGTTTGCTAAAATATCGAAATATAAATAATCCACGGGAAAGACGACAATGCACGGTTTAATTCCAGCCCTTAAACAAGTTTCTACGATTATGTGTTCTCAAAAGCTTGGGTAGGTGATATTGCAGTATATTGTATGTATGTAGGCCTATGTATGTCTACCCCTTACTATTCCCGTTTTTCCAACGGGGTCGGGGATGAGATGCGATGGAAGTCTTTGTGGCGATGGTTTTTACGGCCGGATGCCCTTCCTGACGCCAACCTCATGACAGGAGTTAATGAGAGATGAAATGAATGATGGTGAATGAAACTGGGTTGATAACCTAGTACTTTGACGAAATCTGGGAAAGTAAGTTATCGACGGGAAAGGGTGCGTAATCCTGTTTAATTCGAACCCTCACACAAGTCTCAACTATTATGGGTTTTCAAAATCTTGCGTCGATGATCTTGCAGTTTGACAAAATCTGTGAAATTATAAGAAAATAATCCACGGTAAAGAGGACAATTCACGGTTTAATTCGACCCCTCATACAAGTCTCTACGATTATGGGTTCGAGAGATATTGGGTTGGGCACCGCCAGGGGCTCACTACTAGCCGCATGCGCGCGATGGCCATGACACTGGTTAGAACTGGTACAGTGTCTCTACTCACCGGAATTTTAACCTGTGAACTCTGGACTTGCTGCAGCTATCTTCGTGGCCATGGTTCATTATTTAACGTGAACGGCTACACCATTGGTCAGTTTCAGTTTTTTTCAGGAACTGTTTTTTACCAAAGTAGAACACATCGGGCCAAGCAGCGTCTTAAAGAATAAGCTGCGTATGTCACGCAGATGACTGTCAAATGGTTTGAATATGCCTGACATGAAAACCCATAGTTCACGACCAAAATGTTTGAATGTCACTGAAGGTTGCTAAGCATGCAGGGTCAATCTCTTTAACTTTAAGACGCTTTTATACCAACGTCAATACTGTGATTTGAGATCGAGATGAACTTAAAGCTATTGGTTCATTGAAGGGAGGAATAAATTTAGTTTTACTGAAACCCTTGGCTTACATAGTTTTGCTCAGTTTCATGTACTAACTTAGTCAGATTTCGGAGATATTCGCTTGCCGAACGTAGCTTTTCATCCCGCTAATGATCATTTGTTATAGTTTATAGTTGTAGTGTTACCTGAACTTAAATCTGGCGATCATTAGCCACGGGGTCTCTTTTAATGTGTAGTCCGAATCATCGAAAGTGACATTTTACCTTGAAAATCTCACATGCACTGACTGACCGCTGCATCATCACGCCCCTTGAAAGTACATTTTCATTTCATGTATTCTAAAGGTAACCTTAAGTAGATTATACTGCTGTAATATTAACTGCCAATGATGATTAATAGGGCCCGGATGTTGATGCCGAAAAAATGTTTAAAAAATGCACTTAAATTTTTCAAATATGACTGTAATAAATGACTTAAAAATTCGAAATATGCACTATAAAGTGGAGAAAATGAAAAGCACGAATGTGTTTATCGCGACCGATATGTTGCGTTACAGTAAATCTTCATTCAGCAGTTACTTAATTCCACAGTTTGCAAAACAATATTCTTTCATCGGTAGAAACTACATTGTCACCAAATTCAGATACTAGTTGTTTTAAATGCACTGACACACTCGGTTTTATTTTAGGAATTTTGAAAGCGGCAATGAACGATATCTCTCGCCGTAAACTATGCGGAAATGAGACAAGAATATACACCCCTTCCCCTTTCTACCCCGCCACTGCTGACCTTGGTCAACAGAGCAGGTGACATTCAATTCCGCAAATAATTGGTTTGCGACGAAAACAAGAGCATCTGTATACCTACGGTACCGTTCTTCTGCATCCAAGATATATATGTTTCTACTAAAAAATTTAAATTATCTTGTATCAGCTACTAGTTTCTTCTTAACTCTGAGAGACTTAACTCCCTCTTATAAAGCTGTGACATGACTAAATTCGAAATAAATGACCTTAAAATGCCGATTTCTCTAAAATATGACCAAAAAATCGACCAAACTTGAAAAAATGCTCTTAAAATGAAAAAATAGCAAAAAATGCAAAAAAGATGCTATATAAAAATGATATATTTGAAGACGGGGTGGCCCGTCCGGAGTTACTATGTACTTCGGCATTGTTTCAGACAGCTCAGTAAATAGATGATATGTCATCAACATCCGGGCCCAAATTATTAATTTCCGTCCAACGTATAGACCAACTGAAAAAAACAACCTCTTCTTATCATTGTGACAAAGAAGCTGCGACAATATCATAAAAGTCCTGGACCAAGGTTTTTCTTCACCATTCTCGTATACAAAGAACGACTATTATTTCTAAATCGGCAACCAGTGAAGCTGTGAATCGTTCAGTGGCGTAGCCAAGGGGGGGTTAAACCCACCCCCCCCATTGGAAAATCGGCAGGTTGTGATTTGTGTCTGTGGTGATGTACTGTTGTCGTCTTTCGGCCCGGATCCCCATTTGTGGCTACACACGTCTTCATGACAACGTGTTATATACAGGGTGAACGTAAAATGCCGCACTTGGAGGTCGGCATGCGGTTCCTCGTCGAAATTCACGACAAAAGTTTATCTTGTAAACCCTAGTCCTGCCAATAGGTTGAACAGAAATGCGTGTTAAGAAACGAGGCTCTGGCAACGCTGTAACTGCATTCAGCGTGGCCAAAAACTGATCGCAGGGACTCGGCACTCTGCCGGAGCTGTCTCATTAGCTCAGTGAGACGAGGTAATGCCATAAATGCAGGTTGTGCGGACGCACCGATGTTCGAGTCGCGTTCGTGCCATTCTTTTTTTTTCAGGTAATGTAACAAATTGCATCCAATGTACACCTCCACTATGCAATACACTATGTCTTACCGTTACAGTTACTTGTATTTAATCATTCAAGCGTAACATGAACTTCTTACAGAGTTAAACGACCCCTTGTTTCGTCCATGGCACAAATAAAGCCTATAGAACATAATACTGGATACAGTAACATCGTCTCTATTCAATGCGGTACAAAGAAGCACAATACTGTAGGTAGCCTACACTAGATTGCCCATTATGCTACGCACCATAATTCCATAGTGTACGTTTGATGTCCAGTCTTATCTTCACAGAGCCGGTACGTACACTTACGAGCAACGCCTTCACTTCACAGCAGATGTTCAAAGCGACCTCCTTGCATTTGCAAACACTTCGCCACTCGTTGGAGCATACTTTGCCGGGCCCTATGCAACACACCTGCATCCACCATTACCGATGCAGCATGCACGCGAGCGATTAGGTCTTGTACATCCATGGGTGGAGTACTATAAACTTGTTCCTTTAAGTGTCCCCACAAATAAAAATCTAGTGGATTAAGGTCCGTGGAACGTGGCGGCCAGAACATTGGACCTCCACGAACAATCCATTTCCCTGAACACGCTTCATTTAAACAGTTACGCACAGTCATTCCAAAGTGTGGCGGTGCAACATCATGCTGAAACCATAGCTGTTGCCGAACACCAAGTGGAACGTACGATAGAGGGGGGTAATAAACTTGTCTGGCAATAGGTAAGGGCCTAAAAGCACTCCTTCCACGATTCCAACCCACAGGCTTATGCCAAAGCGTGCCTGAAAGCCACGTTCACGGGTAACATGTGGGTTGTGGTCAGACCAATAATGACTGTTGTGATGGTTGAAAATACCTTCCCGAGTGAAGCTACATTCGTCACTCCATATCACATTCTTGATAAAATATTCGTTATCTATAACTTATTGCAAATGCAATTCACAGAACTGTACTCGTTGAATGTGGTCTTCTGGCCGCTGGTGTTGAGTTAACGTGTAAAGATATGGATTCAGTTCTTCGTCGTGCAACACGTCAACAACCAGTGTTTGAGATACCTGGAACAGTCTTGCAATATCACGGGTACTTCGCCGAGGTGATTGGTAAACGGTTTCAAGAATTTCGTCCTCCGTTTATGGAGTAGGCTACGTCTAGTCTTTGGACAACCTCTGTCCACTACTTGTGGGCGAAGATTACCGGTTTCCCACAGGCGTTGCTCAAAGCGACGAAAAGCATTCTTATCGGAATGGCGCCTTTGAGGGTACCGTGCCGCATACTCACGAGCAGCACCCAACACTAAAAGCATATCGACGTATTCACCATTTGTGAACTCCATCATGAAGCTAGCCTACATGAACTTGACAGCACCAGTTATGGTTGTCCAATGCGTGGTTAGTCGACTCATGCATGCCGTTTAATGGACCACACTGTTCGTTCTTTTTTCCGTTAACGTTTTACGGACTAAGCGAGAATCCCACCATTACCGCCACTGAGGGCAGTGTCCTGGAGCTTGGGACTATGAGTCGGGGATACAACTGGGGAGTGTGACTAGCAATTTGCCCAGGCGGCCTCACCTGCAAAGCGAATGGGGGCCTGATGAAGGGATGGGAACAGTGGGAATGTTAGGCAAGGAAAGGGGAAGGAGGCGGCCGTGGCCTTACTGTAGGTACCATACCGGCATTTGCCCGAAGACAAAGTGGGAAACCACGGAAAACCACTTCGAGGATGGCTGAGGTGGGAATCAAGCCCCCTCTACTCATTTGGACCACCCGAGGCTGAGTAGACCCCGTACCAGTCCTCAGACCACATTTCAAATCACGTGGCAGAGTCAGGAATCGAACCTCGGACCTCCGGGTTGGGAGCTAATCACACTGACCACTACGCAACGGAGGTGACTCACACTGTCATGTGACAAAATGATGTGATGTCATGCTTACAAACGCAGTTAAACGACGGGAACTGACGTAACACGAAAACAAAAAAAAAAAAGCAAAACAAAAACTGACGTAGATTCGAACCGTAGCTCGATGGTGCATGTGGGTTTGATAACTCAACAGTCTACTCAGTGAGCTGCGACGAATAGTACGGTATTGCGGGCTGATACACATTTCTCTGTACATTCCGATGCGCTTCAGTATGTGACAGTGTTGCCAGCTCCTCGCTTTCATACTTGTGGTTTTAAACACCACCCGATCCGATTTTGCTATAGAAACTTTGTCTTGCAATTGGATGAGGAATCGCATGCCGACCTCCAAGGGCGGCATTTTACGTTCACCCTGTATACCTGTGTTATACGTGTCTACCTACAGATTGCGAAGCTTGGCTCATATTTTTCTACCGCGAGACAATAATGCTCTGATGCAGCCAGCAAGAATATGCCGACTGCGCTATGTTGGTGTATGTTATTGTTGCTGGATTTACTGTATGTGAGCATTGTGAAAAGCTTATATTTTTAATTTAACATGTGCTTTACAAGAGGAGATGTGTAGTTCAATAAACAGATCTAATATTAGAAGCAATATTTCAGTGTTGCTAAGTAACCTATATGATCGCTTTTCAGTCGGTCAAGACGAGTGTACGGTACCCAATTAGATTAGGTAAGCAATGACAATTTATCTCCTAATGCCTGAAAAAAAAAATACATGAATCGTTTATACACTTAATAAAACACTTCTCACATAAAGTGAGGGGGGTTGTATGAGAAGCGTTTTATTAAATGTAGGCTATAAATAATTATTGTATTATTAATTACACAGGGAAATTAATTGTTTAATTAATTAATTAATTGGGGGTATTCGTGTTGACCGACAGGGAAGTCCGACTGTTCAAATAGCAAGACGACACCCGTGTTTCCAAAGGACCCTAAAAGGTAAGATTTGATCTATGGATTTTAGGCTAGTATTACAAAGCTTTTCATGGGGAGCTTGATGGTGCAGTGGCTTAGCTGCTCGTCAATCACCTGGACGGCCGGAGTTCCAATCCCGGTGACAGTGGGGTGGAATTTTCACCTGAAGAATTACGTGGCGTCAGAAAGGGCATCCGGCCTTAAATCCCAGGCGAAACCAAAATGAGCCTGATTGGCTCCGGTGACCACAATTAATTGGGATATGCAGTAGAAAGTATTATAAAGCTTTTCAATCAAACAACGGAACTTGGTCTTTAACTGGTTATAAATCAATGGACTAATAATGTTATTGGTTTTAGGTCCCTTTTAACTACTGTTGCTTTTAGAGACACCAGGGTGCCGGAAGTTTGCCCTGAAGGGGATCTTTAACGTGTCAGTAAATCTACAGACACGGTTCCCTCGCATTTATGCACTCTTAAATGCCAGCTGACTGCGCCAGGATTAGATCCTGCAACCTTGGGAACAACAGGCGAGAACGTTACCGCTGAGCCACGGAGCCAGTCGGTTATAAATCAGAAGCATGTCTCGGTAGGATATCAATGCATGGCTTTGGTGGCGTGGTCAGTAGCATGCTGAACTGCTATGCCCAAGTTAGCGGGTTTAAACCCACTCGAAGTCGTCGGGCCCATGTCATAGATTTATGGCACGTAAAGGAACTTACAACTAAAATTGGTAGTGTGTAGTCAAAATGTGTAGGCTATTGGGTTAGACACGCCCTATCAAGTTCAAACGTACGCCGTTGGGTCTCAGCGACAGTGGCGTCTGGTAGCTTAAATTGGAACTACTTGACATTGAAATTGGGGTACCTACGGGCGTTTATATGAAATGCCCTGCTATGGCCTTTGGCTGAATATCAAATATAAATATCTATGAATTTTGAAAATTAAGACATACGGTAGGCTAAGTAAACGCAAAAGATGTCATCTAAAACGCGTGCCGACGTTTTAATTCTCAGATATAGAAAACGGCTATTTAATAGTCAGAGAGCTGATTTAATGAATAAAGATTTTGTACAATAATATAAACTTATTCTCGAATCCTTTGGAAGCAAGCCAAGTTACGTCGTCAGGATAATGCTCAAAAACTTAAGTGAGGTACACTGTTAGTTAATTTTCTTATGAAATACCTGGTCTCCCACATGGCTGCTGTGAAGGTACGGTACACAATTGTTGTTGCCGATATTTTGTAAAATTGGCATTGTATTACAGTA
The DNA here is from genome assembly GCA_946902985.2 of Meconema thalassinum. NCBI lineage: Eukaryota > Metazoa > Arthropoda > Insecta > Orthoptera > Tettigoniidae > Meconema > Meconema thalassinum. The sequence continues at coordinate 655,271,959 of OX336389.2, forward strand.
TTTTGTCAAATTCAGGAATGAAAGATTTCAAACCCACAGAAAAAATATGAAGTACCTTCAATTTAGCCATTTAAGACCTTAAGATCTTTTTATACTTTTCGTTTCACAAATCACACTGGTATTTTTACTAATTAACTATAATGTTAACGGAATAACTAGCTTTTGATATGGTTAAGAATTTGATATACCCATACTATCTTAAAGGGGTCACTCAGCGTAAGCTTAAAAGGCACATGGACGGTAGGTCTCAGACGCAATTCAGAAAAGCCGAGGTGAACAGCGTAACTCCAAGCACTTATAGTCTACTCTTCTCTGAAGTCTTAATTCGACACGGCTCGACAGTTATTGCTGGCCGAAGCTGGGGTGATGGGCTCACTCACTAGCTCGTAAACTCGCTCCGAAGCTAGTAATTAAAATTTCCACTGAATGGAGATTGTTGGAAGAAATTAAAACGTAAAATCACTTGGCGATGTATTAAAGATAAAGATATGCTGTCGCGGACTTCCTTGTAGAACTTTGCGTGCTGACCAATTCTTACACTTAATGGTTTACCCAGCGTAAGCTTAAAAGGCGCATGGACGGCAGGTTTTCCTTCGACACGATTCACTGAAATCGTTACTGCTCGGCTTCCTTTGGTCATGAATGAATGTTTTCCTACAGAAACCTTCCTCGAGAAATTCTTTTCTGAATGGTGAAAACCGCATCAAAATCCATTCAGTGGATTTAGAGATTACCCGTTACATCCAGGAATCGTGGACTTGGTTTTATGTAGAGATGCCAGCGACTATCATTAAAACAAATACATTAATTTATAACTAGTATGGACAATGAATTATACGTAAGACTCGTTAAATACGTCATACAACTGTACCTAGGTTTACTTATAGAGGACTGAACTAATAAAAAACAAAGCATCCTTTTTATGTTTCTATGAATTAAAACTGTACAGTATGTCAACATTGTGGCTTTTTTCTGTAGTAGTTGGTGATTTAACGTGACTTATGTTTACAATGGAAATAATCACTCAGGTGAGTTAAATTTCCAAAAACCCTTGGAAAAGTGAAATCATCTGTTCCGCGAATACGTGCTCAAGGCAGTCGCCGTGAGTGCTAGATCTCGCGTCAGCCCGGAAGGCGGCCGGCTCTGCGGGATTTGCGCAGAGAGAGAAAGAGATACATTTCCACTGTTGCAACAGGTCCACCATGTCCGAGTTCCCACATCGCAGGCTGCTGCCATGAGTTCCTGCGGTATGACAACACCGTCGCATAGCTCATCGAGCCTGCCTCTTTCACGCTGCTTTACACTTAGCTTTCCTGACAACACACTAGCTCAGATTCTCAAGACAGTCAGACTGTGATTGGTGGGATGGAAGTGAGGCATGACGTAATGGTAGCGTTGTGTTCTGCGCACCGCCTTCCCGGCTGGCTCGAGCTCTAGTGTCGCTTCACCTACAAAGAGGATGCAATTTCGTAGAGCAACGAGCTTCGCGACTGTGTGTTTTAGACTGTGGTAATACAACTCTGTCCTCCCAAGGTTGCCCATCTAACTTTTCCCTCGCGAAATAACTTACAGCTTATTTCAAACTGAGGCTAGCGCCAAAGAATTTTGAATCCCACACAGCGGGACTATATTAGCTTTATTTTTCTTTTCTTGGCAGGAGAGAAGTTATACGGTATGTAAATTAATCTAGTTTTTATTAAAAATAACGCGATTTAATAAAGACTTAGAAAATTTTATGGGTACTGTCCCCGTTTACCCGGATAGTAGGCTGTCAGATATCCGCCCCCTCAATCGGATTGCCAATAATCAACCGCACCGGCTCAGCTACACCAATGAAAATGGCACTGACAGATACTACCGAGGTTTGAGCACAGACGTTAACAAGAAATTATTGTGGAACACACCAAAATAGAAGGGGGTTCATACTTACCTCTACTTACCTCTTAAAAATTAACTCGGGGATTGGGTTGACAACTGGATCTCTAAAGTATGCTCCCACAATAACCTCCACCATGACATTTAAAAATGAACCAGAACGAAGACAAGAACTTTGAACTGTACAAAAATTTTATTTCAAATAAAGGGTATGATTTTAACACACTCAACGAAATAAATGTGGCTATCAGTAGCCCATGTCAATCTGACTATGTCCTCCTATAGGACTTGCAAAGTTATCATACAATATGTTAGCTCCCACGAGCACAAAATAACGTAATATTCATAACACACTTGGACTGGAAAAGGAAGTCAAGACGAGACATATATATAGAGCATTTGGTTTCTTTTAATAAACATGACACTGATATATATAGGCACAAGGCCACAATGTAGACGACCTTGCCCGCTGATAACCAGTTGTCTGGCCAGCTGCGGTCTACCCTTCAACATGACGCACACCTTGTCAAATGGACTCACTTGTCATGCCACGTTGCGTAAGAATCCAGCTCCCTCTCAAAAGGTTTAAATGTCCGCAAGACAACTCATATTGTTACGCAAATCTTTCAAATGCTTAACTCACATACCACTGGATTATTCTGACAATCCCTAAACTTGTTAAATTATTATCCAAATGTTTAATAAGCAGAGTATAAAACAAACTCTTAAATGTTTATAACAAAAACCCATAAATAATTTATAACAATTAGAAATTGTTTATAATATTTGTCAAAGACAATAAAAAAAATTAAACACGCCTCTAACATTACTTTCGTTCCACATTATTGTCAAAGATATTTACATCATTATTTACAATATTAACATTTAAATTATTCAAATTATTAATTTTAAGAAATACATTTAACCACATGTTCATCCGGTTGGTAATTTCATAATCGTGTCAATATAATCGACCAATGAAGGTTAGTTATACATATTAATGTCACAATCTGGTTTAATAAAGGTTTAATAATTATTATAATTATTTGTGACGGTAATCTTCATTCAAAATCTTATCTCAAATTCTTTCAATACTCTTGTTAATTATAACAGTAAATTCACTTGATTAATTTTCAAAGGACTAAGAGAATACACTCCAGCGGAAAATACGTCGCTTATAAAAAAATGCACAAAACTGCATTAAAATAGGCCCAGAATTCATCATAAATTAATATATATGGCATCAAAATCTTCCACAGAATTTACAAAAACCTCCACTAACAAATTCTTCAACATCATTAATTACTGTGGGAACCTCCTTCATTTACTCAAGGGCATTATACATCAGCGACTTTCAACACGTCCGCTGCACTAGCGATTATACATTCATAGTTCCACTTCAAAAATTCTTATAATCATTAATTGTTTCAAAACTATTATCTTAAACTTTCGTGGATTTCATTCATGAATCGAAATGAAATAAAAATTTGCCAATCACAAACAAATTTAATAGTGAATACGCTTATACACACATCAAAAAAAGTTTTGCATCACCTCGGTTCCCAGATCTCCGGCATATAGACGTTGACTGTGTATATTGTATCCAAGATACAGTCCCTTTGACTGTTCATAGATGTCACTAAAACTGCTCAAAGATGTAAACAACCATGCATGAGCAGGGCCTATTAGACGGAGGGGGTACGACAGCCGATCAGTTCCAGTCATTCCACCAGGACGAAGGTACGCTGCTCATGTTGTCTGTAGTTCTACCATGCCTAGAAGGTCAATACCGCAGTTCGATCGCGTCCGCATTGTTACTTTGTGTCAAGAAGGGCTCTCAACAAGGGAAGTTTCCAGGCGTCTCAGAGTGAACCAAAGCGATGTTGTTCGGACATGGAGGAGGTACAGAGATACAGGAACTGTCGATGACAGGCCTCGCTCAGGCCGCCCAAGGGCTACTACTGTAGTGGATGACCGCTACTTACGGATTGCCGCTCGGAGGAACCCTGACAGCAATGCCACCATGTTGAATAATGCGTTTCGTTCAGCCACAGGACGTCGTGTTTCAACTCAAACTGTGCGCAATAGGCTGCATGATGCGCAACTTCACTCCCGACGTCCATGGCGAGGTCCAGCTTTGCAACCCCGACACCATGCAGCGCGGTACAGATGGGCCCAACAACATGCTGAATGGACCCCACGGAATTGGCATCACGTTCTCTTCACCGATGAGTGTCGCATATGCCTTCAACCAGACAATCGTCGGAGACGTGTTTGGAGGCACCCTGGTCAGGCTGAACGTCTTAGACACACTGTCCAGCGAGTGCAGCAAGGTGGTGGTTCCCTGATGTTTTGGGGTGGCATTATGTGGGGCCGACGTACGCCACTGGTGGTCATGGAAGGCTCCGAAACGGCTTTACGATACCTGAATGACATCCTCCGACCCATAGTGCAACCATATCGGCAGAATATTGGAGAGGCATTTGTCTTCATGGACGACAATTCTCGACCTCATCGTGCACATCTTGTGAATGCGTTCCTTCAAGATAACGACATCGCTCGACTACAGTGGCCAGCATGTTCGCCAGACATGAACCCTATCGAACATGCCTGGGATATGTTGAAAAGGGCTGTTTATGGACGTCTTGACCCACCAACCACTCTGAGAGATTTACGCCGAATTGTCGTTGAGGAGTGGGACAATTTGGACCAACAGTGTCTTGATGAACTTGTGGATAGTATTCCACGGCGAATACAGGCATGCATCAATGCAAGAGGACGTGCTACTGGGTATTAGAGGTAGTGGTGTGTACTGCAATCTGGACCACAAATGCTGAAAGTCTAGCTGTATGATGGTACAACATGCAATGTGTGGGTCTCATGAGCAATAAAACGAGCTGAAATGTTGTTTGTGTTGATCTCTATTCCCTTTGTATTTAACGGTTCCGGAACTCTTGGAACCGAGGTGATGCAAAACTTTTTTGATGTGTGTATACGCCTCTCTGGTCTATCAAAATTTAAGATTGACATCTTCAAAGTATTGTAGTATAAAAATACTATCATCAAACAAAGTGCGACTAAACTGCAAAATAGTCGAATAGAATCCAATTAGACTGGGTAATGCAAACATCATTATATAAATCTCTAATTGAGAAAAAACTCCTAACAAAAGTTCATGACTTTAGTGCATTCAATACTTCATAATTAAAGTTCATCTTTCACAAAATTGTCTATGATGCAATGGTCGTTCATAACTGACGATAAATGTCTGTGTTGCAATCAATTTCAAATAACGACTAGTATTTCCAAGATCGTCGACAACGCAAGAGATTTTAACGCTCTAAAATCATTTAAATGTTCTTCCTTCTTGATGATGACAGAAAATTGGTCAAAGTAATTAACTTGGGTAGAAATTACTTTAATAAAGTGACACGCTGTCTGAATTTAAATCTGCCATGAAAATCATTAACTTATAGTCAAATCGTGACTACAAAAATAAGCAAATTACTGAAAAATCTAAATATCAGTCTCAACTGATCCAGAATCGTTTAACTATGCCCATGGAATAACAATGTCTTAATGAATCGTCGAAAAAGGCATAACTCATAAAGGTGTACTGAGAATAGGAATCTCAAACAAGAATATAGGGCAAAATACATGAGGACAGAAAATATGGGACAAAGGTTGCTCAGATATCGCAAAAAAACTCAAATACAATAAACGTTCACGACTACCTTATCTGCCGATTGAAGTTCCAGAGGAAAATTCCCCAAAGAAGACTGCTGATGGATCCATTTCACCAACTTGAAGATGAGCTCCATCCTCCAAACAGGAAACAGCACCCTCGGAGAATCGAACTGCTTCCTCCTCCGGAAATTGCACTGCTCCGTGTAGACGAAAGACATCCTTCCGGCAAAATTCTTCTTTGTGAGTCGGGACTACCCTGACCTCTCTTGAAAAATCCCTGAAGTTCCAGTAGAAAATCGCCATGAAGGTTTTGTAGTAATTTCCAAAGAAATATTCATATTCAGTGAGTATGAAATCGATTCCATTGCTGTTTGATAGTATTCAGCTTTGAGCCACGAAACATGGGTGTAGATGGTTGTTCACCACATGTTCGCTTGTATGGAATGGCAATCAGCGAAGTTCCATGCTGCTATCTTACTCCAACGATGTATGTCCCAATCGCATTAAAGTCCTTTAGCCTTCCATCTTCTCTTCGGTTATGGTAATAGAAGAACAAACTGCCATATTAAACTGCTCCATAATACTGTAGCGTTGTGTCACAATTCAATCTGAAGTCTCCCTGTTATACTAGCAGTGTCAGCCGTAGCGTAGAATCTGACGATATAAAGTGCTTCTCAGGTGGCGAGAAAATCACTTTTGTCAGACGTCTAAAATTGCTAATATCTTCTAAAATAACTCCTTGAAATTGTTCAAATTTCCTACACTCCTTAATGTAGCACTGCACAATAGAATTAGCTTATAGGCAACCGCTAACTGTTCATAGCTAATCTTGTAGACGCGTTATAATGTGCGTTTTAACTTCACCTAGTTTTACTCACAGTAAACTTGCACTGCTTGTCTGCTCGAATCTCGTTTAATGCGGTGGCTTCACCATGCGTTATAATGACGACTCTTTCTACTAATATCACTCGACGTATGACCAAAACGACTATATAAGCACTGAAGATCTGACGATTTGAATATCAGAGGTATCAGCTATGACGATTTGAGACTCCTCTCTTCTGCGCAAGGCCTTTTATAAACTTCATAAGGGGCGTATCCATCCCTTCCATAGCGTGTTACTGCGTCATCGCTAGAAGTTCCAACTTCGTCAATACATGACGGATTTTCAAAATTCAAAAACTGAAAATAAATTTCACCAAAATTTCAGAACAATGCCTCTACTGCAAATGGATTTCCACAATTCTGCATTCCAAAAAGTAATAAAAATACCATAGTTTCAGCAATCTCCGTCTTCCTTCAAACAATCGTTCATTGGTTCGAGCCTCCCCTCCAATAGCATAATTTCTTCCTCAGCATAATTCCACGTTTCCTGCGACTGCGTCGTAAATCTCGAATCTTTCTCGAACAAATGCTGACGTCATTGAGAATCTCAGCTCAAGCAGCCTGCTGGCATAACGTCTGCGTCATCCGTGCTTACGTCATGACCATCCACGTCATAACTATGACAGCCATAACTTTCTTCATAATTTTCAATATAGCCACCGTGGTCTCAACATAATTCAATTTACGGGGGCAGTACATTAACACTAATTTGGGGATAATTATTAACATCTTGAGCATGAGATAAGCGTCAGCCGAGTTGATTCATATTACGTAAATTTATGTCCAGCAATTCCCCGAATTACGGTTATCTCTCAGTTACGAATGAGTGAAATTTTTCGCCTGAGTAGAGTAAGCAATTAATCCCTTTTCCGGCTGCATGTAGCATTTGTAAGGTAAGAAGGACCTTGGTAGGTGACAAAAATCTTCGAAAATGATAGTTTAGGCATTCAGAGCAAATTGCAATATAAAGCACAGGACCTTGTTGGAAAAACTGAATAAACATGAAAATGAGTACCGGTATTGAATTACTCTTAAATCAACCTAATACATCGTGAGAGGACATGCCCACTGTTGCTGAGACATCTGTAAATAATTTCTCTTGTTGAGAGATACGTAGTCTTCATGTTAGTAGCACAGATATATTGTAGTTTATTTTGCTCCTGTCAGGGGAACAGGAATGTTCTAGATTTTCCATTGAGGTGATACATTTTAGTCAAAAATTAACTTAATATTTTAAAGAACTGATTTGTTTTTGTCTTTTGAGCATATTGTATTACTCGAAAAATTCGGGATCAAAATACATGAAACGTTTCTTGTGTAATAATATGTCATAGAGAAATGGAAATACTTGTAGAGTTGTTGTTAATTCATTTGAGGGGCTTGAGACACCTTGGTCATCAGCTCCGTGTAGTTGGGAGTGTGTTGAAGCTGTCTGGCAACCTGTATTGCTGTGATGATTGTAGTTGTGTGTGTAAATGTATCTGGGACAGGGATGGAGTAGACGCTCCGGGACTTGAGGAAGGTACTATCCTGGCAAATTCCTGTAGGGAGTATGGCAAAACCCGGGGAAAAACACACTCAGGATAACCGCTGTCAGCACCGGGATTCGAAACTACGATATGCGTACTTACCATGGATGCCCTCGCGGCCATGGTGCTCGTTTGACTTGCGGGGCTACACCGCGGGAAGAAATGCTTGTAGAATTTGGCTTGAGTACCGATAACCCCCCCTCCCCCATTGGCCGATCTTGGCTACGCTACTGGAATCGTTGTTAGTGTTGCTTTACGTGGTGTTGTTATTATTGAGGCCATGTGCTGAAGGCTACTGTACCTAAATGTAGGCGATGATTTAATGCGCAGTCTTGATGCACTGCCTTTCCTCACAAAGACGTAATGTGAAAGATGTTCGTCTTGGGTTGACCTCCCGTTATGACAGAGTTGACAGAATGTGGGAAGCTGAGAAAACGAAGCAATGTGCACGCCGATGAACTCACTGCAAACAGTGGTATTTTTCAATTTCCGGTGGCTAGTAGGCTGTGGCTGGGATTATAATCACAATGCACACCACAAACAGAATATAAACAAACCAATATTGACTCAATATGACAACGATTCGCACAAGCGCAGCCCTACACAAACACATTCTGAAAGCCTTTAAGCTAGTTTGATAGCGTAAGAAGTGATTTGTGGTGCTCATTACGGTACGTCCATTATTCAGCGTAACATTGCTATCCCTGCCTTGTATGTACCGTACAATGTGCTGTTGCTGCTAGGTTATTTAAATTCTTGCAACACAGTAGTCATTTTCAGCCAAGTGAAGTCACTCAGCCTGCTCCATGGTGTGCCTTTTCAAACACTTATTATTACTGTTGTAAATATTGCTTTAATAGCATTGTAGGTCGGACAACTAGGGTACATTAGTCAAGAGCACGACCAACTGATGTCCAAATAATAATTGTAATAATATTAATAATAGTAAAAAATAATTTTCTGATAAACTGTATTTCATGTCTTCACTGGTTTGTGGAGGAAAGGAAAAGTCATGTAACCCAGGACTTGTTGTCAAGTTCTTATCAAGCATACCTTAGGTACCTTAGGGTCAGACTGACGTAACTACAGTTTTTGCCATTTTTGACTTATGAACGCTTCCATAGTCAGCCAACTGTGCTTCACCTTAGAGTCAGACAAACGCTTTCATCCATTACAGATTCTAGTGACGAAGATCAAACAGAAGGGGGAGGTATTGATGAAAATACACATATCCCAGGCCATGTTGCAGAAGCTACAGAAGCTATAGAAACAGACTCTGGAATTATCGAAGGTCAACCCTAGAGAGAAAGAAGAAGGAATGCAATAATTGTAGAAGAATGGAAAAGAAATAAAAGGAGAATTAATGGGCAATCAGGAAAACCACATACTTCAACTATGAATAAAGAAGTTCCAGGACGAAAAGTCAAGGAAAAAGATTGCTCGAAGTGTGTGTTTGAAAATGTAATGATTATTTTAGTAATGATGATTAACAAAACATCCACCAAGCTTTCTGGAACCTTGGCACTACGGAAATGCAGAGACAGTACATGATTTCACTGGTCGATGAATATAAGAAGGAAAGTGTAGGAACAACGTCAGAAAATTCAAGAAGAAACAAGATGATCAGTAAAGAACATGCAGCCTACTGTCTCCTAAATAAATGGCTATAGTTATAACTCTTTCTTCTTCAAGGCGCATAATTGAATATTGGTTGTAGTAGCTTGTTGAAATACAATGAGCTATACGGATATTATAAGTTGATTGATTGAATCCTCACATGAATTACATATACTCACACTAATACAGCCCTCACAATAACACAGGTTTTCAGACAAATTTCAACTCTCACGCAAGTGCAGGGGGCTAAATGACCATGATATCCATGCATCTCAAATGAACAACAACACCAACAGCTTCCTACCCAAATCCTTCCTCGTATAAAAGTACACACACTAGGAAGCCTACAGACATCACAGTGACACAGGTTATCAGACAAATTATACACAAACCCAAGTACACGGGGCTACGAGACCATGATGCCGCAAAACCAATAGGGAAATAATAACAAAAACAACAACAACAATAGACTCTACCACGGATCAAGGACAACAAATTTTAATCGCTGTAGTCGAGTGTTGAAATATGTGGTGTTATAAGTATATACACACATCAAAAAAAGTTTTGCATCACCTCGGTTCCCAGATCTCCGGCATATAGACTTTGACTGTGTATATTGTATCCAAGATACAGTCCCTTTGACTGTTCATAGATGTCACTAAAACTGCTCAAAGATGTAAACAACCATGCATGAGCAGGGCCTATTAGACGGAGGGGGTACGACAGCCGATCAGTTCCAGTCATTCCACCAGGACGAAGGTACGCTGCTCATGTTGTCTGTAGTTCTACCATGCCTAGAAGGTCAATACCGCAGTTCGATCGCGTCCGCATTGTTACTTTGTGTCAAGAAGGGCTCTCAACAAGGGAAGTTTCCAGGCGTCTCAGAGTGAACCAAAGCGATGTTGTTCGGACATGGAGGAGGTACAGAGATACAGGAACTGTCGATGACAGGCCTCGCTCAGGCCGCCCAAGGGCTACTACTGTAGTGGATGACCGCTACTTACGGATTGCCGCTCGGAGGAACCCTGACAGCAATGCCACCATGTTGAATAATGCGTTTCGTTCAGCCACAGGACGTCGTGTTTCAACTCAAACTGTGCGCAATAGGCTGCATGATGCGCAACTTCACTCCCGACGTCCATGGCGAGGTCCAGCTTTGCAACCCCGACACCATGCAGCGCGGTACAGATGGGCCCAACAACATGCTGAATGGACCCCACGGAATTGGCATCACGTTCTCTTCACCGATGAGTGTCGCATATGCCTTCAACCAGACAATCGTCGGAGACGTGTTTGGAGGCACCCTGGTCAGGCTGAACGTCTTAGACACACTGTCCAGCGAGTGCAGCAAGGTGGTGGTTCCCTGATGTTTTGGGGTGGCATTATGTGGGGCCGACGTACGCCACTGGTGGTCATGGAAGGCTCCGAAACGGCTTTACGATACCTGAATGACATCCTCCGACCCATAGTGCAACCATATCGGCAGAATATTGGAGAGGCATTTGTCTTCATGGACGACAATTCTCGACCTCATCGTGCACATCTTGTGAATGCGTTCCTTCAAGATAACGACATCGCTCGACTACAGTGGCCAGCATGTTCGCCAGACATGAACCCTATCGAACATGCCTGGGATATGTTGAAAAGGGCTGTTTATGGACGTCTTGACCCACCAACCACTCTGAGAGATTTACGCCGAATTGTCGTTGAGGAGTGGGACAATTTGGACCAACAGTGTCTTGATGAACTTGTGGATAGTATGCCACGGCGAATACAGGCATGCATCAATGCAAGAGGACGTGCTACTGGGTATTAGAGGTAGTGGTGTGTACTGCAATCTGGACCACAAATGCTGAAAGTCTAGCTGTATAATGGTACAACATGCAATGTGTGGGTCTCATGAGCAATAAAACGAGCTGAAATGTTGTTTGTGTTGATCTCTATTCCCTTTGTATTTAACGGTTCCGGAACTCTTGGAACCGAGGTGATGCAAAACTTTTTTTGATGTGTGTATATAATATTTTCGATTGTAAATACACGCTATATATGCTTAACATTATAACGTGTGCGTAATTATAAATCAATAAATACAAAAAAAAGTAAAAGTATTTGAATCTGCTGGGATTTGAAACCTGAACCTCCAGACTATGACTTCATGTCACTACCTTCACGCCAAAGATGCCGTACAGCAATACTTGGTTAACAACTAGTTTAGTACAACTCCATGATATTCCGTTTTGTCTTGCAATCAACAATTTAATTAGCGTTTTCTGCCGTTTTATAAACCTTTATATACTAAATATGTATTATTTAGTTTAGTACATTCCTAAAAGGATATAAACTTATGACATTACGGAAATATATAGATTTACGAGAAAATAATAGCGCCATATTGACCCCACGGTCCAGCACGGTCAAGCACGATGTGGCATGGTCAGCCTACGGTTACGTATTCTATTTTTTGATGTGTCACATCTTTCCACTCGGTAACTGGATATTTTTGTGGCACTCGGTAACTGGACATTTTTGTGGGAGTGATTTTGGAAAAGAGACGGAAGTGGATGGGACGGAAGTGCATGGGACGGAAACAATAAGCGCGCGCGGTGGCGGAGGTCGGTATAACGACGTACTGTAAGCCATGTGACTATGTGGAATGTAAATCGCATACGGTTTACCTCAAGGTTTGGAGGCCCCATTAAAGAAATTCCTACAATAAATCATCTTCAAGTTGTCGTTCTTTGGTGTGAAAATATTCATTATATCATATTTACTGAAAACCATTACGATTTATTACATCTTCATACTTTTGCTGTATTTTTATTTAATGTAAGCACTCGATACTTCGAGTGCTATATCGCATCAACCAACACTCCAAACAACGTAGGAATTCAGTATATTAACACCGACCACTAATAATAATTGAAACTTCGTTGGTCTAAAAGTATCACTGGGAGAAACGCATTTAATATACCTACTGCACACCTAATTTACAATCGCGCCTATACTTGGCAGTGCGCTATGTCGGCAATAAGAGGCCATTTAAAATTACACCGCTGGCATGGGTTCAATAACTGGCCGGTATAAAGCGCACCTCGCATCAAGTAGGCAGTGGATTGCTCCCGCATACTGTTGCAGGTATATGTTACTACTACAGATGCATTGGAGAATCCTTTTATGTTTGCTGGCACAAGGTAGCACTATGAGTTCAATCGATAAAAAATGCGAGTAAGTAATATGGAATTATTCGAATAACATGTCAGATGTTACACGTCATATGCGACTACTGCAAGGCTCGTAATTTTTTTAAATTTATTTTTAAATGCGAATATCCTACCGATCACCTCCTTGAGGACAGTTTATACTTCCCTATCGAACCCTTAAATATTAAGGCACATTTAAGTCTTCAAATCATTTATTTCTACTGCTTCAAACCAGCGCAGTTGAGGAAAAGTACATGTCATATTTCACAAGAGCAGGTAGTCTGGAAGGACAAAGTGGATTGCTACTTTCTGTAGTGGGGACAATAGACCGAGCTATATTTAACTAATTCCGAGAATTGGAATGGCAGGTGCGACCTGAAAATACGTTACTTTGTCTTGAAGCAGAGGTCAGTTGATTTTCCTTGTTCTGAGAGGAGAGACGAAGAGCGGAGAGTTGCCAGAGAAGGAAAGAGATTGGGTTCTACGTCACAGAGTGGGCGGAGTTCTCAAAAAGATGCTTTTAATAATTTGAATGAACAGCCAATCAGGAAGACGACGTTACTTTCGGCAGGAATATATTTTGCTCGCGAATTCAAGAAGTTTGTGAATCTACGATCGAACTATGAGCACGCAAATTCCATTGTAATGTGCTGATTTTTATGAGTTTGAATGAGATGTCTTGGAGGTCTGTAGGACTTATTTTAAGATTTATTGAGGAGCTCCTTCCCCTTCCACTAATATTTGGGGCATATCATATAAATATGACGACGTGAGTTGAAGATAATTATTATTCCTATTTGTGAATCTGAAGACTTTTGAGGGTGAAACTCTGCGCATATGCGTGGCACTCCGATACTTAAACTTCTTAGCATAGTGCGATTTTGTATACAAATGTATGTTGTGTGTGCGAGGCAACATGTGTGATATTAATTCTGTGAATGATAGGTGGATACATCTCCACAATATCTAGGGCCAGTTTGCGGTACTGCACAGGACATTTATCGGTGAATCTAGTAGCTGATATTGCAGTCTAGTTAGGTGACGGATTTGATAATAATAATAATAATTTTTCTACAGCAAGATGTACGGCAACGAACTTGTAGAGGAGATGCCACATGGTTCAACAGGCTCAGTCAAGAATATGATGGGCTAGGTCTACAAGATAGGATGATGACCGGGGTGTCATCATGGCACCAGGCAGCCTGAAGTGATGAGTACCAAATTAAGCAATTAATTTTGTCGGGGCGGGGTTACGCGCAATATTGGGAAATTGTTGTAAATATTTGCTTTGCTGTTGTTAAATGTAGATTCTTGTTTTTTTGTGCTGACATATTAGTTTTCTTGGCATCGCGTGACATTTCTCTAAATATCTTATTTTTGTGTGATTTAGATTTTTCTTCGTGGCTTTTGCCTTTTGCTTGATTAGAGTACTTGGTTTTATGTTGCCCTGAGCACATGAAACCATGGTACAGTTGATATATTTTATGGCGAAAAGATTATAACCTGGTGATAAGTGAATCTTTTGATAGGAAGTAATATTAGACCTGGGGTGAACGTTAACTGTTTGTTCATTATTTTAAATTAACAGGCTGAGTTATTTTTGTTTTGTTTTGCTTGTACAACTGTTGTTGTGGAACGGAAGGCCGTCCGCCTTGCCGTATGTAAAGTCATTAGCCTTGTTGTGATCTTGTCATTTCTGACATGTATTTTATTCTTGGTCTGCTGTATGAGCGAGGGTCGATGGTCAAGAGGATGATACAAGTGTGTGGGCTATATGTGATAAATCTTCGTGAAAGTGAGCGGGTAGGGACATGGCGTTCGGCTACTGTTTGCTACTTATTCCGGCATATGTTACCCGAGGGGCATATTGCTGACGACTCTGAATTCTTGATATCCCATGGTGTGGATTTTTCAAGATATAATATTATTGTGTTGAATGTGATAATGTCGCGTTTTTAGGAGCCCTGGGAGGCTGTTCTTCGACACTCAAGGCCGTGTTGGCTTTGGTTGTTTTGGTGAGGCACACACTGGCACAATTAGGGGAGCGCTTGACAGACAGCCGTACAGAGATCTTGAATGTTGATAACACGTAGCAGCTCTGCGCTACGCATTCTTCGTGCTTGTTAAGATTTAAATATCGACCCTGAATGATTATAATGAGTTGATTTAACTTATGGGAGTTATTCATGCCACTTACCTAATGCATTTCCGACCATATTTATCGCAGTGTGATTTCAAGTTTTTACGCCTGTTTAGGCCTGGTAATATTTTGTTGTTGCTTGTGTGTTTTTTTTGGCATGCAAGGGATACTATGTCGCCGCTCATTGGGGCTATGTTGTTCCTTGGCTTTGTTTTTTATTTTGCCAAGATTTTATTATGTAATGTCAGGCCAGCAATTGGCTAACCCGTGCGTTTGTATGTCACGTGATTGCATATGTTGATTTGTGAGCACAAGACCGCTCGTTCGGCTGCTATTTACTGTAAAATACAACTCGTGTATTTTTGCTTATTTTTATTGAAGGGTTAGACTATGTCAGCAGTTATATTTAAGTGTTAGCCATTTCATTTTATGTTCCCATATTGTCGTGATTCCAATCCGCAGAA
Source organism: Meconema thalassinum (assembly GCA_946902985.2). NCBI lineage: Eukaryota > Metazoa > Arthropoda > Insecta > Orthoptera > Tettigoniidae > Meconema > Meconema thalassinum. The sequence continues at coordinate 655,287,356 of OX336389.2, forward strand.
CGGGAATTCATGACTTATTAGATTGTTCGAACGGGAATGAATTCTCGTCAATGTGCTCATTATCTTTAAGTTGTGTGACCGCGCACACAACAAGTAAACATGTTTTGTATTTATATTTTGATATTTTTTTATTCTTGCAATAGTTTTGATTCATGTTAACATTCCTTAGGTGACATTTTGGTTCACCGGATTTTCTTACAGCTGTAAAAGCTGATTTGTGATTAATGCTTTGGGTTGATATTTTATTCAGTCATGTTTGTGTTTCTTGGTTTTTGGGATAAAATCAGGGTGGTTTTCATATCAGTGTTGTTATTAGTTTGATTCAGTATTAAATTGTTATTGGTGAACCTGTGTTATGTAATTTATTCAAAATATTAAGTTCCCCTATGAATCCTGGAAATTTATAGAAGCACGATTCTCCTCTAATCCACTTTTTACAAGAACCGAACATGACCCCGAATATGAGTCTTGTGTAGTGCTTCTTTCTAAGGGTACACTATGTACAATGAGCGTATTTCGTAAGGCCAGGCCTTGTTTAATCGTAAGTTACGATTAGGCTATAACACTTGCATGATCATACATCCGCCATCTTGAAAATATTTGGCTGATGACCTTGTAGTTTGCGCAAGAGACGCTTCCTACATGTAGGTATATTGTTGCAAAATTTGTAAGAGATTGGAGTATTAGGTTAGTCGTAATTTGATTTAACCTCAGAACATTTGGGTGTGCGCCATTTCTTTTTTGTTTTGATGTGGGTGATATACAACATGACACTGAGTTGTAACTTGCTAGTGCTACCTCTTTACCAAAGGTGGTTCGATTTCGTTTCGTTGTAATTGAATTGATAGGGGGATCGATTTGCACACATACACGGCCGCCATCTCCAAAGTATTGGGTTGATGGCCGTGTAATTTGGTCAAAGGACGCTTCCCAGACTAAGGTATGTTGGTGCAAAATTTGGTAGAGATCAGATGATTAGGTTAGTCGTAATTTGATTTAAGCTTTGAACATTTGGTTGGCCGCGTTTCCGTTGAGGTTTCCGTCAAGGCGGCGGCGATATAAAACATGACTCTGCGGTGCGCTTTGCTAGTGCCACCTCTTTACCAAATTTCGTTCAATTCAGTTTCACCATGTTGGAATTGATAGGGTTAGAGGCATACCAAATGGCACGCACATACACACACACTCACACACTGACAGACACACTGTGTAGAACTCATAAGTTTACTTTCATTTTTGGCAAAAATCGAATTTAGGACAAAAATAGTAAGCGGTTTTTCCTCATCGGAGGATCTGGAAAAATTCAAGTTTGAAAAGTGTTTTTTTCTCACTACGTTTGACATATCTGAAACTTTTATCCGGACATCGATCAAAAAAGAGGGAATCACAACACACATCGAGCAGAAGGAACTAGTTCGAGAAATGAAGAACAAGAAAAAAGATGAAGCAAAGAGAGATGAGTGTGTCTTAGCTGAATATGACTTGGAAGCAGTACTGTACTGCCTCAAATCCAATGCAAAGTCATTGTTTTATAAAATACTGTTTTCTGTATACAACTTGACAGTTTTGTATGTATCAGAAAACAAGGCAGCATGTTATATGTTGGATGAAGCAACAGCAAAATAAGGCTCAATGGAAGTGGTATCGCGTGTTTTTGACTTCCCGGAAAGTGTGGCAAATGGAAAGGAAGTAGCGTCGTTTTCAGACACATGTGGTGGGCAAAATCGGAATGTCAACATGTGTGCAATATTCCTGCATACAGTCCAGATTATGGGGGGCGTGGTGGCGCAGCGGTCAAGCTGTTGACCTCTCACCAAGGTGGTCCTGGTTCGATTCCCGGTCAATGCATGTGAGATTTTCGAAGTGAAATGCCATGTCCTGTGGTTCGGATTCCACGTAAAAAGGAGGTCCCGTGGCTCATGATCGCATGATTAACGGTCACGTGAAACTAAAAGCTTCCTTCCTTCCGCTACAGTCCAGATTCTGGATATTCCCGTAATCAATCAGAGTTTTTCGAACCAGTCCACTCCCAAATGGAAGTGGACTCCGTACAGGCTTGCATCGAAAAGAAGGGAAAGCATGTAGATGGTTTTGACCCAGTGGGATGGTTCACTGTAGTACGCCTGGCATCGCAGGGACTCCACCTCATAGAGAAGGAATGCACCACGTTTCTTAATTTTACTGAAGTTCAGAAGGAAACTATCAAGAACAGGAAACTTGATGAAAATGAAGATACAGTGAACTTTCTAAATATTGTATGGATTCAATGTCGCAAGGGTGAACCACAAAAAATATATTTTAAGTATTCTTATGATGAGGATGAATTTCACGAACATAAGACTCTAGGTCGTGTAATAATTTTCATCCCTACATTCTCCTTTAAAATAACCCACATGTGCTACTTCAACGTTTTTGATGGGCTGTATGTAAGCCTTCGGCTTACAGCCACGCCTACTTGCACCATGCTCAATTGACGTCTAGATGAAAATACCGTATATATGACAACTCGCAACAAGTTCAACAGCGGTTTTTCGATGATTTCAGGATCAAGGAGCTGGTTTTTATTATCAGGTAAATTAAATATTGGTAGAACGTTGAGAGTGTTGCTTAAAGGAACAGGGTGACATTCTTGAAAAAATATGTGATGTATCTATACTAAGCTACTTTGCATTGTGCTGCGCCATTGTGTAGGAATTTATTGATCTGCCAATATCATGTGTAACTTACTTTTGGAATGCTCTACGAAGGCTATTATATGCTAAGCATATAAAGAGATATCTGGGTACATACGGTAGTCTGAACAAAGATGCCCATGTGTCGGCAATGTTTCATTGATCATAAGTGTTTGAATTCGGAACCTACAAAGATGGATTGTGATGCGGATAACGTCCTAATAAACCAGTCTTTTGATTTGTGGTAAATGGTGAGATCTACTGGAATGAAACGATAGTTCACTGTTATCTAAGTGACACATGACAACTTTGATTTACTTCCTTGTTGAAAAACTCGTTGTCCGGAATTCTCACAAGGCTGGAGGTGCAGAGGCTGTGATATTTTATAAAAGAAGGAATTGTGTGCTATAAAGTTTCCCATGATGAAAACAGTTTGAAAAGATCGAGTCCCCCGAACAAGGAAGAATTTTTCCTAAAAGCACTACTTTGATAAGATACAGAGACGTAGTTCATACTTCGCGCACACCTATAAAGACAAAGACTATTTGACCTTATTCAATTGCACCACCAGTGCTCAATGACTTATATATAATCACGAACAACAGCTGACAAAATCTTTAATACAATCTGTGAGATTTGGTAGAACAACTCATGTTCATTCCGTTAACCCTGGCCACGAGTATATTGATCCTGATGAGGATCAAGTGAATCACTGTAACAGAGTGCTACTAGTGTATACTGCGATTGACTGTGGACATTTTAAGGAATATATTACCGTACTTCAGTTAGCATTTCATTGCCATTGCATTGGTCTGCTCTGTCCTCATTTATTTAATTAACAATGTCTTGTTTTCTTTTACATCCGTTTAGTACTTCTTCGGGCCTTTATTATGTTTGCATCATAAAAATGTCGCTGCCTTGTTTATTACTAGTATATAGTTGTTTCATATGACTTACTTGCTCGTGCGCCCAGAGCAGTTTAAATTCATACTACCTGTTGAAGAAATGCTTACCTGATAAAGTTTACACAAGTTCCCAAGTAGCGAGGAATAACAAAAGAATGGATATCCTGCTTCATGCCATGGATTACCTCCTCTGCAACATACTCCACACTCAAAGCTGGCAATCTGTAGTAAAAATAATAGTAATAATAATAATAAGAGTAAAATTTACAGACATTGAAAAGCAAGAACACAAAATTCTTAAAAATAATATTCGGCCCTATACACGAAAATGGAATTTGCATCAAGAGACGAACTGCAGACCTCTATAGTCTCACATACAGTTTTACAAACACTGTATCCAGGAGACGATTAACATTTCTTGGGCACATATTCAGGATGGACAACAATAGACTGACAAAAACATTATTCAATATAATTAATACAAAACAATCGTAGATAAATTGACTGGGGAAACAAGGGGCGGGGACATGATTGAGATGAACATCGGAGAAAACTTAATAAATAAACGAGAAATCTTCAGAACCTCTGTAAATAAGCACTCATTTAGGGTGAAATCTAGCAGCAAGACTGGCACAAGATGGACAGAATAACGCAGTGAGTTCATGAAGAGATTTTGGGAGAAGAAGAAGAAGAAGGCAAAAGTCATCAAGCTAACTTACAAGTTCCAACGCGCTCTATGAATGGGCATAACGAAGAAAAAAAGAAAGAAAGAAAGGACAAAAGAAAGAAAGAAAGAAAGAAAGAAAGAAAGAAGTACAGAAAGAAAGAAAGAAAGTAGGGAAGAGACAATCAATCAAACAAACAAAGAAAAAAGAAAGAAAGAAAGAAAGAAAGAAAGAAAGAAAGAAAGAAAGAACGAAAGAAAGAAGGAAAGAATAATAATAATGATAATAATTGCATGTCAACCCCTTATTATTCCCGTTTTCAATGGTGTTGGGGATGAGATGCGATGAAAGTCTACGTGGCGAGTGGCTTTACGGCCAGATACCCTTCTAGACGCCAACCTCATGAGAGGAGTTATTGAGAGATGAAATGAATGAAAGTTAATGCAACTGGGCAAAGATGTGGAAGGAAGCGGCCGTGGCCTGTCAGGAGGTTCCGCCCCAGCAATTGCCTGGAGTTGAAAATGGAAAACCACGGCTGACGGTGGGGCTCGTACCCACGTCTACTGAGTCCAGAGATAGCTTTTCCCCATGGCCTAGCACTGCGCTTTCATTAGCATAGCTACCGCTGTCGGTAGTAGTAATAATTATAATAATAATAATATTAATAATAACGGTCCTAGGAATCAACCTGGCTCTGGGCAAATGGGAGTGAAATGCGTCGTTGCCAGTTATCTGCAACCATAACATATTGGATTCAGCAAAAGCATCCAACTAGCCTCTTTCACGCCAACTCCAACACATAACCTACGAGAGGAGCCCCTGTTAAGCCGAGCAACCCAATTGAAGGTTGGGTAACCAACCCCAGCGGGAAGCTGGGTCGGCGAGCCGATCAGTGCTGGGGGCTCCAAGGTTCACAACCTTGGTAGTACCCTGGTCGGTGTGAAACATCACTGACCCCAATCTACAGTTTTATCATTTCAAATGATCTTGTCGACTGCGTCGTTATGCTTGGGTCCAACGTTATGCGTTACGGAGACGGAGACGGAAGTGACGTCATGCAGCCGCGCGGGAAGCGAGTGCGTGACATCATGCAGCCACGCGGGAAGCAGAAGCTAATGGTTAATGGAGTCTGTTGAAAGAGTCCTGGGGCATCGAGTGACCTGGGGCTTTGAGCGAAGCGAAAATAATACAGGTGACTCCTAAAGAGGTATACAAGATGCCAGATAAGAATACAGGGTGACTCCTAAAGAGATATACAAGACGCCAGATAAGAATACAAGGTGACTCTTAAAGAGGTGAACAAGATGGCAGAGAAGAATACAGGGTGACCCCTAAGAGGTGCACAAGATGTCAGACAAGATTACAGGGTGACTCCTAAAGAGGTGTACAAGATGGCAGAGAAGAATACAGGGTGACCCCTAAGAGGTGCACGAGATGTCAGACAAGGTTACAGGGTGACTCCTAAAGAGGAGTACAAGATGTCACACAAAAATACAGGGTGACTTCTAAAGAGATATACAAGATGCCAGATAAGAATACAGGGTGCCTCCTAAAGAGGTGTGCAGGATGTCAGAGCAAAATACAGTACAAGATGCCAGATAGAAATACAGGGTGGCTCCTAAGGAGATATACAAGATGCCAGATAAGAATACAAGGTGACTCTTAAAGAGGTGTACAAGATGGCAGAGAAGAATACAGGGTGACTCCTAAAGAGGTGCACAAGATGTCAGACAAGAATACAGGGTGACTCCTAAAGAGGTGCACAAGATGTCACATAAGAATACAGGGTGACTTCTAAAGAGATATACAAGATGCCAGATAAGAATACAGGGTGCCTCCTAAAGAGGTGTGCAGGTCGTCAGAGCAAATTACAGGGTGACACTTAACGAGGTGTACAGTATGTTAGATTCAATTCAAATACAGGGGGACCCTTAAAGAGGTTTGCAAGATATCAGATTCAAATAATGGGTGACTCTTAAAGAGTTGTAAAAGATATCAGACACAAATACAGGGTGACCCTTAAAGAGGTGCCCGCGCGGTAAGCCTAAGTTAATGGGTAGTTGAGTCTGTTGAAAGAGTCCTGGGGCCTCGAGCGAAGCGAGAAGCCCTCCTGAGCCTTTCTAACATGTGTAGCATTTGTAGCATGCGTCATTTGAAATGATATAACGTCTAGTCTTTCAGACTGACTGTAATTTTTTCAATTGTTCAATGCATGGAGGAAAGTTCAGCAAATGCTACTACCCCAGGTTGTAACCAATTAACCTTCACATTGAGCGAAGCATGCAGGCCTTCGCAATCTGGGGAGCCTGCGCCGACATGCGTGGAGGTATCGGAGACTCCAGGAAAGAACCAACACGAACGCTTGAATTGATTTGCGACCTCTAACACGAATTCCCTTCGGAAGATTGGTAAATTGAAACAACTAACTGATTCCTTATCCCAACATCAAATCCTGATTGCAGCAATTCAAGAAACTAGATTCACAGATGAACAAGCCTTTGAGTCAGAAGGCTACATAATCTTTAAAGGTAAAACTGGTAAACGTGTATTAAAAGCAGTCCCCAACCTTGGCACAGGATTCATAGTCTGTAGGAAGAATTTGGATTCAATCATTGGTTTCAACTCGCCTAGCAGCCGAGTTTCAACTCGCTCTTTCCGGAGCACAAACAAAGTTTACACTGTTGTAAATATTCATGCGCCAATCATTCAAGCGAATAAGAGAGACCCGGAAGGAACCGATAGATTCTGGGAAGACCTTGAAGATGTTCTCTGTAAGATCCTGACAAACACACGATTATGCTTCTTGGTGATTTCAATGCGCAACTGGGTAAGGAAAGAAAGTTCCAAAACATTATCGGAAACTATCCAGCTCACCAGAGAACAAATTGCAATGGCGAGAGGCTCGTAGAACTATGTAAGGCCTTCAATCTTTTTATAAAATCCACAGCGTTCAAACACCTTCCCAGGAAACAGACGACTTGGACATCTCTGAATCCCAATCTCAGCGAATTTCAAATTGATCACGTCGCAATCGCACGTAAAGCTCAGAGAGAAATACAGAATGTGAAGGTTCTAATAAATGCCCATCTAAATTCGGATCACTATCCATCCGAAATCAAAGTTTAACAGATTCCGAGAAATACCAGAAAGGCCGTCATAAAAAGTTCAATCCATTTAATACCGAAAAAAATACTTTCGTGCCCTTAATTTACTCAATAACTAGAATCCTTGAATCCTGAGAACTAGGATCAACTACAACAGGCCTTGGTCACAACTGCACAGGAGACAGTCCCACTGACGAAGTCAAAGAAACATGCGTGGTGGAATAATGCATGTGATTCAGTGGTAAAGCAAAGACACTTGCCTGGCAGAAATGGAAATCGGGATATAACCAAGATAATTCGGAAATCTTCGTGAATGAGAGACAACGCGCAGCAAATGCCATCCGCAATGTAATACATGCCTACAATAAAAGCTAGATTACTCAAATTGAGCTAGACTTCCAGAAGAACAACACAAGGAACTTCTACAGAACCTTCAAACACAATTTAAGCAAATATAATCCTTCGAGTTTTCAGTTCAAAGACTCGAGTGGGAAACTAGCCCACAGTGACAGAGAAAATTGCCAGATTATAGCGAAATACTTTGAATCTCTCCTCAATTGTGAGACTCCAAACTCCACTTTCTCATTTGAAGACAACATATAAGTCCACCCATATTCATCTCCTTCAACGAAAGAAGAAATCAAACGGATTATCCAGTCACTCAAGAACAACAAGGCACCAGGTGAGGATTCAATAATAGCCGAACTGTGGAAGTATGCTGGTGAAAAGATGATTGATCAATTGACTGACATTATCAGGGAGATTCGGGAAATTGAGAAACTTCCACGTGACTGGATTTCTGCCCTGATTCATCCCCTGCATAAGAAAGGTGACAAAACGGACGTTGACAACTACCGCGTTATTTCCTTCCTACTGATAACTTACAAAATTATCTCAATAGCTCTGCAGGTTAGGACAGAACAACAACTTGTTCCACAATTCGGAGAGTACCAAGGAGGCTTTAGGAAAGAGCGCTCATGTGCCGAGCAAATCATGAATCTGAAATCCATCCTTTTCTATCTGAAGCAAACGAACAAGAAATTTGTAGTGACCGTCGTCGACTTCAAGAAGGCCCATGACTCGATTGATAGAATGGCTCTTATTCAAATTCTAAAGGAATTTGAATTGGATAATAAAACCAGGGCAATTATTCAATAGAGCTTAGCTGACACAACCTCCAGAGTCAAGTTCAGAAGAGAAATTTCAGTCTCTTTCGAAATTAATACAGGAGTTAGGCAGGGAGATGGGCTCTCACCATTGCTCTTCAACTGTGCACTTGAAAAAGTCATCCGCGAGTGGCGCAAACTATGAACGCCGGGGTCCAAAATGGAGTAAGACTGGGTTTCAAGAACCTGAACCTTTCTATTGATTACCTAGCTTCTGCAGACGATCTTGCAATTTTCTCCAATTCTTTAGACATGGCCACAAAACAAATTGACCAGCTACAGGCACAGGCAACAAAAGCTGGTCTTTAGATCTCTTTGGGGAAAACACAGTCCATAACTAGCATCTAGCCAGCTCCTAGAGAGCTAAAAGTAAACCAGGAGAAAATCAAATTGTAAGAAAAGTTAAAATATCTTGGTGAGTGGGTAGAACCCAACGTCTGTGAGAAAGAAACGTTCACTTCACGCATGAATGAAATGGAAATGGCGTACCAACTCACGAAGGACGTTTACAACAAAAATTCAATATCCCTGAACGCAAAACTCAGGCATTATTGCACTTTCATATGTCCAGAGGCTCTGTATGCAGCGGAATGCCTATGAACAAGAAAGGCCTGGTAGAAAAATTGGAGATCAAAGAAAGAAAGAAAGAAAGAAAGAAAGAAAGAAAGAAAGAAAGAAAGAAAGAAAGATCTTGAGAAAATTTCTTGGCCCGATTAAAGACAAAGCTGAATATAGACGACGGCATAACCATGAGCTGTATATTCATGTCCAAATGATCTCTGATGTTATGAGAAAAAGGAGAATTGCATTTTATGGCCACTTGCTTAAAATACTGAAAAACCCTCAAGATTGACGAACCGGATCTTTACCTACTTTAAAAATAAGAAAACCAAGCCAGCCTGGTTCTAAGAGGTGGAAAGTGACTTGCAAGAGATGGAGATTATCTGTGGATATATTCAAGATCGCAATCCCCTCTGGAAGAAACTAAACGACCACCAGGGTTTTCAAGAAAAAACAAAGTTGAAGACGGGAAAGATGTGGATGAAAGAAGGAAAAGAGCAACACTGGCAACGTATGTAGGAGCACTGGGTTGAAATGACGTGGTCCTTAGTAGGCCGATACGATTAAAGAAGAATAGTAATCATAACAATAATGATGAAAATTATAATAATAATAGTATAACTAATAATAATAATGATGCTAATGAACTACCTATAAGTTTGTTTTGTTTAAAATGTGTATAACAAGAGTATAATTAATTCATGTAAATGTTCTTTTCAGGTAGTAGGGTGATATGTGATATGTGCGATTCTTCGTCCAATTTAATTGAGCAATTCTTGATGACCGGCTGAATAGCAATTATTTTAGTAGATACATAAGCTAGATGTAACTGATTTGAGGGTTGTACATGTGATTGCTAGGGACAATATATGGTATCAATGGCAGGAGGGTGCTCTCGTAGTGAAAAGATGAAGACCAAGTAGTAAATGAACACGTTAGATTGTTCGTACGAGTCGTCTCAAGTGGTGTGGTCATGTGTCATGAGAATAGGGGCGGTGAGTTTACTCAGATGGTTAATGAAGTCGACTAAAGTGTGTCAAATTAGCAGAGAATACCTTGAGGAGAAAGGCATACTGCCCTACCACCATCGTCTCACGCGGCCCTCCCGATAAAAGAAAAGATGTGCTAATGTTTAGATTCAGTACTCAAGGATTTCAAGTTCTTTAGCGTATGGCTTTTAATGCCGGGAGTGTCCGAGGACATGTTCGGCTCGCCAATTTGTAGCTACTTCTAAGCGGACACCCATTGGGTGAGCTACACGTACCGTCGCGTGTGGAGTGTTGTCTAGTGAGGGAAGTTTGAATGTAAGGACGAGGAGTTGGAAGGTAGCGGCTGTGGCCTATAGTTAGGGACCAACCCCGGCATTTGCCTGGAAGGAAGATGGGAAACCACAGAATACCATCTTGAAGGGCGGGGGGATTCGAACCTCCTCGCCTCCCGGATGTGAGCGACTGCCAACAGTCATGCCGTAACGACCACGGCTAACTCACCCGGTGATTTCAAGGTGAGTGGTGTGAAAGCGTAGGAGGCTGCAGCACTAACACGACTCATTCGGAAACCAGAGATTTGCATAATAGACTCGACAAACAGAAATTGTGTTAGGTTGAATGGTTTTCTTGGCATACAGTATAGCTCTACTCTCCATTTCGCCCTACCTTTTTTCACACCTGACAGGTACGCCTTTTATTCTCCTACTTTCTTCTTCTGTCTCATTTTTTAATGAACATCACTGATACCTAGAATATCTCATCCCATCCGACTTGCTGACGGAGCTAGTTTGACTTTCTTTCTATCGTAATCCACTCGATGTTAACAACATCCTATCGAATACTAGTTCAATTCCATTGAGTCCCTGATGTGTCAGATGGGACTGGAGCTCCATCGTCTCATAGGACCGTGACTTACTCAAAACACTGTTAGCGTGTTTCCAGAGAGTACGAGTGAAGCAGGATACTAGCCTTACTGACACAGGGCCCTATGAGTTGTACCTATGACGGTTCATGAAAAAATAATCTGAGAAAGGTTGTTAAGGCCACCTGACTGTCAGGACCTACTACAGTTTACGCCACCTCTTTTGGTCGGTCATCCCTGGTTGTGCAGTCATACAGAGGACAGTCGGCGAGCCTCAAGCATGTACAATATACACGTGAGTTGTCAGTTACGCTGAAAGCTAGGCTGTGTCATTGTGTTGTGTGTGCTCTGGTGATGACGAATAAACGAAATAGTTGACTGTTATCGTAGTTACTTGCAGTTCCTTGTGTGCGTGTAGTGTAGAGTGGGCTGAGTGAAATAAAAACTTCGTGGCAAACCTCTTCTCAGTCAAATTCGTGAGGTATTAAATAATGTGTATTTGTTTATGAATAGTGAAGGAACGTCGGGTAAGGTCTTAATTCCTTTGAAAAAAGTGCAAAATATAGTGGTTGCTGCAACGAAAGTACCAGGGAGGACTGTTAGAAGGACTGTCAAAGAAGGAAGTAAGTAAATGTGAGGAACAGGGTGCAACAGCTGGTACGGTCCATCTTATATCCAATGGCATCACTGATGTAGATGATTTTGATAAATATTATATTTATTAATCTCTTGTACATTTCTCTCAGGATTAGGGAATGACCCACCTCATTTGGGTACAATCATGTTGACCGTCTGAAAAGCATCGAACTTTCGTTTGATAAATATGTTAATCGGCGAACTATTAATAATTTTTATTTTTAGGAGAAGGCTGTGCTAACTGCGCACACACTCCTCTTTAAACTTAGATACAACATTCAATTTAAAGGCGGAAGTTCAAGTTCAAGAAGTATATTACACGACATGGGGTTCAAATAAGAAAAATAAATATCAGAGCCGTTTAGTAGAAAGGAAGGATATGAAATCCTGGCACGTGTCTTATTTACGTGCAATAGATAAATAAAGGGTGGAGGGCAGGCCTTTAATTAATGAAGCTGTCTGCAATATGTCTTATATCACTTGCAATATCCTTACTCTGTAACGAAGGACTTGCTGTTGCATTGAGCTTCACGAGTTGCATGACATGTCAGTTGTCCACTTATCTCAGTGGCTGATTGAACCACCTGTCAAACTCCGGCCCAAGTTGTGAAATAAGAGGTTCATTTTGAGGGTTTTATAACGCAGGTCAACTGAATTACCGTACACTCGTATCGTTTGCTGGGTATGGTGACTATTTCATTTTTTGTAGTGGTCGAAGTAATGAACTGAAGATAAAAGTTCCAACCAGGCAGCGGGACTCCAGACTACCAGAGGAGCGCGAGCTCTCGCTATCTCCTTTCAGTTGCTACTACTAAGCTCGCTTCAATGCGTGAGCACTCTCGGCCACCGTGGCGTAATCTGTACTAGACCACTCAGCCGTTGTCCATAGTTCACAAACTAGCACGTGACAACACCATTAACCATATATAAAGAAATTGTTATATTTTTTCTGTGAATTTGGAATGTAGGCCCTTTTAATGTCATGTTTTGATAGATTGCTATTTGTGGTTGTTTGAAATGAAGTCATTAATATTGTTAAAAGAAAGTGATGGCATCGGAGGTCAGTATCTCTCGTATCTAGACGGGGCTGACTGTTTTTTACAGAAAGAATAGTGGAGCTGTCATACTGAGATATTATCTGTCCTTTGTATGGGGATACACTATCATGGCCCGGTCTAGTGGCAACCCTATTCATGGAGAATTAATGTGCTATTCCTGTAGAAATTAAGTAAATTTTCAGTCAATTTTTAATCACTAGTAACATTTGTTACTCAAAATTAATCCAAATTCTGCGTTTTGTTGATTTTGATCACTCCCAGATGAATTGAAGCATTAGAAGCCATTTATCAGTGTATGCCAGTTCTATTAAGGAGAGCATTCCAGTCGGTGTGCCCAGTTGTGCCCACTTACATTAGGCGGGAAACAAGCATTTATACACTCTAACATGAAAGGAATATTACATTAGATATTTATCACAACATAACACGCATTTATGTAGTCTACAAAAATGCGGGTACTACTTGGATGACATGTTTCGACCGATGCTTCCTCCCTTTTCTTCGCTGACTCGGATATAACCTAGAAAAGTTCATAAACTGCATTATTTAACCATGTAAAGGCATCAACGTCGAGTATTGTATGCTAGTCAATTACGAAGAATGTATCATTGAGAAGCATATAAGTGAGTCCGCCCAGCAACAAAAACAAGACACACATTTTCTTGGACAAAATAATTATTGTAAGTAATACATTTTGTTTAAAATACCTTTTAGTTGCTGTGATTATAGAGACATGAGGACGCCAAAAGTTCAATTTAGGATAAATTAATAACGCGAAAGAAAATTTACTGGCACGGGTCTCTCTCTTATTTACAGACCCTTAAATGCTAGCCTTCTCTGCCGGTATTCAATCACGCAACCTTGAGGAGAAAGGCATACTGCCCTACCACCATCGTCTCACGCGGCCCTCTCGATAAAAGAAAAGATGTTCTGTTAACAACATTTAGCATGCTTGGCCTTTAATTTATGAGTAAGGTTATAATTCCTTCTACTTACCAAGATGTATAATTGAATGTTCTTGAGATGAACATTCAAGTCTCCTTGTTTACTAAGTTTCGTTTTAATTTCTCTCTTTCATCCAGAGGAATTAATTCTAACATTAAAACAAAACGTCCATCCTCCATCTGTAATTTATGGAATCGTTGATCTTATACCTTCTGCAGTGAAGCCATTTATATGACACTACATACTTTCTGCGTATCGTCATAATAAATGAAATAAACACAAGATTATCAATAATAGTTTCTTATATTTTCAAGATTACGGCTGTGTTCAGCGTGATAGCCCGAAGACTAATGTTAGTCAAATCTCTTATATAATACTGCTCTCATACAACGTTTCGTGATAAATGTGCTATTGGATCATGAGTTATTATATTTTGATGCTTAATAGTACGTACGCTCAGCTACCATCTTGAATATATGGTGAGGCTATTCTATTCCTTTGGGTATACAAAGCCCATATACAGTTCTACTTAAGTACAAATTTAAGATAATATAGCTCTAAAATGTATAGAGTTATATATAATTACAATCCATAATTTCAAGGTAGGCACTGCACTCTCTATCTAGTGTGACATTATTAAGAGTAACGCTAGGGGCGTATTTTTATATGGCAGTCGTCTCTCACCAAATTCCTCGCGATAAATGTGCTACTATATCATGAGTTAATAATGTCATGTTGTAAGTATACGAACAGCAGTTATCTTGAAATGTATGGAGTCGTACGCTTCAATTGGTTGTAGGAAGCCACTTCCAAAAATCTACATACTGTAAGCAATAATTTTCGTTATTGCAGATTCAAAATACTTTGAGTTATACATTATCATATCTTTTATTTTCAAGATTGCCACTGCACGTTTTAGTCAGCTTGTTATTGTTAGGGTTTATTTAAGAAAATTCCTGTATGGAGTGTACTTCATTCTTAATAAGTTTCGTTTCAATTTCGGAATTACGTTCTAAATGATTCAATATTACGTTTGATTAGTAATCACATGATGGTATTATTTTCTAAAAGTCATGGTAGAAGTCTTTCGTTAAGATGGTGCTGATATTATAACTTACATGACAGTAAGGTGCCCATTACTAGTGCTATCTCTGTATTCCATGGTTAAAAGTGGTTTTGGTTATGGTAGTTGTAACTAAACAATTTGTTGACTCACGTAGTACTAGCATTATAAAAAGCCTAGCGCCATGTCCGTGAGGGAGCGCAGTGTGTGTAAATGTGTTGGGTGTACTGAAGAATAAACCAGTATAAACAGTGATGCATTGTGTTATACTTTCTGGTATATGCACTAAATAACAAAAGGTTATGGGCCCAGGAACGCTGAGAAGAGAGAAAAGTGAAAAAGTTTGAGCAGTGTTAAATTTCGAGAAGGGAAAAAAAGTGTTGTCGAGTTGTGAGCAGTTGATTCATAATGTCGGAAGTAAACAAGGAACGAATGCACAAATTTTGTTTTTAGAACTATTATTCTTGGTCTAAAGTTGCCAAAGCAGAACTTATCGACAAAAACTGTTGGAACGCAATTGATCCTGGATTTAATGAAGAGGAAATCAACTATTTGAATGTTGATCAAGCGCGAATTAACCGCAAGGCTCTCGCTTTCCTACTAAAAAGTGTTTCGAGAGAGTATGTCGAGGACATTGGAGAATGCGTGTTCGCGAAGGACGCTTGGACGACCTTGGAGGAAATTCACACTTCCTTCACATTGACTAAGTGCTTAAAAGTGCTGAAGCATATGATGAACATAACCAAAACACCGGATAAATCCATGCACCATTATATGTCTGAAATTCAAGGACTTAATCGAGTGGTTGCGAGTGCGGGCTACGGATTGGAACTGAATGACAAACAGCTGACTGGACTATTCCTGGCTGGCCTACCTGATGCACATCGTGTCACCATAGCGATCCTTGGTGGTGACAAGGACCTGACAACCAAGAGAGTGAAAGCACTATTACTTCAAGAAGACGAGGAGATCAAAGAGAAGCTGAAACCACTCCAGGGAGCATTGGCGTCCAACTACAAACCTGCGCCGTGAATACGTCGTGGCGGACATAACCAAACTTTTCAAACAAGACAGCAAACGGAGCAGCAGAATAACAACTTCAACAATGATAGGAAGTGTTTTAAGTTTGATAAGTGGGGGCATATATCTCGAGATTTTCCTGTGATACAAAATAAGAAATGTTTCAGATATGTTGGTAGTGGGCATATTGCCAGAAACTGCACCGAGAATAGAGAGAAAGCTGATAATTTTAAGGATGAAGGTAGTGATAAGTCTGTATTGGCTTGCATAAGTGCAGTGAGTTTAGCAGCTATGAAAGTGAGTGATAACGAGTGGATCTTGGACAATGCATGTACAGATCACATATGTAAAGAAAGACAGAATTCATTATGCTTCAAGCAACAACTGGTTACGTTCATATGGGTAAAGGCAGCGTTCCAGTGAAAGGTATAGATACTGTGAGAGTAGAGCTGACACAAAAATGTGGTGATGTTATTCTAGAACTTCATGATACTTTGTATGTCCCTGACTTCAATTATAATCTAATATCTTGTTCTATATTGGCTAAGAAAGGAATATCTGTTGAGACTTTTGATGGCTTTGCAGTAGGGCGACTAAAGGGAAAAGATGTGTTCAAAGGTCTAGAAAAAATGGACTTTATGTATTAGAATCAAAGTCAACCAAATCTAAAGCTATAATATCAGTTGCAAATGATGAGGCAGAAATTGATGATAATAGTAATATCCATAATGCAGTTGCATTGAGGAGTGCAGTGGAGTGGCACAACAGGCTTGGCCATTGGCATTATGAGAGAATAACAAGGATTCCTGTATTTGAGGTGAAAGGTAAAGTAGATTGTGATGTGTGTGCCTTAGGCAAGACTATTAAGCAGGGTTTCCCTAAAAAAAAGTGCAAGACAATCAACTCAACCGTTAGAACTATTATTAATCGTATGGCAATTACACATCACTTTTTGAAACACAAAGAAAATATAACCATAATTTACAAATTTACAGACATATTATTTACATAGTTTAACACATTTGCTGTAGAAAACAAAAAGTCAAAGTGGTTTCCAGGATATAAGTTAGAACTAACAGACAGTGATGTCATGGGGAAATGTGTTAAATCTGTGGGAGGATCCCAATATGTTTTAACCTTTGTAGATGACTACTCGAGACACTTGAGTCTGTATTTTCTAAAAAGGAAATCGGGATTGTTCCAGTATTTCAAAGACTTCAAAGCATTGGTAGAAAACAACAAGGAAGGAAGAAAAATAATGGCAATTCAGACAGACGGAGGCGGAGAATATATAAGTAACGAATTCAATGATTTTTTGAGGGAGAATGGAATCCATCGTAGGAAAACTGTCAAAGAATCACCGGAACAGAATGGAATAGCTGAGAGGGTTAACTTGACTTTAGCCAATGGTGTGAGGTGTATGTTGATACAGTCGGGGCTACAAGTAGGTTTTGGGGCAGAAGCTATGAATTATATGTGTGTGGTAAAAAAATTATGTCCTTCCAGGTCAATCGACAATTTAATTCCCTTGGCTTTGTGAGAGGGAAGAGATGTATCTATCAGTGACTATGAGATGTTAAAAACTTTTGGATTTAAAGGTATTATGTATGAGAAAAGTGGAGGAAAATTTGAGGCCAGAGGAATCGATTGCATTTTTGTAGGTTTTGAAAATGGAATAAAAGGTTATAAGGTCTGGATTCTGACAAAAGGAGTGTTGGTTACTGTCCATAATGTTAAATTTAATGAACAATATTTTCCATATGCTGAGCGGCTACAAATAAAGAATGTCATTGAACCCATCATCCCTAACATTACAGTAAATGCTGAGACGAATGTTAAATTTGTAGATGAAGGAGACAAGGAATGTATACTGGAGTGTGAAACTGGCATGCTCGTTGCAAATGAGAGACAATTTTTTTTTTTTCAGAAGAGAGTGAAGAGAGTTTGTTTATAGGCTGGAATGAGGAGGAGCTAGCAGATCATTATGTGCCATTGATTCACGATTTAAATGATGAGGATATTGAAAGTAGTGTTGATGAAAATGTTAATGAATCGAAATTACTGATAGAAGTGAGGAGGAGTGAAAGATTGCGTAAGAACCCAGTATGTAGATATTGTCAGTTATCAATGTTTATCAATGAGTGTGACTGTCTAGATTTAGTGGAACCAAAAACTGCAACGGAAGCTTTACAGAGTGAACATTCTTGTAAATGGTTCGCAGCTATGCAAGATGAGATTGATCAGTTATCAAAGAAAGATGCTTTCGTATTGTAACGTGTTTTTCGAGGGGTTTTATGCAACTGGCATAAGTCAGTAGGAAGCCATTCTATATTTATTTACGCGGCAAATTGTTCAGCCAAGAGAATTTTTCATGGTAATTTATTATTATTATTAATTTATTATAATTATTATTAAGGTATTTTCGGAGCATTTTATAAAAATTATTAGCATTCAGATAGGTTTTCTATGTCTTAGAAAACGCTATCCAGCAAATTATTACGAACGACGATATCATAGAAAATTATCTGATTACGGAATTTTACGGAGTTTTTGTCAGTTAGGGTATTTGAGAGAGATGACTCACTGGGAATTCGAGTACACGCTTAATCTTGTCGAGAAGCATGACGCAATCTTGGGTCGCAAGGTCTAGAAAAGACGAATTGTTGGAACGGAACCCTCCCGCCGAATGTAATGACCCGGAGGAGGAGAAGATCGCGTGGTGGGTCAGCCAATCAGGGGAGACGACGTAAGCTAGTTGGGACTGAAGAGTGGGGAGCCGGCGTGTGGTTATATCGTTCGACGCGCCGTGAAACATGGACTATCTGTGAAATACTTGAGGTGTACGGTCGCAAGTGCGTGTCGCTCCGATGTTCAGTGGAGTTAGCGACGAACTTTTGTAAAACTTGGTTGTACGAGTGTTTGGGTCCGAGGTACGGACCATAGAATTATCTAATCTACCAGAATATCATCAAATTCCGACGGAGATGACGACGTCCAGGAGACTGTGGGAAGCTCACAACATCATCAAGAACGAGGGAAATGCTTTGGCAATTTCCAGTGGTAAGCGCCAATGACGCAGAAATACGCAATCTCTCATTTTCTTTGTTTTACATTTCATATTTCAGTAACTTCATAGCTTGGAAATAAGAGTAAAATCAATTTATCAGACTCCGTTTTCACGTAATTTTCTATCGGTAATATTCAAATCACAACGCTCCAATTTAAATTTTATACTTATTATTATTAATTTTGCTATTCTTGTTTTATATAATAAATTCATTTCTTTTACAATGCAATCTTTGCTTTCAGTAGGTAGCATTAGATATAGACCAATTCCTTCTCCTGATACAATTGTTTGTTGGGTTAATGATCAAATCATACCACGATCTGAGTGAATAGTGTCTTGAAGGTGTTCTGCCAGAGCTAGACGTTGTTAAATACAAATTTAGATTTCAACATTGCATTGAGGTCTTGGCGCCCATTAAAACAACATAGCTTAGGCAAAGGTAAACAGTTACATTTATCACCCAACAGTGTGGGCTAGCCAAACTGCTACATTTGTCGCCGACAACTTGGAGCTGAAAACCTAATAACATTTGTGGAAGGAGAAGGGTATATATTTCTGTGCCTGTATTTTGGGGGTTATTTGTCTGTATCAGTGTATATCATTATGGGGGATGAGAAAGAAAGACAGATGAGGTTACGTAGTGGTCATCAACGGGAGAGTGATGATACGAGCAGTATGTCGAGTGATGGTAGTACCGGGGTAGCGGAGGTAAATCCCGATACTGAAACAGGGAGTGTAGGCGGCCAACCAGAATTAAAAACTTTACTTCTCGAGTTCATGTATCAGAACAAAGTTAGTAGTGATGCCTTAAATGCAAAATTAGAACAAAACAGTAGGGAAAATAAAGAAAGTACAGATGCCTTAAACGCCAGATTAGAACAAAACAGTAGGGAAAATAAAGAAAGTACAGACGCTTTAAATGCTAAACTGGAACAAAACAGTAGGGAAAATAGAGAGAGTAATGAAACATTAAACGCCAGATTAGAACAAAACAGTAGGGAAAATAGAGAGAGTAATGAAACATTAAATGCCAGATTAGAACAAAACAGTAGGGAAAATAGAGAGAGTAATGAAACTTTAAACGCCAGATTAGAACAAAACAGTAAGGAAAATAGAGAGAGTACTGAAACTTTAAATGCTAAATTAGAACAAAACAGTAGGGAAATGAGTGACAAATTCGAACTGATTAGAGGTGAGATCAGGGGGGTGATGGAAGAAAAGGCTAAAGAGATTATTGCAGATGTAGACAGAAAATTAGGAAAAGTACAGGAGGAGTTGGAAATTAGAATCAGTACACAGGCTGAAAATTTAAAAGAACTAGTGCAACTGGAAACACAGCATGTCAAAAAGCAATTGGGGGGAGAAATTGACAAAATTCAGGTAGCTACTAAAGAGGTTAAGGAACAGCTGGGGGTAGAATTGAGAAAGTCCACTCACAAATAGTTGCAGAAGTAAATGATTTAAGAGAGAGTAATAAAGAGAGCATTAGCAAGATTGAGGAGAAACAAGCAAAGCTATATGATAAAGTAGAAGAATCAGAAGGAAACATTAAATTAACAGTAAACAGTATTGAGAGGAAGGCTGAGGAGAAAATCGCAGAATTAGAATTAAAATTAAAAGCTAGGATCAGGCAAGAAAATAGTCAGAATAGACCAGTTTTTGTGAATAGCACACACAGGGAGGTAGAACTGGGTAAGTTCAGCAATCGACAGGGGTGCCCAATGGAGTTCATGAACACTATAGAAAATAAATTCGGGGAGAGGTTGGAAAATGGTAGTATTGAGTGGTGCCAGGTAGTTGAAATTTTAGAACAAGTGTTTGTGGGGGAAACGAGGAATTGGTTTGCTGTCTACAGAGACAAGTTTACTGATATGAATGATTTTAAAATGAAATTCTGTGAAAAGTTCTGGAATGAGGTTATTCAGTCGCAGCATCGTGAGGGAGTAGTGTGTGGTAAATATAACCCTAAAGGAAGCTCCACCATGACCGAATACTTTTTAGGGCAGGTATTAGTGTGTAAATATCTGGATGGCTTGAAGGAGGAAAGTGATGTGGTAAGGTTGCTACTTAGGCACTTTCCCTATAGGATCAAGGAGGCTGCTTGTATCCAGAATGTAAAGACTATATCACAAGTAGAAAATTTGTTAAGCACATTTGATGCACTAGGGAGAGGGGGTTATGAGGACAATTTCAATAGGAACCAGGGTAATAATAATAATAGACCTAATGAAGCCAGGCATCAGGAAGTTCAAGGGAACGGTGGCGAAGGGGCCAATGCTCAAAATAGAAATAATAATAATCAGCTAAATCAGAACAGAGGAAATGGCTATGGTAATCAGTATCAAGGGAGGAACAATGATTACAGGGGAAATCAAGGGAGAAACAATGATTTCAGGGGAAATCAAGGGAGAAATTATAATGAAAATAATTACAACCAGAATAGGGGTCAAGGAAGAGGACAGCCTAGTGGTAGTAATATACAGCCAAACAATGACAACACAACTCAGAACAACCAGACCAGTGCAGTAGTAACTAGTACTACAGCCAGCTGTAGCGGTTCTTTAAACGCGAACCAGGCTGCGAAGTAAGGTCAGAATCTCAGTCTGTAGCATGCCCTGTCCATACAATTATACAGGAACCCTATGACCTAAATGTGAGAAATGAATTATTACATGAACTAAATGATGAAGGTATTATTCAGGAAGTGGTTAGTAAGAGCCCCATAGTTAAATTTAACGTGTCCGAGGCGTACACAGATGTTTTAATTGATAGTGGTTGTATGAAGAGTTGCATAAGTAGTGCATTTTATGATAAAATGAAAGGAACTGGAGTAAATTTTGAGGAGATGCCAATTAAAAGCACTTTTGTTATCACAGCTGTTGGGAAGAGGTCTAAAGTAATTTCTAAGCAAGTTTTAGTAGACATTAAAATTAATAATCATATAGAGAAGCAGATTTGCCTTGTAATTCCAAATTTAGTATTCAGTGTTATCTTGGGTTCAGAGTGGCTAAGTAGAGTGTCTGGTAACTTATGTTATGATGTAGGGAGTTTGAAATTTAAATGGGGAGATTCTGAAGTAGAAGTAGCGTTCAATGACCGTATTCAGAGGAGTAGTATTGTAGGTGTGATTTGTACTTTAAATGAGATATCGCCAGCCGTAGAGCGGGGTTCTCCATGTTTTGTGGGCAGTGTGATTACGAACGGAAGTCTAGAGGACTCGTTACGTGAGGCTGCATTTCAGGGAAATATAGAGGATGAACAGTGTGTTCGGCTCTATGATGTGTTATGGTGTAATAGGAGAGTTTTTGAGGATCGCATTGGTATGGCCAATTGCTATACCCATTCATTGAACGTTATTGATAGGTCAGTATTCACAGGACATAGATATCCTGTACCTTTCGCTTATCAGAGTGCAGTTGAGGCACAAATTAATCAGATGCTTGAAGATGGGATTATTGAGCACTCTAACAGTCCGTATGTTAATTCTTTGATAACGGTACCCAAGACCGACGGCACTGTTCGTATTTGTTTAGACGCTCGTTTGGTTAACAGTAGAATTAGTTCAGATCAGCTGAAATCTATGTCAATAGAAGAATTAATGCAAACATTTGAGGGGAAGAAGTATTTCACTTGTGTAGATTTGAGTTCCAGTTTTTGGCAAGTGCCACTTATGTACGAAGATAGACCATTTACAGCTTTTAGTCATAAATATAACCTTTATCAATTTTGTAGAACACCTTATGGGTTAAAGAGTAGTTCAGCAGCTTTAATTAGGGCTTTAAACATCGCATTAGGGGATGACACAGGAGAGTTTGTAACCATTTACATAGATGATATGGTAATTAGTTCACGCAGTTTTGAGGAGCATCTACGTCATTTAAATATAGTTTTTCAGAAGTTAGATCAGGCAGGGTTCACTTTGAAGCTGTCTAAGTCGTCATTCTGTCAGTCAGAAGTGACATTTTTAGGTCATAGAGTGTCGAGTAGAGGTGTAACACCAGAAGAAAGTAGGGTTAATAAGATACTTAACGCAGAGGTGCCACAGAATGTTAAACAGTTAAAAACTTACCTGGGAATTTGCAACTTTTTCAGGAGGTTCGTTCTTAAATACTCAGGGTTGGTAGAACCATTCAGGGAATTGCTTAAAAGTGGGACTCGGTGGAGATGGGAGTCCAAGCATGATCAGGCTTTTAGAGCGCTGAAGGAAGGTTTTGAGAAAGCTGTAGTGCTGAAATATCCGTTAAAAGATAAGGAATATGTGGTTATGACAGATGCTTCACATATAGGCATTGCTGGAGTATTATGTCAGAAAGATGATGAGGGTAATCTGTGCATTGTATCTTTAGCCTCGCGAGGACTGACAGCAGCGGAGAAAAAATACACGATTACTGAGTTAGAGCTTTTAGGTATTGTTTTCAGTTTAGGGAAATTTAGAATGTATTTAGTAGGGGGGAAATTTGAGATCCACACAGATCACCATGCATTACTGTATATGAGGACTTGTAAACTCAGTTCTAACAGAGTTAGTAGGTGGATTCTTGCTCTGCAGGAATACGAATTCACAGTAAAATATATTAAAGGTAAAGATAACATTCTTGCAGACATGCTATCGAGGGACACTAATTTATGTAGGGATTATCCTGTGGTTAAAGCAGAGGATGGTATTTTAATATGTGCATGTGTGGACAGTAGCAACAGGGCATCGTTACAGACACTGAGAAATATGCTAGTGGAGCAACGTGATGACGTTAAGTTAAAGGAGCCACTGGCTAGGTTGGAAATAGGTGAAGAAGAGTATGTGAAAGTAGGACGGTTCACGTACAAGATGCAGGATGGGCTTCTTGCAAGGAAATGTAGGAATAATCGGTGGGCAATATGTGTTCCTGCCACTTTGCGGGAGGAGGTAATTTGGTTCATTCATAGGGAATTAGGACACTTTGGTGCTGCCAAGGTCTTCTATGAAATTGGTCGTGACTTCATTTGGAGTAAAATGGGAAGGGACGTTAGGAGGATTTTAGCTAAGTGTGACACCTGTCAAAGGAGTAAATATCCAGTTAAATATTTAGTGGGGGAGAGATCTGCAGTTCTCACCAGTAGTCCCGGCGAACTACTGTGTGTGGATTTATTTGGCCCGATCGTTAAAGGACAGTACGGCTACGAGTACATTTTTATAGTTATTGACGCTTTTAGTAAGTATGTCAAGCTATATCCGCTAAGGAAAGCCACGGGACTAGCGTGTAGCCGTCTGATCATTAATAAGTATGTACCTGAGTTTGGCATTCCTCTCAGGATACTATCTGACAGTGGACCACAGTTTACTGCAAAGAAATGGAGAACCAGTATGCAGGAAGCTGGTATAACACACGTTCATTCCTCTGTAAGGTACCCTCAGGGTAATTCTGCAGAGCGTCCATTAAGGGAAGTGGCTCGTCTTTTTCGGACTCTAGTGCATGACAAGCATGCGGCCTGGGTTGGACATCTTCCCAAGGTCGAGACTTGGCTGAATTCTGTCCAGCATGAGAGCACGAAATTGACGCCATACGAAGTTCACTTCGGAAAAAGACCACAAAATGAACTAGCGAGGGTGTTGGGATTAAATGAGGGTAAGCAACCGGGGATGGATTACACTGTCCAGTTGGCGAAACAGAATTTATCTAAGTCAGCACAAAAGAGAATTCGCCAACAAAAAGAAACTAAATTTGACCTATTCGAGCCGGGAGACAGAGTCTTACTTAGAGTGCCGAAACAGTCAAATAAGCTAGAGAAAGTCATGTCCAAGTTCTTTTATCTCTACGAGGGCCCATTTATAGTTTCCAAACGTATTGGGAAAACAGCATATGTGCTGGAGAATAGTGAGGGAAACAGATTATACGGAACGTATAATATACATAGTCTACGAAAATATGTGTCATAAAGTGAGTGTGTTTAGCTGGCGAGCCAGCCTATCAAATGAGTAAGTGTGGTGTCTGGTGCGTGGAAGATCTGGTCTTAAGGCAGGCGTATCAGAAGTCACACAGGGGGGTAGTATGTAAGTAAATGAGAGTTTTTAAGGTACAGGGAAATATGACGGGATTGTCGGATGCTGTTGAGCACTAAATTGTCTCGATGCACCAAGGCCATTTTGGCAGCGCTGATGGGTTCCCATTTATCTCCAAGAGATGGGGGAGCGCTTGAATAGGGCTTGTTAGCTTAAGGCGTCCACGAGATAAAAGATGGGCCATCAGAATGCGAGACAGTCCTTCATGAAACTCATACATATCAGCACACGTGATTTCTGTTTACGGCCTCGCCATGTAAGATTTGTAAGTGTGTAATTTAAGGTAATTTGTACAATGGTATTATTTCTGTGTTGAGAACTAGTATTAAGTAGAATATGGTTAACGGGAACTTAACAAGACAGGGCG
The DNA here is from genome assembly GCA_946902985.2 of Meconema thalassinum. Taxonomy (NCBI): domain Eukaryota; kingdom Metazoa; phylum Arthropoda; class Insecta; order Orthoptera; family Tettigoniidae; genus Meconema; species Meconema thalassinum. Next base: position 655,312,473 of record OX336389.2, read on the forward strand.
ATTACGGCACAGAAATATTTGGTGTTATATGTAATGCGCATTTACTGTTTTTTTTTCAGAAGTCAATATTAATTTAATCTACTTCAAAGAGAGATTAAGTATTATGGTCACGAGGCGCTGCCACAATAGTGTGATCGTGTGCTCAGTGATAAGTGGAATTAAATGTCACCATAAGGAGGGGACCTCCAGTGAAATTAGGAAGTTCTATGGTGATATAAATATATCAGAACACCTTCAATGCGTGTGATATGACATCATAAATACATAGTGCTCACACATTAATTATGTCTATTTCTCCAACATAGAGAAATTTGAGAGGCGGAAATATCCGTGGAACACTATTCCATATGTAAAACATTGGACTGGTTGCAAAGTGCAATCCATTGTGACAACAAACGTTGACGCAAAGTGCGTGAAGAAAAAATATGAGTGTATATATCTGTAATTTAGGGTGATTTCGTTTATGTAATATGTATTTTGGATGGGGTTTATTAACGTGTCTGGGATAATCGGATAATGGACCGTCGTCACGGTAAATCATCCGATGATCCGAGGCGAATATGTAACGTGTTTTTCGAGGGGTTTTATGCAACTGGCATAAGTCAGTAGGAAGCCATTCTATATTTATTTACGCGGCAAATTGTTCAGCCAAGAGAATTTTTCATGGTAATTTATTATTATTATTAATTTATTATAATTATTATTAAGGTATTTTCGGAGCATTTTATAAAAATTATTAGCATTCAGATAGGTTTTCTATGTCTTAGAAAACGCTATCCAGCAAATTATTACGAACGACGATATCATAGAAAATTATCTGATTACGGAATTTTACGGAGTTTTTGTCAGTTAGGGTATTTGAGAGAGATGACTCACTGGGAATTCGAGTACACGCTTAATCTTGTCGAGAAGCATGACGCAATCTTGGGTCGCAAGGTCTAGAAAAGACGAATTGTTGGAACGGAACCCTCCCGCCGAGTGTAATGACCCGGAGGAGGAGAAGATCGCGTGGTGGGTCAGCCAATCAGGGGAGACGACGTAAGCTAGTTGGGACTGAAGAGTGGGGAGCCGGCGTGTGGTTATATCGTTCGACGCGCCGTGAAACATGGACTATCTGTGAAATACTTGAGGTGTACGGTCGCAAGTGCGTGTCGCTCCGATGTTCAGTGGAGTTAGCGACGAACTTTTGTAAAACTTGGTTGTACGAGTGTTTGGGTCCGAGGTACGGACCATAGAATCATCTAATCTACCAGAATATCATCAAATTCCGACGGAGATGACGACGTCCAGGAGACTGTGGGAAGCTCACAACATCATCAAGAACGAGGGAAATGCTTTGGCAATTTCCAGTGGTAAGCGCCAATGACGCAGAAATACGCAATCTCTCATTTTCTTTGTTTTACATTTCATATTTCAGTAACTTCATAGCTTGGAAATAAGAGTAAAATCAATTTATCAGACTCCGTTTTCACGTAATTTTCTATCGGTAATATTCAAATCACAACGCTCCAATTTAAATTTTATACTTATTATTATTAATTTTGCTATTCCTGTTTTATATAATAAATTCATTTCTTTTACAATGCAATCTTTGCTTTCAGTAGGTAGCATTAGATATAGACCAATTCCTTCTCCTGATACAATTGTTTGTTGGGTTAATGATCAAATCATACCACGATCTGAGTGAATAGTGTCTTGAAGGTGTTCTGCCAGAGCTAGACGTTGTTAAATACAAATTTAGATTTCAACATTGCATTGAGGTCTTGGCGCCCATTAAAACAACATAGCTTAGGCAAAGGTAAACAGTTACATTTATCACCCAACAGTGTGGGCTAGCCAAACTGCTACAGTATTAGTTGATAGACCAAAAAAATGAGTTGGTTATTGGGATGAAATGGATTTTCAAAATCAAACAAAAATTAGACGGTTCTATCGAGCGTTTCAGAGCTAGATTGGTAGCTAGGGGATTTGCTCAAATCAAAAGGGTCAACTTTGACAAGACATTTTCTCCAGTGGTAAAAAAGAAAACTGTAAGATTACTTTGTGCATTGACAGTAATCAAGGGTTGGGTAATTCACCATGTAGACGTACTAACAGCATATCTAAACAATATACAGGAGGAAACAATTTATGTTGAACAACCTGAATGTTTTTTGGAAGGGAATAGAGACAAAGTGTGGAAACTTAAAAAGAGTCTCCATGGATTAAAACAGAGTGCCAGGGAATGGTACAATATGATTGATAATACATTGAAAGAACTAGATTTGAGGAGACTGTATAAAGATAGATGTGTTTATGTGGATAAGAATGGCGGACTTGTTGTATCTCTGTATGTTGATGATCTCGGAATATGGGGCGAAAAAAAGAAAGTTGAACTATTCAAGCCCAAATTGAGTTCAAAGCTAGACATATGACATATTTTTTGGGTATGCAAGTGACTCAAGAGAAAGGGAATGTACATATTGATCAAAGAAAGTATATTGATGAGGTAATTACTAAGTTTAATTTCATGAAAGCTAATCCCAGATCCGCTCCATTACCAATAAATAGTAATGATAGGACTGAGTCAGCCAATCAACCATTTGATAATGAGAAATATTAAGCAGCAGTGGGTAAACTCATGTACTTGTCTACATGTACCAGACCTGACATTAGTTATGCACTGAGTGTAGTAAGTCAATTCAATAAAGACCCAAAAATTAGAAACTGGAATGATGTTACTCCTATAGTGAGATATCTGAAGGGTACCAAAATATTGAACCGAAGATTGAGGTGTATTGCGATGCTGACTACAATAAGGTGGAAGGAGAGAGATTGTCTAGATCTGGCTATGTTGTTAAACTGGCAGGTGGACCAGTATCTTGGTTTACAAAATTCTAAACATATAGACATAAGATATTGCTTTATTGAACAGCTCGTTAAGAGAAAAGAAGTTGTGTTCATGTATGTAAAGTCGGCAGATAACATTGCAGATGTATTTACCAAACCACATTGGTAGGTGTTAAGACAACCACCTTAGTGGGTAAAATGGGGTGGGAAATGTAAAGATATTTCGTTAAGAAAAAATGTTTATAAAATTGTTAAGTTAAGGAGGAGTGTTAAAAGTGTTTTTGGTTATGGTAGTTGTAACTAAACAATTTGTTGACTGACGTAGTACTAGCACTATAAAAAGCCTAGCGCGATGTCCGTGAGGGAGCGCAGTGTGTGTAAATGTGTTGGGTGTACTGAAGAATAAACCAGTATAAACAGTGATGTATTGTGTTATACTTTCTCGTATATGCACTATATAACAATACCATTTGGTTTAATTTTGTTTCGTCGTTTGGTAATTGATGGGGGGTGGAAGCAGACATACAGCCAACACACTTATACATACATATATATACCCACACAGACACACGCATATTTGGCCCGTGTAAATCTCATCAATCTATTTCATTTGTTAGAAAATTCAAAAATAGGGTAAGTATGGAACCGCTTATATTGCGATTTAAACGTTCTAGTGATAAATGAAATTAAGCCTACTTTTAGAGTCCTAGGCCATCCAGACTTGTTGAAGAATTGTGTCCAGGGAATGACGCAAATCCAAATGAGAGTCTGAACAACCTTATTTGGAATAGGTGCACAAAATACATATTTGTGTCAGCAATAGTTATTAAATTCGCCGATTTTGGTGCTGTAGTGGATTTTAATAATGGCAATTCTGGAGGAATTGAAACAGTTCGGAACCTTGGTTTCTCTCCAGGCGAATTCATGCTGAGACATGGACCAGAAACGTTTTGCTGCTGCAAGTGCAGCAGTCGGAACAATCTCCAGATTTGCTCAGCAAATGAAGAAAACAAAGAGGAAGAAATCACAACTTGAAGAAAGAGACATTAAATATGCATGTAGTGAAATTCAATGAAGAAATTCATGGGTGAAATGTGTCCAATTTCAAATGCATTTTTCTAGAAACATGACTTTTCCATATTCATGTACCTTTCTTTCTCTCAGAAACTATCACGGATTTTGATTTAACATTTTGCTCACCTAAGTTTAATAAAGGTTTTGGTGGACGCATATTTTGACAAATTAAGGGATACTTATTTTACAGCCATGAGGATGTCATTCAAAGAGGCCAAAACAAAATGAAAATTGTAAAAACTCCATTATTCAAACTAAATAACTTAAAATAATATCCTTCCACCAAATATTTTGCACATACTGTGCATTGAGAAACTCTGCATTACATTTCAGATTTATATGATTGGTTTTCGAGAAAACGGTGCATATTTAATTTCCAAAAGTTTGAATTTAATTTATTATATTTGTTTTAAATGATAAGCCATGGTCCTGAAAATATTTGCTAGGATTCCTTTAAGTATAATGGTTTATGCTGCCAAGTTTCAATCTTCAGAGTTAAGTAATAGCATATGTAAAAATATTAATTTTAGTATTGTAATTTTGTCTATATCTGCCCTAAGTAAGTCATACAAGAGTCTTCGTAATACTGCAATACTGTCTCTTTAGTTATGTATATGTTCGACTGCAAATTAGAATCACAAAAGGTAGTGTATTTGCGTAAAGTATGATTCCTAATCAGTGGATCACTGAGATGAAATGCCAGCACGCTGGCTGGGGATCAACCATGAAGTATTGCAAGGCCTTTAAAGTCCCTTTTATCTGTTAATTATTGAAAAGGGGAATGAAAGCTTCTGTTAGGAGCGTCCTCGCCACAAGGTGATCTGTTTGGGGCGCTTGACACTCGGTAGCCGCTTACTAAGCCCTTACGACGGCCTGACCCTCGCCTCTCTGAACTGATAAAATAAAGCTCTTGCCCAGAAATAATAGATGTGTATACCGTAGATTTTAGCGTTGAATAATAGATGTGACAGCGAGAGTAAAAAGTTTGCTGCCCGCCACCGGAAAGCATGACATTGTTGAAACAACTCTCAAATAATGTGAACCCTAATTGGAAAGTAAGGACTCTGCAATTAACTTACCTTCAGTGTACTCGTGCACGCTGGGTGCTGATGAAAGCAACATAAGGTCCATGTTTCAAATCGTAGGTAGGCTTAAGTTCATTATCACTCAGAATTATCAATCTAAAACCTGCTTTAACTGCTGCAGCTAATGCTTAATATCATGGGTTGTGTGTTTGATGTATGCTTATGTTAGGAGGTTAAATCTGATTCGTCTAGGAGAAAACCTTAGCCTCAATTCAATGTATCCCTTTTCAATTCAAGTCATATGGCAGAAACTAAGATTGTTGTGCTTTAAGATTGACAAACCGTTTATGTCCTTGTAACTCCAGTAGAGTAAACAACACACTTGTTTATGGATAATATATCTTGGGGCTCGCCTAAGAGTATTGACAAACTGTTGATGTCCTTGACTATTTTTTTTTATTTTAGTCGTGTAATCATTACATGGCCGGCCCCGTGTTGTTGGGGTAGCGCGCCTGCCTCTCACCCAGAGGCCACGGATTCGATTCCCGGCTCCATCAGGGATTTTAGAAACTAACATGAGGGATGGAATGGGGTGCACTCAGCCTCGTGAGGAATATTGAGTACCTGTCTGACAGTGAGGCAGCGCCCTAGTTACGAAAACCAAGATTAACGGCCAAGGGACCCGATGTGCTGACCACGCGTCAGCCCTATATCTGCAGGCCAAATGGCTGGGCAGTGGTCGCTTGGTAGGCCTAGGCCCTTCATGGGCTGTAGTGCCAGGGGTTATTATTATTATTATTATTATTATTATTATTACATGTTTCAGAACTTAAACAATAAATAACTGGAATGCAATTTGAAGATGTCCCATGCCGCAGAACAGATCGTGAGTGCTTGTACCGGAAGTTTACATGAGCAAAGAAATGAGGCGCAAGGTAGAGTCTCCTGCGCTCGCACAGTTCAAACATGAAAGTAGGAGTAAATTTCTGAAATAATTCTCTTTGCTGTTCTGCTTAGTTTTATTCACCTAACGTTTGTACAAGTTTCCAGCAGGCCCAGTTATTTCCTGATTTAGTTGCATTCCTTGTTAATGCTGGTTCATTGTATCAATTTGCCTTAACGCAGGTCGCATGCATCAGGCGATGATGCTATCCAAATTTTAGAATACTGTAAAACAAGGCCGTCAAATTTAGTTATTTATGAATGTACTAAAAATGGAAACTGGGGTATGTAACGTATACCGCGGGTTTATTATACGCTACTTACTCTCACCAAGAAAATAAAAGACCAATATTCCAACATGCACACATACAGTGAATATTTATTCAACTTACCTTTTTCTACGTTATTTTTGATAATAGGAAATATTGAAACTATCCCGAGGCAATATATAATTTGCTGTAGGTCAACCACGAATTGGAAGCATTCATGATATTACATAGTCAACTGTTAGCATTCTCGATTAGACAGCATTGTTCGTTTACTGCAATTGGAAATCGGTATTTATACATTGGTAAAGGCATACGATATCCTGCAATAAATATTTAGTCTCACATTTGGAACGTCTTTACATGATGTTCCTATAGCATATGATCACCGTCTGCTTCATATTTATTGCGTGTGGAGGCGGCGTGTGTTAGGGAAAGTTGAAACTTGGGAAATTTTGATGAATCGTTTAATGCATGGACTTTACTTCCTGCTTACGCCTGGAGTGACATGCCTTTATATGTGATGAAAGAGAAAACAGTGACTTACTTGAGAGGTTTATAACTTGACGACAGTGGTGTTGAAATGAAGTACGGAAAGACGCAGGTAGTTCTAATGTTATGGTGACCAGTGATACGAAGTTCTTCACTCAGTGACATCATCATTCCTAAAACACATAAAACGTATGTTGCAACATGGAACAAAGGATCGTTCAGATTTTTGTGCATAATTTTTGCTAGCGGATCGAGTCTGCATAGCAGAGACACAATACAAAATTTGTATGAGTCAGGTATGATGTAACATTATATACATTTACTAACAGCATAACGAAACAATCTGATATTTGATTCTATATGAATGACGTCTTTCAGTCATTAAGCCAATGAATAATGTTCCATGAGGAACAGTTCTCTCTCATGAGAGTTAACGTTTATTTAATGAGCTGTGATTTTCATGCGAATTGTTCATTGATGTTGAATCTACAATTGTGGATAGGACCATACGCCGAAGAACAATGTCTCACTTAAGGGTGACAAATAGCTCGTAGATTATGCGAGTAGATTCCTATGATGATCACAAAAGTGTGTGTACTCCAACCATTGATGCCAAATTTTTATGTGTGTATATTTATTATCATTCTGAAGAACGCAATGCATGACGCGGTCGTTGCATGTGTAGTGCGTTGTGAACTGGATCATGAGAATTAGAGTGTAGGGAGATTGCAATTTTCAATTACAGTATCCGACGCAACGAACTCTCCCATTTCATTTTCTATTGCACATATCAAAAAACGTTTTGCATAATATAGGGCAGGAATCGGAATGGTCCTGATGCATGAAGGTATAAAACAGTTGGACACATTATAGGTTAACGTGTTTCCGTACTAATCACATCCACGGGGTTTCTTGGAATAGTCGACAGAATGTCGCCAGCGTCTGTTGTGCCATAAACGACGTTCATAGCATTGTTTGGAACACTTCTTTAATACGTCCTTACTGGTTCTACAGCTTTCACTGAAATACTGCTTACCATTTCGTGCCTACCATGACCAATCTTTCAACATGCACACAGTGAATGATCTTTCTACTCATCTTTTACTACGTTCTTTTTGATAAAAAAATATAGAAATTATCCCCGGGCATTATAATTTGCTGTAGGTCAACCAAGAATTGTATATATGTTGAGTTAGTGACAGCTGTCAGTGTGTTTACACACAACTTAAAGGTGGTATTTTCGGTCAGCATGGTCGCGATAGCAACACAGTCATACGCCATACGGGGGCAATGCTAAACTTTACATGTGTGAATATTCATCATTGATATCAAGATTGCGATGCATGACACGGTTGTTGCATGCGTGGACGGGATCATGCGAATTTGACGAATAATATGTGGGAGATTGGCACACACATCTGAATTAAATACAGATTTGAATTTGTGAAACCAATTTGTCATCGTCAATATGCCTAGAAACCTCAAAAGCTTGGCGATAATATATTTTGAGACACTTTAGTGACTATTTAACTTTACTTACAGACATAAATTGATCATTTTCAACGGATAATATAAGAATTCTGTGATAATTTGTGGGTTAGCTACATGCCGTAAATACGATGAGTTAGTGACTTAGTAGGAGTATTCAAAACGTCCCTCAAATGACAATATTTCACTCCACTTGCTCACGTATATATGATATAACGGTATTGTCACCAGATCTTATGAAAGTTCATTGTAGAAACTGTAAGCACTGCCTGAACGTGTTGGAAAGCGGGAAAAACAGTGAGAACTTTCCGTTGCCGAGGAAGATTAACCATCGTTCTCGTAAATTTATTATTGAAGCTTTTGCAGATGAATGGTGCAACAGTTAACCAATTGAAGTTCCCGATTTGAACTTGCCGACCACACTTGCCTCATTACACATGAATTTTCTTAATAGAGGATCATACAGACAGATACAATAGTCTGACTGCGTGGCTCAGCGGTAACATTCTCGCTTGCTGAGCCCATGCTTGCAGGTTCGAATCCTGGCGCAGTCCTTGATGGTGCGCAAATGCGAGGGAGCCGAGCTAGTAGATTTAATGGCACATTAAAGAGGACCTTCGGGGCAAAATTCCGGCACTCCGATGCCTCTAAAATCCAGAGTAATTAAAAGGGACGTAAACCCAATAGCATTAGTATTATTATTATTACGATTAGACAGATACAACAGGCCTCAGCGGTGTACAGATAACTGGGGATTGATGATCAAGTTTGTTGGATATAATTTACATATAAATGATTAGTCATTGCTGAATTTTATTTGTAGTTTTGTTTATAAAACATTTGGTAACTTACGGAAAAACACAGCCAATTATCGAAAATGTTCTTAAATTGCTTTCTTAGTATCATTATCGACAGCATCTCAACTTGTCTTCTCACATATCAGTGTGTACTCCTAAATTTTGTCTGAGTTTTTGCACGACGGGATTATAGTATTAGGAGAACGCACCATGTCATGTGTACCTATGTTCTTGTTACTGATCGGCTTCAAGCAAATGATTGGATTGGTTCATATTTAAAAATCGTTAAGGTTATCCATAGTGGACAAACATTATAGTTATTTTTTATTTTGATAATTATGTGAAGGTCAAATATTTGTCCAGATGAGCGCCAACTTCGATGAATACTATGCAAGCAGTATAATGTTTGAGGATAATCTGGTTGGAATGATCGACCTACCAAGAGCTTGCAGTGTAACCTACCAGATTTAACAGGACAATTGGGTTTAACGTATTGAAATTAACATAAACACAGATACCTTTAGAACAGTGTTTTCGATAAAGAAAATGAGGAAGAGAATTTTAGGCTAAAGACCAATAACAGTTCTGTTCTCGTGAAACGCTAGTTTAGTAAGATAAACCAAGAAGGACCGATATTATTTTTCACATTGGCCAGTCAATAGCAATGCACTAAATGCAAGTTCAAAGGATAAATTACTCTTAACTCTTCAATGGTACTCCGGTAACCAAGTGGAAGTGCATCAACATTCGTCTAACTTCAATTTGAATACTTGATGTTGGGCACGCATATTGACACTATGTGAGTGCATTTATGGAAAAGTAAAATAAAATCTATATATAAATGCTGAGATATGCTCCGATGATATCTGTGTTGTTTCACAATATAAAACTTTGAGTTCAACGCCTTTTAATATCCTCTTGTTCAGTACAAATATGTGCCTTCAATTTACGCTGCTCTCGTTAAGGGATAAATGGGACGTTTATTTAGCACAATTCAATATGTGAAGTGCCAGCTCTGCCCGTCTGGATGATTGCTTGAATGAGGCTATAATTGATAACTCATGTATTTGGTTGGATGAAAAGAAAACAGCACACGTAATATTGCTTAATTAACCGGGACTGAATAGCGAGTGTTTGCTTAGCAAGTGTGCACGGCCGGCACTGGTTGTTTAATTGTTTTCTCTGGCGAGATGGATCTGCAGTACGGTATCAAATTATAACCCTCAACGCAAAGTGCGATGAAGAGCTTAGAATCTACTAAAATAAGACTAGTTTGGAGATCAACTGGAGTTGAGTGGAAGTTGTTTTGAGTCTTATAATCTAGCGTGAATGAATCTCGATGGCAGTCAGTAGTTTATATTTAGACGATGAGAATTGAAGTTATTTCATGGATTGCAAAATTCTCTCCCAAAATTTATTTGCAGTCATACTTCTTTTAATGAAGGTAAGTAGCATTGTGTGCAGTGAATACAATGATAATGGCCAGTTTTGTAGGGACTACATGCCATTGGCGGGAAAATGGGTGGAAACATACTGGTCTCCCTAATGCAAGTAAACTCCAGGGAAGGATCACTTCATCAGAGGTTCAGAAATACCTCTTTTCTTCTCCTATTATTGAAAAATGGCATTCTTTCCAGAAGGTTAGTAGTGATAGTCTAAAATCAGGGGCAAGCTGTATAAGACACTTGCAATACATGTAGTCTAAAATAATTCATATCTCACGAAACCATGGTCGGAGCTGCACGAATGAGGTCTCGTTGGACTTGAGCTGACGGGGGCATTGCTATGGGCCATTCATTATATATTTTTAAAATTTGGAAACTCGATTTTCGGGTTAAACGTGTTTTATTTTGTGATTTTTGCTGATATCTCGGGAACCAATAAGGCTAGAGACTTGTATGAGGTGTCATTTTTAACGTCGCGTTGCCCTCTTGACGACGATGCATGTTTAGAGTAGATGTGAAAATGGATTTTGGGGTAAAAATGTGATTTTAGACTTTTTGTTATATGTCGCGAACCAATGCTGCTAGGGACGTGTACAAGGACTCGTAGGACTCGGGGTGACGTCCCCTTTCGAATGTGGTAGTTTTTCTTTTACCAAACAATAATTCACAAGGGCATATTTAAAACAATATTGTTTACCTGTTTTTAAATTTTAAATGAAGAGCGGTTGCCAAGACAAGCGGTACCACTGGCATGTGTGTCAACGAGCCTGTCGCCAGCTATGGTGGGGGTATCCCAATAGAGCAATGGATATTTTGGCAGGACGGTGGGGCGGTTTACGACGGTTCGTTTTCCGATATTTGTTATGGCGCACAGATGAACACTAATATTTGAAAATGGGTGAAGTGTGCTAAGATTTGTTTTACCCCTGAAGGGGGTCTTTAACGTGTCAGTCAATGATGATTAGCGAGACCGCTATCTGGCACAGCAGAATGTTGTATAATATGGAAACCTATAACATTTGACCAAGTCATTTGCATGGACGCAAAGAGCCGAAACGCTAAGGTCATTGCCCTGAGATTTTATAAACTAATCATTGGACACGGTGAAAGTGTATGGTTAATGTGTACATGTATTGAGGATGGCCGCTTGCTAATGATTGTCACAGTAAAATGTTTAAGAATAATAACTGTTGGATGTTATAAGACACACACGTTTTGAATGCTACCGCACAGTTCTGCTTGCCAACACTGAGTACAAGACCTCGCCAGGCCATGAAAGCCAAGCTGCTGATAAGACAGGAATGTCTGTGTGGGCAGGAAGAACAGTATCAGGTTACTTGGCTGGTGGTGGCTTGCAGGTCTGGCGTTTAAGCAGAGACTGCATTTTGGCTCTTAGACAGTCGTACTACTGGTGTATAGGAGGCTGGCAGCCATTTTGGTTCTTTATTAAAAAGAAATGAACTAGTATAATAAACACGAATTTTATGAAGCTTAATGAATGTGGGGAGGCGTGGGAACATGTGCGAGACCGATAACAGTTCAAGGTCATAACGCTGAGAAAATACAGACTCTCTCTACTGGTAAGCTGACTGATAAAAATCGTGCTAGTAATGCACTTGGTGTTTTAGCAATCAGACGTATACAGTAGAGCTCTGAACTGAAATTTGGAATACAATCCTTTTTGTTTTCGGTAAGTACATATTAATGATTATTTTAATGATGTAATGCGATTGAACCTTAAATTTGTAGATATTTATAAGGTAATTACTGTTTTTTTATTTGTTTGCAGATAACCGTTATACCATTTATGTCTGAGAGAGAAACCATTGCACTTTTGAGCCCACTAGAAGGAAACACCAACAATCCAGTAAAAGTCAAGGTGAGATCTATTAAATTAACTTGTTTTATTTTTGTTTGATATTTTTTTATTTTAATGAAATGCGTGTATTAACCTGAATTTAGGTATTTATGGTTGTTTTTTTTAGAAATTTGATAAGAAAAGCTTTACTGCTGTAGCAGTCGCTGAAAACCCGAGACGCACTAGAGTGGAACCATTCATTACCTGTACATGACTGCGACGATGATTGCTTTTTTGGTTAAATGACTGTGTATTGGCAACCGGCACAAGACCATAATGGTTGTTGACCGGGAAAGTACAAGGCCATGTTGGATTTTTTTTTAACAAACATTTAAATTCTATTTACGGGTTGTTCCCTATGGATTCAACAAATATCCACAGGTTTGAACAATATAATCTGGACAAAATGACATGACATTCATTTTTGTTTATATATATTGGTTAAAGGGGGATATGAATGACTGCAGCTTTATGAACACATTATGTAGATGGGTTACTGTTCGTGGTGACATAAAGTTTATTTTAAAATATTTTTTTTTTGATTGATATTTTGATATTTTAATGCCAATTAACGTTAAAGTTTTATATACAAGTATTGATTGATTGATTGATTGATTGATTGATTGATTGATTTATTTAGTGATTGTTTATTTTATTTTAAGGTGTAGTCATGTGCCATTAACGTAGTGAACAGACAGTGAACATGCATTCATTATGCATTAAACTACTCTGTGCTCTTGGGCAACGTTAATAACTTACAATAAAGAAGTTTTATTATAACACATGGCGTTAGTACCAAATACAACAAGTGAGCAAGTCGGTTTACCACGTGGGTTAAATTTAAAATCAGAAAACAATCGTTGGTTAATATTTGAATTAGCCTGTTGGCTTTTTGTCAGCACATAAACTTGCTGCGGCTGGCTTTTATTACTTAAACCGAGAAGATGTTGTGCGTTGTGTGTTTTCTTGTGTTGAACTTTCTCACTGGGATGAGGGGGATGATCCCTTTCGAGACCATTTGCGATGGTCTCCTCGTTGTCATTACATGCTTAGAAGAGAAGTGGGTAACATACCAGTGTATCCATTTCACCGAATCAGAAGTCCATTGGCTACTACTTACTTTGCTGAATCACAAATAAATAATCAAGATGTATTACCAACCAACGGTGGTGTTGATATATGTGGTCCATATGCAATAGACAGTGTTGAATTGGCATGTGCTTTTGAAAAATTGGGAGTTTGCAAGACTAAAGCACTAGCACACTCAGAGTACTGGTCTGTTGGAAAACGTTTAGAATCATATAAAATTGTTTGCCCATTAATACTACAACACCTTACCAAAGAGCTAAGTGAAGCTGGATATTTTTATACTGGTGAAGGGGACAAAACAAGATGTTTTCATTGTGGATTTGCTTTAAAGGATTGGCAGATGACTGATGACCCTTTTGTGGAACACGCACGTTTGTTACCTAACTGCAGATACATGGTGTTGCTTAAACGTCCGGAATTTGTGAACACTATTCGTAAAGAAAACGTTATTGCAGCACAAGACATAAAAGTGCCTTTAGAGCTAGAACACGCAGAGCAAATACATGAGGCTAAAAAAAAAGACTTGTCTCACCAACAGATACAAAAGTGTGACCAACAATTATGTAAAATTTGTTATCAAGATGAACTAGTTGTTGTTTTTTACCTTGTGGACACGTGATAGCTTGTGTCAAGTGTGCATTAGCACTTAACACCTGTGCTAAATGTAGAAAAGTAGTGTCTGCTACAGTTAGGGCATTTCTTGCGTAAATGATATAATTTATTAACAATGCATGGTTCAAAATATCTATATCCACATTATTATTACAAGCTGTTGTAGAGTGTCATAGATATGTTTTGTTTTGTTTATAGACTAGTACAATGAATATCCTGAATGCTGTGGGGCAAGCATGTGGCTTAGAGACAAATAAGGTCAGAAAATTGCCAACGCATATTCCATTCCCCATTATCAAGATTCGTAAATTGAAAACAGCATATGGTGATCGTGTACTTTGTGTATGTGAGAATTTTGATACAATTCTGCCTACACGGTTTAATGATATGTCAGAGAGTGTTTTTGATGAAGTGAATAATGCTGTACAACCTGTACACTTAATTTATGATGTTTTTAAAAACAATAGGTGTATGGTCTGTTTTAATTAAATAAAAAACAAATGTCAAACAATAATGGAAATATAAGTGATGACAATAGACTGAAAAAGAAAAAAAAATATGTGTATAGAATAATAATGTTTTAGTTTTTAGTGTTGTCTTTAAAATATTATGATGAAACAAAAAATGAACATAAAGTTTGTAAATAAATGTAAATAATGTTACAATGCTGTTTTATTTTATACAAAGTTAGAATATTTTATAGAGTGTATTGTTTAAGGCCACTATCTTTCTGAACATAGTCAGTGACTGTTAATGGTTAACAATTGCATTAATAGTGGGACGTGGGGATAGCAATTAAGGAAAACAGACAATAACCATACAATATTTTTATTTATTTAATGTAAGTACTTGTAAAATAGTTACATAGAAAAGACAACTTTCTTTTTTGTTCTCTTTTTAACATTGCTTGTTATAGTCTTTAAACACAAAGCTAGCTGTAGATGTTTTTTATGGCTAGCAACGACCAATGATTTTTTAACAGACAGAGTTTTAATGGAAAAACAAAAATTCTACATTCAAAAAACCAACAAGTGGTTGAGTCGATGTACACTGGAAAATAGTTTTGTAAACACGTACAGTCCTTATTTTTTATCACTATTACTAACTAGTCCTTTTTGATCCTTTTGAAATACTACCTCCTGCATATCAAGGGCAGATGACTTCGTAGTTCAGCCCCTTAAAGCAACAACAACAACAACACCTTTTGCATAGTCTGTGATGTTGATGACTCTTGAGACGTGGAAGATGGATTAAACAACAGGGGTTAAACGTTTCTTAAAAAACAATGCACTATTTTGAATAGCAACATTTTTTCCTTGTACTAGATTTTTAGCATTGTCATGATTTTTTGTTGACACTAACAGTCTTTCAATTGGAGCACGACATTGATGATCACTCACACTTAAAACCTCACTATTTCTACTTTTTAGATTGTCTCGCCATTTTTTTTACCTCTGTCTTGAGCATTGCCTTTTACATTTTGTCGTTTATAGTTATAAGAGTAAAAGACATAAAAGGTATACCGGTTATCTGCAAACAAATAAATTAAAAAATCATTAATTACCTTATAAATAACTAAAAATTTAAGGTTCATTAGCATTACATAATTAAACTAATCATTAATATGTACTTACCGAAACAAAAAGGATTGTTTTCCAAAGTTCAGTTCAGAGCTCTACTGTATACGTCTGATTGCTAAAACACCAAGTGCATTACTAACACAAGTTTTACCTGTCAGCTTAGCAACAGAGAGAGTCTGCATTTCCTCAGCGTTTTGACCTTGAACTGTTGTCGGTCTCGGACATGTTCCCACGCCTTCCCACATTCCTTAAGCTTCGTAAAATTCGTGTACCCTATACTAGTTCATTTCTATTTAATAAAGAACCAAAAGGGCTGCCAGCCAGTAGTACGACTGTCTAAGAGCCAAAATTGCGGTCTCTGTTTAAACGCCAGACCTGTTTGCCGCCGCCTGTCAAGTAACCTGATACTGTACTTCTTGCTCACACAGAAATTCTTGTCTCATCAGCAGCTTGACTGTCAAGGCCTGGCGATGTCTTGTATTCAGTGTTGTAAGCAGAATAGAGCGGTAGCATTCAAAACGTGTGTGTCTTATAACATCCAACAGTTATTATTCTTAAACATGTTACTGTAATAATCATTAGCAAGCGGCCATCCTCAATACATGTACACATTAATCATACACTTTCACCGTGTCCAATGATTAGTTTATAAAATCTCAGGTCAATGACCTTACCGTTTTGGCTCTTTGCGTCCATGCATATGACTTGGTCGTCCAAATGTTATAGGTTTCCATATTCTACAACCTTCTGCTGTGCCAGAGAGCGGTCTCGCTAATCATCATTGACTGACACGTTAAAGAGCCCCTTCAGGGGTAAAAAAATCTTAGCACACTTCACCCATTTTCAAATATTAGCGTTAATCCGTCCACCATAACAAATATCGGAAAACGAACCGTCGTAAACCGCCCCACCGTCCTGCCAAAATATCCATTGCTCTATTGGGATACCCCCACCATAGCTGGCGACAGGCTCGTTGACACACATGCCAGTGGTACCGCTTGTCTTGGCAACCGCTCTTCATTTAAAATTTTTAAACAGGTAAACATTTTTTTTCAACATGTTTAACGTTAGGCCCTTTGTGAATTATTGTTTGGTAAAAATCATAACTACCACATTCGAAAGGGAACGTCACCCCGAGTCCTACGAGTCCTCGTACACGTCCCTAGCAGCATTGGTTCGCGAGATATAACCAAAAGTCTAAAATCACATTTTTACCCCAAAATCCATTTTCACATCTACTCAAAACAGGCATCCTCTTCAAGAGGGCAATGCGACGAAAAAATGACACCTCATACACGTCTCTAGCCTTATTAGTTCCCGAGATATCAACAAAAATAAAAAAACACGTTTTACCCCAAAATCGAGTTTCCAAATTTAAAAAAAATATAATGGGTAGTCCATAGCAAGGCCCCCGTCAGCTTGAGTCCAACGACAACTCATTCTTGAACCTCCGCCCATGGGTTCGCGAGATATGAATTACTAGCAGTAGTGCCCGGCTTCGCCTGGTGGATTTATTTGTTTTATGGATGATAATAAATACTACTATAGAAGTGGCACCTGATATTTTACTAACAGAAACCAATGTTTAAAAAATATATAATTTTGTGGTGATGGTGGTGGTGGTGGTGGTAGTTGTAGTGGGGGTGATAAGTAGTACAGTATAATGGACGTAACATTCAGGTCAATTTCTCGTAATGATAATTATGAATAGGGAAACAGCTATTTACTAACTACAGCACTGACACATGTAATTTACAAACAAATTTACAAAAAAAATAGAAAGAACAGTAAGTGAAACAAAAGACACTGCCTAGGGCCTATATCCCATTGGCTGTTAGAAATGTAGAGACCAATAGTGTCGTCTTTTGTCACATAGCGCCGTAGGAAAATAATCAGAACTCTTTGGCAAACTTCGGCTGTCCCGAAATACTGAGGTAGCAATAGTATCATTTATCGCCACAAAGCGCTTAACGATAAGTTTCAGAATAAATGAAGGTTAATTTGAAAGCACCAACGCTTATTGCCTCAATGTCCTGCACCAACACCATTGCACTTATACAGAGGCATAATATTTTCATGATGATAACTGTTTAAAGGGGCCTACGAAATCTTTTTGCACTAATTACCCCCCGTGACTGCAATTTATAAACAGCGCAAGATGCAACTATTTTCGCAATATTCTGCACCAGAAAACTGGTAGGGGTGATGTGATGCAGCCCGAACTGCCCGTCAACAACTTACTTATTAAAATACTCTTACAGTTAAACTACTACGGACATGAATAGTTCTAGGGCCTTAATACGTGGTTTTGAAGTTCATTTTGTCTGTTATTCTAAATGTAGGGAATGGGGAGCGTTGTCCAAAATATCAAGTGAACAGTGTTACCAGCAGGGTTTCAAAGTGTATGTAAAATTTGGTGCAATTAAGAGAAACGGTGTAGATTTGTGATGAAGGGCCTAAATGCAGGGAATGGAGGGGTCTGTCCAAAATTTCATGCAGTCTGTGTTACTCGCAGAGTTCCAAAGGGTAAGTATACAAATTGCCGTTGAGATCGGTGAAACGGTATAGATGTGTGCCAAAGGGCCTAAATGCAGGGAATGGTGTGGTCTGTCCGAAATTTCATGTAAACAGTGTTACTCGTAGGGTTCCAAAGGGTAAGTTTACAACTTTTGGTTCAGATTGGTGAAAGGGTGTAGATTTGTGCCAAAGGGCCTAAATGCAGGGAATGGACTGGTCTGTCATAAATTTCATGTAGGCAGTGATACTCGCAGAGTTCCAAAGGGTAAGTATATACATTTTGGTTCAGATCGGTGAAACGGTGTAGATTTGTGTCAAAGGGCCTAAATGCAGGGAATGGAGTGTTCTGTCCGAAATTTCATGCAGACTGTGTTACTCGCAGGGTTCCAAAGGGTAAGTTAAGTATACAAATTTTGTTTCTGATCGGTGAAACGTTGTAGATTCGTGCCAAAGGGCCTAAATGCAAGGAATGGACTGGTCTGTCCGAAATTTCATGTAAACAGTTTTACTCGCAGGGTTCCAAAGGGTAAGTATACAAATTTTGGTTCAGATCGGGGAAAAGGTGTAGATTTATACCAAAGGGCCTAAGTGCAGGGAATGGACTGGTCTGTCATAAATTTCACGTAGACAGTGTTACCATCAGGGTTCCAAAGGGTATGTACAGGGTCATTCATATAAAATAAGAACGCCAAGCGGCTGCTTTGTTCTCCGCTGTTGCGGTGACCTTCACCGAGCACGTGGCGCGCCACGGCCCCCTGCTTTAAGCGTGTGTACAATCCAGATATGCTACAGATGCAGCGGCCTTGCTAGCGTGTGTACAATGCTGAAATCTTACTTCAGTTAATTAGTTAGTTATTGTTGTTTTAAGGGGAGGAACTACGTGGTCATCTGCCCCTCTTAACACAGATTGAAGTATACAAATTTGGAATTTAATTTTAATGAAACAAAAAAAAAAAACTAATAATCATAAAAATAACTAACATTTACGGAAAAACAAAAAATCATCATTAAAAAACGAACAAGTCGTTGAGTCTTACCTTATAAAAGATGTTGGAAGTGTCGTCCTTCCTGGGTTATACAAGCATTGTATCTGTTAACCACATTCTGGCTGACGCGAGCGAGTTCTGCCACTGTAATGTTCCTGATTGCCAGCGTAATGTTTTCTTTCAGTTCCTCCAATGTGTGAGGATTTGTTCGATACACTTGTTCTTTCAGTTTACCCCACAAGTAAAAATCACACACTGTTAGATCTGGAGAACGAGTTGAAAATAGACCAACACTGATCACTCTGTCTGCAAACACTTCCGAGATTGTAAGAAGGGAATCTTCTGCTGTATGAGCAGGGTCTGAATCTTGTTGAAACTACCCTCGCGATTTTTCTTCTTCCGTTAACTGATTGAAGAACGGCTTCAAAATGTTATCTTGGTACCTCTCTGCATTTACTGTCGTCTCGAAAAAAATTGGCCCTATTATTCTTCCGGCACGAACAGCACACCAAACACCGATCTTCCTACCATAATGAGGGACTTCATAAACACCATTAGGGTTTTCTGCACACCAATAGCGAGAGTTATGACTGTTCACACGCCCATTAAGTTGAAACCAGGCCTCATCCGAAAAGAACACAAGCTGTGGGTCAAATAAACGATCATTCAATGATGCAAGATACCACTCAAAATATCTCACTCTTGTGGCTGGATCAGCAGGTTTTAAACATTGGGCCCGTGTAAACTTGTACGTTTTGATATGTAACAGCTTTGTAGCTCTGTATGCAGATGAAACCGAAACCCCTACTTGTTGTGCTAATTTTGTGAGTGATTTATTCGGAGACCGTTCAAGATTCTCGCCAATGTCATCTAACTTATCCTCTGTTAAAACTGTTCGTGCGCGCGTATGTTTTTATTGAGCACCGAGCCAGTAGTGTCAAACTTATTTGCAATTACGTGAATCTGTGCTAGTGAAGGTGGCACTTCATCAGGAAATTGCTGAACAAATGCTTCACGTACCCGCCGAGCCGACTCGTACTTAAAATACGTTTTACATAAAAAATACGATGTTGCAATGATAACTGTCTCACCGTGTTAGCACTTGAGGTTTAGACTGGCGACTGAACACCTGCACGCTTATTGCAAGGTCAAGTTTGGTAATGTCAATCTGTTATTTTTATACAGTCCATCGGAACTTGGAAAAAAAAGAAGAAAAAAAAACAGTCCTCTTATGTACTATGCGCGCGCTTTCAATACTACAGCAGGGGACCGTGGCGCGCCACCTGCTCGGCGAAGGTCACTACAACGGCGGAGAACAAAGCCGCCGCTTGGCGTTCTTATTTTATATGAATGACCCTGTATACAAATTTTGGTTCAGATAGGTGAAACGGTGTACGTATCACTAACCATAATGCCAGCGCATGCGGATAGAGCAGTTCGGGTGCACATGTTCTACCAACTTACTGAACAAAAATCAATCTTGAAGGTCACCTGAGAGGTGTAGCCTAATGATACATAGCCTAAACTATTCCTCTTGAATGAGGCTATCATATAAAAAAAGAATTTTTTGAATCGGACTGGTAGTGCCAGAGATTAGCGTGTTTAAACACATAAACACACAAACACACAAAACACACAAACTCTTCAGCTTTATTATATTAGTATAGATTTCGACTACATGTATTGCAAGTGGCCTATTCAGCTTGCCCCTGAGTTTAGACTATCACTACTAACCTACTATTTCCATTTCAAATGAAGGGTAAGCTGCATAACTTCATGTTACTGTTCAATCATACTTATTCGTAGGCCTATTATCGTTACTTGTTTTTCAGTCAATATTGACTCCAAGGTGCTACTCGAGGTTGGATGGTGGTATCGGTGAATCGCACGTCAGCTAAGCCGTTCTGACCAGACTTTTTGGGCGTGTTGCTACCAGTGGGTGAGTGAGGCTGCGCACACTCGGTGACATTGCTTAGGACGCCCTTGAATGACCACCAGGACGATCTTCGAATTGTCCGAGAAGCATATACAACAGATCCATCAATTACGGCACCCTCCACCCTGTGATGATGGCACCTTCCTTACAAGCCCCTGTGTCGACCTGCACGGTTCCCAGGTGTTTTGTTTAAGGAAATGTTTTCTCACGGCACGCATTACGTGTCCTGCTATTGACCTCCATTTCCAGTGGTGTCGGGACCGAGAAACCTGGCCTAATACAGTCTACAACCGGGCTGTCTCTAGTGACGAATCTATGTTCTCTTTGTGCTCCGATGACGGGCGTGGTCGTGCCTGGAAACCTCGTGGTGCGCGTATCCACTCGGCGTTTTCTGCGGCACATTACACTGCCCCCACTGCTGGCATAAATGTTTGGGGGCGAGTCATCACATATGAAAGCTGGTCACCCCTAGTTGCACTACGAGGGACAATATAGGCGCAGCGATATGTGTAGGATATTCTTTGTCTATTCACTCATGGAAGTAGGTACATCCAGGTGGTTTATTTCAGCAAGATAACGCTCGACCACACGTTACGCTGGATGTAATCATGCTCCCATGGCCCATCAGATCCCCAGATTTGTCACTTATCCAATATGTCTGGAACCACCTGGGATACAATTTGTGGAAGCCGAGGACTGCTCGAGATCTGATAAACCAGTTGCAGCAAATGTGGACAGGTATAGTGCAGGATACAGTAAGAATCTTGTATGACCTCATGTCCACCCGTATTACAGCCTACATCCAAGATAAGATAGATCAACAGGTTCGTATATGGACGATATATATATATATATATATATTAGTTTGCTCTGATATTATAGTCATGTGTACATACTGCGCCCGATTGCGAATTTTCGATTTAGAGATCAATTGCAGCTTGAGATTGATTGCTAAGAAGTCACACTGGAACAGCTCTGAGCGCGCGCCGGAGTGCGATGTCATCTCTTTGTGCACTTTAATTTGACTTGATTACCCTGCATTTTTTTGAGCTTCCTGTATTTTTACTATTTTTGGAAACATTTGGAATCAGTCGGAAGCAATATTTTCCAATTTAGGAAATATTTAACATGTTTGGGAAAAGGTATAGCAATGCGGATATGTGAAATAGAATAATTAAATGAGTACTTGACTCAAGCGGTTACAGCTTAGTTCCGCCAACTACGACGACTACATTTGATTTGTCAACCCTCGGGGAAGGGAGACGTGTTTGTCTACCTGTGAAGTGGAAAAACATGGACGCGTAAATCTACACTTTATCTGTGTGAGAAATTGATAAAACTGTGCATCACTGCAAGTACAGTGCAGGAAGAAGTTGTTTTTCGTAAGTTACGTGTATTTTTAGGCAATATTTGCCGGACTTATAAGTTTGCACATGGTGCACGAACTGAAGACACTGTGCGGCCACATGGCCGCCTGTAAAACTTTCTCATCGAAAGCATAAATGGACATCTACGTGAACTTATTGTGTATTACCACTGTTTGGTAACGTGGAAGGTGAAACTTTGGAGAATCCTAATTATACAGTACAGGGTTATCACGATAATGTACGATCACGTGGTGTGACGTTGTGTGTAAAGATTGCAGTTTTAGTGAGGAAATATCACCTCAATGATATTCATAAATCCTATGGCGGAGTGATGAGTAAATTTGTTATAACCGCACAAGTGTAACGTCAATGTTACTAGTATTCTTTCAATACGTCAGATAACTAAATTCTGTGAAATATGCTATCATCATGACCACATGCTGGAATGGAATATTAGCCCACCTGAGATTATATCCTTTTATTTTACGGGGGGATAAAATAGAGTAAGACACCATGTCTTGGGAGGGCGACGGAATTTGGATGTATTGTAGCCCATAAATAATGGCTGCGAGAAAGGCCATGACTCGCCAAAAGACATGGGCGAGGCACGAGCGAACACCGGCAGAATGTAAGTGAAACAACGCTTCGATTACCTTACTGTAAGGGTAATAAAGGATTAGATTAGTTTTAGATGGTCTAGCTTAAAACCACATTATCATAGGTAGACAACTTCCTTTATTTTTGAATTATCGTTGGTCATCGTATCTTTTGGTCACAAACCTGGAGGAAGGCTATTCTGTAAATAACACTGTGTATAAATTTCTTTTACGAACCGAGTGCATGGCTACGTTACATTGAGCAGTATAAAGCTTCAGGATGCTATGACATAACAGAGAGATCAAGTGGAATGCTAATAGATGTCTTTCAAGGCTAATTGATGGCCAGCATTATAGAATACAAGAAACAGTTCGCTGGTTTGTGGCAAGTTTTTCGTATACGAATTGTGAAGTCTGTGAGCCAGTAAACTTGATATTTTTATGCGAGATGCGAACCTGTTTTTGAAGTCACACGGTAGAAAAGAGGAGGCTTTGTTTTATTATTCTTACGTATTACTCTCATAGTGATTTATTTATTTCTTAGATATTGTGGATAGAACTTTGAGAGGCTTAAGACATTATCTAAGAAATATTTTACCTTCTGTTTCTGGGCAGTTTATATTCGGATTTACCGATTTGTACCTCTCAGAAGTAGGCTGGGGATCTGTGATTTTATCAATAGATTTAGTGTGATTTTAACTTAAGCCTGGCATCATTCTTTCATGATTTCTTTGTGTTTTTCTTGTGTATGTATTCCGCTAGGCTGGTCGTAAGAATAAAGCTCTCCTATTTCCGACACCCCCGAGTGCAGTTTCTTATGCTAGGCCAGTCTATGAATGCATTTTTCTCCGAGTACTGTGTTTTGACCAGAAGAGGGTCTCGGAAGGGCTGTTTAAGACCGGCAGCTCCCCGAAACTCTCGTCTCACGGGCACAATACGTATGTGTATATATATGAATGCGTGTACAGGTTGCCTTCAATGAATTAGCGTTGATTTCCATCCTTTTAACGAGCTGGTAGGTCTACCTAAAATGTCACTACAAAGAGTCCTCACATTGTGTAGTAGCATATCGTTGTTTATTTTTGTGTTGGATTTATGAACTCACGCTGTTTTGATATACATATGTACAAAGGTATGCTTTGAAACAGAGGCATAGATTTTTGATGCTGAAACATAACATTTACTTGTCAATTACTAGTGTCACCTACATGTGTACTAATTTTTGATGTTTACAACTGCGAGCTAGGATGCATTATTATTATCCTTGTTTTTGTGCCCCGGGAATTGATGGACCTCCCACATCTATTTAAATGTGACCGCATGTATTATGCATTGTAGTGGATGTCTGAGGGTCGCGTACACAAAATGGTGGTGAGCAAAGAAATTCAAAGTCTTTTCTATTTATAGGATGGAACAGTAAGCTTAAACGAACTTGCATTAACGACATAGAACTAAGTGTTTGATGGCGACGATGACGATGATGATGATGATACTAATAATAATAATGAAATGAAATGAAAAATCCACAGCCTGCTTCCAGTCTCCGACCGGGTCAGGAATGGAATGAATGAAGCCCCCATCTAGCGGCGAGGATATGAACTGTGCCGGCTGCCGAGGCCTGACGCACTCCTCTGGGGCAATGATTAAATGAATCGCCGATGAAATGAAATGATGTGGAGAGTGTTGCTGGAATGAAATTTTGACAGGGAAAACCGGAGTACCCGGAGAAAAACCTGTCTACCTCCGTTCTGTCCAGCACAGATCTCACATGGAGTGACCGGGATTTGAACCACGGACCCAGCGGTGAGAGGCCGGCGTGCTGCCGCCTAAGCCACGGAGGCTTAACTAATAATAATAATAATAATAATAATAATAATAATAATAATAATCGTAATAGTCAACAGTCGGAAACAATACAGCATATTACATCAGCATGTAGGTATTTCCTGGCGGCGGAGCACAAAAAAAGGCATGATGCAGTTGAAACAATCTTGCATCAGGAGTTGACTGATAAGCTTCAGCTTCGAAAATAAAAGAAATTCCATATCACCAATATCAGCCAGAGTGTGTTCTTAAAAAAATTGAATACAAGTTGTATTGAGACTGAACTATTCTGACTAATCAATCGGTATCACACAGCAGGCCGGATCTGGAGGTTGTCAGCAAGAAAATGAATCAAACTACATTGATTGATGTTGCGATTCATAACATCAAGAATCTCCTGTCAAAACACATAACCTGTGCCACTGAGATGTCTGTACTAGCGTGAAATATTGTACATTATTATGTGAATTATGACATGACAGTCAGAATTCAAACACAAGTTAAATATATTATTATTATTATTATTATTATCATTGTTTTATACAGAACATACAACACATTGTTGGTAACTCACAACATAACTATACGGGATTTAGGGAACCAAATTATGGTTACTGGAACAGCCACTTCTAAGCAGGAAAGTCGCCACCCATGAACTTCCAAACGATTCGGGTTGTTGAAAGAACTACTGCCTTCTGCATTAGTTTGTACAGCTGCGTATCCAGATCCAGTTCTTTAAGGTCTTCGGGCAAGGTCCTTGGGATCATGCCCGTACTTGAGACAAGGATAGGTATGGTCTTGACCCGTTCTACCCGGCATTGCCTTTTGATAGGACCGACCAACTCGCTAGATTTGCTGATCATCTTGCTGATTGGATGTCAAAAAACTGAAAATGGCAGGTGACTTAGAATATCCATCGGAAAGAGGAAATGGATAGGTACCCACCATTATCAACCAGACCGATTTTAAAATTTCAATGTCGTTCGAAAGCCTATGCTGAGTACTCTAAATGCCAAAATGTCCTAACATAATGTTTTTGTGTACGTTTTCCGGAAAATGGAAAAAGTACCAACGGTTTATCTACCAGGCCGCTTTTCACAACTTAATAGCGAAAGAAAACCCATCCATATTATTTTAATCAAATCCAACGTAAATAATTGTTTTGAATAATGAATGCGAGCTAACAAACATTTAACTCCAAAACAAAGGCAATAATTTGAAAATAAGCAATTCATAATGGAAAGGAAGAAATTTCGACAGGAAATCGGTGTATTTTCCTGTATGAGAGGAACGTATATCCAAATTTACTTAATAATGTATTAGAAATTGCCGTTAAAGCTTTCTTTTTTGGAGCGTATTGCATTATTCCATGAAACGGGCCCTATTTTCTTTTCCTTGTGGAACATGATTTTAACGTAGCCAAGCCATGCAGGGAACATATTATTTTTCTCAATTTTTCAAATTTTCCCAGTTTTAAATAGGCTACAGTAATCGAATTTTATCCGTGTGTTTACATGCATGTATGTTCGTTTGTTGTAAGTGCCTCTTTAATTACTTTTTATCATCTGAACAGACTTGAAAGGATAGTTCTGCTGACGCACTGACGCCAATATTCCAATGTTGTTTCCGTAATCGTCATCAATACAACATTTCTGTGCCGCGACGTATTTAACGTGTATTCATTTTTTTCGTAAACTGCTACATTTAAGCAATAATCAAATACATTGGCTAAATGAAGGGGTATAATAAATTCATTCAGCATCTTTCGAACACATAACGAGTTAAAAACCAACATCAATGCCGTAGTATAAATGTTGTTGTTGTTGTTGTTGATTCCTTTAGAGGCTTTGCGACGACGCGGTCATGTTATCCCGTGTAGAGCAGACGCAAGAAAAGCATGCCGAAAAGAGGTGCGCAGATCTTCGGCCATGTTCGGGTGTTCGTGAGTGTTCGGTAGTGGCATACAACGCCCCTCCCACTTCCCGGCAGTAGCTGGCTAGCAGCAGTTCTGAACGGATCGTCTGCCCAGGTTTGGCAGGCTGACTGTGGCTGGGGTTCAAGTGAGATCTCAGCTGTAGACCGTCTCGGAGCGAGCTGAGTTCTTGAAGAGTTGAGTGAGCAGTTAGCCCGGTAATGAGCATTACAGGAGCCCCGCAATGAGCATTAAAATACGCCGATTGATATTGGTATCTGCGCATCGTTGAGTTTCGGCAAGCTTTTCTTGCGTCTGCTCTACTTGGGTGTGCGTAGAATTTGTCTGACAACCTGTATTACTGTGATGTCTGAACTAGTGTGTGTATTTGTAATTGAGGTAGGATTTGGGTTGGACGTGGCCGTGGCCTTCAGATGGGTAACATCCTGGCATTTGTCTGGATTTGAAGTGGGAAACCACGGAAAACCACTTCCAGGATGGTTAAGGTGCGAATCAAGCCCGGGCATCTGAACGTGTGTGATCAATACCAGTATAGGAAAAGATTGAGAAGTTCCGTAAAATACAAGTAGCCCACCTTTCATTTCAAATCCAATGACCTATCAATATCTTTTAACAATTCTATGGAATGAAAGTCAATACAACTTATTTCATGGTTTTGCGTATATCATATACTGGCAATAACCTACAGTCCATATTGGTAAAGAAGAGACACGAGAATCCCAACTGTGCCACATAGTCCACACGTATAGGCTACATTGTAAGTTGATCGTTTATAATCCACTGAGATGCGTGAAATTGCACCTCTCAAGTCGCAAATATCTTATAAACACTATTTTCATGGCAATTTGTCTCATGATGACTCAATTGCAACATTTTGTATACTCTAGATTGCAGTCGTACATAATTTTCAGTTTGAGAGTTTTGTGGCTTTTGCAGGCCTTTGTTAAACTATTATAGTATTTCTTTAATTATGTTCTAATATTTCTTATTTTATGTTTTGTGGTACTCATGACAGACTTTTTGATCGCAAGCCTATAAAGTCGATGGATTTATTTATCAACAGCAGAGAAATGCTCTTGTTACATGTCCAAGACTTTTCTTCCACAAAATGTTTGCTATTGCTCAGTTTAAATACTTTCATGGTATACATATACATTTTTAATAGTACGTCCAGCCACCATCTAGAATCTATGGGGTCACTGTTCGTTTGCATTAGGAACACGAAGCGCCTTATAAGGTTCTATTTTATTACTAAAGATCTTTATGTGGCTCTAGGATACCGAAAGTTATTAATTTATCTTGAAATTTCAAGATGACCACTGTGCGCTATATTCAATGCAAAAGTTACAATTATTACAAAGTTAGAGTTCTTATATGTTACTCACGACTTTGCAATATTCGTCTTAATTACTGAATTTTATTCTAGTTTGTCGATTTTAATGTTATTTATTTTATTTATTTTATTTTATGTCTTCGGTAGTGGCGAAGTTAGGGCTCATGGCCCTCTCTTACACTTAACCACGAAATATGGTACCAGTACATAGCTTATGACAATTTCGAAAATACAAAAAATATTATGATGATAAATAAGGAGTAAATTAATTATGCTAATACTAATATTAGTAAAAAAAAAGGCACATGAATAATGATAGTAAAAATTATAACAATACAAATAATAATAATGATCACAATGTCATAGACCTTTCTATAATATCCTGGATATAATCCTCGCTCAGTCATACGTCCAATCATCCATCACCATTCACACGGGGCAATCAGCAGTATTCAACAGGTAATCTCGGCATGCGGCCTTAAATTTATTTATTGTTGTGGAATTTCTGATATCGGGAGGAGTTGAATTCCATAGTCGAGACCCAGCTACAGCAAAAGAGCGGTTAAACATGGATGAGTGATTGATGGGGACGGCGAGGGAAGAGCCAGATCGAGTGCTTCGATTATGATATGAGGACAAGTAACTAAATTTTGATGACATGTACGTGGGGGTGTTTTCATGCAGAAATCGATAGATGGATGTCAACAAGTGAAATTACGGCGTTCATCAGGTTTAAGCCATGAAATAGCACGGTAGCGTGGGGTTATGTGGGCATCGTATCTTAGATTGAAAGCGAACCGAAGACAAGAGTTCAATGCTTGTTGAAGTTTCATTGTTTGTCCATGAGTCGCGTCAACGAGAACGACGTCACAGTAGTCTAGAATTGGTAGTATTAGTGTCTGGATGAGTTTAATCTTAATGTCTAGTGGTAAAATATTCTTATGGCGCACGAGTGGGTGAAGGGATGCGTATATCTTTTTACGTGTATTTCTTATATGTGGTGACCAGTCAAGAGTTTCAGTTAAGGTTAACCCAAGGTTCCTTACTTCTTTACTAAAGGGGATGGTGATTGAATTCAGTGTTACTGGAGGCACAACGTAGTTGTTTTTTAATGAGTTTAGTAACATGAGAGCCGATGATGATAGTTTGGGTTTTCTTAGGATTGAGCAGGAGAGAGTTGTCATCGGCGTATACACTAAGTTGATGGATATCAGTGTTTATATCCCTTATTGCATTTTATATATTGTTGATACTAGTGTGGCAATATATTTGGAGATCATCTGCATAAAGGTGATGTTTATTATAGTTAATTGTGGAGGAGATATCGTTGATATAGAGCACGAAAAGTAAGGGCCCAAGGACCGAACCTTGGGGGGTTCCTGCCTTTTTCTGACGCCACTGTGAGGTGGTGTCCTGTACAATCACACGCTGATTTCGACCCGTTAGGTAAGCAGAGAAAAAACTTATGGCTTCGGAGCCAAGAAGGGATTTTAGCTTCTTCAATAGGGTCGGTATATCTATGGTGTCAAATGCTCTGCTGAAATCGAGGAGTGTGAGTATTGTTACTTGTCTTTGGTCCATTGCTTGTCTGATGTTATCAGTCACCTTAAGTAAGGCAGTAGCTGTGCTGTGCCCCTTCTTGAAACCAGACTGGAATGGGTCAAGTAGAGAGTGAGTGTTCAAATATTCCAGTATTTGGGTTTGTACTAATCGTTCCTGTACTTTGGAGAGAGCAGGGAGAATAGATACAGGGCGGTAGTCGGACGGTAACAGTGGGCAAGGTACCTTAGGAAGAGGGATCACGTTGGCGTATTTCCAGATAGAAGGCAGTGTGCCATTGTTTAAACAGTAATTAAAATGTGTGTGAGAATGGGGAGAACAGCACCAATAATGTAATGTATAAATTTTATAGGTATATCATCAATCCCGCTCGCCTGGGATCTAATGGAATACAAAACTCTCTTAACTTCATTAGTGCTTACGTTACGAAATGCAAAGCTGGGTCGATCTGGTGGTGGAAATGATGGGCCGTGACTGGCAGCGTTATTTGGGCTGGATTGAGTATCTGCATCCGTGAAATATGCATTTAGCTCGTCTAGTGGAATGTCAGGTATAGGTTGTTTCCTATGCCCAAAGCACCGAGTTGTTTCCACGCTCTAGCTGTGTTTAGTCGGCAGGTTGTCACGCTATCACCATCTTGAATGAACTGAGAGTCTGTTCCTTTCCTTTACGCATACTAGGTCGCACCTTGTCACGAATGTTAGTTACTGTAGCTCTTAAGAGTTAAGAGTTATTTATTGTTATATTTTATAATTTCAAGATGACGGCTGCGTGTAAAATTCACGGTAGTGCTACCTCTACAGCAAATTTGGTTCCACTCGGGTTCGTCGTGTTTGAATTGATAGGGGGACAGACATATACACACGTAGGTTACACATTCACACTGATATGGTCATAACGTTGGTAACAGAGAGTCCTAGCAAAAAATGTGAACTTTGGCTCATTCGATCATAAGTTATGGATTGTAATGTTTTCTTGATTCACGCGAATGCCATCTGGAAATTTCCTGGCTGATGACCTTGTCGTTCGGGCACCAGACATTTCCTACCTGAAGAAATGTTTCTCAAAAAAATTGGTGGTTATCTAAGATTAGTTTAGGCACAATTTTATTTAAATTTTGAACATTTGAGAGGCAGACCTATTATTTTCGTTAAGATGGCGGCAATATAGTGTTTGAATTGTTATGGGGGGAGGCAGAAACATGTACACACACAGACATACACGTACATTTGGCACCCGTGTAGACCTTGAAGTCTACGTTCATTTTTCTACAAAATTCGGAAGTAGGCTTATAAGGGGGATAGGCAGACAGACAGATAGACTGACAAGCGCACAGTTAGGCACACATTTAAACCCTGATAGATATCATAATCCTACATTTGCACCATTTTTCAATGTTAAAAAAGGGGGAAGATATATAATTAAAATGGTTTGTGGAAGGTTTCAAAAAAATGCATTAAACTACTTATTTTACGTATGAAAGTACTGTGTGACACACACCTATGAGTAACATGAATATACTCTCAACTAACAAATAAAGTGAAACTGAGGTTGTATCATTAGCGGAAAATAAATGACGTAGTAGTAGAACTTCACGTCAAAATTAAATGAAAATGGAATATCAGCAATACTAATTAATGGCGCAACGAATGTATCTTCGAGAGTTGTAAGGAATCGTGCATGTCATTGTAAGTGAGAGAAACATGACCTGATTATTCTTGTTGATAACATAAACTCCTAAATCATCAACC
Source organism: Meconema thalassinum (assembly GCA_946902985.2). NCBI lineage: Eukaryota > Metazoa > Arthropoda > Insecta > Orthoptera > Tettigoniidae > Meconema > Meconema thalassinum. The sequence goes on from OX336389.2 coordinate 655,343,773, forward strand.
ATATGATAGGAATGTCAAGTGTCCTTCGGGAGTGTAAAATCCCTGCATGATTACCCCCCAAAAATTAAAATAACATATGCAGTATATGTATACTGTATATGTAAGGTTTGTGTGCCACAGAATTCATAAGTGCATAAAATATATTTTCATCCAAGATGATAGAGATGCAGGTCACTTCTGGGAGGTTTCAACCTCGTATATCTATTTCCTCCATTAAAACAACAAAACTCTTCAGATTAATCCTTTCTCATGATCAGCTGACACTTGAGCCACAAGCTTGATCGTTACTACATTCCACAAAATGTTGCAACTGAATGGGACACTAGACATTTTAACTATGGTGACCATGCAAAAGTTTCTAAGTAATACAGTTGAGAAGGCAATAACAAATATGAAAATGATTGTTTGAACGTTCTTCATTAGTAACAAATAGGTCCGTGACGAACTAAAAAGCCTACTTTTCTTTAAATTTAAAACTCAGTCCTTATTTCTCTAATTATACCAATTTAGAATATTTACTTTATCAACGGATGTATGTTGGTGGCACTGGCGTTGTGAAATTTGTTCAAAACAAAACTGAAAGTTATCATTAAAGTGATGGAAGCCTAATTCTATTAGAGAAAGCTTTCAGTCGACGGTTCTCAATATCTACGAATCGATTACAGCAATCAACTGAAAATTTGTATGTTGATAGAGGCTATTAACATAAGCTCACCTAATGGGTTTTTCAATAACCTGGTGAGCACAAAACCAACATGGCGGTGACGCGTATTTTAATATTTAAATAGATTTATCTCGCTACTTTCATCCAAGTACTGTGAATCTTGGCACATTATATCTTCATACAAGCCATAATATACCGACGATCAATTTAATAACATTTTATGAGAACTTAGGAATGGCAGCTGTGCAATTTAAAAAATACCCGCTTTTAATTCTCGTGCTCTTATCAAGCCATATACATGTAGTTTGGTATAAAGAACTATAATTAAAATATCTATCTGCTGGCATATAATTCTATAACCTATATATGAAACAATCCAACATGGCGTCGTACAATATATTCCATCGATCACAATATCTCCGAAACTATTTATGCAATCAAACTGCATGTTTGTACATGGTGATGGAGGACTATTAACTATGTACATACATGTGATATTCCAAATCCTGAGTTACACTAAAGCAACCTGGCGGCCAGGTGATTTTCAAATATTTCAAATGATTTATCTAATGATCTAATCACCCAATAACAATGATGCTAAGAACAGCGAATCTTTATTCATAGCTTAGTATAAAGACATCTCATGTTCAATTGTTTTCAAAAATTCATGATGGCATCAGTTCAAAATTGTAAATCCTCGTTTTGTTATTTTATCTCTGGTACCCTATTCAAGTGATTGAAGAGGGGATTCATATTTTAGGTTTTTATAATAATCATAAAACATTGGCAATACATTCTGTAGCTTACTTTCCGTTAATCACAGAAAATGTGCATTTGACCTTTCTTAAATTAAAATCCCGTGATGCGTAACAGAATGATGCTATCTCGTGGGAGGAGTCTTAGTCACTGATACTGAAAGTTGTATATTCTAGCAAATAATTTCTCAATGTAATGGTGTTGGTGGAGACATAGTTCGTGTATCAAAGGCTATTTATTATACAACACACGGAGAATCCTTTCAATAGCCAGGGGAGATTTTAATGGAAAAGACCAGTAGGATATATGAAAATAAGCTATTTAGTTCTTCATGGAACTACGTCTTAAATATGACCTTACCGGCCGCAGTGGCCGAGAGCGCTAATGCGTACCTCGTGCCTCGCTGGCATCGGGAGAGCGTGGGTTCGAATCCCACCTCGGCCGTCCTAAACATGGTTTTCGTGGTTTCCCATTTTCACTACCAGGCAAATGCCGCGACGGTTCCTTTCAATAGGTCCACGGCCGATTTCCTTTCATAATCCCTTCCCTGACCCGTCCTGAAAAGAAAAATACATGGCCATTGGCTGCATGAATAAAAAAAAAGATCAAATATGACCTTGGGGTGTCCTAGTATAGATCTTCAGTCATACCCTATTTGATTTAGATAGCTACGGCCGTTTCGGAATTGATAGCGTCGGGGTCACACACACAGGCAGGACAGATAGACACACAATCACATATGCCTGGATTGATCTCATAAGTGTACTCTTTCATCATTTTTGCAAAATATTAAAAGTAGGATGCGCATATACATTAATAACCACTGCAGTAATCAACAAAACTTAAAGTGTAAAGGTTGGTCAGTTAGAGAGTGTAAACCTAATGCAATTTGAGCTCATTTAGTTCAAGATGGCAGACGGGTGATATTTTCGACCTTTACAATTACTAACTCAGAACTAATTAACGCGATTAACATGCAATTGACCATGAAATCAATAGTATTTAACGGATTATTTTGCTCATGAATAATAATAATAATCATAATAATATATTAAGATTATGAGGTTTGAAGTCATTTTTCAGTGTCGCCTTAGTAAACAAAAGTATGGTGCTTTTCAGTCGGTCAACACGAATGTACCCTAAAAGAGTTGGGTTATACCCTAATCCTGAAAAAAGAACATGAGATTAATAAATACACTAGGATGACCAGTTTCAATCATCAAGCGATCATCATCAAATCCATTACACGTAGGCTTGTAAAATTTATGTTTGAAAATACAGGTGAAAATATTTACAATATGTACAATTATTTTGTTGTAGTGTTGGTAATGCAACTTGTCAGTGTATGCTAGTTGTAGTATATATGGTGTTAGGTGAAATGCTAAAATGGTGATAGAAATCCGGAATTTGTCTGTTTGGAGTGACTATATGGTTGTAAAAGTCAACTATGGTTGTACTGTATAGTGCAGGCTACTTATCAGGTTGGATGTCTTCCACGCTGTAGCTGCGAGTAGTATCAACGGTCGACCGCCACTAGTGCAAGAGGGAAGTTGATGCTAGTCGCAGCTACAGCGCGGAAGACATCCAACCAGATAAGTATTAGCCTGCACTATACAGTACAACCATAACCATAAAGTCACTCCAAACAGACAAATTCCAGATTTCCATCACCATTTTAGCATTTCACCTAACATCATATATACTACAACTAGTATACACTGACAAGTTGCATTACCAATACTGCAACGAAATAATTGAACATATTGTAAATATTTTCACCTGTATTTTCAAACAGAGAGTTCACAGCCTAACTCTAATGGATCTTAGGATGATCGCTTGACGATCGAAACCTGTCATCCTAGTGTATTTATTAATCTCATGTATCTTTTTCAGGATTAAGGTATAACCCAACTCACTTAGGGTACATTCGGGTTGACCGACTGAAATGCACCAAACTTTTGTAATATATTAAGAGTTCTATCCATACAGTGCAAGGCAATGTTGAGTTTCAATTGTAAATCTGCAATTCCGAGGCGTAGTGAATTCAGTAACCAACGTATAGCTTTATTCAATTCACAATTTGTTCGTGAAGACTGTTATGTTTCATATAAGTACTGGGTCATTATCTTGCTGCATTTTCACAAACATGGTGTTCATCAACCCCATATACTTAACGTTTATAATAATTTTATTAATGCAGCCAATGGCCCGGATAAACACGGCAAGTTAGCCGGCTTTGACTGGCGCAGATCGCGGGTGCGTGTACACAGTTCAGCCGTTGGTTGGCGCGCACTTTTACACTTTTAGCAAACGTGTTCAATAATGTGTACTTACAGTGATCATCGCCGATGCAGAAAATGTCCTCCCTCTCTTGTAACACACACCTGAAATCTTCTGATGAAAGAATGGACATTATTCTGAAGTTCCGCAGCAGTGATGGCTTAGATTTCATATCTTATGTACTGTTTAAGTTCAGTTCACAGTAATCACAATACTCAGTAAACGTGCAACACTAACGTCTAAGCTTTGTAGATACACGTCCATATGAATGACAAAACAAGTGTGAACTAACGATATAAGTCAGCGGAGCGGGGTATTACGAGGTCCACTTGCTCCGCACCTGGCCAGCTGGCTGAGTGGACCGCGGCAAACTATTGCGTCATTTGGCTGGCCAGGTGCGGTCCTCGCAATACCGCACTCCACTGACTCATATCGTTTAGTGAGTTGTCTGAAACAAGACGAAAATTTCGGATCATGTTTCCAGGAAGACCTATGCCTAATGCCAGTACAATTTAGGATGCTCGCTAAATGATTCAAGAAAAGTGCCTCCGTAAATAATAAAATAGTTAACAGACAACAAAAATTAGATGAGATCGTTGTCCATTCTGTCATCAGAAGATGTCTGGTGTGTGTTACAAGAGAGGGAAGACATTTTCAGCATCGACTATGAGCACTGTAAGTACACATTATTGAACATGTTTGGTAAATGTGTAAAAGTGTGCGCCAACCACCGGCTGAACCAGCCGCAATCTGCGCCAGTCAAAGCTGGCTTAGCTTGCCGTGTTTATCGGGGCGCACATAGATAATGATCCTGTATTTGTACAATGTCTACACTGGCTCCTCTACACTTGGGACCAAGCTGAGCAATGCAGATAATGCTGAGTTGTATCATTTTAGAGAGCATAACACGTTTGTGACATGACATTTGGAAGCTCGATGGGCACTCTAGTATCATATTGAACCATATTTGTTCTGTATCATTTTAAATGAATGCTTTCAGATTTCAAAGTTTTAAAATTTCATTAAAACGTTAAACTCAATTAAAATTACAAAGCTGGAATTTACTTTGTGGTTGTTTTTTAATTGATACATCATCGGAGCGAGATAAATGTGAATGACTGTACGTGTATCGTCGGAATATTGCAGTCCACTGGGGCAATGATAGATGTATATTTGTGGGAAACACTGGAATTATGTTGACAAGGACAACCATAGATTTCACAAACACATTGTCTAGTACACATTTTACATTCGCAAAGTAAGATTGTAATACGAAAAGAAGAGGCGAAAGACCAGCGCTTAACAATCTTACGTCCGGAAGTGCCCAGAAACTTGATAATTACCTTAATTAGGATTACAGATACGCGAAACGTATAGCAGACAAATCTTCTTTCTACACATCATTATTTAGAATGTTCTTGCTGCATTTTGAGAAACATGGCGTTCATCAACCTCATGTACATAACGTTTATAATAATTTTATTAATGCAGCCAATGGCCTTGTATTTTTCTCTCTTAACGTTTATGAATCCGTGTTAATAAAGGACGATAACTTCGCTGATCAGCCTCTTAACGAAACAATCGCAATAACTTGCTGAAACCCTAAAATACTTCGTAGTCTTGGTTTATGAATAATAGTTTGAACATGAATCAATTAATCAATCAGAGTAAAAGCTGTACGCGGCCCTTCTCGCACCACGACTGTGATGGTGAACTACAACAAGTCCACAGTCCATAGGTTCGGCGCTGAAAGCTGTCATCGGGAGTGATGTTTCTCCACCACTTTCTTCAGGCGAATGCTGGGATGGTATCTTCTAGTACGACCCGGGGCACATACGTCAATCTTAGACCAATGCAATTACGGAGTAGTTACATACACTACTGCAGTCAAATATGAAACGTAGGTTATCACAAAAATTCAACACACACCCATGTGAACGGGGCTGATGACCAATATGTCCAAGCCCCTAAAATAAATTAACAACAACAGAAGATAATGGTCGTTTGGACTGGGGAGAGCCTCAGGGTTTGGTATTAGCATTACTTGATTAGTAACGCGAGAATGTTCTATTAACTGGAACTTACGTTTGGAACAGATGTACTACTACAGTCATCACATAAATACAGGCTATTAGACAAGTTAAACACACGCCCCACTACACACGGCTGTTGACCAAGATGTCCCAAGCCCCTAGAATTAATTGGCAACAACGGAAAAGGTATATCTGCTCTCAAGACCTGTAGATGCCAACTTCCAATTACAGTCAATAACTCGCGAGCTATGGATGTATACAAGTATTATTACCTCTAGAGTCTGTTTACCATCTCTTGATCAACGCAATACATTCCAATTTGTCTGTTGTCACAGTCTAGAGTAAAATTTGGCTTTTCACCGAAGTTCCAGTCTCATTCCTGGCTGTGATTATATGGAAGCAACTGTGGTGTAGGTGGTGATGAGATATGACTTTCAGGGCACAAGCATTATATATGGATGCTATGAAAGGTTCTACTCATAGGGTCAGTGGTCTTGTTCTGACTCAGTGAGGAAAGCAATTGCAAACTACCTCACTCTTCACATTGCCAGTGCTGCCTTGTGTTTTATGGGTATCTATTCACACAGCATATGACCGTACATTCTGAGGGTCCAACCAGACTCAGGGCTGACTTCCTAACAAGCAAGCACAACCAGTGCACTTTGATGCTGTGAAAAGTTCTACTCATAGCGTCAGTTCTCTTGTTATGACTGGGTGAGGAGAACAATGGCAAACTACCTCACTCTTCAACTTGCCTAGTGCGTGTGACAGTGCCAATAGTGAATGCCAGCCTTCTCTCTTGAATGGTGTTTACACATTCTCCACGTAGGCTATACAGTTTGATGTTGTTGATACATTTAGGGGCTTGACAACATCCTGGTCCTATAACACCGTGTACTCATGTATGTGTGTGCCTGTCTGATAACCTGTGTCATTTCGGTGGCTATAAAGGTGTAGTTGAGGCTAGAATTTGGTTTGAAAGTGGCAATGGCCTTAATTTAGGCACCATCCCATCATTTGCCTGAATTAGAAGTGATAAAGCACGGAAAACTACTTCCAGGATGACTGAGGTGAGAATAAAACCCACAACTTCTCAGTTTTGCCACACAAGGCTGAGTGCGCAAGTTCCAGCCCTCAGATTTCTTGACAAACCCAAGATTCGAACCCGGACCTCCGGGACAACTCCCAAGAACGCTAGCCGCTACACTGCGAGAAGGTCTTCACGTATGCAGTGGCAATATGCTATTATGCACTATGACATTTCCTTAATGATCAGTAACCTCACTATACTGTGTTGATAGCGAATGGCTTGTGCATGATATTATGGTGAAGTACTCTTCGTTCGTGCTAGCAGTGGAGTACCAATTTGAACAGAAGAAAGTAACTTCTGAGATTGGTGCGTCATACACGTTCACTAACAGACAGGAACTTAGGTGTGGGTTTTTCCTGGTGCTCTCAATACAGTGCTTATACACCTATGGTACCTTTCTCCATCGTAGTCCTGGGGGAAGCACACACTGAGCTATGGAATAGTTATTACTTACGTCCTAGCGTTATAAAAAGGTACTAGAATGACAGTGTTAATAAGGGATGTAGTGTTAGGGCAGGGTATATAGAAAAGGTAGAGTATATGTTAAGATTCATCAAGCGAATGCAGTGACGTAGCTTTGGAGTTGTCTGCCTTCATTGCAGTGAGCTCGAGGATGCTTACCTGAAGAAGGCATCGAGACAACGTTCAGTGAGTTGAACCCGGCCTTTTTCTCAAACAGTTTCTTAATTGTTGTTAAATTCATTCCATTACATAACTAACAAGTTGCTGATATCTCAGTGACAAAAATCTGAAATCACGCGAAGTAGCCGTGCTCGTTGAATAGTGCACCATGGTCGCGAGGGTAGCTTCAGCACGTCCGATAACTGTACGTTTGAATCCCAGCATTGACAGCAGCTATCCCAAGTATGGTTTTCCGCCGGGGTTTTCCACACTCTCTCCAGGAAAATGCCTGGATAGTACCGTAATTCAAGTTCTAGGGCGCCTACCTCACCCCTATCCCTGATACTATAACACACACTACTACAGTCATCAAAGGAATACAGGTTACCTGACAAATTCCACACGCACCTCACAAAACGGGACTGATGACCAAAATGTCCCAAGCCCCTCAAATGAATTATTAACAACAATAACAACAACAGAAGTCAGAAGACAACTTCAAATTGACAAGGAAACATCACATAATTGATGGTGTGGTTAGGTGGGTGAAAATAGCTTCTATTTGAACTGAAAGCACTCACACGAAGTTTGAAAAGCAAATGTGCAATTCGGAGTACAAATATTGAACCTTCTGAGGTGATAAATCAAGCCTGGGCCCTAGCCATGATTTTGATTTCCCAACTCACACAATCAGAAGTGAGAACGTGCAGAAAATGTTCTGCACATCTCAGACAATAACTAATACAAGTGAAGACTTGAGGCCATACCATTTCAGTTCACAAAACTCTGAAACTCGCAATCATCAGATTCCCCCGTCCGCAAGGACATGAAGCCAGCTAATTAAACTACTGGTCATGAATTCTGATGTCCTGTTTCCCGTATGGAGATATTCTGATTAATTCATCCTCCCCTGAAAAAAAAAAGTACATTACCTTGTGTATTAATTACTAATTTACCATCCATTTCGTATCAATATCGAGTCCGCCTCGTTGTGTAGCAGCTATCATTCTTGGCTGTCACATTGGAGGCTCGGGTTCGATTTCAGGCTCTGCCAAGAAATTTTATTCTGGTCTGATGGCTGGATGGGGAACACTCAGACTCGTGAGGTAAAAACTTAAAAGAGGCGAGTTTGAATCCTACCTCAGCCATCTGAAACGTAGTTTTCCATGGTTTCCCACTTCTACTCCAGTTAAATACCGGGATGATACCTCACTTAAGGCCACGGCTGCTTCATACCCATATCCTACCTCAATCACAAATACACACACTAGTTCAGACATCACAGTGATACAGGTAATCAGACAAATACTACACACAGCCAAGTATACGAGTATACACGATATCGCAAAGCCCCTAAAGAATCAAAACCAACATATCAGAATCATCACTGCAATAATCTACATTACGTATTATCCACCATGTACGCAAAATTGGTTTATGTAAATGTCAGTATGTACAATAAACATTGTGAGGTTTGAAGCCTTTTTTCAGTGTTGCCTAAGTAAACAAAAGTTTGGTGCTTTTCAGTCGGTCAACACAAATGTACCCAAATAGAGCTGGGTTATGCCCTAACCCTGAAATAAATTACATGAGATTAATAAATACACTAGGATGACCTGTTTCGATCGGCAAGCGATCATCATCAGATCCATTATACTTAGGCTATAACATCTATGTTTGATAATACAGGTGAAAAATATATACAATATGTACAATTATTTAGTTGCAATGTTGGTAATGCAACTGTCGGTGTATGCTAAATGTAGTATATCTAATGTTAGGTGAAATTCTAAAATGGTGATAAAAATCCGGAATTTGTCTGTTTGGGGTGATTATATGGTTATAAAAAATTAATTATGGTTATACTGTAATAATACAGGCTGATACTTATCCGGTAGTCTCCCCCACTGGAACTTCAAGCAGTTGCGTGTTCACTCTGGCCCCAGTTGTACTATGTACTTTTTTCTGCAATAAACCTAGGCCGTTATGCGCGGCAGTATTAAAGGTGCCGGTAGTCTTCAATAGACCGTGTACCGCTTAGTTTGAATGGCTTTTTAGTCCACGCGTGGCGATGATAGTTCCACGGTCATTAATAGTTGTAGATCTCCCTGTATTCAATAACATACATTCTTATCTAGATTTGGCAACGTCACACACATAAACATGGCACTGGCCTCAGAAAGAACATAGGGACGAAGGGGGGAGAAAGGGAAAAACCAGTTCCGCCCAGTTAACACCCGGGTTAGTCGACCATAACTGGGGCCAGAGTGAACACGCAACTGCTTGAAGTTCCAGTGAGGGCGACTAGCGGATAAGTATCAGCCTGTATTATTACAGTATAACCATAATTGATTTTGTATAACCATATAATCACCCCAAACAGACAAATTCCGGATTTTTATCAGCATTTTAGAATTTCACCTAATATTAGATATACTACATTTAGCATACACCGACAGTTGCATTACCAACACTGCAACTAAATAATTGTACATATTGTATATATTTTTCACCTGTATTATCAAACATAGATGTTATAGCCTAAGTGTAATGAATCTGATGATGATCGCTTGACGATCGAAACTGGTCATCCTAGTGTATTTATTAATCTCATGTAATTTATTTCAGGATTAGGGAATAACCCAGCTCTATTTGGGTACATTCGTGTTGACCGACTGAAAAACACCAAACTTTCACGTACAATAATGTTACGGCAGGTAACGTAACTTAGCAGCATGCCTTGTAATTCGACCTATAATCAGTTGGGCGTATAAATAAATAAATAAATAAATAAATAAATGAATGAAGGAATAAATAATCAATCTCCTAGTGAAATTTTTGCCTTGATCAATACAAATTTTTAGTGCATTCTACCACTCTTAATGTTGTGACGACCGTTACGAAGTTATGAATGTATACATGGCCACGGGATGCCAGTTTTAGTTAATTTAGTTAATATCATAAACCACTTTTACAAGGAATAGGTGAAGAAACCGGAATTATGTCGGAAATTGTCTGCAAAATGTATCATTTGGATAATAGCTTTATTCAAGGCATCGCTCTTACGGCATTACACGATTCAATCATGATCCTCAAGATTCATCTTCACGGATCACAAATATTTATCGATACTACTTTGCTTTTCGCTCCTCTACCTATAGATCATAACATACACCTATGTGTATATACATAGTCTCACGGCAATCCCTAAATGGGGAATGCTAACTTTTTGTACTTTCAAGCAGTATATACAGTATGTACTAGGTATAATTGTACCTGAAATTGCAGACTTGGATGTAGTATAGGACACTGCACTTCCCAGGCCTACAAGAGCCGCCAACGATGAGATGGCCACGATGTGCCCATGATCCCTTTCCAGCATTCCAGGCAGAAAGGCCTGCGTAGTCTGAAATGAACCACAAAAGGAATGAAGCTACTTGGATGTGCTCTCCTAGTATTAGATTTCTTGAAAAAGGTGATGAACATGAAACTAACCAGGAGGGAAATGAACTTTAGGTAGACTCATGTAAATGTGCTGACTTCGTTGATAATAATCAAAGGGTACAGTACATACAGTATATAACGCTTATACCACTTCGCGGTGTAGTGGCAGCATTCTTCGCTATCATCTCTCTGTCAATAAATGTAGTTCTTGCATGATGATTGGAACGGGGTGCACTCAGCCTCATGGGACAAAAATAAAATAAAAGGTTGGTTCCAAATCTACCTCATCCATCCTAGAAGGGGTATTATATGGTTTTCCACTTGTATCTACTGGTAGAGATTCCCCGTCGGTCAACACGAGTGAACACAATTAAATTGGGCGGGAAGTTACTGTGTATTTCCTAGTGTCAGGAATAAATTTCATCAATTAACTATACACTTAATAAATCACTTCTCACATAAATGGGGTTATAAAGTGGATGACTAGTTTCGTTTCTCAAGCGAACATCATCAGATTGTGTTCACTTATGATCAATTCAGATTAAGGGTATATGTATATAATAGTTATGTAAAGCAGTATTTTCAAAAGAATATTAGGCTACAGAAGGTTTTAATTAAACTTTGTAACGAGCAGAATATTTTGTAACCAATTATATTTTTCATTCCGTTATGTAATACATATTTTAGTGTTCCTTTTTTTGTTAGTACATTTTAAATGTGAAACCCTATCGAGTCCTTAACTTCTATCGTGGCGAGCTATTGAAACGATTGCGTTCTATACTGACTGTTTAATTGACCGCTACTTTTCAAATTTCTTGTTTACTTAATAAGTTTTGTAGCTGGTTAGTTAGATTAAGAACTTAAACAAACAATTAAATGTAACTGAGTTGACACTGTGGCTTTGTAGACTTAGCTGATATGTGGCTGTTACTGTACTGTTGACCACATCACTTCCCACCGTGGATTGGCACGTCTATTCCCATCGTGCCTACTCGTTGGTTGCTAGCGCTATCTGTTGTTGTACCCTGAACTATACTGGACGATACTAACGCCATCTGTTGTTGCAATTTACTTTATTATGTGTGTGTAGCATGTGAGTCCAAACGTATAGTGAGAAGTGTTTCATTAATTGTGTTAAATTTGAGGCACTAGCAAATTAACTGTAATTCCTCGCCCAATCTAATTGGGCACTCTCGTGTTGACCGACTGAAAATCTTCTAATAATATATTACTTAGACCACGCATAAATATGGCTTCTAATAATTCATTATATCCACTTGTATTATAGGCAAACGTCGTGATGGTTCCTAATGTAAGATCGCGTCACCTTCTTTCCCATTCTAAACTCAATTACAAATATAAACACTACTAAATGCATCACAAATACTCAGGCTATGAGACAAACGTTACATACATCCACGCACATGTAGTTGATACCCTCGATGTCTAAGACACAAAATGAAATAAGGACATCATTACAAACTTCTGTACTCCCCTGATTGCTTTAGAATTTAAGATTAATTATAAGAAAGGAAATCTTGCAAGTTTGTTCTTAAGAAAGAAACGTGTACGTGACCTTAACACTTGAGAAAAGGTAGCCTATATCGTAATCAGAGAAATGGTCTTTATACTCAGCAGATCAAAATGAAAAGGTGAAACACTCAATTATTCAATTTATCTAAAGCTGTGAACTGAACAGTTATAAATCGACATTATAATAGTAAACGTGAGGCACTGTGAGTGATAAAGGTTTTGTGAAAATGGTTGAAACCATTTCGTAGTATCATTAGCGCAATGGTGTTATGCATTTAATGTCCCATCTATTTGCTTATGTTGGTGACACTGAAGTAACTTATACTCAGAATATGTGGTGATTTCAAGCCATTTTATTCAGTGTTACCTACACAAACTATCAATTCATAGTTTTCAGTCGGTTAACACACTTCTTCCCAATTAGATTAGGCGGGGTAGCTATACCTGGTGATTCAGCTGCCCCTAATAATATTGTTTTATGCAGCCCAACGAACGCGTGTTATCGGGAAGGTCGATATTTCTCTGCTGCATCCTATATGGTACTAATAAACTGCACGCATATCCCGCAAGCGATACTGAACACTACTATTTTTCCTGCGTAATAGTCTGTAGTCACATTGAGTGAAAAGTAATGCAGCAGATAAATATCGACCTTCTTGATGACAATGTTAATTGGGCTGCATAAACAATATGATTAGGGGCAGGTAATTAACCTGGCATATATACAGTAACACACATTCCTGAAAATAGTACATGCATTAATATTATTCAATGAAAAAGAGGGAATTTTAGGATTATGCGTTTCGACCGGCACGCGGTCTTTTCAGTTCCTGATCACTAGGGTTGGAGTTTACAATTATAACAAGATGTTCAGTAAAGAACATATAGCCTACTTTCTCCTAAATACATGGGTAGAGTTATAACTATTTGTCCTTTTCAAGGAGAATAATTGAATGTTGGTTGCAGTATCTTGTTGAAATACAACGTGATATACGGATATTATACGTTGATTGATTGAATCCTCACCTGAGATATATATACACAAACTAATACAGCCATCACAATAACACAGGTTATCAGACAAGATTAAACAATAATCCAAGTACACGGGGCTAAATGACCATGATGTCCATGCATCTCAAATGAAACAACAACAACAACAGCTTCCTAACCAAATCCTTCCTCGTATAAAAGTTCACACACTAGTAAGCCTACATACACCACAGTGACACAGGTTATCAGACAACTTCTACACACACCCAAGTACACGGGGCTAAAAGACCACGATGCCGCAAAACCCACAGGGAATCAACAACAAAAATAACAACAACAAGAGACTCTACCACGGATCAAGGACAACGAATTTTAATCAATGTAGTCGAGTGTTGAAATATGTGGTGTTATAAGTATGTATAATAGACTATACAATATTTATGTTCGACCCTGACTATTATATGTCAGAAAACTGTACTATTATGAGGCACATTATAACATTATTTTTCATTATGAAACAGTTTCTCCCACCAATCAGAGCTCAAGAAACAGTTGTTTGACCAATTAGATTATTAAATGCGCTGAGTTCCACGGCCTTATAATTTTAAATTCACTGCCTGGCCTAGTGTCATAGTAGGGTAATCGAGGAGGCCATGGTCAAATACAAGGCATTCTCTACGTCTCATGCGCTCTGTTCATTACATACAACTGGCGAAATCTCGACAGATATTTATGAATATTTATATTCGAACATAAGATAGTTATAGTAATTATCGTCGAACATAAACAGTCGTATGCAACTCGCCTATAATGGTAATTAAGACACTCGTATGGAAATTATAAAACACGCATACACTCGTTTTATAAACATACTCGTGTCTTAATTATTGCCATTATGGACTCGTTGCATAATGTACTATTTCGATCGCAAATACGCACTATATATGTTTAACATTATTACGTGTGAGTAGTTATAAATCAATAATTAAAAAATATGAAGTAAAAAAATGAACCTTTTGGGATTTGATCCAGGAACCTCCAGGCTACGAGTCAGATCTTGTCAGGTATAGTATAACTGCCTAGAATATTTTGTCTTGCAATTAACGATTTCATTAGCGTTTTCTGCCGTTTTTATAAACCATTCGATTCTAAACATGTATTGTTTTGTTCAGTACAATCGCAAAAGGATATAAACTTATGATGTTACGGATTTATATCGATTTACGAGCAAATGATAACCGCCATTTTGACAACGGGACGGCACGGAAAAGCACGATACGGCACGATCAGCCTGAACTATTAATCACTACTGCGGAATAATATTCTATTTTAAAATGCTAATGTCCTTCTGGTCACCTCCTTGACGACAGTTTATACCTCCATATGTACGATGAGCGTATTTGGTAAGGCCAGGCCTTGTTGAATCGTAAGTTACAGTTTGGCTATTATAGCATGATTCATACATAAGCCATCCTGAAACTATTTGACTGATGACCTTGTAGTTTGGGCAAACGACGTTTCCCTCAAAAAGGTATATTGTTGCAAAATTTGGTAGGGATCGGATGATTAGGTTAATCGTAATTTGTTTTAAACTCAGAATATTTGGGTGGGCTCCATTTCTTTTTTGTTATGATGGCGGCGATATACAACATGACGCTGAGTTCTCCCTTGCTAGTACTACCTCTGTACCAAAGGTGGTTCGATTTGGTTTTGTTGTGTTTGAATTGATCGCAGGGATCGATTCGCACACATACACGGCCGCCATCTCCAAACTATTGGGCTGATAGCCTTGTAGTTTGGTCAAAAGACGCTGATGCTTACGTGTGGTAAGTGTTAAAGGAGGAAGCTTTCAGCAGTCCAGATCCACCCAAAACTGTGCCTGCATTACGTCAGAAGATCGTCTCGCTTTTCAGGACTCTGAAGCAACCTATGTTCCAGAATATGTTTGAAAATCTGCGTGATCGTTATGACCACTGTCTACAGCACAATGCAGCACATTTTGAACATTTACATTACCATCCCGATAACTAAATATTAACAATAACATTATTTTTTTTAGTGTATGGCTTTTTGTGCCGGGAGTGTCCGAGGACATGTTCGGCTCGCCAGTTTTGTAGCTGCTTCGAGACGGACAC
Source organism: Meconema thalassinum (assembly GCA_946902985.2). Lineage (NCBI taxonomy): Eukaryota > Metazoa > Arthropoda > Insecta > Orthoptera > Tettigoniidae > Meconema > Meconema thalassinum. Next base: position 655,359,322 of record OX336389.2, read on the forward strand.
CCAATGGGTGAGCTACAAGTACCGTTGGGGAGGAAATTTGGGATGTAAGGACGAGGAGTTGGAAGGTAGCGGCTGTGGCCTATAGGTAGGGACCAACCCCGGCATTTGCCTGGAAGGAAGATGGGAAACCACAGAAGACCATCTTCAAGGTTGCCGGCGGGGGATTCGAACCTCCTCGCCTCCCGGATGTGAGCGACTGCCAGCAGTCATGCCGTAACGACCACGGCTAACTCACCCGGTAACAATAACAATAACAGTAATATAATTTTCCAGTACTGTATTTTTTGGCGCAAACTGTACTTGTAACACCACATATTTCAACACTCGAATACAGCGATTAATATTAGTTGACCTTGATCCGCGGTAGAGTCTATTGTTGTTATTGTTTTTGTTGTGATTCTTTAGGGGATTTGTGGCATCATGGTCTTGTAGCCCCGTTTACTTGGGTGAATGTAGAAGTTGTCTGATAACCTGTATCACTGTGATGTCTGTAGGCTTACTAGTGTGTGTAGTTTTATACGAGGAAGGATTTCGGTAGGAAGCTGTTGTTGTTGTTGCTTCATTTGAGATCCATGGCCTTCATGGTCATTTAGCCCCGTTTACTTGAGTGAGTGTTGTATTTTGTCTGATAACCTGTGTTATTGTGATGGCTGTATTAGTGTGTGTATATATAATTCAGGTGAGGATTCAATCAATCAACGTTTAATATCCGTATAGCATGTTGTATTTCAACAAGCTACTACAACCAGCATTTAATTATACTCCTTGGAAAGGACAAAGAGTTATTATAACGATACCCATGCACTTAGAGGAAAGTAGACTATGTTCTTTACTGAACATCTCGTTTGGCCTTGTGTAGATATCATAAGTTTACTTTCATTTTTTGCAAAAATCGAAAGTCGGCAAAAAATATTTAGAAATATGTTTTTGGTATACTTTGTATAGCCTGTCCATCTTATGCTTGAATTTATGATTTGCATTGATTTTTCACGTGCATTTTATTCATACGTAGAACGCAAACATATAATGAAACATCATGTGATAGACTAACATTTTCAAATAACGAGATTCACTGCGAATCATAAATACTAACATTAACTAGACAATATATAGCAAAACCATATTCTGGAATGTTTGAATAATTTTAATCTTCAACCCCAGGATCTGATGATGGCCACGTGCCGGTCAAAGCACCTAATCCTAAAATCTCCCCTTTATCAGTGAATAATATTTAGGTATGTATTTTTTTCAAGAAAGGGTGTTACAATTATAGTTACCCCGTCTAATCTGATTGGGCAAAAGCGTGTCGACTGACTGAAAGCTATAAACTTATAGTTATGCTCCGAATGAATGAATAAATATACAGTAACATAAATTAGAATTAATCCACAAGGTATTCTTACCCAAAAATGGGATAGAGTATTGATTCTGAGTAATGACTCCACTTTTTGTGTGGAATCTTTGCCCGGGGCGTTGAAAGTGTTCAATATAGCAGCGTTGTTCACCAAAATATCCACTCGCCCAACATCCTCTTGAACTCGTTCAGCCAGCTCTTGTACTTGGCGTCTGTCAGAAACATCGTAGGCATATCCTCTGGCTGTGAAGCCTTCTTGTACAAGTCTGTCTACAGTGGCAGTGTTAGTGGAGGCATTGACATCGACACAGAGGATTACACAGCCCTCGTGAGCGAACTGCCAGGCGAGCTCCCGTCCCAACCCTTGGCCAGCACCTGTAACCTATCAGTATAACACACACAAGAGAATCAATTCAGTCACTTTCATATCACGCTCACATGATCCTGGATAAATTGTGTTTGGCAGTTTAAAATTTATTTGCAATTCTAAAGTATAACTAAACTTGTGTTGCTTATTGTACCGTAGGACACGGTTAATTCCGATAATCATATATTGAGATGAGTTCCACACTGGTTTTAATTTGAATGATAAAATATTCAAATACTTCATACGGCCAAATATAACTCAGCTTAGCGCAGTTATCACCAGATCTATTAGCTTCAATTGAGGCAATTGTTGCGTAAAGATTAAGTGGAATAATATTAATAATACACTCATTGAGGACACAAAAAACAACCGTTTACTTAAGCCTCATGTGGTATATAAATGTCTGAGTAAGACTATATTTCAAATTGCTATATCATTGCCCCATCTGCATTCTCATGACTTGCTTTACCACAAACCATCATCCTTCTTTGCGGAGGGTATAGTGTGCCCGTTTGACGAGGATTTCGGGGAGCCATAGACCTTGGATGACCCTTCCGAAACCCCCATCTCCCTGGAAGACATATAGGACGGGAAGGAATGCATTCTTGGACTGGGAAGCACTAAAGAAACTAAACTCGGGGGGTGTCGGGTATAATGAGAGGTGAAACAAAAAGTCCAGAGGAATACTAACTCAAAAAATACAATAACGAAGCCAGGCTAACATTTCAATCTCACTCAGTTTATTCAAAAAAGTGGCAAACCCCTAACTACTTCAGAGAGGTAAAAACGGCTAATCCGTGCTAAACAATGGTGATAATAATTTAACTCGTCTCCGTACGAAAAATCCCAAAAACTTAAGCCTCTCGAAGTCCTATGCAAAAATTAAGAAGTCAAAATGCAAGCTAATAGAATGACACGTAGTCCTTCCCTATACAATTACTTCGGAGATGCAATAATAATAATAGTACAAGCATGAATCTAAAGCAAAGAAAGATATTTAATTGTTTACAATGCAAGGAATTCATTACATTTACAGCACAATAAGTTTAAAGCTGCGCTATGATGGTGTCACCTCTAACATTTAACGTTACAGTAAGTTAAGCTAATACCTATCGTACGTTAATAGTAGCAATGATGTAAACGAGAAGCGTTTCATCCAAAATGTATTCCAAAGCAAAATCTAAGCTCATTCTGAACCTAACAGAACACATGAAACGCTATCCTAATTTACAACACAAATTAATAACATGTAACCCTTTTAATACGGCGCGATCAACATCACTTGCCTACCTGCCTACTTCGCAGCTTCACTGTTTGTGAAGTTGGGTCATGATTTGTGTGGAGAGGGAAAATTGGGTCTGCGACTGCATGAGTAAAACATGTCTAATGTCGCATTATCAAGTTAGCTACCGTGTTTAAACACGGTAACTAACTGATTGTCGTCTCACAATACGAATAGCTATATTTGTATTTAGATGTGTCGAAGAATCAAATCTAAGTACTAGTCATCAAGGTTTCTTTAAGTTTATTGGTTTATTTACGTTTTAAGAGACTTGCTAGAACTTTATTTATGTTCATGATTAAATAGAGAAATCCTAATATTTAATTATGACTTTCTTATTTATCAGATTAGTTCAGTCTTATCAGTGTCATTGCATTTGTTTAGTGACCATGATAACTTCGTGAAGTGTGAAAATTGGTGTAAAAGATCCAATATCATACTCATTATTGGAAGAAAAGTCCATTCCAAACTTCATCTAGCACCTCTGTGTGCTGACCAATAACACTGACCCGTCGGTCATTAGCTTGATTAACGAGACGAAAGTCGTTCACGTCATCAGCTCATTTCGTGCCAAAACATGTACCGGGCAACTAAGGGTAATCGTATCCTACCTCTGTAGAGCATTCAAACATAACAATCATTTCAATCATTTTATACAGCTGTGGATTCTGAACATATAGAAAGTGTGCAACATGTGCTCTTATATCAGACATCTACGGTCTGGGGAAATTTGTATTAATAAACGAGGGTCTTTTCTTTGCAGTCCTAAAATGACCCCTCACTTCGAACCCAAGATAGCCTGCTTGGCTCATCTTCCAAATATACAGATCATAGCTTGTATCATAGTCGTCTGAATGTCGAAATTAATAAAGTAACACTCCCGCTTCTTCATGTATATTAAACAGGTTTTGTGCAGTGTTGGAAAGCGTTGATTTCACTCACTGCCTTCTAAATAATATCACAAGTAAAGAGTGCGCTGTCATCGCGTCTACAAGGTCAATAAAAGAATGTAACATTGCCTCATTTCACGGCCAACAGGTGGTTGCTGGATTTACTGTTCCAGTAGGGTGCAGTTCAGACATGATTATCTAACAAAAAATACCTACACGTAAAAGAGTGTTGGTTTGATGCACAGTTGAACTATAAAAAATGTGTATTTACAATAATTAGGGCAAAAGCGTTTATCCCAAGCTTTAGCAAATGATACGAGTTACCTAACCACTAGGAAAAACATATCAATTAAGGCGCTACCTAAGAATGTGCGGCGTAAGGTCTTACTATAATCCCCATAACGAGATCGTACATAAAATTATTTTCGACTGCTAGTCGGACTTACATGTCTCCTTCACATTTCCATGGTGAATTTGCTTGCCTGGTTTCGGTTGCAAAGGTGGCATGGTGGTAATATGCCAAGGAACTCCGTCCTTCCTGGTAATTTTCAGCCATCAGTCGATCCCGCCATCATAGGGTTTTTACTCCATTCCAAGCTCCGTTATGATAGGAATAATAATCAGTTCTTTAGCATGTTGAATGTGCGCAATTAATTCCATGGTAATGCAGTATTGCAAAATTTTCACTGATTCTATTGGTGTTAAATTATTAATAGTAATTTTCACTGACTCTACACTTTAATAGCGGGTAATGGTAAGAATGGCTATAGGTTTCCTCCGCTCACAGATTTTAATTTAGCAGCTTTTGCTACTAGGCTCACTCAAAACAAGGTGCATTAAATCACACGTGCTCCTTTCGATTAGCATTATTCGCTGTACATTTACCCGGTAACACTGTAAAATTTTATGTGCACTCGGCAAACTCGTGCTGAACGGCGTGTTCGGTGTCAGCGTGGACAAAATTTTATAATTCCGCAAATACTCGGAATCTGCTTTCACTAATGGTTTCAAATTAACTTAGCAGCCATGCTGCGTGCTTAGGCACATCACTGTTCCCTGGATTAAGTTTCTTCCACAAGTTACTCGTCGATTTTGACGTTGACACAATTTAAACGTCACATCAGGACCATGCCTGCAGTAAGAGTGGTGCTCTCCCAAAATGCCGGATGCTCGATCTAGCTATCAGTCAAATGTACGACTGTGAAATGTCTATGGCATTCTCTGCGGGGTTTCATCTTTATGTTTCCTTTTCAGCATAAATTAAATATTTTTCCAGTGCATCGAAAATATGTACAAAAATACAAAAATACAAAAAAATATTTACATTCGTGGCGCGGCAACTCATAATAAATCAAATGAGCGCTACTCATGCCTTCTCCTTGGAAGTCCAGGCTTCACTGAAATACGTTAAATTCCTCATGAGCCATGGAGGGCACATAGCAGATGTGAATTCGGGCTCAATAGGGAAACGTGTTCGTTGAGAAAGGTAAACACTGTAGATTCTTTCAAGCTGCCATTTGTAAGCTGTCGTTGTGATGCAGCCCTAGTGTATATTGTCCAATTGCGCAAGTTTCCAAAAGTTCATCGTGAAATTATGAGATTCAATTATATATTAATCCTGACATAAACGAAATAAGGTATTACTTTGAACTCGGGATTCATTTCAAACCATTTAATTTTGAGCAATGCTAGTCATTGTTTAAAGAATTCAAGACACTATTAATACCTTATATATTAAAATAATTTGAAAGAAATTTCACCTTTTACTAAAACTGAAATATCTTGGGAAGTATTCGCGCTACGTCGACGTTTGTTGTCTTAAATGTAATGTCCGTCACGCATTATCGTTTGAACCCCACCTCCCGTGATTATATCATCCGTGTATTGAAATAGTTGCGAAATATTCATTTCTTCAAGGTCACATTTTACAAAGCCACAAGAAAATAGAATCTAATAACTTGAAGGACATAAAGTATTGTCGCTAGGCGACAACGACTAACACTGTATCATGATAGTCAACGCCGCACCAGTACTGAATCTAATTTGATGGACAGATTAACCGTCTTAAAGATTGTCCTAGGCAACAACGACTTACTCTGTATCAGGATAGTCAACGCCGCACCAGTACTAAATCTAACTGATGGACAGATGGTCCGTCTTAAAGATTTCCACTAGGCGACAACGACTTACTCTGTATCATGATATTCCGATAAAGTAGAGTGCACATCTTCATCGTGGTTTCTATGGTAGTAATGTGAATCCACGTAAAAATTTCTCTATTAACTGAGATCCAATCTCCTTGGCGACATAACGCATCCACTTAACAAGAAGTTCCGTGACGAACTAAAGAGCCTATTTTTCTAAAAAATTAAGATCTATGCCAATGATTAATCTATATGGATCTATCTAGAATAATGCCGAAATTAAGTTGGTAATATCGAAATTTCTAATTAGTTCGAAATACTGTATACCTGGCATAATGTAGCCTAATATAGAACTACAGTTGGCAGCCCTGGTGACTGAATATAATCTTAGTTCCATCTCTTAAGGTACAGAATACAAAATTTGGTTGAAGTCCAATGGATAGCATGGACGTTACATGCAGTTAAACATTGGATCTAACTGCGTGCGTAAAATCATGTTGGCAACAATGACATGCATATATTGGTCAAAAATAATCTGAAATGATATGATCTATTGTTGTGTCAATTTTTAATGAAATCCATTAGTTAGTATAGAAGTTACATGCATTTAAAAATTGGATCTATCAGCAGGCTTAGAATCATGTTGGCAGCACTGACGTATATTAGTTACTCCAAATTAATCTAGAATGCCAGGTACTATACGTGTGCAAAGTTTAGAGCTATTGGCTTGCATACTTTCTGATATATTAATATTAGGGTATCAAAAATAGGGACAGTATTTATTAACAGTTGGCAGCCCTGGTTACTCTCAAGAATCGGCAGATACATATAATGTTATAGTACACATAGCACACACGAAATTTGGTTGAAATCCAAATGATAGTATAGAAGTTACATGTATTTAAAGTTGGACCTCCCAGCAGGCTTAGAATCATGTTGGTAGCACTGACGTATATAAGTTACTCCAAATTAATATAGAATGTCAGGTACTATACGTGTGCATAGCTTAAAGCTGTCGGCTTGCATACTTTCTGATATATTGGTATTTGGATAAAATAAATTGAGAGCATTTATTAACAGTTGGCAGCCCTGGTGGATCTTAAGAATACGTTCAGTCATATACATATATGTTATGGTACACATAGCACACACGAAATTTGGTTGAAATTCAATGGATAGTGTAGAAGTTATATGCATTTAAAATTTGGACCTATCAGCAGGAGTATATCCATTTTGACAACACTGCGATGTATGGCCTCCTGGAAATTAAACTGCAATATTATTATCTATACGTGTGCCAATTTTGAAATAGCTCCTAATCATACCTTCCAAGATATCCAACATGGAGCTCAAATTTCAATTGCGATTTTTCAGCAGTTGGTAGCACTGACATCATTTTCAAATATGGGCGTGAGATATTCAGGTATAGATCTTTACTCCTACCAAATTTTGTTTCGATTGCTGCAGCCGTTTAGGAGTCGATAGGGACACACACACACACAGCCAGCCAGCCAGCCAGATAGACAGACAGACAGAAGGACAGGCAGACAGACAGACACACACACATTTGCCCGATCTCATAAGTCTACTTTTTCCTCATTTTTGCAAAATGTGAAAAGTAGGCTAAAAATCTTCTATGCGGTTTGAATTCCGACAAAACAGAATATTTCTGCCTGTCATTTTTGTTTTATTTTGTTTGTTTGGTGTTTCAATACATCTTATACATATAAAAGAGATGTTCGTTTCTTGTTTTTTTATGCGTTCATAAACCATCCGATTGCGATCAAATTTTGGTGAGTTGTTTTGCACACCCCCGGGAAAACAATAGGCACAGTAAATCCAATTTACAATAGATAGCGCGCGAGTAGCTTCCATAAAATGGCGTGCGATTCATTTCAAAAAAGTCCCACATGCGTTCATATACCATTCATCCCATTGCGATGAAACTTGGGTGAGATGTTTTGTACACTTCAGAGAATGTTTTTGGCTAAGTAAATCCACTTTGCTTTAGGTAGCGCACGAGTAGATTCAACAACTGAGCGACGACGTGCGAAGCGTTTCAATAAAGTCCTGTATTCGTTCTTTTACCATTCGGCCGATAGCGATGAACTTAGGTGAGATGTTGTGTACACTCCAGGGAAGGTTTTTGGCTTAGTAAATCCATTTTAAAATAGGTAACGCACGAGTCGGTTCAACAACTGAGCGACGACGTGCGTAGCGTTTCAAAAAATCCCATATGCGTTCATATACCATTCGGCTGATAGCGATGAAACTTTGGTGAGAAGTTTTGTATACTCCAGGGAAGGTTTCAGGCGTAGTAAATCTATTTTACAATAGGTAGCGCACGAGTAGATTCAACAAATGTGCGACGACGCTTGAAGCTATTCAAAGAAGTCCCGTATGCGTTCATATACCATTCGTCCGATTGCGATGAAACTTTGGTGAATTATTGTGTACCCTCCAGGAAAGGTTTCTGGCTTAGTACATGCGTTTTACAATAGGTAGTGCACGAGAAGATTCAACAAATGAGGGTCGGCACACGAATCGTTTAAAATAGTCCCGCATGAGTTCATATACCATTCATCCGATTGTGATGAAACTTTGGTGAATCATTGAGAACACGCCAGAGAAGGTTTCAGGTTTAGTAAATCCATTTTACAATAGGTAGCGTACGAGTAGATTCAACAAATGAGTGACGAAACGCGAATCAGTTAAACAAAATCCCGTATTCGTTCATATGTCATTCTTCCGATTGCGATGAAACTTTGATGAGTTGCTGTGTACACGCCAGGGAAGGTTTTCGACTTAGTAATTCTATTTTACAATAGGTAGCGCACGAGTAGATGCAACAAATGTGTGACGACGCACAAAGCGTTTCAACAAAATCCCGCATGCGTTCATATACCATTCATCGATTGCGATGAAACATTGATGAGTTGTTGCGTACACTTACGTAAAGGTTTCTAACTGAGTAAATCCATTTCACAGTAGGTAGCACACAAGTAGATTTAACAAATGAGTGACAGTGCACGAATAATTTAAATAAAATCCGTATGCATTCATATGCCATTCATTGGATTGCAAATAAACATTAGTGAGTTGTTGTGCACGCTCCCACGAATGTTTATAAACTATTTAAACCGTTTTACGATAGTTTTCGAGGCACTTAACGGAAATTGAAAAAATGTGTATCTAAAAGTACTTCAAAGAACAAAATTACCACGCCAACACTTTCTTTGATTGGCATTGCAACGCATGCCGGGTACATCTTGTTTAATATAATAATAATTATCGTTACCCGTGACTGGTAAAAGAGGTCATGAGGTCTTGAGTAAAGTACTGTCATGGATATTAAAGACGTTTGGATCCTGCTCCTGACTACATAAAGTAAATCAATGAGGATGAAATTATCAAACTGTCCTTTAAGTTGAAAAAAAAATATCCATCCTGACTCGAAGTACTGAAATCATTAATGATGGAAATGATTGAAAAGAAAATCCACAGCCTGCTTCCAGTCTCCGACCGGGTCAGGAATGGAATGAATGAAGCCCCTATCTAGCGGCGAGGATATGAACTGTGCCGGCTGCCGAGGCCTGACGCACTCCTCTGGGGCAAGGATTAAATGAATGACAGATGAAATGAAATGATAGTGGAGAGTGTTGCTGGAATGAAATTTTGACAGGGAAAACCGGAGTACCCGGAGAAAAACCTGTCTGCCTCCGTTTTGTCCAGCACAGATCTCACATGGAGTGAATGGAAATGATTATGAATAAAAATGAAATGTTTATCTTATTAAAAGAATACCTCTATGAGATGTATTTCTTAACAGGTGACAACTTAAAAGCAATAACAGAATCAAGAATGTTATTAAAAAGGGAAAGAAAACAATGGATCTAAATGCTACTTCCCACACCCTCCCTTCCAGTACAAAGCGCAGTAACTAAGAACCAATCGTATTGGACAATCGCTTTTCCTTAGAATCCTGGAATTCACTTTCAATCTTTGACGTTTGTTCTTTTGCGAGAGTGATTTTGAGGGGATACTACAGGCACCTCCACCTCCCCACGTCCAAGATGGCAGCTGCGTGCAAAGACCCACATGGACGGTCAACTCTTGTTCTCTTCAGACCCGGACGGTATTAGGATATCCAAGGCCTGGAGTATTAATACTATAACGATATTTAGGGTTTCCTGACACGCCGTTGTGTGACGGTAGATGCGAGTCAACAAATGGTAACGATGTATACTCTACACACACGTGACACGGCACTTGCATGTTTTCTGAAACCCAATTAAATGTAAGAAAATTCCTTAGAATGTCTCGAATTTTTAATCACAGAGTGTCGATGACTGATATATCCCTAGTCATTAACATATTTAACTACACAAGTCAGATGACTCACAGGACTAATAACCGAAATAATGCAATGCAATAACCCAACATGAATTGGGCACTCGCAAGTATACTAGGCTGATGACCAAAATGTCCCAAACCTTACATATACACGCACAAATACACGAGGCTACATGACCACGATGCTCCTTACAAGTCCACAGCAATCTGCACTGGACTATGTCTCAGCGGTGGTGGTGGGAATCATTATCAGTAGAAATTAAATTCCTGTTTGCTATCACCAAACGCTGCTCACGATAACATGCCAATCTTCATAGCGTAAGAAGCAGCTGCAGCCTTAGGCGTGCCGAGCATGTGCTCGGACACTCTCGGCACTAAACGCCATACGCTAAATATATAATAATAGCATAATATAAAGGGTATAGAGACCTTTCTTTTAAGCTAACATAATTCTACGATTTTTGGTTAAAATATAGCCAACTTTCCAAAATAAAAAAAAATAAAATCTAAAAGTACATTGATTTGTCGTAGGGATAAATGACAGAGAGAATATTCGTCTGTTCCAACATACAACTTTCTACGATTTATAGTTTAAATGTTAACTTAAAATAACCTACGAGGTGTGATCAACAGGTTACAAGATAATGGCCAATTGCTTAACTAAAGCTAACCTAACCTAAGTTAACCTAACCTAACCGTAACTAACCCAACCTCCACATACGGTGTGTGATCATAAAGTTGCATGATATTGGTCATAACTTAACCTAACCTAACCTATTTTAACTGAATTTAACTCACACTGAGTGTTCAAAAGGTTCCAAGATAGTGGCCAATAGCCTAACCTAATCTAACTAACCTAAACTAACCTAATCTAACCTAACTTAACCTAACCTGCGTAAAATTAAGTGGGCGCAAATGAATGTGGGCGCAAATTATAAGTGAGTGAAAATTAAAGTGGGTGCAAATTAAAGTGGGCAAAATAATAAAGTGGGCGTAAATTAAAGTGGGCGCAAAATAATGTTGGCGCAAATTTAAGTGGGCGCAAATTAAAGTTAGCGCAATTTAAAGTGGGCGCAAATTAAACTGTGCCCAAATTAAAGTGGGTGCTAAATTAGGTGTACCCAAATTGAAGCGGGCACAATTTAAAGTGGGTGCAATTTGTAGCTATATATATATCTGCTCGAGTGAAGATGCTTACGAGCGTTTGGAACAGATTGGTCATCAGCCTCATGTAATTAAATAATTGAGGCATGTTATTTATAAGTATCCTATTGTTTAGTTTGGATTGTAAGAGATTGACACATCTCAATATCACCTCCCCCATGTAGCAAGAAACTTAGAACACCTCACCCATGAACCTCATGAATTTGATTGTGCGAGGACTTGACCATCCAGATCAAAAGGCGACCACTCAAATCCAAATGCGAACAAAAGCGACCATGCTGATCAAAAAGCGACCAACAGGGAGGAACTAGATCAAAAAGCGACCAAAAGCAACCATCCAGATCAAAAAGCGATCTTTCTGATCAAAAAGCGACCATAAGCGACCTTCCAGATCGACCAATTACATTAAAGAGTTATTAAAAAGATCATCCAGATCAAAAAGCGACTAAGAGCGACCATCCAGATCAAAACCCGAACAACAGCGACCATCCTGATAAGACAGTGACAAAAAGCGACATCCATCAGATCAAAATGTGACCAAAAGTTACAATTCAGATCAATAAGCAACCGTCCTAATCAAAAACGACCAATAGCGACCATCCAGATCAAAAGGCGACCATTCAAATCCAAATGCGAACAAAAGCGGCCATGCTGATCAAAAAGCGAGCAACTAGATCAAAATGTGACAAAAAGCGACCATACTGATCAAAATGCGGCAATCCAGATCAAAAAGCAACCATAAGCGACCATTCAGATCAAAAAGCGACCATCATGATCAAAAAGCGACCAAGAGCGACCATCCAGATCAAAAAGCGACCAATAGCGACCATCCAGATCATGAAAGTGACCTTAACCTATTTGGCTTACCTCAGTGACACAAACGTGGTTCAGGTCAGGGAAGTGGTGTTGTAAATCCCTTTCGTTTACGCCCTCACACAACTTTCTATGATTTCCAGTTCGGGAGATATCCACTATTGGAACTTCGCTGTTGGGTGGAGGTTAGGTTAGGTAAACATAAGTTAGGTTAAGGTATGACCACCATGTTGGAACTTTTTGATTATACCTGGTGATTGGGTGTTTGGTTAGGTTTGGTTAACATACAGGTAGGTTAGGTTAGGTTAGGCTATAGTCACTATCTTAAAACTCAACAGTCCACATTAGTGTAGAGGCATTACAGCCTTTGCAAAACCACTAGGAGAGTTGAGGAGCAATCATTAACCTTCGTCAATCTCTGTCTTTACATACCCTAACGCGTCGCGATCACCTGCATAGCGCCAAGAATGTGATCCCGTCTTGGCTTCTTATTAAAGAGGAGAATGTTGAAGATGTTCCAAGTCTTCGCACATTCAAATACATGAGGTTGGTGGGGAAGATGTTCCAATTCTCTTGCTACATGGGGAAGATGTTATTGAAATGTCCTAATCTCTTACACATCCAACTACACAATACTAATGAATAAGATGCCTCAAGTGATTAATTACGTGAGGCTGATGACTAAAATGTTCCAAACACTCGTAAGCAACTTCATTCGACACGATAGATATATAGCTACAAATTACACCCACTTTAAATTGTGTCCACTTTAATTTGCGTCCACTTTGTTTAGCACCCACTTTAATTTGAGTCCAGTTTAATTTGCGCCAACTTTATTTTGTGCCCATTTTAATTTGCGCTCACTTCATTTTTTTGCCCACTTTAATCTGTGCCCTCTTTAATTTACACCCATTTAAAATTTGCGCCCGTTTTAATTTGCGCCCACTTTAATTTGCGCAGGTTAAGTTAGGTTAGCGTAGGTTAAGCTTTTGGTCACTATCTTGGAACGTTTTGATCACACCTCGTAGGTGGAGGTTAGGTTAGGTTAGGTAAGGTTACGTTAGGTCTGGTTAGCTGAGGTTAGGCTATTTGCTACTATCTTGGAATGTTTTGATCACACGTCGTGAGTTAAATTAAGTTCTCGTAGGTTTGGTTAGGTTAGGGTATGACCACTATCTTGCAACATTTTGATCACACCTCGTATGTGTAGGTCAGGTTAGGCTAGGTTAACATAGGATAGCATAGGTAACCTATAGGCCGCTATCTTGGAAAATATTAAACACATCTCGTGAGTTAAATTAATTTGACATAGGTTAGGTTAAGATAGGGTAGGTTAGCTTAGGTTAGGCTATTGGCAAATATCGTCAAGCGTTTTGATCACACCTCATGAGTTAAATTAAGTTAATACAGTTTAGGTTAGGTTAGGGTATGACCACTGTCTTGCAATGTTCTGATCACACCTCATCTCATATGTAGATGTTTGATTAGGTTAGGCTAGGTTAACATAGGTCAGCGCAGGTCACGTTAGGATAGCTTAGCTTAGATTAAGCTATTGGCCATTATCCTAGAATTTTTGATACACCTCTTGAGTTAAGTTAACATAGGTTAGGTTAGATTACGTTAGGTTAGGTTAGGTTAGGTTCAGCTATTGGTCACTATGATGGATCATTTTGATCACACCTCGTAGGTGGAGGTTAGGTTTGGTTAGTTTGGTTTAGGTAAGCTTAAGTTAAGCTGTTGGCTAGTATTTTGAAACTTTTGGATCACACATCGTAGGTTAAGTCAACATTTAAACTATAAATCGTAGAAAGTTGTATGTTGGATGAAACAAAATGTCTCTCTGTCCTTTATTCCTAGGACAAATCATAGTACTTTGAGATTTTTGGGATTTTTATTTTTATTTGGGAAAGTAGGCTATATTTTTCAACTAAAAATTGTAGAATTGTATGTTAGCATAAAGGAAAGGCCTCTATACCCTTCATCTTACTCTCTTACTATTTATTTAGTATAAGGCTTTTAGTGCCGGGAGCCGAACGTATTCTTATACGTTCGGCTCGCCAGAGGTTGCAGCTGCTTCTTACGCAATGAAGACTGGCATGTTATCGTCACCAGCGCTGGGTGATAGCTAACAGGAAAAAAAATCTGCTGATAATGATTTCCACCGCCCCTGTTTCAGACATAGTCCAGTGCAGTTCGCTGTGGACTTGTAAGGGACACCGTGGTTACGTAGCCTCGCGTATTTGTGTGTATGTGTAAGGCTATGGGACATTTCGGTCATCAGCCTAGTGTACTTGCGAGTGCGTATTGCATTGGTCTATTGCATTATTTTGGTTATCAGTCCTGTGCGGTTAAATATTGTAAACAGGGAGTTCATCTGCCTTGTGTAGTTAAATATGTAAATAACTAGTGATATATCAGTCATCGACACCGTGCGATCAGAAATTTAAGACATCTTAAGGCAATTTATTGAAGTGAATTGAATTTTAGAAATCTTGCAAGCGCCGTGTCACGTATGTGTATACAAGTAAGTTAAAAAGGCATGGCTCTTGTGTAAAATCTGTGACAAAATTCAAATAATTCGCTCGAATATACTGCCTGTTTTAGCTAGGTGTCGTAACACCTAGGTAACCTGCCTTGTGTAAACACCTGCATCACGTGACGTCATACGCTGCAAGATTGTGCTTGTTTCTGAAAGATTCATGTTTCGCACGCTTGCTTCCTGTAACGCTACACCTCGCATCCAGTTGTGACACCTGCATTGCGTGACATCATACGCTGCAAGGTGCTGCTTGTTTTAGCAAAATTCATTGTTTCACATGCGCACACCTACGTCACATCAAATATCGGTTGTATCATCCTTCTCACGGTTTGACAAGTGAGTTCATATTTCGCTGGCGTAATCGTAGAATAATAATCATTTATGTTCCCACGCGAACACCAGCGTTGCATCAAATATCAGTTGAATCAGCGTGCTCACGGTTTGACAAATGAGTTAATGTTTCGCTGCAATGTTCCCACGCGCACACCGTCATCGCATCAAATATCAATTGAATCAGCGTTTTCACGGTTTGACAAGTGAGTTTATGTTTCGCTGCTAAATTCCCAAGCGCACACCTGCGTCACATCCTCCTCAATATAATGATTGCGCATCGCAGACCTTTTCATATTAGACCAGGTGACGGAAGATGGTGGACATTCATTCACCATCCCTGTATTTGCATATAGCAGTCATGAAAAATGACTTCCAAAAATACTCTATCCTAACCACCTTCCTCTCTAACCACCGACGTAACTGCCACTATCTTCGACCGATCAATTAAAGATAGTCTGTACAGTTACCCTCCACCACCCTTCCCTAGCCATCTTTGCTCGACAATTTAATAAATAATAACTAATAAAATAAATAATAAAGAATACTACCCTCACCGTCTTTTCCCTTGTCACCACCATCATTAATAATAACTCCGGACATTACAGCCCGTGAGGTCCCAGGCCTACCAAGAGACCGCTGCCCAGCCATTTGGCCTGCAGATATTCGGGTGACGCGTGATCAGCGCATCGGGTCCCCTCGGCCGTTAATCTTGGGTTTCGTGATCGGGGCGCTGCCTCACTGCCAGACAGCTACTAAATTGACCTCACGAGGCTGAGTGCACCCCGTTCCAGCCCTCACGTCAGTTTCTAAAATCCCTGATGGAGCCGAGAATCGAGCCCGGGTCCTCCGGGCGAGATGCAGGCGCGCTACCCCCAACACCACGGGGCCGGCCACCACCATCATTGGTTGACCGATTAAAGATAGTTGCGCTCAGCTACTCTCCCGCTATCTTAAATGCTCTGCAACATCTCTAACCGCCATCTTGAATGCTCTGCGACACCTTCCGTCTCTTGGAGATGTCACCCCTCCGTATAAGAGCATCCCCCCTGCGAGTTTTGCACTTAGGCCCGTGACTTGCCCTCAGAAAAGGTAATGTTAGGTTAGGTTAACATAGTTTAAGTTAAGGTATGACCGCCATCTTTATTTGGAAAGCCCGCTATCCATGTGGGTGGTTGCGTGCGGCCGCCATCTTGGAGGTGGGGAGGCGGAGGTGGAGGTGGCTGTAGAACCCCCATAAAACCACTATTTGCGAGCATTGTACGTTATGTGCAAAATATGAGTACACGACTGCCGATTAAACCTAGAGAATGCCACTAAAGTGAGTGGGATTTTGTCGTAATCAAGATCACCGCACACTCCACCTCGTACGTCTGAAAAAAATCAGGAAAAGAGAATGAAGTTCCACAGGGCTAATGGTGTACTTTCACATAGGAATTCATTGGAACTGTCAAATTGATGGTGGTTTTCCCGTTATTAATTAGGGTAATACGAGCAGAGTTTCGGAGTTCTACCGATGGCGAGTAGATCTTGAAAAGCGATCAGGCAGCAGCTGTGTAGTCAAGCGTACAAAGTATTTCAGTTCGATAGTGGCTTGCTTGGTTACCCTGCATTATTGAAGCTGAAACATGTTGAACCCCGGCTCACTGCTTCTGAAGTAATTGTACAATGAACATAGTCAATTCGAACACCATTCCTGATTGGTTCCCTGATTGAAGAACATGTTGGCTAACAACACAAGTAGCTTTACCTAATGCAAGATAAATGCACTAGCCTAATCGCTTTCCAATTCTTCTTCAAACTAAAGCACGGTCCGTGTAATAAGATTGTTTTTAATAGTATACTTATTATTACCATCACTATACTTTTGAATACATAGAGAACAAATTCGTTACAACTTTCAGTGATAAAATAGGAAGCTCAAACGGAAATTGTAATATTAAACATGCCAAGTTAGAAGAAATAACCTAACGAATATTTTTTCTTTTACAATAAACAGATACAACCCAAATTACACATATTCTCAATACGTTGAATAGAGACAAGTCAGCTGGAGCAATCAATATTCGCATAAAGAATATGAAAATGCATATACAGTACACAGTACTAATTACGAGTGTAACACACCTTATAAACAAAATCTTGGAGAAAGGAATATTTTCTAACTACTTAAACCATTCAATCATCAACCCGATATATGTAAGTGTGGTAATCACCTAGACATTGACAACTGGAGACCAGTATGTATATTACCCTCTGAACTCAAAATCATGAAAAAATGCCCACACAATAGAATGAACAGTTAAATACAATATAATAGAAGAACATCCGTAAAGTTGTAGGAAAGGAAAAAGCACTCAATTATTAATAACAGAGTTTGCTATCATTGTTGTTTTTTGTGTGGGCTCTGGACAGGCCGAGTGCAGGTCTTTTAAGTTGACGCCCGAGGGCGACCTACGTGTCGTAATGAGGATAAAGTGATTATGAAGACGTCGCATACACCCAGTCCCCGAGCCACAGGAATTAATCCCAGGAGATTAAAATCCCTGATGGCCCGGCCGGGAATTGAACCCGGGACCCTTCGGGCCAAAGCCTAGCACGCTAACCAATTAGCCATGGAGCCGCTATTATTGTTAATGATGCCTTAAATTACAACAAGCACATTATGCTACTATTCCAGTATTTTTCCAAGATATTTGACAAAATAAATCATGATAAACTATTGATCAAACTACAAGATATTGGTATAAGAGGCAACATCCATAAAGGATTTCAAAGTTACCTTAGAAACAGACCGATATCGGTAAAAATAAGCAATACAATTAGTGAAATTGTAATGAGGTTGGCAAGAGCACCTCATGGTGTAGCGTTTAGCATTCTTGACTGTCTCCCCCAAAGGTCCGGGTTCGATTTCCCGCTCTGCCAAGAAATGTAATTCTGATTTGAGGGCTGGATCAGGGTACATTGAGCCTCAGGAAGAAAAACTGAGAAAAGTCGAGTTCGATTCCCACCTCAGCCATCCTGGAAGTGGTTTTTCGTAGTTTCCCACTTTTACTCCAGGCTAATGCCCGGATGGTTACTAACTTCAGGCCACGGCTGTCTCTCTCTCGATCCTCACTTGAATTGTAAATGTACACACTACTACAGACACCACAAAAACCCAGGTTTTCAAAAACAATATACACAGACACCGAAGTACAAGAGGTTACATGACCATGATGTATTCGCACCTCAAATGAAACAACTAAATGGAATGAACGAACGAACTAAGTATGGTGAGCATAAGTCACAGATTATAATATAGCCGATGAACTTTCTATGTTGATCCTATAACGCTTCTTCTCATAAGACAGTTTATATTTGTAAAATTTAGTAGTATTGTGACGATTAGCTTCGGCGGTGCTTCATTTAGGCCGCTATTTGATCTTAATTAAGATGGCAGCAGTGCAAACTATGGGATTGAGTTGCCATCTACTTGTGCTATTCCTGTACCAAATTTCGATCTTTTATGTTTTGTCGTTTGCGAATTGACAGGTGAACTGGATGGGGGGAGACAGGCAAACAGTTAGACCGACGTGCATTACGCCCATGTAGACTTCATAAGTATACTTTAAGTTTTTTAAACTTCGAAAGTAATCAAACTACACAACAAATTGAAAACTTATTTACGCGTTCCCTAAGGTTCCCCGACGATATGGGAATAAACCTTAATAAATGCGGATGAACACAATCTTCGAAAAGTGAATTTTTGGAAGTGTTCCACATTTACATCTCGGCCACAAGTCTAAAATATAAATTGTTATGTTTTAATTCTTGCCTCTTAATAACTATTTATTTAAACCATGAATAGTTTCAGATAAACTGTAGAAGTATGGGCGTCTTCGGTTTATCGCTTACGCCTAATAATCGAACATCTAATTCAGGGAATATAAATGTACAGATAAAGAGCCCTCATGGCTTAGGCGGCAGCACGCCGCGCCGGTATCTCACCGCTGGATCCGTGGTTCAAATCCCAGTCAGTAGGATATAAAGGGCGGTTCTGGGGCAGGGGCTAATGGGCAAGATGGCTGCCGCGCGCAACCGCCCTATGTTATTCTTATGGAGGGGTCAGTCATAGCTGGGGCAGGGGCTAATGGGCAAGATGGCCGCCACGCCCTGAGACCGTTAATGACGTCACAGGGAGAGGTCGGCCGTGTAGTTGCTAAATGGAATATGTATTATTATTATTATTATTATTATTATTATTATTATTTTTAGGTAATTATTGATTGATCGTGTACAATCAAGACCAGCCTTATATTGTCCACTTCTTGGTGTAGTGGCTAGCATTCTTGGCGGTCATTCCTGAGGTTCGAATCCCGGCTCTGCCAAGAAATTTAATTTCTGGTCTCATGAGTGGAACGGGGTACACTCAGCCTTGTGAGGCAAAACTGACAGGATCTGGCTTTTGATTCATACCTCAACCATTCTGCCTAACCCAACTTCACCTAACCTAACCTAACCTAACCTAACCTAACCTAACCTAACTTCAAAGTCAGAGCAAATATGAGAGCAAATGTCAGAGCACACATAATAACCTAAGTTATAACCTAACCTAACTTCACCTAACCTAACCTCACCTAACCTATCCTAACCTAACCTAACGTAACCTACCTAATTTAAAATTGCAAGCGAAAAAAAATTAGCAAAAAGTGAGAGCAAATGTGAGAGCACAAATAATAAACTTAGTTATAACCTAACCACACCTAACCTAACCTAACCTAACCTAACCTAACCTAAACTAACTTAACCTAACCTAACCTAACCCAACTTAACCTAACCTAACCTAACCTAACTTCAAAGTGCAAGCAAAAAAAGTGAGAGCAAAAATTGTAATGAAAAAATTAAGAGCAAATGTAAGAACACAAATAATAAACTTAGTTATAACCTACCCTAACCTAACCTAACCTAACCTAACCAAGCATTTCCTCACCTAATTTCACCTAACCTAACTTCAAAGTAAGTGCAAATATAAGAGCAAAAAGTGACAGCAAAAAGTGATATCAAATAGTGTATGCAAGAAAGTAAGAACAAATGAGAGAGCACAAATAATAAACTTAGTTATAACCTAACCTAACCTAACCTAACCCCCAGAAACCTCATTTTAAGATTTTAGATTTTACATTTTAACATTTTACATTTTAACATTATAGATTTTTGATTTTTTCATTTTACTTTTTTAGATTTCACTTTTTTGATTTTTTGTATTTCAGTTTTTTTTTTTTTTATTTTACATTTTAAATTTAATATTTTTTGATTTTAGATTTTACAATTTCCATTTTCCGAAAAAAGTCACTTACCTAACCTCACTAAACCTAACTTTACCAAACCTAACTTAAGCTAATCCAAAGGGCTAATGCACATACACAAAGTATATAAGGACACATGCAACTCTCCTTATGCTAGTCTTATTGGCTACTGTACAACATGATCACTACCCAACCGTTTTTTTTCATTTTGTTGTTTACTCATTTGTCAATTTTCCAATTTCCCATTTTCAGTTTTTTTAAATGTCAGTTTTAAGTTTTTTTTAATTTCATAATATGGAAACATGGATTTTGCATTTTGTTGTTTACACATTTGTCAATTTTCCAATTTCCCATTTTCATTTTTTTTTAATGTCAATTTAAAGTTTTTCAATTTCATGATATGGAAACATGGATTTTGCATTTTGTTGTTTACACATTTGTCAATTTACCAAATTCCCATTTACAGTCTTTAAAATTTTAGTTCAATGTTTTTTCTATTTTGTCAATATGGAAACATGGATTTTACAATTCGTGTTTTACATGTTCATTTTGCATTAGGAGTGGAGAGAGGTGGGTAGTAATTAAAAATGTACAAGCAGTGTCCATACAATATTTTTTATTTGAAATACATGTACACTATTTACACTTAAATACATTTTTATATATAGTCTATTTTTTGTTATAAATTGTACAGTTTTTTTTATTTTGTTTTCTATTTTATTTATTTTTGATTATGAATACTATTTTTTTATTTTTGTAGTGCTATTGTTTTATTTCCTAAATTGTTTTGTTTTATGTATTTGCTAGTTGCAGGCAGAAGATTTTGATATTCATAACTTAACTCTTTAAGCATGGTCAATGATTGAGTAATGACCATAGGCATGTGTACCTATACCATTAGCATCAATCACTCTTTTATCATCACCAGGACACAAAGCAATTTTGTTTAGCCTTATAGATGATATGTCATGTTGTTTAGAAGCGATAATGTTCATGGGTATTCTTTTTACATTGTTTTTCATGACACAATCCTTATAATCTTGAAAGCTTATACAATTTTTGACAACACCTCTGCTAATACCTTTAATCTTTTTGATTTCTTTACCATTTATGTCTAAAGCATACATTTTAGCTCTAAGTCCAACAAATGCTTTTATAATTTGTCCACAAGCCTCGTCTTTAAATTTCCCCAACGTTTTCTTGTTTGATGTAGAGTAACATATGTGATTAGTAGGATAATCTGATGTGTCCAGGTGTTGTAGGAAATCCAACTTGTCTTGATATACATCTGGGGTGTTAACCAAATATATGAACGAGTCAGTATCCATATACATGAGTTTAAGATTGTCCATGCCATAATAAGGTAGCAGGACATCATAGTGGTGGGAATACATGAGAGTTTTTGAAATATCCAGTATACACATTCCAATATATATAGGCTTATTGAATACAATGTTACGTTTAGCCATGTGGAAAGCAGCTAGGTTAGGGCCATAAATTGTTCTGTCGATAAATGTCGGCTTTGCTATTAGCTTTTCTGCCTTTTTGCTGTCAGTCACAAGACGTATGTCTATTCTTTTACGGATATTTTCCATTGTTTTCCCAAAAATGGCATTGTTGAATAATTTGTACAGATTTTTCTCAAAATCATTTTTGGCTTGTTTTCGAAGGTTGTTATTAAAATCAACGTATGCCTTTAACCAAGGTCTTTGTTTAAACTTTAACACACGATGAATTTTTATCAATTTTATTCCATGATCTAAAGCCTGTTTTAATGCCATGTAGTGAACAACATATCGCCTTCGATTTCCAAGATGAGGAATTAGTTTTTTCAGAGACGAATCCTTAGGTTGTGTACACTCTGGTAGGAAAGGTAAATCGTTGTGTAGATCATGAAGGTCAGATGGGTAATCAACATCAACGTCTAGAATGTATCCCACAGGATCGTCTTTCTTTAGTTTTTCTAGATCAACAGTATCTGGAGAAACCCACTGAAATCCACCATAAGGAAGGGAGTGGCACATAGCCCACCCGTATTGGTTGTTGGCATCATCATAGGTAATAAACTGCGATGGTTTCTCAGAATCATAGGTTTCCATGTATTTATTGTTAGCTTCAGCATACCGATGAGACACCTGGCATATGCCTCCACGTATTCCAGACTCGATTAAAAGAATCTGATCGTAATCCTGTAGCAATTCCAGTTCAATGCCTGTGTAAAGGAGCATTGCCTCGAAACTTAAACCAGGCGAAGTAAAGAAGTGTGCAGCATCCACTCGGTGTGTTTCTAGTGTTTTGTTTCTAAACGTTTCAAAGCTGTCTGCAAGAAGGAGTACATCTGATGTTAGGTAGAGGTCACTATATTCCCCTAGAGTTTTAATGTTGAACTGATTCCAGACATTTTTGGCATGTTCATAGTCTTCTTGACTAACATTTTCTTGACTTAATTTGTTAAAGAATGCCTCTTTTGGAGGTAAACACGTTTCACTTAACTTTTCCCATGAGTCAATGTAGTCATAACAAAATACCCCTTTACGAGTCATGAGCATTGCATTTTCTTTTCCAAAGTACTTGTCTGTTTCAGGGTATAATGTTAAGTTGGAAACTAAGTTTTCCAAACTACTTGGCATTAACCGAAACGTGTCCACAAATCGAAGCTTAACATTTCCAACATATTTGGTGAAAGAGATGTACTTTTCTTTGGAGTTAGGGATAACGTCCACTCTTTCAGTAGTACACCCCAATTGCTTTACAATGAAATTTGCGTCATAGCCACTCATATTATGTAGAAATACAGGAACGGGGTTACGTGTTTTACACTTCAAATTACAGTTATTGTGAGCACTTCCACGGTATTCCCCTGTAATATGACAATGGTCTCGAACTTTCCAGTCCTCTTTGGTAAATGGTTTATAACACAAATAACAGGTTTCAGAAGATTGGAACTCTGCTTCTTGATGCTCAGTTAAAGCTTTTGGAACATTTAAGCTGTAAAGACGATCAATTTCATTAGCTATTGAGATCAAACAGTCCATAAACTTTTCTGCAGCGTCAGGTCCACGATAAATAATAGGTTGGCTCGGAAGGTTTGTCTTTATGTGTTCCACAGCTGGTGAGGGTTTAACATATATACCAAAGCTCATAGGAACATGACTCTGGTATGGCACTGTATAACTTGCCTCAGGATTAGGTAGACATGTTTGATAGGGTAACAGTATACTTTCAAAATCTGCATAGATAACGTAAGGTATTCTAAGCATTTTTTCCACATTTACGAATTTCACAATTGGGTTTTTAATAGGCATTTCAACCCTAGCAATGTCATGCTGGACACACAAAGCTCTATGTTCTTTTAATTTTTCCATTCCTTGTTGCCCATATTGATTATCAAAGTGAGTGAAACACCGTTTACACGTATATATCTTATGTCCATGGCGGGTAATCTGATGTCCTACTAGTTTATCAAAATCTTTGATAAAGACGTAGTGGTTCTGGCCGGATGATGAACTTAGCAAAAGGAGGTCGCGATGGTCTTGCAGCTCTTGATCCACAACCTTTAGAGGGAACAATTTGTTGTCTTGTTCCAATCCAAATACATTAATGGATATATCGTTGGCTTTTTCAAATTTGGGAATGTCAGCTAGCGATGTAGGAAATGATATTACTGAAAAATCATACTTGTTTTCCAGATCCTTGTATTTACTAACGCGTTTAGCATCAGTTTTAACCAGTTTTGCTAAAATGGCATACATAAAACACCTGTCGTCCTTAAAGTTTTGAGGATTAATGCAGGCTTTTCTTGCTTGTATAGCTGCTGGTAATGGAATATACGTGCTGCCACGCAAGGGATTGTACTTATTTATTTTCAATCGTACTCCTTCCACTGCTAACAAAGCCCAATTACTGCCTTTTAGCTCAGATTCCTCCATTTCCGTAGTTAACTTTGTAAATTGTGTTTCCAAGAAACTACTTAAGTCCGTTTCCAAAAATAGGGCCTGATTTCGTGTTTTAAAAGCACGATCTGTAATTTCATTGGTAGATGTATGAATGAATCTACATTCAGCCACAAGATTAACTTTTATCGACTTGTGCATTGCTAGTTCTTTCTGCATAGCTTGCATTATTTGCTGTTTGGACTCTTTAAGGTATGAATTTAAATCCTTGCACGTATCGCAACGAATGAAATAGGATTTAAGTCGACCTTCAAAAGATGTCTCATATTCAATAAGTCCATTTTTGTCAGGGACCAATGACAGTAGGTAATGTTTTGTAGGCTCTGCCTTTTGTCTTTTAGCTGCCGACACAACATTACAACATTCTTCATGACGACGTCCATTGTAGGCATTGTTGAATGTACTACCACAGGTCTTGCACTCATGAAATTCACCACACGATACTTCATGTCGCTTCCTATGATAGTCTCGAAGAAAAGTCTTTCCACACTCTTTACACATATAGCTAGGAATGGGTTCTTCCATCACGAATGTTGATTTCTGCAAACAGCTGCTTACTGCGTATCACAAGACTAGAGGTTGGTCGGTGAGACGGTCTTTCACGATGTGAACACCGTGAGAGGTAGTAGTCAACTGGTGATATTCTTGTGAAGGGTCCTCTAATATACCCCTAGTCTAGACCAACAACTCTTTACAGCGTATGACAAGGCTGTAGACTGGATAGTGAGACGGTCTTTCACGATGTGAACACTGTAACAAGTAGTAGTCAACTGATTATATACTTGCTAAGGGTTCTCTAATATACAATAGTCAAGACCAACAGCTACTTACTGTGTAGTACAAGGCTGTACAATAGTTGTTTTGACAGTCTTTCACGATGTGGTCACTGTGAATGGTGGTAGTCAACTGATGATATTCTTGATAAGGGTCCTCTAATGTACCCCTGGTTAAGGGTAACAGCTGCTCACTGCTTATGACAAAGCTAAAGACTGGTTGCTTCAACGGTCTTTCACAATGTAAACACTGTGACAGGTAGTAGTCAACTGAAAATATTCTTATGGCCTACTCAAGGTTATCAGGTACTTACTGCATATTAAAAGGCTGTACACTCATGTGTGTTAGGCACTCTTTCTTGCTAAGGACCCCAATATTCCCTACACAAGGCTATACATGTTAGTTCTAAACACTTAGTGATTAATTGTATATTCAATTTTTGTACAAAGCTTATACAAGCACGTTTTTATGAGGTAAAACTTTGTTAAATAGCTGCATGCGACACACAAAGTATGTTGCCGCTATCTAGCGGTGACTATGAGAACTACTTGAACGACCAGCATGCTACCTAGCGCTCCATTTCAACACTCGCTCACTGAACGACCAGCATGCTATCTAGCGGTCGATAGCAATACTCCTCAACTACCAGCCTGCTATCTATCGGTCAATATGACAACTCACTCAACTACCAACATGCTACATGGCTTTTTTGGTCAGTTTTTTGTTGGCTTTTTTTGGTCAGTTTCTGTTGGCTTATGTTGGCTTTTATTGGCTTTTGTTGGCTTTTGTTGGCTTTTGTAGGCTTTTTTGTTGGCTTTTGTTGGCTTTTGTATTAGCTCTTTCATATTTGCTCTTGCTTGTGGGGGCTTATTATTTGGTCTTGGAAAGTATGTCAGTCCTTTTTTTATGGCTGCAAAATGCTTACAGCCATGTTTGTAAGCAGCAACAACAACAACACACAATATTCCAAAACAATCCAAAGTACTCTAAGGTTTATCAATGACTCTCAACTCTTACACTTACCTCTATCCCATGCCTAGTCAAAAATAGTGTATTTTTCAAATTTTTCAAAAAATATTTGGAAAGTAGGCTATATCATTAAACTAAAAATCCTAAAAAGACATATGTTAACTCCAACACCTACCTCTATACCATTCTTAGTCCAAAAATAGTGTATTTTTAAATTTTCCAAAAACATATTTCCAAAATGGGTTATATTTCCAAAATTAAAAAGTTTACAAAAATGTTTGTTTGACAGAAATGAATGGCCTTTACCCCCTCTACCACGGTACCAAGTCCCAGGTCTCTAGGACAACAAAAATAAAATTTTGAAAATGGGCTTTATTTCCAAAATTAAGAATTTTACAAACAAGTTTGTCTAACGTAAATCAATGGTCTTTACCCCTTCTATTCCCATACCAAGTCTCAGGTCACTAGGTAAAGAAAATAAAATTTTTAAAAAATGGTCACTATTTTGGAAACTAGGAATTCTACAAAAAAGTTTGTTTAACATAAATGAAAGGTCTCTATCCCCTCTACCAGTAAACCAAGTTATAGGTCTGTAGGACAAAAATGAAAAACGTTCAACTGGGAAAGTAGGCGATTTTTCATAAAACCAAACATTCTAAAAAGTGTTCTATGGGCTTAAAATAATGGCCTCTATGTCCTTTATTTTTTATAATAAAACTTTTTTATTTTTTAAATTTTTTTGAAAAAAGTTCAATTTTGAAATTTTTATATTTTGGAAACTAGAAAGTTTACAAAAATGTTTGTTTGACGTAAATGACTCCCCCTGACCCCATCTACCATCAAAATAAATTTCAATTTGCTAGGACAAAAAATAACAGTAGTGGAGTGGTGGCGCTTCCAAGCCACCCGGCGTTGCTCGGGCGGCGTTCATGTTAATAAGTGGATATCTCGCGAACCCATGATCGGAATTTGACATGCAACATATCAAATTATTCAGGCTGACGCTCTCTCGATCATGGGTTCGCAAAGATATCCACAAATTCAGCGTAGCCGAGCGCCACCGGGTACGTTGGAAGCACCACCACTCCACTACTGTTATTTTTTGTCCTAGCGAATTGAAATTTATTTTGGTGGTAGATGGGGTCAGGGGGAGTTATTTACGTCAAACAAACATTTTTGTAAACTTTCTAGTTTCCAAAATATAAAAATTTCAAAATTGAACTTTTTTCAAAAAAATGTAAAAAATAAAAAAGTTTTATTATAAAAAATAAAGGACATAGAGGCCATTATTTTAAGCCCATAGAACACTTTTTAGAATGTTTGGTTTTATGAAAAATCGCCTACTTTCCCAGTTGAACGTTTTTCATTTTTGTCCTACAGACCTATAACTTGGTTTACTGGTAGAGGGGATAGAGACCTTTCATTTATGTTAAACAAACTTTTTTGTAGAATTCCTAGTTTCCAAAATAGTGACCATTTTTTAAAAATTTTATTTTCTTTACCTAGTGACCTGAGACTTGGTATGGGAATAGAAGGGGTAAAGACCATTGATTTACGTTAGACAAACTTGTTTGTAAAATTCTTAATTTTGGAAATAAAGCCCATTTTCAAAATTTTATTTTTGTTGTCCTAGAGACCTGGGACTTGGTACCGTGGTAGAGGGGGTAAAGGCCATTCATTTCTGTCAAACAAACATTTTTGTAAACTTTTTAATTTTGGAAATATAACCCATTTTGGAAATATGTTTTTGGAAAATTTAAAAATACACTATTTTTGGACTAAGAATGGTATAGAGGTAGGTGTTGGAGTTAACATATGTCTTTTTAGGATTTTTAGTTTAATGATATAGCCTACTTTCCAAATATTTTTTGAAAAATTTGAAAAATACACTATTTTTGACTAGGCATGGGATAGAGGTAAGTGTAAGAGTTGAGAGTCATTGATAAACCTTAGAGTACTTTGGATTGTTTTGGAATATTGTGTGTTGTTGTTGTTGCTGCTTACAAACATGGCTGTAAGCATTTTGCAGCCATAAAAAAAGGACTGACATACTTTCCAAGACCAAATAATAAGCCCCCACAAGCAAGAGCAAATATGAAAGAGCTAATACAAAAGCCAACAAAAGCCAACAAAAAAGCCTACAAAAGCCAACAAAAGCCAACAAAAGCCAATAAAAGCCAACATAAGCCAACAGAAACTGACCAAAAAAAGCCAACAAAAAACTGACCAAAAAAGCCATGTAGCATGTTGGTAGTTGAGTGAGTTGTCATATTGACCGATAGATAGCAGGCTGGTAGTTGAGGAGTATTGCTATCGACCGCTAGATAGCATGCTGGTCGTTCAGTGAGCGAGTGTTGAAATGGAGCGCTAGGTAGCATGCTGGTCGTTCAAGTAGTTCTCATAGTCACCGCTAGATAGCGGCAACATACTTTGTGTGTCGCATGCAGCTATTTAACAAAGTTTTACCTCATAAAAACGTGCTTGTATAAGCTTTGTACAAAAATTGAATATACAATTAATCACTAAGTGTTTAGAACTAACATGTATAGCCTTGTGTAGGGAATATTGGGGTCCTTAGCAAGAAAGAGTGCCTAACACACATGAGTGTACAGCCTTTTAATATGCAGTAAGTACCTGATAACCTTGAGTAGGCCATAAGAATATTTTCAGTTGACTACTACCTGTCACAGTGTTTACATTGTGAAAGACCGTTGAAGCAACCAGTCTTTAGCTTTGTCATAAGCAGTGAGCAGCTGTTACCCTTAACCAGGGGTACATTAGAGGACCCTTATCAAGAATATCATCAGTTGACTACCACCATTCACAGTGACCACATCGTGAAAGACTGTCAAAACAACTATTGTACAGCCTTGTACTACACAGTAAGTAGCTGTTGGTCTTGACTATTGTATATTAGAGAACCCTTAGCAAGTATATAATCAGTTGACTACTACTTGTTACAGTGTTCACATCGTGAAAGACCGTCTCACTATCCAGTCTACAGCCTTGTCATACGCTGTAAAGAGTTGTTGGTCTAGACTAGGGGTATATTAGAGGACCCTTCACAAGAATATCACCAGTTGACTACTACCTCTCACGGTGTTCACATCGTGAAAGACCGTCTCACCGACCAACCTCTAGTCTTGTGATACGCAGTAAGCAGCTGTTTGCAGAAATCAACATTCGTGATGGAAGAACCCATTCCTAGCTATATGTGTAAAGAGTGTGGAAAGACTTTTCTTCGAGACTATCATAGGAAGCGACATGAAGTATCGTGTGGTGAATTTCATGAGTGCAAGACCTGTGGTAGTACATTCAACAATGCCTACAATGGACGTCGTCATGAAGAATGTTGTAATGTTGTGTCGGCAGCTAAAAGACAAAAGGCAGAGCCTACAAAACATTACCTACTGTCATTGGTCCCTGACAAAAATGGACTTATTGAATATGAGACATCTTTTGAAGGTCGACTTAAATCCTATTTCATTCGTTGCGATACGTGCAAGGATTTAAATTCATACCTTAAAGAGTCCAAACAGCAAATAATGCAAGCTATGCAGAAAGAACTAGCAATGCACAAGTCGATAAAAGTTAATCTTGTGGCTGAATGTAGATTCATTCATACATCTACCAATGAAATTACAGATCGTGCTTTTAAAACACGAAATCAGGCCCTATTTTTGGAAACGGACTTAAGTAGTTTCTTGGAAACACAATTTACAAAGTTAACTACGGAAATGGAGGAATCTGAGCTAAAAGGCAGTAATTGGGCTTTGTTAGCAGTGGAAGGAGTACGATTGAAAATAAATAAGTACAATCCCTTGCGTGGCAGCACGTATATTCCATTACCAGCAGCTATACAAGCAAGAAAAGCCTGCATTAATCCTCAAAACTTTAAGGACGACAGGTGTTTTATGTATGCCATTTTAGCAAAACTGGTTAAAACTGATGCTAAACGCGTTAGTAAATACAAGGATCTGGAAAACAAGTATGATTTTTCAGTAATATCATTTCCTACATCGCTAGCTGACATTCCCAAATTTGAAAAAGCCAACGATATATCCATTAATGTATTTGGATTGGAACAAGACAACAAATTGTTCCCTCTAAAGGTTGTGGATCAAGAGCTGCAAGACCATCGCGACCTCCTTTTGCTAAGTTCATCATCCGGCCAGAACCACTACGTCTTTATCAAAGATTTTGATAAACTAGTAGGACATCAGATTACCCGCCATGGACATAAGATATATACGTGTAAACGGTGTTTCACTCACTTTGATAATCAATATGGGCAACAAGGAATGGAAAAATTAAAAGAACATAGAGCTTTGTGTGTCCAGCATGACATTGCTAGGGTTGAAATGCCTATTAAAAACCCAATTGTGAAATTCGTAAATGTGGAAAAAATGCTTAGAATACCTTACGTTATCTATGCAGATTTTGAAAGTATACTGTTACCCTATCAAACATGTCTACCTAATCCTGAGGCAAGTTATACAGTGCCATACCAGAGTCATGTTCCTATGAGCTTTGGTATATATGTTAAACCCTCACCAGCTGTGGAACACATAAAGACAAACCTTCCGAGCCAACCTATTATTTATCGTGGACCTGACGCTGCAGAAAAGTTTATGGACTGTTTGATCTCAATAGCTAATGAAATTGATCGTCTTTACAGCTTAAATGTTCCAAAAGCTTTAACTGAGCATCAAGAAGCAGAGTTCCAATCTTCTGAAACCTGTTATTTGTGTTATAAACCATTTACCAAAGAGGACTGGAAAGTTCGAGACCATTGTCATATTACAGGGGAATACCGTGGAAGTGCTCACAATAACTGTAATTTGAAGTGTAAAACACGTAACCCCGTTCCTGTATTTCTACATAATATGAGTGGCTATGACGCAAATTTCATTGTAAAGCAATTGGGGTGTACTACTGAAAGAGTGGACGTTATCCCTAACTCCAAAGAAAAGTACATCTCTTTCACCAAATATGTTGGAAATGTTAAGCTTCGATTTGTGGACACGTTTCGGTTAATGCCAAGTAGTTTGGAAAACTTAGTTTCCAACTTAACATTATACCCTGAAACAGACAAGTACTTTGGAAAAGAAAATGCAATGCTCATGACTCGTAAAGGGGTATTTTGTTATGACTACATTGACTCATGGGAAAAGTTAAGTGAAACGTGTTTACCTCCAAAAGAGGCATTCTTTAACAAATTAAGTCAAGAAAATGTTAGTCAAGAAGACTATGAACATGCCAAAAATGTCTGGAATCAGTTCAACATTAAAACTCTAGGGGAATATAGTGACCTCTACCTAACATCAGATGTACTCCTTCTTGCAGACAGCTTTGAAACGTTTAGAAACAAAACACCAGAAACACACCGAGTGGATGCTGCACACTTCTTTACTTCACCTGGTTTAAGTTTCGAGGCAATGCTCCTTTACACAGGCATTGAACTGGAATTGCTACAGGATTACGAT
The DNA here is from genome assembly GCA_946902985.2 of Meconema thalassinum. Taxonomy (NCBI): domain Eukaryota; kingdom Metazoa; phylum Arthropoda; class Insecta; order Orthoptera; family Tettigoniidae; genus Meconema; species Meconema thalassinum. Next base: position 655,391,028 of record OX336389.2, read on the forward strand.
CAGATTCTTTTAATCGAGTCTGGAATACGTGGAGGCATATGCCAGGTGTCTCATCGGTATGCTGAAGCTAACAATAAATACATGGAAACCTATGATTCTGAGAAACCATCGCAGTTTATTACCTATGATGATGCCAACAACCAATACGGGTGGGCTATGTGCCACTCCCTTCCTTATGGTGGATTTCAGTGGGTTTCTCCAGATACTGTTGATCTAGAAAAACTAAAGAAAGACGATCCTGTGGGATACATTCTAGACGTTGATGTTGATTACCCATCTGACCTTCATGATCTACACAACGATTTACCTTTCCTACCAGAGTGTACACAACCTAAGGATTCGTCTCTGAAAAAACTAATTCCTCATCTTGGAAATCGAAGGCGATATGTTGTTCACTACATGGCATTAAAACAGGCTTTAGATCATGGAATAAAATTGATAAAAATTCATCGTGTGTTAAAGTTTAAACAAAGACCTTGGTTAAAGGCATACGTTGATTTTAATAACAACCTTCGAAAACAAGCCAAAAATGATTTTGAGAAAAATCTGTACAAATTATTCAACAATGCCATTTTTGGGAAAACAATGGAAAATATCCGTAAAAGAATAGACATACGTCTTGTGACTGACAGCAAAAAGGCAGAAAAGCTAATAGCAAAGCCGACATTTATCGACAGAACAATTTATGGCCCTAACCTAGCTGCTTTCCACATGGCTAAACGTAACATTGTATTCAATAAGCCTATATATATTGGAATGTGTATACTGGATATTTCAAAAACTCTCATGTATTCCCACCACTATGATGTCCTGCTACCTTATTATGGCATGGACAATCTTAAACTCATGTATATGGATACTGACTCGTTCATATATTTGGTTAACACCCCAGATGTATATCAAGACAAGTTGGATTTCCTACAACACCTGGACACATCAGATTATCCTACTAATCACATATGTTACTCTACATCAAACAAGAAAACGTTGGGGAAATTTAAAGACGAGGCTTGTGGACAAATTATAAAAGCATTTGTTGGACTTAGAGCTAAAATGTATGCTTTAGACATAAATGGTAAAGAAATCAAAAAGATTAAAGGTATTAGCAGAGGTGTTGTCAAAAATTGTATAAGCTTTCAAGATTATAAGGATTGTGTCATGAAAAACAATGTAAAAAGAATACCCATGAACATTATCGCTTCTAAACAACATGACATATCATCTATAAGGCTAAACAAAATTGCTTTGTGTCCTGGTGATGATAAAAGAGTGATTGATGCTAATGGTATAGGTACACATGCCTATGGTCATTACTCAATCATTGACCATGCTTAAAGAGTTAAGTTATGAATATCAAAATCTTCTGCCTGCAACTAGCAAATACATAAAACAAAACAATTTAGGAAATAAAACAATAGCACTACAAAAATAAAAAATAATATTCATAATCAAAAATAAATAAAATAGAAAACAAAATAAAAAAAACTGTACAATTTATAACAAAAAATAGACTATATATAAAAATGTATTTAAGTGTAAATAGTGTACATGTATTTCAAATAAAAAATATTGTATGGACACTGCTTGTACATTTTTAATTACTACCCACCTCTCTCCACTCCTAATGCAAAATGAACATGTAAAACACGAATTGTAAAATCCATGTTTCCATATTGACAAAATAGAAAAAACATTGAACTAAAATTTTAAAAACTGTAAATGGGAATTTGGTAAATTGACAAATGTGTAAACAACAAAATGCAAAATCCATGTTTCCATATCATGAAATTGAAAAACTTTAAATTGACATTTAAAAAAAATGAAAATGGGAAATTGGAAAATTGACAAATGTGTAAACAACAAAATGCAAAATCCATGTTTCCATATTATGAAATTAAAAAAAACTTAAAACTGACATTTAAAAAAACTGAAAATGGGAAATTGGAAAATTGACAAATGAGTAAACAACAAAATGAAAAAAAACGGTTGGGTAGTGATCATGTTGTACAGTAGCCAATAAGACTAGCATAAGGAGAGTTGCATGTGTCCTTATATACTTTGTGTATGTGCATTAGCCCTTTGGATTAGCTTAAGTTAGGTTTGGTAAAGTTAGGTTTAGTGAGGTTAGGTAAGTGACTTTTTTCGGAAAATGGAAATTGTAAAATCTAAAATCAAAAAATATTAAATTTAAAATGTAAAATAAAAAAAAATTAAAACTGAAATACAAAAAATCAAAAAAGTGAAATCTAAAAAAGTAAAATGAAAAAATCAAAAATCTATAATGTTAAAATGTAAAATGTTAAAATGTAAAATCTAAAATCTTAAAATGAGGTTTCTGGGGGTTAGGTTAGGTTAGGTTAGGTTATAACTAAGTTTATTATTTGTGCTCTCTCATTTGTTCTTACTTTCTTGCATACACTATTTGATATCACTTTTTGCTGTCACTTTTTGCTCTTATATTTGCACTTACTTTGAAGTTAGGTTAGGTGAAATTAGGTGAGGAAATGCTTGGTTAGGTTAGGTTAGGTTAGGTTAGGGTAGGTTATAACTAAGTTTATTATTTGTGTTCTTACATTTGCTCTTAATTTTTTCATTACAATTTTTGCTCTCACTTTTTTTGCTTGCACTTTGAAGTTAGGTTAGGTTAGGTTAGGTTAAGTTGGGTTAGGTTAGGTTAGGTTAAGTTAGTTTAGGTTAGGTTAGGTTAGGTTAGGTTAGGTTAGGTGTGGTTAGGTTATAACTAAGTTTATTATTTGTGCTCTCACATTTGCTCTCACTTTTTGCTAATTTTTTTTCGCTTGCAATTTTAAATTAGGTAGGTTACGTTAGGTTAGGTTAGGATAGGTTAGGTGAGGTTAGGTTAGGTGAAGTTAGGTTAGGTTATAACTTAGGTTATTATGTGTGCTCTGACATTTGCTCTCATATTTGCTCTGACTTTGAAGTTAGGTTAGGTTAGGTTAGGTTAGGTTAGGTTAGGTGAAGTTGGGTTAGGCAGAATGGTTGAGGTATGAATCAAAAGCCAGATCCTGTCAGTTTTGCCTCACAAGGCTGAGTGTACCCCGTTCCACTCATGAGACCAGAAATTAAATTTCTTGGCAGAGCCGGGATTCGAACCTCAGGAATGACCGCCAAGAATGCTAGCCACTACACCAAGAAGTGGACAATATAAGGCTGGTCTTGATTGTACACGATCAATCAATAATTACCTAAAAATAATAATAATAATAATAATAATAATAATAATAATAATAATAATAATAATAATAATAAATATTCCATTTAGCAACTACACGGCCGACCTCTCCCTGTGACGTCATTAACGGTCTCAGGGCGTGGCGGCCATCTTGCCCATTAGCCCCTGCCCCAGCTATGACTGACCCCTCCATAAGAATAACATAGGGCGGTTGCGCGCGGCAGCCATCTTGCCCATTAGCCCCTGCCCCAGAACCGCCCTTTATATCCTACTCCAGTCACTCCATGTGAGATTTGTGCTGGACAATGTGGAGGCAGACAGGGTTTTCTCCGGGTACTCCGGTTTTCCCTGTCACAACTTTCCTTTCAGCAACACTCTTCACTGTCATTTCATTTCATCTGTCAATCATTCATTCATTGACCCAGGTGAGTGCGACAGGCTTCGGCAGCCAGCACAGTTCATATCCTCGCCGCTAGATGGGGATTATATTCATTCCATTCCCTGTCCCGAGATAATCAAGCGTGAAGGCATGTGTAAATTGCCTTTGAAAAGTGGGAACCTGGTGCTCTCAGTGAGCTCCTTATGACTCTCTATTTAATGAATTTATATTTTTGAGATTATTTTTTAACGGGGATATGAATCATGAGTTATGAATTCGATTCTGATTTCCCTGAGTATTGATATTTGGAGAGATAGCGCTTACTACCACATATTTGTATGTGCGGTAAAACACTCAACGTCTTACATTCAGTTCTCGGTAATTTGTCTGATGTGATGATGGAAAATAGGGGGCTTTTAAAATGCATTCCATAACTATTTACGTTCTGTCAGTGCATAAGACGGTAGAATATAATTCACCGATTCTTGTGCTAATTCGACACATATCAAGTGATAAATGCAAGACCCAGGCAGTAGCAGCAACAACAGCAGGAGCAGAAGAATGTTACTCACCAAAACTACTTCTTCTTGAAGACTTCTTTCTTCTGGTGGGAACAATTTGTTGAATAAATATTTCAGAGATATGAAGGCACATCGTATAAATCCCAGAATAATCTCACCGATCAGGAGGAGAACTTGAAGCCACGCCATTGTGTAATGGACCTGAAAAGTAAAGAAGAGTGGTATTGTACATTCACCGAGACGAGGAATGAGCACACCCTGAGTAACTGTTTATACACGCACGAGCTGCAGAATATTTGGAGTTATAACATGTTTGTGTAATGGTGTAATTCGTTCAATTGTTTTCTTTCTTCTGTATTCGTGAAATGAGCAAGAATGGAAGAAAGGAAGAAAGAAAGAAAGAAAGAAAGAAAGGGAGAAAGAGAGAAAGGAAGAAAGAAAGAAAGAAAGAAAGAAAGAAAGAAAGAAACAAAGAAAGAAAGAAAGAAAGAAAGAGAAAATATACAGTTACTGAGAATAAGCTCATTCCTTGTTAGACTGACTGTACTTACAGCATGATGTTGATAATTTGTTAAGTCAAATTACATTAGAATTAATCCACAAGTCAGTTTCATACATAAAACATAGTCATTGCACCTCCATACGTGCATCATTTGTCTTATTCATTCATTCATTCATTTATTTGCAATTGGGGGTGTGTCCCCCGGTGGAAAATTGGGTATACATAACAAATACATAATTATACATAACACTTCAATAACAATTAAACTGGAGTATTTACACAAATCGTCAGTTTTTTCTTGAACACACCTATATGTTTGGGAAAAGCCTCTAAGACTGCGACAGGTAAAGAGTTCCAGTTATCAATGGCCCGGTTAACGAAATAATATTTACCATAATTTGTACGCTGTGGTCGCCCTTAACATTGAAAGGATGATCACTCCTGCTCATGTAAGCAAATGGGGCCGATAACCTAGATGTTAGGCCCCTTTAAACAACAATTATCATCATCATCATCATGTAAGCAAGGTGTAGTATGTTAGTTTCTTAGTCCGAATGTGCTTCATCTAGATATTCATGTCTATGGGACAAATAGATGTGAGATTAACTCTATAGAATCAAGTCATACTGTGAATGTAGCATTTCAAAAATAAATGTATTCCTGTTTTGAATAGAATTGTAATTTTATGTGAGGTCATTTATCCGTAAACATATAGCTTAGTGAAATTATCATCGATCTCTTGCAACACAGTAAGAATGGTAGTAAGTCTAGTAGTGTGCCTATTTTTGTTGTCATATTGTTCACAGGCTTGAGGAATCTCCCGAACAGTGGTTGCCCGTTACTGTGAGTCCAGTGCGCAGGGGAGTTGTTATACAACACAACACTTCCTCCCTCATTGCTCGGCGCTGCCGAGACGAGTGTCCATCAGGCTCTGACGGAGCGCTAGTGAATGCTACTGATACACAATCTGCGATTGGTTAGCTTTAGGATAGTTGTCTCATAAATTAGGTATCAACCCAAACATATCCTCGGTAGAAACGTTCAAGGATTGCAAACAGAAACACACAGCGGCTCAGATTCTAAACACTAGACTCCTGCTTCGGAATTACTTACAGTAAGTGACATATCCGTGGCTATGTACAGTATGTTTCTTCGAGGTATTCTAATTGCTGAAGAGAAATGGTCATCTCGATTATCTTGAAGCCATTGTCAGACTTGTAATCGAAGTCATCTGCGGTCTTCTGGACCATTTGATAGAAACAAAGTTGTCCACCTCCTGCTAGAGCGGCTAGCATTCTTGGATGACGCCCTGGAGTTCCGGGTTCGATTCCCGGTTATACCAAGAAATATAATTCTGGTCTGAGGGCTGGAACGGGATGCTCTCAGCCTCGTGAGGGAAAACGTAGAATAGGTGAGTTAGATTCCCACCTCAGTCATCCTAAAAACTGTATTCCGTGGTTTCCCACTTATTCTCCTGATAAATTCAGGGATGGATTCTAACCTAAGGCAACGGTCGCCCCCATCCAAATCCTAACCTGAGTTGCAAGTACGCACACTACTACAGACACCACAACAACACAGGTTTTTAGGCATATCTCACATAGACCCAAGTAAACGAGGCTAAATGACCACGATGATGCAAAGACACTATAAAAATTAAAAACAATCGCTGTTAATATTCCAAAATACCGACAGCAATAGCTAACCATGGGACCATGCTGTCCGCGGACTCGGTAATCGTGTGTTCAAGCCCTACCTTCGGCCGTCCTTGAAATGGATTTGCGTAGTTTCTCAGGGAAATGCTGGGATGGCACCTTCTGACAGGCCACGGCCACTTCCTTCCTCAACCTTGCCCGGTTTCATTCTTCATTCATTTCATCTCTCATTAACTCCTCTCAAGGGGTTTTCGGCAGAAAGGGCATCCAGTCATAAAAACCATCAACACATAGACTTGTATCGCACCTCATCCCCAACCCCATCGAAAAAAGGCATAATAAGGGGTAGACATGCACTTTTAATATTTCAAAATATAGCTGGTAATCATGTTGATGGTAAGCTGTAAGTTTCGTCAACATGTAACAAGGAAGCTAGTTCAGATTGTCCGACAGCTGAGTATGTCCGAAGACGGTAAACCACGAAAACAACCATTTCCAGGGTATTTGAGGTAGGAATCGAACCCATCTCCTCTCAGTTTTGCAGCACGAGGCCAAGTGTATCCCGTTCCAGCCCTCAGACTAGAAAAACATTTGATGACAGAGTCGGGAATCGAACCCGGGCCTCCGCGGTGACAGCCAAGAATGCTAGCTACTACGCCACGAGGTGGTCAACGTCTGACTTCCAGTACTCCATGACCCATAGCCTGTAGGTATTGCCTTTTGCTTTATTACGTTGGTAGAGAATGTTACGACTAAGGAGAAACGAGATCTAGTTATCCTGGTCAATATCATTCATTCCCTCATTGAAAAGTGTTCCAAGTAACATTTGTTAACTCGGTACTTATTCGATGCAGATCGTAATGGCACAGGTACTTATGATTTCAAGGAGAAATACTTGAATTGCTTTACAATACCCTTGGAAACATTGTACTTTTTTATAAACCATTCTTCAGAGTTGCCCTCGTCCATATAAACCGTGCCATTCCACGAACTCTCTCTTTTAGCTCCAACACCTCTACTTCACGTTCCAAACCCGTAAGCGACATTTTAGCAACTCACCAATCCAACCGTCTTGCTCACTGAAGAGAAGCCCACATCCCCTTAGCCGTGAAAACTTCCTACCGCACTCACTGTGACATGCAAGCAGGAGCTAGTCTTTATACGATAATGTTTTAACAAGTAATATTCAAGACATCTAATGATGTCATTCTGTACACAAAAGGAATATTATGTAAATTAATCGGGTTCACCTGCATTCTTGGCTGTCAACGCGGTGGAACGGTTTTGATCCCCGCCTCTTCCAAGAAATGTACCGTAATTCTGTTCTGAGGGCTGCAACGGGGTACACTCAGCCTCGAGTGACAAAATTGAGAAGATGTGGCATCTATTCCTACTTCAGCGATCCTGGAAGTGGTTTTCCGTGGTTTCCCACTTCTACTTCAGGCAAATGACAGGATAGTCCCTTATTTAAGGTCACGGCCACCTCACTCCCAATCCTCACCTGCATTACAAATACACACTACTACTACTACTACTACTACTACAGACAACATAGGTTACATAGGTTACAGACAAACACCCACACACACCCAAGTACACGGGACAAAATGACAATGATGTCGCAAAACCCCTAAATAATATAACTACATAACAACAGCTGATGTAAATGATGACTATCGTGCCATATATGCAGTGTGAGATTTAATCGATTCAGACGGCTTTGAAACGTCAAAAAATATTTTCTCCTGTTTTTCTGGGGTTTCCATTTGGGGAAAATGAACATAAGCACTACCCCTATTTATAGAGACGCAATTTGGCAGCACCTGTCACTTCGAAGCGTACCGAGCCATAACTCAGAAATTTATAAGTATGAATGACAGTAATGACGGTATAAAATAATTATGTATCAAATAAATTCTGAAAGACAGTCTTTTCGTCGTTAACATGTCGAATATTTCTTTGATAGAGATAGCACTGTGATGCAGTTCACACGCACTAAGTCAACCCAAAGCCATCTGGCATGGCGAGATATGGGATAGTTTTACTCACACATTCTGGAGTCAACCAAAGGCCATTTGGCACGGCGAGTGATGTGATAGTTTTACTGCGGAGATGGTTTCCTCACGTACTTTAATACTCAAAGCACATAGCAGGTGATTCACGTTTGTCTTACTATGTGTACTATGGGTTTAACATCACTGTTGACTTCTTGCAAGACCTCATCTTGGTGCAGTGTCTAACATTCTAGGCTATTAACTCTGAGATCCGTGTTCAGTTCTCCGCTCTGCCAATGTTGATTAATTCTAGTCTGATTGCTGGAATGGGGTTCACTCAGACTCGTGAGGCTAAGCTGAGGAAAGGTGGGTTCGATTCCTACTTCAGTAATCCTAGAGGTTTATCGAGGTTTCCCCATCTTTTCCAGACGAATGCTGGGTTGGTACCTACCCTAAGGCCACAGTCGCCTCCTGTCCTATTCTGATATCAATTATAAATACACACACGTATACATCCATCACAGACTGATACCACACGCACTCACACCCAAGCGCATGGGGCTACATGACCTCGATGTCTCAAATCCCCAGAATAAATCAACAAATACAATACTTGTGTGGGGTTCACTGATGACAGCGTTCAACAATTATGCATAGGAAGGATCACTTTCACGCCAGAAATCTGAGTGGCATGTGTCTCACAATAATCACCCTACCAATTCTGCGAACACTGACGTATTGAGAGATGAACTTACCACTCAGCAACTCAGTCCGATCAATTTATTACTGGGACATACAGTACAAGGCATTGGATCACTACAATTCTCCTAATAGTTCACATAATTATACAGAATGGCATTTAAATACAATTTATATCACCGAGTCGAGTGATCCAATTCTGCAGAATAGCCATGCGCGTTAAATAGCAAAACACGACTGCGATGAGGTGCTATAAAACGTTCGTAGATCAGAGTTCGAATCTTGCCGCTAAAGGCGTCTATTCTGAGTGTGGTTGCTCCCATCATTTTACCACACACCCTTCAGGAAATTGCCGGGAAGGTACCTTATTTCAAGTCTCGGGCCACACATCCCTTTCCCGAATTTGATCACATTTGCACACACAACTTAAGCCCCCACATAAACATAGGTTTTTAGATAAATCACACACATTCAAGCAAGTGCGCGTTCCCATATTTCCCGTGGACGTGGCGATAATGACGATAGAGCCCAAAGCGCGGGTCCCTATCATACCCCTGGATGTGGTGAGAATGCTGGAAAAGACCCAAACCTGTGTCCCTTTCCCACCCTTGGATATGGTGAGAGTGCCGATAAGGCCCCAAGCGCGTATCCATTTCCTACCCCTAGATGTGGCGGTATTGTCGATGAAGTCCCAAGCGCGTGTCCCCATATTTCCCGCGGACGTGGCGATAATAACGATAAGGCCAAAAGTGCATGTCCTTTTCCTACCCCTGGATGTGGTGACGTTGTGGGCAAAGCCCCTAACACGTGTCCCTGCCCTGCCCCTGGATGTGCCAAGAGTTCCGATAAGGCCCCAAACCCGTGTCCGTTTCTTACCTTGGATGTGGTGAGAGTGCCGATAAAGCCCATAACGCGTGCCCCTCTCCCACCCCTGGATGTGGCAAGAGTGCCGATAAGGCCCCAAACGCGTGTCCCTTTCCTACCCGTGGAAGTGGCGATAGTGCCGATGAAGCCCCTAGCACGTGTTCCTTTCCTACCCGTGGAAGTGGCGATAGTGCCCAAGGTTTCGATGAAGCCCCAAACGCGTGTCCCTTTCCTACCCGTCGAAATGGCGATAGTGTCGATGAAGCCCCAAGCGTGTGTCCCTTTCCTACCCGTGGAAGTGGCGATAGTGCCAATGAAGCCCCTAGCACGTGTTCCTTTCCTACCCGTGGAAGTGGCGATAGTGCCCAAGGTTTCGATGAAGCCCCAAGCGCGTGTCCCTTTCCTACCCGTGGAAGTGGCGATAGTGCCGATGAAGCCCCAAGCGTGTGCCCCTTTTCTACCCGTGGAAGTGGCGATAGTGCCGATGAAGCCCCAAGCGCGTGTCCCTTTCCTACCCGTGGAAGTGGCGATAGTGCCGATGAAGCCCCAAGCGTGTGTCCCTTTCCTACCCGTGGAAGTGGCGATAGTGCCGATGAAGCCCCAAGCGTGTGTCCCGTTTCTACCTTCGGATGTGGTGATGAATCTCCAAGCTTATTCCAGTGTTCCTTTCTCTCGTCACTTACACAGGTACTTTTTTATTCTTTTCTTATGACACCCTTGTTTTACTTTTTAAAATGTTGTTTTATATAATTTGGGGCTTAACATCAGTCTCATCTAATCGTGTCTGTATGATGCTTCATTTATAACCTATGCTATTGTAGTGGCACATAACAGAGGGTGTAGGCCAAAATGTAACTATTATATCCTGGGATCTGGTTATTCGACCTGGGGCTGAATACAGGCTTCCCGGCATATGGCTGGAAGAAATTTTCGGGATGGCTGCTATCGAAGCTGAAATTTGCTCCTTGCATCTCCCCGTTTTAGCTCTCCATTCCCGTTGTGAATCATGATTTTACGCGCTTAGTTACGCCGTGGGATATCTCTGTTCACCTGGCACAATTCAAGCAGTATTTCTTCGAGGTCACATGTTCCGTGATATATTCCTTTTCAGGTGTACTTTACGGCCACGCGCAGACATTGGGAATGTCGAAATGTTTGTTAGCTCCTTGTGCATATTAACGCGAACATGAAGATAGAGTTTACTACGTCATATTTACAGTGCTGCTGCTCCATTTGTGTTCCTTACTTTCAGTTGCTATTATATTCAATAGGGTACAAAAATATTGATGAGGTTTGGTTCCATTAACAGTGCAGTAGTTCGGTAATTATAGCTGTTGCCGGAAGGAAATCGTTCTGTTCGCATCCATATTCACACTGATATACATCAGAAGTAACGATTTTTTGGCAAATTACTAGTACGACTTCAAATAGTAAGAATACATGCCTTGCCTTCGAGGACCACCTGGTTTAACGCTATCTATACATGAAAAGAAATACAAAATGGGGATAGTGCATGTGTTGAAAGCGCAATGATCTTGAATATCTACAAAGATACATAGCCTAACCGAATCTAATATAAAATTCAAGTTTTGGATGGGATTCCATATTTACTAGGTCCTGTGTTTACTACTCCATCGCAGTGGCCCCATTGGACTTCAAGGGGATATGGCGGCCTCTGTTCAAGCCTAGGTAGATTTTACGTTTCCAGAGCTTCTATGGAACCCTCCAGAGCCATTTCTAACACGACATAAGCTCCGTAACATAAGACAGAATGATTATGAAGTCCTGTGTTATTCAATTCCGCACCGTAGCTCGCAAGTCGGCTTAATGATCATGAAAATTTTGCTAAAGAGTGTAAATAAATTGCTATTTTTTCATATGCCCGAAACCTGATACAAGAAGCACAATTTGGTTTAGATAAATGATCTAAGAATTGAACGTTCACGTTATTCGAGTCATACCCGTTACAACATCCCGTGGCTATTCTGAGGTATAATTTCCCAGTACCTTCTCTACACTCACTGTGCAAGTTCTGAGATTCCAACAATTTTGAAGTCCCTGTAATTTTTTCCAATTGCTAGCCAGCCCGAACTTTTATAAACTTCTACAGTTAACACAACACAGGCTATCACTCCCGCTATAAACTGATATGTACAGTGTGCTAATGACGAACGTGCCCCCAAATGAAGCAGCAACTGGAACACAGACATTCAAATTTCTCAATATACTCACAGCTCTTGTGTGCTACTTTCAATTTTCTGATGTGTTTCCCCAAACGAATGCTTTACGACACTGAAATCCAAGTGCGAGGTGTCGTTCCATTGATCAAATTCCATAGACAGCCTTTGGAGGCATTGGTCAAGGTCTTGTTACGGTACATTGTTCTGTCTTACACCAGCCACTTTACTTCACAGTGATAATATAGAGTGTTATAGCTATGACACAACGAATAGCAGCGTACACACTGAACATTATCAACACCAAGAACAGTGATAAGCACCCCTTATCGTCTGATAAGACAAGATCAAAAGTCACTGTATTCCTTCACCATCACGACACAAGGTACCGATGACGTATAAGCAATACCTCGTAGCTCAGTTTTCTGGGGTTGGCGAGATATACTTACCATCGTTAATGTTTCACATTCTTATAGACGTCGTTTGTATAACGTTTGTTTTGTCATAATTACGATTTTCATTATTAAAATACACTGGTCTGATATCAATGCGACGCAGGTACACTTACACAGCACCTTCTCAAAAACGCATACTAAACATTTATCATAACAACAAACTCTAGAAAACCAACCACCTTACAGCTGAATATGCGAACAATATTCTCACACAATAAAACCCAGAGTGGTGGGAAGGCAGATAACCTGTACACCTTAATTCAGTTCCTTTCATAGCGTACGGTTCATATCCACTCCTTGGCTACCTTTCCGTTAAGGAAAGCTTTCCAGTCGGTCGACATGATTGTGTCCATTTGCATTAGGTACAGTATTTAACCTAATCTGAAAGAAATATCCTACATGAATTATTTATCACGTAATTAATGCACAAAGAATGAGAGGGAGGGGGGATAATTGGATGACATGTTTCGATCTTCATGCGATTATCATCAGGTGACAGACACATGCCATCCCCCTTGTTTGTGTGTTAGTTAAGTGACAAATTAATACATGTAATATGTTTTTCAGATTAGGTTGTTGAACTATTGCACTCCCCGCCTAATGTAACTGAGCATAATCGTGTTGACTGACTGAAAAGCATTCTATATCGAGTTACCAGGCAACACTGAAAAATGGCTTCTAATAATACAATATATTTTAAAACAATGTTAAATTTTCATAGCTATTTGTCTTCCTTTTTTCCAAACTTTTGGCTTCTTCACGCAGCCCATGTATTCTGTTTCTGCTCCATCTGTTGAATAAATAGAATAATATTTTCATGTCGTGAATCATTCATTCAGTTCAATATAGACTGTCATGTTTCTCAGCGTCAAACTAGTCTGTAAACCTCTGTCGGCGAACAATGTGCCGGTATAATACCCTATTAGCAGTTAGAACTGTTGCCTCCTCAGTTTCTTCTCACCCAGAAATCGTCAAATTCCAAAAATAACCATCGGCTACTAAATCTACGGCTGATCCTTTTATCTTCTTTGGATCAGTTAATAATTTCCTAAGTAAACTCTCCTATTCCATTCGTATCATGTGGCCCCACCATCTAAGCTAGTGCGTACAAACAGCCTTAATGCACGTTTTCAGTTAGGAATTACTATTTATCTCTTCACTGCTACTTCCCACTTGCCATTGCTCCCATTTCTTTGCACCAGCAATCATGCATGTTACCGTCACACCTGTTATCTCCAGTTATGAACGAGGGGCGTGGTGGCAAAGCGGTCAAGCTGTATGCCTCTCGCCAAGGTAGACCGGGTTCGATCCGTGGTCAATATTTATGAGATTTTCAAAGTGAAATGCCACGTCCTGTGGTTCGGATTCCACGTAAATAGGAGGTCCCGTGGCTCATGATCGCGAGATTAACAGTCACGTAAAACTACAAGTTTCCTTCCAGCTATGTACGAGCATACGAACGATTAAATCATACGCGCATAGAACTAAATACATGGATTGTCAAGTACGATCACGAGATTAAGGTGTGTACTAAGCGAACTAAACTGGTTCTTTACAATTTAAAATGTATACTTTGTCTAGCTATTCACAGGGTGGAGTCGGCAGTGAACGGGGTTACCAGTCAATTACGAACCCCAGTGTACGATTTTGTGACTATCTAAGGTAATATACGTATCAATTGTTCATCCTTGAGGGTGATTGCTTGTGATTATCAGCCTATTTTCATTTATGAAATAAAGACTTATGAGACCACCTTGTGTGCGTGTGTTTGCGCGTATGTGTGTGTAAGTGTATGTTTCCCCCAATAAAATCTATAAAGCTGGGAAGATTTTAATGAAACATGGTAAGTACGTACTACTAACTCGTTTGACTTAGATCATGTCTCTCAATGCTTAATAAGTTCCACCAATCCAACATGGCGGCAGCGCAAATTATTTTACCGGCATTTATTATCTCCGAAACTATTACAGCTATCAACCTCAAATGTTGTGAGGTATTATAAGACACTAAGATACGGTCACCTATGTGACTGACGAGCACAAGGGGGGCGTGGTGGCTCAGCGGTCTAGCTGTGTGCCTCTCACCAAGGCGGTCCGGGTTCGATTCCCGGTCAATGCATGTGCGATTTTCGAACTGAAATGCCATGTCCTGTGGTTCGGATTCCACGTAAAAAGGAGGTCCAGTGGCTCATAATCACAAGATTCACGGTCACGTAAAACTAGAATTTTCCTTCTTCCTTTTGACGAGCACAAAACTAACATATTACATTTCAAACATTAAAATAGAATTTTCATGTGATTTAATCATCCGAGCGTAAATGAAACCCGGCATAATAAATCTTTATGCAAGGCTTATGATAATGATATCTAACCTAATTCGATTGCTTTGAGAAATTCAACATTGCGGCTGTGCGAAATTTCAAAAATAGTTATTTTTCTTGCGTCCTAACGAAAAGATGGAACTGAAAGTTAGTATAATGAACTTTCGTAATAATCTTCGAGTACTGGCACATAATTCTATGGTCTACATAAATGCAACATGGTGGTCATGAGAAATAATTCACCTGTTCTCAATATCTACTTTTCTATGTATATCTACCCCTTATTATTACCGTTGGGGGACAGCATTGCTCAACGTCCGTAGGTTTTAACCTTAAAGTACACTACACGTGTCCTCCGGGTGGTGCTAATCGAGCAACAACAGCAAGATGCCGCCGTACTGCCCTACAAGGCCTCACGGCTATGACAATCGTGCAAAGAATTTAAATAATAGTCCTTCTGAGGACTCACATTTACATTCACACAACCGAACCTTCGGCTCTGTATTAACCATATGCCAACTTAACATAGAATGTATCAGTAAGGCAAAGAGTGAATATTTATCCAAGATCCTTCATGAACTATCCGTGGATGTGGTAGTACTCCAGGAAACACACACAGAAGATGACCAGCAACTGAAACATAGGGGTAAAATTCTAGGATACCAACTAGCTGCAGCAGTGAATGATCCTAAGTATGGCATAGCCACCTTTGTCAAGAACGATATAGCTAACTGTGAAGTAATGGAACACGTTACAAACGAAGCATTCTTCTCCTCATCTATAAAGGTAGATAATGTCGTGATTACTAACGTATATAAACCACCTAGCGTCAACTGGCCAGATCACAGAATGTTGGTACCATCAGAAAACAGCATCATTCTTGGAGACTTCAACAGCCACCACACGCTATGGCGATACGATCAGTGCGATGAAAATGGAGATAGGCTATTTGAATGGATGGATGCAAGAGATCTTAAGCTAGTGTACGATGTCAAGGACAAAGGAACTTTCCACTCTGGTCGTTGGAAGAAAGACTATTCGCCAGATCTTTGTTTTGCCTCCCATAACCTCATGTCAACTACCTCAATACACAGACAAGTACTGAACAATTTCCCTCGGAGCCAACACAGACCCATAATCTATAGAGTTGGTCTTCAGATCCCTGTTATTAGGTCTGTACCCATACCTAGATGGAACATCCAGAAAACTGACTGGAAGACATATGCTTTGTACACAGATGCCAACATTAGGTGGATAGCTCCTACGCCAGAAAATTACTGGAGGTTTGTTGGGCTAATAAAATCAGCTGCAAAAAGAACCATCCCTCGTGACTATCGGAAGGATTACATACCTGGTTGGAATGAGGAAACAAGTCGCTTATCTGCTGAATACTTAGAAGAAAACAGTCCGGAGAAATTTCGATTCCCGGTCAATGCATGTGAGATTTTCGAAGTGAAATGCCATGTCCTGTGGTTCGGATTCCACGTAAAAAGGAGGCCCCGTGGCTCATGATCTCAATATTAACGGTCACGTTAAACTACAAGCTTCCTTTTAGTCCGGAGAAAGCTACTGAACTTCTGAAATCTCTAGATAATGCTAGAAGAGAGAAGTGGATAACAGCAGTACAAGATCTCAACTTCACACACTCTAGCAGAAAAGCATGGTCACTCATCCGTAAACTAGATCCAACTTCCACACCACTGAGGAAGCATACCTCCATTAATGTGGAAACTATAGCAAACCATCTGGTCTCGGTATCTCGGGTTCCGGGGAATAAGAAATTCACAAAGCAAGTTAAGTAGGAACTAAGACAGAGAAAACAAGAAATCCTACCAAATGACCAATATTCAAGTCCATTTTCCTCAGAAGAAATACAAAATGGTCTCGACTCCCTTCGTGGTGGTAAAGCTGCCGGATTTGATGGCATATTTCCAGAACATTTAAAGAATTGTGGTCCAGCAACCAAGCGCTGGCTTGCTTCTTTCTTTAGTAATGTTCTGCAGTCAGACCGACTGCCTCCCTTGTTTAAGAAAACTAAAATTATTGCTATCTTGAAACCAGGCAAGGATCCCAAGTTACCCCAAAGCTACAGACCAATAGCCCTACTAAGCGTAACTTACAAACTCCTGGAAAGACTGATTCTTAACAGGATAGCTCCTACGATTGATTGCCTCATTCCGATTGAGCAAGCTGGTTTTCGTCATGGTCGTGACTGTAGCGATCAGTTGCTCGCTTTGACTTCTTATATAGAAAGTGGATTTGAGAGGAAGAAGGAAAGTGTCTCTGTGTTCCTCGATCTTACCGCTGCCTATGACATAGTCTGGAAAGAAGGTCTCCTCCTGAAACTCAGTAGAGCAATACCATGTCTCAAGATCTGCACTCTGATAAAAAATATGTTGGGAAACAGATTTTTTCAGGTTCATACAGAACATGTCCGCAGTCGTTTTCACAAACTCAACAACGGTTTGCCACAGGGTTCAGTGCTGTCTCAAATTCTCTTCAATTTATACATACACGACCCTCCAGAAACCACATCTCGCAAGTTCATCTAAGCAGATGACATCAACCTCACCTTACAAAGAGCAGACTTCAGTGAAGCTGAAGAATTCCTATCCCAGGATCTTGAGAAGATGGACGATTATTTCACAAAGTGGCGATTGACACTTAGCCCTCTAAAAACAGAAGTAGCCACGTTTCACCTGAGTACAGGAATGCAAACTACCAACCGACAATCAGGTTCAGAAATCACACAATGCGATGTAATGCTACCCCCAAAAGCCTTGGTGTAACTTTAGATAGATCTCTAACCTATCGCATTCACCTTCAGAAACTGGCAGCTAAACTGAAAAGTCGTAACAACCTTCTGGGAAGACTAGCTGGAACATCATGGGGTGCAGACGCAAATTCACTGCGAACAACTGCTTTAGCACTAGTATATTCTTCAGCTGAATACTGTTCTGCTGTATGGCTGAATAGTTGCCATACTCGTCTGGTCGACGTCCAGCTACGCCACACAATGAGAATCATATCTGGCACTCTGCACCCTACTCCTGTACAGTGGTTACCCGTACTGAGCCACATTCAACCTCCTCACATCAGACGACAAAATGCCCTTGTCAGATTATGGACTAAGGTGATGATTAACAGCTCACTTCCCATCCACCAGGATACAGATGGAAACGACGTAGCAAGACAGAAATCCCGGAAACCTGCCTGGAAGACGGCCAGGAATCTAGCTGACATACCATTTAGACCTGACGAAGCATGGAAGCAAGAATGGACCAGATTACACCCACATGGTCTAATCAACATCGATGACCCAACAGCAAAACCTCCTGGGTTCAACCTCCCGCGCACCATCTGGACCAGACTAAACAGGATACGCTGCGGCGTTGGAAAAACTGCTTCTGCACTACACCAATGGGGGTGGTTGGAGTCTCCTTCCTGCAACTGTGGTGCTGAAGTGCAAACCATCAGCCACATCGTGAAAGAATGTCCTCTACGAGCATTCACTGGGCCTATGGAGGAACTACATCAAGTAACCCCTGCGGCACTCACTTGGTTGGAAGGACTAGACATCAGCCTGTGATGAAATCTGAGATATCCATGTATATAAATATATATTAATTTTTATTTTTCTAATAGCAATTATATGTAATACATTTCAAACGATTGTCATGAAGCATCATACGCTAAATAAATAATAATAATTATTACGGTTTACTATCTACGATTCTAAAAGGCTATTAAAATAAGATATCCTATGTGACTTTCAATAACCTGACAACTACAAATCCAGCATAGCGGCCACGCGAATGTTTAGTAATTCAATGGACGTTTCTAGCGACTTATCATCCGACCACAGTGAAACTTGACACATTAAATATTTATACATAGTTTAATATACTGGGTTATAATTTAATTCAATTTGTATGAGTAATGGCGGCTATGCGAAATGTATAAATTAGGTTTTAATTTTTAGAGTTTTATTCAAGTCACCGAAGTGACAATTTGTGTAATCGGCTACCATACCAACCTTCATCTGCTGGAATATAATTATATGGTCTACGTATAGAATTCTCGAACATACCATTCTGTAATATCTAACTAATTTTCAATATCTCCTAAACTATTACAACAATCAAATTGAAATTATGTATGGTGATAGAGGACTATTAATAAAGTACATAATGAAACTTTCATGAAAACAAAACCAAAATGGCGCTCATGCGATATTCATTTTTTAAGCGTATGGCTTTTAGTTCCGGGAGGGTCCGAGGACATGTTCGGCTCGCCAGAGTTTGTAGCTGCTTCTATTCGGACACCCATGGGGTGAGCTAGAAGTACCGTCGCGTGTGGAGTGTTGTCTGGGTGGAAAGTGTGATTGTAAGGACGAGGAATCGGAAGGTAGTGGCTGAGGCCTATAGTTAGGGGCCAATCCCGGTATTTGCCTGGAAGGAAGATAGGATACCAGAGAAGACCATCTTCAAGGTTGCCGGCGGGGGGATTTGAACCTCCTCGACTCCCGGATATGAGCGACTGCCAGCAGCACGCCGTAACGACCAGGGCTAACTCACCCGGTGATATTGAAATATTTTAAAATTACTTTTCTGGTGATCCGAGAGCAGTACAACTTGTCACAGCGAATCATTATTCAGAGCATAGTATACTCTTAACCAATGTAATTCTATTGTTTTCAAAAAGTCAGGACGGCATCAGTTCAAAATTCCTCATCTGTGTCGTATCCTATTCAAACGATCGAAATCATAATAAACCATAATGATAATAATACAAGTTATAATTATAATAATTATATTAATCATAGTAATTATTAGCCTATAATAGTTATAACGAATAGTCCCGTGAAGAAATAAATAGCCTATTTTCATGCATCCAAATTATATTAATTGCCTCTATCAACATACAAAATTTCAGTTTGATTGCTGTAATTGATTCGTAGATATTGAGAACCGTCTAAATATTTCGGATGGTCGCCATGGAATTTTATATTTGCAGGCCATAGAGCTATGTAGGTGTAGGTGTAGGTGCGTTGGTGTGTTATTCAAACTTCAATCGCATGATTAGGACACAAGAAATTTAAACAAGATTTTATAATTTTACACAGCCGCCATATTATGGTTATGAATACAATTGAAGTAAACTAGATGTCAGCGCATTAAAATCTGTATAAGCATTTACCGTATCAAATTTCACAGCGCTCGGATGGTTAAATCACGAGAAAGGTTCATTTAAATATTTAAATTTCACGTGACCGCCATGTTGGATTTGTGACCACTAGGTTACTGAATGTCTCATAAGTGAACCTATGTTCATACCGTTTATCAACATATAAAATTTCAGTTTAATTGCTGTCATAGATTAGAAGATATAGAAACCCGTCTTAATATTTCAGATGGTCGCCATGTTGGACTTTGTATGTAGACCATCGAGTTATGTTCTATTTTATGACGAGTATTGCGTAGGTTCATTATTCAAACGTTGACGTCGATCACATGATTTGGAAACAAGAAATAAAAACTTAATTTCTAAATTTCGCACAGCCACCATCATGAAGTTATGTAAACAATTGAACTAAATTAGATGTCAGTGCATTGCAGCGTGTATAAACATTTGCTCTTCTGTGTTTCACTGCGCTCGGATTGTTAAATCGCAAGAAACATCTATTTAAATGTTTCAAATTCGCTTGGCCGCCATATACGTTTTGTACTTACCAGGTTTCTGAAAGTAGCATAGGTGAGCTTGTAGTTGCACCTTTTATCTCCGTCAAAATTAAAGGCTTATATCAATAATAGTTTCGGAGATATAGAATGCCGGTGAAATATTTCACACAGCCGCCATGTTAGATTTGAGTGACGTAATCAAATTTGAAGGGAACGTTCGGGGTCGGATAACGTAGTACTATGTCTTTACTAAGTTTCATTGAAATCGCTCCAGCCATTTAGATTTTATTAGAGGGCTAATGAAAATTAGCTAAAAATGATAATTATCTAATATTGATTTCTGTTGCTTTCTTTTCTTAAATATTATACAGTAGACGCCGTACATTTACATTTCTTAAAATATTTCATTGTGCTGGTCTGTCAGAAATTTGTTAAACCAGTACCATGAACTGGTACACAATTCCTTAGTGCTGCATTCATGTATTGTAGATAATCCCCATTGGGTATCTTTGACCCATATTTCCTAGTGTTGATGGTGTGAATTATATTGTGTAACGATGGCGGTTTTGTTGTAAGACTACCATAGGAAGATATTGTTGCTATTTGAAAATATTTTTCTTATGTTTCTTGCATGAGAAGACTACAACGTTTGGATATATTGAGTTTTGAGTTTTGAATTGTTGCTCTATACATTATCATAATGTAGGTCGTGTTCCGAAAGCTATTTAGTCCATCTCATGGAAAATCCATTTAATAAGTGGGAGAGCTACTAAATGAAAAAGGCCGGTGGAATATATGAAAAGAGGCTATTTCTCCCTTCACTACTTGGTTTTCATTATGTGAATGTTTGTAATTGTTCTCATGTAGTAAGAACTTGCGATATCAGTTTTATCTATCTCTGAAACCCTGCATTGGGATGCTCCAACATAATTAGCTTGTTATGGTTGATATGTTAGATTTTGATTTATCAGTGTTTACGGAATAGTGGTTTATCGATGTAATTTTGGTCGATAAAGAACCACTGTTGTTAATTACTTTTAGGGGCTGAGGGTACCTGGGTCATCAACCCTGTGTAGTTGGGTCTGTGCGGAACTTGACTGATAGTCTGTATTCAGTTAGTGACTGTAGAGGTTGAACCATACGTTCCTTCAGACTCAAATTTGGAACGAAGAGTGGCGTTACAACTTGCTAGAGATTGTTTTTTCACATTCCATACCTGCTACAGAATGGAGCCGAACATATTTCCAAATAAGAAGAAGATAGTCATCATATTGGGATTGCATGAATACACGTGCAGGCTTATTTTGAGGTCATTACAGTAAGATATATATTATTTTCTTGTCCAAGTCGTGTGCAAGGATCTTCATTGGAAGTGTAGCTTCCAAGGCACTGCTACTGAACAACCAAGCTTATTATTCAGCAATGAAGTCGTTTAGAATATGAACAAGACCTTTATATTACACAACTTGCCCCTGTTCATATTGCTCAGTTTATTGTATGTTATTCTAATTTATTCTCTACTTTGTTACCCCATCCTAATTTATTGTGTTTCGTAACGCTCTAAACACATTTTCCCGTCTTCGAATTTTCAGCCTACGCCTCTGATGACTAAGTTTCAGGGTTAATAATGCATACTCGAAGATATCGATAGAATCATCGTCTGCACATGTCGGTACAGAGCACATTGAAGTCTTCTCTACCTCGCGTCGCTGGGAATTGCTCTATACCTTCTCACGCTGCTGATCGGGCAATGTGGCAGTTGTCCAAATATGAAATGTAGTGGTAATGAGATGTTTTACATACTTAATATATGCTACCTTCAAACATTCAATGAATGTAAAATTATTCGATAAATACATTATTTCAGAAAGAGATGCATGAATTCCATTTATTTCAATTGAGGCAGCGTGAAGCACTCTCTCGTTACTACCCAATGTTGATTGCATACTGTATATTATTTTATGAAAAATATGGAAGATATTTATCTGAAATAGGGAAGTAGTGCTTTAAAAGAGTTTGCTACATACAAGAGCTGACAAATATATGAATTATATATAAAGACCCTCCAACCTAGAATGTTTGGATGTGGGAGGAGTGCACTCTGTAATTTTAATCGTATGAAAGATGGATGCCATTGCAAACTGGTCATTAATATGAATATATAAAATGGTTTAATGCATCAATATATTGACGACGGAAATGCAAGACCTTATAAACACGCCGCCTTCACCTGCCTTGTTTGTGACGTAAAAGGAGCTTTCTGCGTACAGTGCTTTCCATGTGAGGAGCGCGCTTGCCAGCCAGCCAGTGCATTGCCACCCGTTCAGGTATACCGAGTTGCACGTAGCCTCATTAAAGTTAATATTATTTCTAACGAAAATGTTAACAGAAAGGGCATCCGACGACCAAAGGCCGTAGACACCTAACATTTTCTTGTCTGTGTGGGAAGAACTATTCTTGTTTGTCGAGTATGGAGGATTGGTGAAATGTTTAGTGTGTTTTAAGGTACGTCAACATGTGAAAACATTCAAACTTCCACGTCATTATTAAATATTGTTATTATTATTATTATTATTATTATTATTATTATTCTGTATGTGTGTTTAGAATGTGATTTTTCAACAAATGTCTACTTGTATATTATTATTTGTCATTGCATTGGGCATTGCACGTATGATCTACCTGTGTTCAATAGCATAACAACATTCATAATTCAATTAGAACGAATTTTGTATTAAAGTAATACATATATATTATTGATAAGTAATAGATGTTAAAACCCTATAGGTAAACAGAGCAAAATATACCTTTTATAATGTGCAAGTATTAGTATAAAGAATACTTCGCACGCATAGTTGAGGGGAGTCCCCCATTGCTACACATGTTTGCCCTCCCTTCCACTGCCACTACATTCCTCTTTTCACGTTCCGTTGGAGAAACGGAGCATGGATTCTCCGGCCAGTGACGTCACAGAGCACTGTGTTTGCAGGAGACTGTTATAAACCATAATCCTCTGTCTTTCCATTCTCTTCCTTGTAGCCTAGGAGTGCATGGAAAAACCTTCCCGATGAACAGTTTTATTAAACGATTTTCATTTATGAAACAATGTTCAGTAAAGAACATGCATGGGTAAAGTTATAACTCTTTGTCCTTTTCAAGGAGTATAATTGAATATTGGTTGTAGTACCTTGTTGAAATACAACGTGCTATAAGGATATCATACTTTGATTGATTGAATCCTCACCTGAACTATATATACACGCACTAATACAGTCATCACAATGACACAGATTATCAGACAAAATTCAACATTCACCCAAGTACACGGGGGCTAAATATATCTCAAATGAAACAACAACAGCTTTCTATACAAATCATTTCCCGTATAAAAGTATGCACACTAGTAAGCCTACAGACATCACACTGACACAGGTTATCAGACAACTTCTATACACACCCAAGTACACGGGACTACAACACCCTGATGCCGCAAAACCCTTCAAGAATCAACAACATAAACAACAATAGACTCTACCGCGGAACAAGGACAACGAATTTTAATCGTTGTAGTCGAGTGTTGAAGTATGTGGTGTTATAACTATAAATATAATATTTTTGATTGAAAATACACGCTATATATGCTTAACATTATAACGTGTGAGTAGTTATAAACCAATAAATGCAAAAAACAACGAAGTTATAAAATTTGAACCTGCTGGGATTTGATCCACGAACCGTCAGACCATGAGTCCAGGTCGCTACCAGTACGCTACAGATGTCGAACAATCATATATGGTTTACAATTTGTTTAGTATAACTCCACTATATTTTGTCTTGCAAGAAACGATTTCATTAGCGTTTTCTGCCATTTCTATAAACCATTTAATACTAAATATGTATTATTTTGTTCATTTCATTCCTAAAAGTATATAAACTTACGAAGTTACGGAAATATATGGATTTACAAGCTAGGAATAGCGGCCATTCAATCCAACTGGACGGCACGGACAAGCACGATATAGCACGGTCAGCCTGAACTGTTAGCCACTACTGCGGTTAGACTACATGTTCTACTTTAAAATGCTAATATCTTACCAGTCACCTCCTTGAGGACAGTTTACACCTCCCTATGTACGATGATCGTATTTGGTAACTCCAGGCCTTGTTGAATCGTAAGTTACGGTTTGGCTATAATACTTGCATGATTTATACATTCGCCATCTTGAAACTATTTGGCTGATGACCTTCTGTTTGGGCAAAAGACGCTTCTTACATTAAGGTATATCGTGGTAACATTTGGTAGAGATCGCATGGTTAGGTTAGTCGTAATTTGATTTTAGCTCAGAACATTTGGGTGGGCACCATTTATTTTTTGTTATGATGGCGGCGATATCCAACATGACACTGAGTTGTCCCTTGCTAGTGCTACCTCTGTACCAAAGGTGGTTCGATTTGGTTTCGTTGTGTTTGAAGTGATAGGGGGGATCGATTTGCACACATACACGGCCGTCATCTGCAAACTATTGGGCTGATGGCATTGTAATTTCGTAAAACGACGCTTCCCACATGTAGGTATGTTGTTGCAAAATTTGGTAGAGATCAGATGATTAGGTTAGTCGTAATTTGATTGAAGCATTGAACATTTGGGTGGTCGCTATTATGTTTCCGTCCAGATGGCGGAGTTATAAAACATGACACTGAGGGGCCCATTGCTAGTGCTACCTCTGTACCAAATTCCGTTCAATTCGGTTTCATCGTGTTTGAATTGATTGGGGGGACATACATGCAGAGTAGGCTACATACACATACACACACATACTCACAGA
Source organism: Meconema thalassinum (assembly GCA_946902985.2). Taxonomy (NCBI): domain Eukaryota; kingdom Metazoa; phylum Arthropoda; class Insecta; order Orthoptera; family Tettigoniidae; genus Meconema; species Meconema thalassinum. Next base: position 655,416,294 of record OX336389.2, read on the forward strand.
CACACAGACAGACACACCGTTTTTGGCCCTGTGTAGGTCTTATAAGTCTTCTTTCATTTTTTGCAAGATTCGAAAATAGGCTAAAAGTAGGCTCATGGGATCACCTTTTGTCAGTGTGTGTGTGTGTGTGTTCCCCACACCCTTATAAAATCTAAATGGCTGAAGCGATTCCAATGAAACTCGGTAAGGTCTTAGTACTATTTTGTCAAACCCCGACCGTACCCATCAAATTTTAAAACGTCTCACCAATCCAACAGGTTGGCTGTGCGGAATATTTCACCGGCATTCTCTTTCATCGAAACTATCACTGATATCACCGTGAAATTTTTGTACGGTGATAAAAGGCACAATTGGAAGTTTACCTATGTGGCTTTCAAAAACCTGTTAAGTAGAAAACGAACATAGCGGTCAAGCGAATTTGAAACATTTAAAAAGGCATTCCACGCGATTTAAGCACCTGAGCGCAGTGAAGAATGGTACAGCAGATGTTTACACACATTATAATCCACTGCTATCTAATTTAGTTCAATTGTTTACATAACCTCAAGATGGCGGCTGTGCGAAATTTTAAAATGGTTATTTTTATTTATTGTGTCCTAAACATGCGATCGAAGTCAACGTTTACGTAATGAACCGAAGCGATAATCGTCATGGCGAACAGCCGAAATATTTAGACGGTTCTCAATATCTACTAATCTATGACAGCAATCAAAAGGAAATTTTGTATGTTGATAGAGGCAAGTAACATAAGTAGGATATATGAAAATATGCTATTTAGTTCTTCAAGGAACTACTTGTTTAAAGTGGAGTTTTCTATTAGCAAGTTGTGATAAAGTTAGATTTTAACATACTATTTGACAGGAGTGTGTATCCACAGTGTGAAACTAATGCTTCATATTGGTATGTTACAGACAAAGCAACATATTAAAATAAAAGATGGCATTTCAAAAATGACACCAAAAAAGAAATAATGCAGATAGGGAACACTTCGAATAGAGAGGAGCTTAAAAAAGTGCAAAGTTTTGCAGACATTTTTTCAGTGTTGCCTAAACAAACTGTCAGTTGTAACTCTTCTGTCGGTCAACACGAATTTGCCCAATGACTGGGCAGGGTATAATATATTGTGCCTTTATCCAGTATAACAGATAAAGATTTTTATGCACATGAAGTCTGGATGCAAATTTTGAAGCGGGCGTGACTCAGTAGTTCACCTGGTAAAATATAGAGTGCACGCGTGGAAGACACGTGGTGTGCTCGGCTGAATCTACGAAACTAACTAATGGTAAATAATTATTGATGATTCGGAGAATTAAGAAGTAGCAGGATTTATAGGCCCTGCATTTTGGAAGCCACTGGTACAAATTTCACAAAAATCAGACCACAGGAAGTGAATACAAAGCATTTCAAGAATACAAGTTAATCACCGCAGATGAACACAGCGTAGATCAAGTGTGAGCGTACTGGAGCCAACAGCGAAGCACAGTAAGTGGAACAGCGAGTCTGTGGGCAAGAACCTCGAGCTCTGAGGAGTATTAAGCCGAGGTCAGTCTCAGTATTCAGACATAGTCAGTTGTCAGCGAGATAGCCTCGCATGTAGAAGCCAAGTACAGTATTCATCGAACAGTCTGCGGCGAGTTTTGTCTCGATAATTTACAACGGTCAGCACCGACTTAAACACTTACATTTCTTCGGAATACCAGTCTGCTTGGTCAAATATATTAGCCAACTAACTGGGACCACCTGTTAACTCAGATCAGGCAGGAGAATATCCTAAGCCCAGGTAAGGAAATAGCATTGCGGGACCAGTCTTGTAACGTTCCTGGCGCGATTACAATAAAACGTTCTCCTGGATGGATGTGGAAGAACCACAACCAGAACAAGCCCCGCTTTACAGGCACTAGAAATACAATATTTACATCTAATAATATGCTCGTTTGGGCTCCAGGACATCTGATAATCTAGAAGTACCAAAATAATTAAGAAACATAATACTAGAGTCCGTGAGACTTCTCTTTCTCGACTCGTGGCATATCTTAGCCATTAACCAATTGTTTTTCCTATTAGGGAAAAATGCCTCTTGACTAAAGGTATCTACTTGAAAAGAAAGTCCTACCATTAAATCAGATAAAAATGTATTAATTAAAAGATAAAAATCAGCGAAAGAGAACGTATATAGGATATGAATAATAATAATAATAATAATCCTTGAACTTAATTTTAATTTGGCGAAAGATAAAAAATGGAAAATGAATTTAAATGATTAAAACAAAACTAGAATCTCCTTTGCCATTAAATGAAATAGAGAGGCTTGATATTGGAGTTGATATGTGAACTCACTGACCTATTCTTCAAGATTGTTGCGTGGTCTGCCATCTGGTCAGCTCGTGGAATGCTGCTTCGCTCTCGTTCCAATATCGCATAGATTTTTATCTTGACTGGAGCAAGGAACTAATTGGTTCCGGCTGTCGACTGGCATGAGTGATTGGCTAACTCCTTAGTTCACTTTTGTGAATATGTTAAAAGACACAATCATATTCACGCCAGTAAGATGACTTTAATACTTGTCGATACTGAAAATGTATACTGTATGTTGCAAGATCTACTAGCGTGATAAATAGCGAAATAATCTGCAAGTAATTTGTGACGATGTTGTGATGTAGTAGTGGCCGAGAATCGCTCCGTAGAAGTATATATGTGAGCCCAGCTTCCCTCTCCTCAATTTCCTCCACGACCAATCAATTAGGTGTAGCGATGACGATTCCCCCTACTCTGGATCCACTCGATTCAAATCAAGCTTCTTCATTAGTCATGTCAACCACGTGGTGTAGCTTCATGAGTAATTTAAATTTGTTTCCTGATGCCATGATGTTCTGAGAAATCCATGACGTCAGAGCCAACCGCCCTAGTTCCTTTGTATCTGAGTGCTGTTTCACCAGCAAACTCGGTTCTTAATTCTGGGAATCCACGTCTAAACTCGTCTGACCACCCGCTAAGAGACTGTCGCCAGCCCAGACGAGATATTTCACAATTAAGCCCTCTGTACATGTCTAACTTAAATTTACAAATAAAAGTTTCAATTTTATACCTTTCTAAATGACGATAAATAGTGTAAAATATCCTACTAACATATATTTATAATAATAATAATAATAATAATAATAATAATAATAATATAGAATCAATCCAGAATGTATAACACAAATAATATTCATAATACTAATAATAACAATAATAATAATAATAATAATAATAAATAGCTGCTTTAAAAATGACAGCTATGGGAATTAAACCATGACCTCTTTACAATAAAGGGGAAGTATTCTGAATATTACAGTCTGTTTTACAGATCTGTGCTGAAGCACAGATTAGCCAACGACTGGGACCAACATTGCCTAGCGTGTTGTGTGGAAGCATATTCCTTACCCAGATAAGTTTAGCTCCGATGTCAGGAAACATCAAATTTGAACCTTTGCAAGACAGTAAGCGTATCAACTTAAAAGTTTATATCAAAGCTCTACTGAAAATTATTGCTGGACTGAAATCATGGAGTGGGTGGGGTGAAACCACTATGTTTTCAGTAACCGAAGATACGATGCCGGTGACACGCGGAGTTAGGCGTGCAGTTTGTGAACACGTTGTCGTGATCGTGGGCATGTGTTGCTAAGTGCATTGCGAGTAGAATGGAAGCCAATACGCGACAGAAGACGGGAGATTGACGGGAAACGAGCGATGGAGATAGCCGGAAGCTCATCGAACCGTGGAACACATCACTTGAAGATTCATCACACATGAACATTAACATGTAAGCGAATCTTTATTATTGATTAGCTTTAAAAATTTGGAACATTTCTTTCCTACGAAATATCAACACTTTTCTGTACATTTGAGTGAAGCCAATCATTAGAAATGTTTACGCATTATTTCAACGCATTCTACGTTTGTCATGCGTCAAGCTATAATGAAACGAAGTAGTAGGTCAGCGGAGTTTGATTTTTCTTTTACTACGATTATCTTGAGTAATAGGTCACCAGCCTTAGATTATTTTCATCTTTAATGAACACTAGGAATGAGTTTATTATTTCTTGAATTGTCACTTGGGCATTTCAAATAATTAATTCTAGGCCTACATTTTCGAATGATAATGATAAATAATAATTATTGAACAGTTTATGAACATTTTGAAATACTGGAGAATTTAAATTACGATCCAGTTATAATCTAGATGCACTTTACAGTTTTTATATTACATATTTTAAGCAATGCGAATATTTAAATTAATCGTTGTGTGCAGATAAGATCAGATAGTTAAATGCTGTATAATTTACAGTTGAGTTGCCAGAATTAAGTGGAAATGGACAGGGCACGTCGCGAGACTTAACCAAAGCAGATGGGTGCAGAGAGCAACTATGTGGGACCCATACACAGGCTAAAGAAGCTGCGGCAGACCAAGAGGAAAATGGGCGGATGACTTCCGACAGCTACTAGGACCACACCGGTCCAGGACAGCAAGACGAAGAACGGAGTGGAATGACTTAGGGAGGCGGTGGTTCAAGTAAAAATTATGACTGTTATAGTGGCAAAACTAATCATCTCACGTGACTAGCTCACCACGTGAGATATAATCAACGCGCTCTCCCTTTCGAAGGAAGGCTCTTGCCCTTCTAGGGACACTACAGGCTTTATTAATTCATTCATTCATTCAATGCAGTAAATAATGGAACAGGACACGGAAGGTATTCAAATTCCGGATGGATTTCAATGTATGACGGAGGGATTTAAATTTTTGTATGCAGCAATAGAAAGGTAAAACGTGAAATGACTGAATATCTTATGAACTATATGAAAAAATACTTTGATCACAAACAACTATGTGATGTCAGAATATTAGAAGTTGTTTAAGGAGCAGTGAGGCCCTTGAATTAATGCAAGCATGTGACTTGCCGGTGTTGAATTAATTATATAATTGAACTAGTTATGCAGTTAGTGAACTGACATAATAATAATTAGTGAAGTTTTGTGGACATGATGCGTCAGCCACGGGGAATAATTGCCCAATATGTTAAAAAAAATGTTGTGAATATAGTGATGGTCATTTAAAAGAAGGGTTAGACCAAATGGTTGCCCCATATTGTGTTGTATCTGGACATCGTCAGTAGAATTCAGTTGAAGGTTCAGATCGAAGCCGGATTTTGTGCGAAGTTGTTAAACATGCCCTATATTTGATTGAAACCTTGCCGTGTGTCCGGAGAATAATTAAAATAATGCACAGGAAGAATTTATTCGTGGAGAATAAATATTTTGTTAAAACTCAGCAATATTTCTAGGTTTGTGCCGTGTTTTGTGTGGGGTTTCGCCTAGGACACCAAGCTGGCTCATCAGCGGGCCCTCGTTGTCCCCAGCTGGACCCCCACAGGACTAGCAAACTGCGCGCTACCCCCCTTTCTATTAAGCGCACCTGCGCCTCTATACTGCGAGAACTAAATGCTCAAGCAGCCATAACCTCCCTATGAAGGCTTCCAAACAGATGGTATATTGGCCTTCACGGACAGTGAACCAAAACTCAGCAATATTTCTAGGTTTGTGCCGTGTCTTGTGAGATTTTAGTTCTCGCAGTGAAGAGGCGCAGATGCGCTTCATAAAAAGGGAGGTAGCACGCTGTTCGTTACTCCTAAGGTGGTCCGGACGGGGACAAAAAGAGCCCACTGATGAACCAGCTTGGTATCCTAGGAGAAACCCCGCACAAGACACGGCACACACCTAGATAAATTGCTGAGTTGTAATTCACTGGCCGTGAAATCCAATATACCATTTTTGTTAATTTGTTGGAAGGAATCCATAATTAAATAGTGAGTGAAATAGTTAAATATTGTCTGCAAAAATCCAAGATATTATTTATTTCAATCTGAAAAATTAAATTATTATGATATCTATTGCTGGAAAAATAATAAATCATAATTTTATGAAAATTGGACAAACAATTACAAATTAATAATTACAGGATCATAAAAAATTAGAAAATGAATTTGTTGTAAATTAAACGTACGATTTATGTGGGTGAATTAATAATCACATTATTACGAAATAATATTATTAATAATAATTGTTTGAGTGAAACAATTCAACAAATATTATGTGAATGAATTATTTAAACATGATTAAGTCCAGTGTGGTGAAAACAAGCTCTGAAAATTTAATTAAAATAATTTCAGAGTGAATTATATATTTAAAATAATTAAATTTGAATTGGGGATAGATTTATAGCAAAGGAATGCAATCTTTGTTTTGGAAGTATTGAAAACCCACAGCCTGCTTCCAGTCGACTGACCGGGACAGGGAATGGAGTGAACGAAGCCCTCATCTACCGGCGAGGAATGAACTGTGTCGGCTGCCGAAACCTGTCGCACTCCCCTGGGGCAATGATTAAATGAATGACAGATGAAATGAAATGACAGTGAAATGCCCATTATGACGTCAACGTACAATGATACTCATTTGTGAATAATGATCTTGATTTAATGACAGTGATGGCATGCAACAATCATGTAAATAATGGAACACATGCGTCAGACGGACTGATAATGAATCTGAACGACCTGCTATTACTCGTAAATAGTTTAACTCGGTACCAGATGGACTGATATTTACTGGTTATCGATCAGGGAAGCCAGTCTAGTATTTTTTTTGTTGTTGTTTTAGCCCAGTAAGCCCTGGGATAGTTTGAGTATCGTGCTAAACTGTTTTCGGTGACATGCGTACGTGGGCGTTACACTTCGGTCTAAACGGGCACAGTATATAATAAATTAATAATAAATAAATTAACACTTCTGAAAAAAAATTCATGTATCAGTTATGATCACTCTTATAATGATTGCAGTTATAATGGGACATTGATGACTGAAGTGTTGCTAATGACCATTGAAAAAAGTAGTGTAGCGTCTTATAGTATATCAAGGGAGGAATTTGTGTCTCAGTTGGAAACGTTCAATCAAGAACCTTAAAATGGGATTATTTGGGTGGGGGGCAGGAGAAAGGGATTTGAAGAGCATTTATGATAAATTTGGTGAGCTTAATGAAGGTTCCAAGAAAGCATTTGAAAGACGGAAGAAGAATTTCCAGAGGGTGCTTAATGCACATGGAAATATTCATCATAATGCCTCAGAATTGCGATTTAGTGACAAGGAAACTAGTTGGTCAGCTTAGTAAACTGGAGCTAGAGAAAATGACAAGGACTAAGGTATCGTCAAAACGTTTTGCAGGCTACACTGGGGACGTATTGGATCAGTGAGGGTTCATTGTGGTGTTAGATCTTTCTAGTTATAAAAAATGTGTAATTGTGTATAATAAATGCATGTTATTTTCGGTGTTAGAAAGTGTGATACATGGTAGTTATTCCCCACCCAATTTAATTTGGCACATTAATTTGTTCACCGACTGAAGAGAGATTCTTGTATTAATAGTTTTTGCACCCCACGTGAGATAACAGTGTTGTTGTTAATTCGTTTGAGGCGTTTGGGACATCGCGCTCATCAGACCCGTGTACTTCGAGGTTGTGTTGTTTTTTTCTTTTATTTTTTGTTTCTGGTAACTTGTGTTTTCTGTGACCAGTGTACTAGAATAGGAATGAGATAACATACAGGTTCTTGGCTCAATTTATATTCTCATTTTTTATAATTTGGATACAATTTAGTCGTCCATAATCTCATTGTTTCATGTTCAGCTAAATAGGACGAGGTACAACAATAGCCATGCCGGACTTCTCCCATACCTTTCTACATCCCCTCCAATGGTAACTGCCTACCAAGGAACTGAGAGGGAGGGCAGTGTGCTCAAGTGGCCGTGTGCAGGCAGCTTGCTGAACCTGGTTAAAAATTTTTTTTTTTTCTCCAAAAGTGTCGTTTCCATGAGCGGACTATATTACATAGAGTGCTCTTTTGTCACATATAATTTTTTTCTCGTTCATGTTAAATATCGATTTGCTATGCCTTTTTCTTAAAATACTTAGAAGTAACTATGACAGAGAGTGGACCGTTAGTGGCGTAAACGTAAATCCTCAGGAGATTGGGGTCATGCAATGATAGCTCATTGGTCTCATTTGCCTTTCTTGCTAGTTTCTGCAAGGAAGTAATTTGTATTTCTACTGTGCAGTTAAGTTATTATTATTATTATTATTATTGTGCGTGTACGTCTACCTATTATTATCACCTTTTAGAACAGGATGAGAGATGACACGATGGATATTTTGATGGTGGGTGGGTTTTACTGCCGGATGCCCATCCTGATGTCAACCTCGCGAGAGGTGTTTATGAGAGACGAAATCAATGAACATGAATGTAATTTAGCAAGGGGATGAAAGGGATCGGACGTGGCTTATTAGAAGGCACCGTGCTGGCATTTGCCTGGAGTAAAAAAATGGAACCAAGGAAAACCATTTCAACGACAGCCGATCTCTATCAAGTCCATGGACAGCTTGGCCCCATGGCCTAGCATTGCACGTAGCTAATACTGTAGGTTATAATAATAATAATAATAATAATAATAATAATAATAATAATAATAATAATAATAATAATAATAATAATTATTATTATTATTATTATTATTATTATTATTATTATTATTATTATTATATAATCATTATTATTATCCAGTTTTGAGTTGAGCCTCTTAAAACCACGCGTGTCTAGAGTATCTGGTCCATCGGCTGACTTTGATCTCCCCCTATTATCATTTGAGTCCATATTAATGCTTCTGGGAAGTTCTCTCCGCCTTCTGGGTTCAGATTTCTGTTTTGAACCCTGATATCCTTCACCAATATCCGTAAACTCTCATCTCTCGTGGATTTCATTTTCTAGGGTACCAACCTGCACCAGGTCTTTCCCACGTTCTTGAGAACAATTTCCACTTGGTTTTGTGTAATTACATTTTCTTAGCCAGCCAATTACTAGGCATACGCTAAATCTACCCGTAGAAAAGCAATATTTTCTTTAATAAATGACGTTAATGGTTTTATATTATTGTATAGCTCTTCAATGTATCTGAATCGTACGTTCCAATTATTTCCTACGTTGCCTAAAATCATTCGTAATATCCTTCACTCACTTTTTAATAATTTATCGCATTGTCCCTCACTATTCAAATATAACGCCTCCGAAGCATCGATTCAGCAATCCTGAACATCAACCGGCCGAAAATACTTGGACATCAGGTGCATAAGTGCATAACAAATACCAGTGATGGACCAAGATGTATTTTGACAAACTATGGGAAGATTACACTAGTTTATAAAACGTGAAATACTGCCAAAACTTGGCAAACCTTCCCCCACTTAATGCCTGCTTATTATACCTAGAGTGCTTTTCTTAAGCTGGAACACCTGGTCAATTTTCCAGATTCTGTGATTAATTTGTTGTTGATTCTTTTATGTGCCTCGCGACATGGTGGTTGTATAGCCCAGTGTACTTAGGTGTGTGTGGAATTTGTCTGATAACCTATGTTACAGTGATGGCTGTATTAATGTGTGTATTTGTAAATCAGTTTAGGATTAAGTAGGAGATGGCCGTGGCCTTAATTTGGGAACCATGCCGGCGTTCGTCCGGAATAGAAATGGGAAATCACGGAAAACCACTTCCAGAATGTCTGAGGTGGGATTCAAACCCGCCTCTTCTCAGTTTTGCCAAACAAGGTTCAGTGTACCCGTGGTCCAGCCCTCAGACCAGAATTAAATTTCTTGGCAGCATCCTTTCAAGGTACTACCAGTGGGGCTAGTTGAAGCAAGGTTTGATTTAAAGACTTGTTACACCTGTATCATTCTGGCTGTGTCCTGGTTTGTGACAGGAATAGCCTGGCTTCGCTGATATGGGGCGCAGGGTTGCGAATTTTAATATTATTGTTAGTGGATTTTAATTATTATTATTGTTATTATTATTAAGTTTATCCCCACCTATCAGGCATATATTCGAGCAATATTTCACTTTCCATTTACATCATCTTACAAGATTTCTGGTCATATTATCAACTGCATAAACCATACGAATATATTGTTTGCATTTCAAGTGTTGCAATTTCTACAAGTATCCTGAGATAAGTTTCAACACCTTTGATGAAGTTTCTACTTCTTTGAACGGTGATCTACTACTACTAATTATAATAAGAGTAATGTGAATTTTGATGCTAAAAATAGCACGCAAAAAGGGAATTATAACGATTCGTTTGGTTCTATTCATAAAAGCTCAGAATGAACGGCAGTAATCGTTCAGGTACATCAGGATCTGAATAAATGTTAATGAATTACCTCTCTTATTCATGTAAAGCTCATGATTTTCTGTAGTAGGACTACAATGTTGAAAGTGAAATTCAGATATTTTTCATGTCACTTCTCTGACGATATAAGCCATATTAGCAAAGGGGTAATATTTTGTGAAGTTTTGCTTCTTACATATTAATTGCCACAATGTATTTTCACTATTTAATGCATAAACCTTATTGCATTAGCAATACTGTGATAGTTGTGGGTATATACCGGGTGAATCATCTGACTTTAATTATATTGTTTTTTGCAGCCCAACTAATGCGTGTTGTCAGGAAGGTCGATATCTCTTTGCTTGCATCCCGTTAGTTTGGAAGGAATGTCGTGACGCTTCAAGGTCGATCAGCTGGGGAAGGCCAGACAAGTTTCTAGCCACGTATTAAGGGTGGGAGGAGAAACAGTCCCAGTGGCTTTAAGTTCGTCGCACTGTTAAGTTATCAAGTGTGTATGCTGTATACTCGCAAGTGAAACTATTTTGAATGTGGTTTAAATATTGTCATGATATATATAATACTTTTTAGAATTGTGTTATCCTGGAATATTTTTGTAATACCGTATATCTATTCTTTACTAAAAAAACATGGCAGCAAGAAAGATTGGTGGGAAGATAATTCACAGACAGGCAAGGGAGCTAGTTTGCAATATAAACGAGAAGCAGAAGAAGGGCCAATTTTATTGAACGAAGTGCAAAATTGAGTTGCGGAAGCAACTGGAATATCCCACAGAAGTGTTCAGAGGATTTTAAAAGAAAACCAAACCAATTTGGAGGTTGAACAATCTTTTTCAACGCCACGTAAAAACCACCCCTTTAATGTAGTTAAAACGGAAATAGATGACTTTGACAAATGCGGAATTGGAATGAATTCCATGTAACACATGGTCAACGTCCAACGTTACGAGCTTTATTACCAGTTTTAATGGAGAAAATTGACTTTAAAGGTTCGAAATGGGCCCTTAGTCAAGTAATGAAAACTTTAGGTTTTAGGTGGAAGAAATCGTGTGAAAACACGAAAATTCTGATGGAAAAATCAGACATAAGGAAGAAGAGACTAGTCTATTTAAGATCAATCAAACAGTACCGGAGTGACAAACAACCTAAAGTGTATATGGATGAAACCTATATACACTCCTCACATACAAAACCACACTCTTGGTCTGATAATTCAAATGCTGGTGTGCATGCTCCATAATCCAAGGGTCAATGTGCAATTATTGTTCATGCTGGAGGCGAACAAGGTTTTGTCCATAATGCGCTGTTAATTTTTAAATCTGGGCAGAAGAGCGGCGATTATCATAATGCTATGAATTATGAAAACTATGAAAAGAGGTTACAGGAAATGCTAATCCCCACCATTCCTGATAAGTGTGTCTTGGTTGTTGACAACGCGTCCTAGCACAATAAACAGCTAAACCCAGCACCAACTTCATTAGCTAATAAATGTTACATGATTTTCTGGCTTACAGAAAATAATGTGCCGTTTTGTGAAAATATGCTGAAACCGGACCTGCATGGGCTCATTAAAATGAAGAAAACAGACACTAAAATTTATAAAATAGACGCCCTTCTGGCAGAACATGGTCATAGTACCCTGAGCCTTCCACCGTATCATGCTGATCTAAATCCCATTGAGATGATTTGGGCAACTATAAAGGGCTACGTAGCTTTGCATAATACTACTTTCAAAACAGACGACTGTATCAAGTTGGCAAAAGAAAAAGTTCAAATGATCACTGCAGAGGATTGGCAGTCATATTGTCAACATGTCCAGAAAGTTGAAGATGATTATTTATCAATGGAAACGGTTATTGACGAACTGACAGAAAGGATAGTGATTACTGTAGGATTTGGCAGCAGCAGCAGCAGCAGTTCAAGTGAAGACGATGATAATGGTACAGATTCACACAGGGAGATGAGCGGTGTGGAGCCTTTGTAAATGGTAAGTTATCCAAATAGTACGAACAATAACATACGGCATCTTGTTTAACATCTGGGCATGAAACTGTCGAACTTTTCCCTATCAATAATGCTAAGCATCTGCAATAAGTATGTACACAGTGTTGTAACTGAATTTATTTCAAATTTGTATGTCACTGCTTTCTATTAAAATAATATCTATTAAGTTATATTGTTTATATATTCTTTGCCGATATATTGTTGCAATAAGTACGTAGGCTACATATCATTTAAGGTATTTTATACATGTCCGATGAATGACTGATTACACGGAACGGCGAAAACAAGCGGTGAGCAGTTGCGCGCTGACTGCTATTTTTATACTTTTTATTAGCGTATGGCTTTTTAGTGCCGGGAGTGTCCGAGGACATGTTCGGCTTGCCCGAGTTTTGTAGCTGCTTCTATACGGACACCCATGGGGTGAGCTACAAGTACTGTCGCTTGTGGAGTGTTGTCTGGGGAGGAATGTGTGAATATAAGTACCAAGAATTGGAAGGTAGCGGCTGTGGCCTATAGTTAGGGACCAATCCCGGCATTTGCCTGGAAGGAAGATGGGAAACCACAGAAAAACATATTCAAGTTTGCCGGCGGGGCGATTCGAACCTCCTTGCCTCCCGGATGTGAGCGACTACCTGCAGCCACACCGTAAAGGCCACGGCCAACTCACCCGGTATTAATATACTAATTCACTGCAAGTATATCCTGCAAACGATACTGAACACAATTACTTTCCCCTCGTATTAGTCTGTAGTCACAACGAGGGAAAATAATAGTGTTCAGCATTCTTTGCAGGATATACTTGCAGTGCATTGGTGCCATACGGGATGCAAGCAGAGAAATATCCACCTTCCTGATAAAAACGCATGTTGGGCCGCATACAACAATATTATTAGGGGTAGCTGATTCCCCTGGTATAATTAACTTAAGTTATTGAGGCGAAAGAATGTAATATAGTATGTTAATATAAAATATATTCATTACATTACAACAATTTGGAGGAGTACGTTTAATCCTATTTTCATTTATAAAAAATGGGCTTATGAGATCACCTTTTATCCGTGTGTGTGTGCGTATGCTTGTGTGTGTGTCTCGGTGTGTGTCAGTGTGTGTGTGTGTGTGTAATACAATTTAAACAGCTGGAGTGATGTCAATGAAATTCCGTAAGGTCGTAGTTCTATTTTGTCCGACTCCGAACGTACCCTTCAAAATTTATTGCGTCTCACCAATTTAACATGGCTGCTGTTCGAAATATATCACCAGCATTCTATATCTCCGAAACTATTATAGATATCACCCTGAAATTTTGTACGGTGATAATGAGCACTACTAGACGTTGATCTATGATATGTGACTTTCAGAAACCTGTTAAGTACAAAACGAACATGGCGGCCAAGCGAATTTGAAATATTTAGATAGACTTTTCTCGCGATTTAACTATCCGACAGTAGTTATTCATGGTACAGCAAATGCTTATACACATTGTAATGCACTGACGTCTAATTTTATTCAATTGTTTACATAACCTCATGATGGCGGCTGTGCGAAATTTTTAAGTAAAGTATTTATTCCTTGTGTCCATAGCATGCGGTCGAAGTCAACGTTTGGATAATGAACCAATGCAATAATCGTCATCTAATGGTGCATAACTCTATGGCCTAAATACATAAAAATCTAACATGGTGACCTTCCGAATTATTTAGTCGTTTCTCAATATCTACACATCCATGACAGCAACCAAACTGAAATGTTGTATATTGATAAATGCTATGAACATAAGATCACCTATGGGACTTTCAATAACCTGGTGAGCACAAATATAACGTGGTGGCGACGCGAAATGTTAATATTTAAATAGACGTTTCTCACGATTTAACCATCCGAGCGCAGTGAAACTTGGTACGGTAAATCTTTATACAATCCACTGACATCTAATTTATTTCAATTGTTTTCATAACACAAGATGGCGGCTGAGCGAAATTAGAAATCTTGTTCTTATTTTTTCTTGTGTCCTAATCATGCGACTGGAGTTTCAATAATACACCTACGCAATAATCTTCATGTAAAAGTACATAACTCTATGGCCTACATACACAAAAAACCAACATGGCGACCAACCGAAATATTTTGTCGGTTCTTAATATCTGCCAATCTATTACAGCAATCCAACTGAAATTTTGTATGTTATAATAATAATAATAATGTTATTGGTTTAACGTCCCTTTTAACTACTGTGGCTTTTAGAGACGCCGGGGTGCCGGAATTTTGCCCCGAAGGGGATCTTTAACGTGCCAGTAAATCTACTGACACGGCTCCCACGCATTTGCGCACCCTCAAATGCCAGCTGACTGCGCCAGAATATGAACCTGCAACCTTGGACTCAGCCAGGGAGAACGTTACCGCTGAGCCACGCAGCCAGCAATTTTGTATGTTGATAGAGGCAATTAACATAAGTAGGATACATGAAAATAGGCTATTTAGTTATTCACGGAACTCTTGTTAAGATATGAAACCTACCTTATCATCAGTATCGTTGCACAAGAGAAGCATGAGTAGAACATCTAAATACCAAATATAGTGACGCCCGCTCCCTGAAGAAGCTATCAAGAATGAGCTCTGCCTAGGGAGCGAATGGCATTAGCATACCAAGTGTTGATATTTCCTCCCCTCCCTCTGGATATTGATGAGTGTCCTCCCATGTGCTTCATTGCAAATGTACATTTTGAAACTGTTGTGTCTTCTTACGATTCCCCGTACGAGATGAATAGAGAAGTTAGTAAATCTCCAGTAACTGAGATCAACGTTTCGAGAGAAATTCTTCCATGATTGTATTATGTGAGCTCAATGGCTCGGTAGAATGGGTTTGTTTCCACAGAGATAAGGAGGATACGTAAGGTATAAAAGCTTCTATTGCAAGAGTGTCGACACATTCTAGCAGTTGAAGAGAATATAAACCTAACAGGCTAATAATATTTATTATTTTAGGGGATTTGGATAATTGTGGTCTTGTAGGCCCGTGAATTTGGTTGTGTGTGGATTATGACTGATAACCTGTGTCATTGTCAGGGGTGTACTAGTGTGTGTACTTGGAGCTAAGATTTGGGTAAGAGGTGGAAGTGGCCTTGATTGTATTACCATCACGGCAATCAAGTAGACGTAGGAAAACAAGGCAAACCACTTCCGTGACTGCTAATGTAGAAATTGAAACTACCTTTTCTCAGTTCTGCCTCACGAGGCTGAGTGAATCATGTTCTAACCCTCAAACAAGAAAATAATTTCTTGATAGTGCAGGGAATTAAAACCGGACCACTGGACTGACAGCTACGAATGCTAGTCACTACTCCACATGGAGGACAAAACCAAATAATTCTGGAAGTATGCAAGTTACTACTTTGAACCACTGACGATATATCCTATGTGGACTAAATGAATTGTTACAGAAATTTCTTTGAGATGAAATGAGAAATAATGAAATGCTTATCTCAAGGATGGTTCACTATATCTTTCGAAACGACCTGTATCCATTCAATTTATGGGTAGTGACCCCCATGGCAAAAGTTCAAGCGCACTTGAGTTTTCGCCCGTGGGGCAGTCCTTTGCGAATTTTGAAGCCTTTGGCTGTCACAGGCCTGGTCTGTAGGGTACTCTCTTCCTAGAAGGCTTATCAGAAACCCTTTAGCTTGTTTTGAAAGTCCATGAGAGGTAAATACCCACTACGGGGACAATCACGAAGCTATTGGCTCGCACAGGCCTGGCCTGATGGAGAATCTTTTCCTGGGAGCCCCATAAGAAACTCTCTTGCTGCTCAGGTGCTGACAATTTTGATTGAAGGACGTGACTTTTCAACCAGAAAGGAATATCAACTCTTCAAAATTCAGTAGGTAGAGTTCCTAAATGCGGGCCAACACATGAAGACAGGAGAGAGATTTATTAAATACACACATCAAAAAAAGTTTTGCATCACCTCGGTTCCCAGATCTCCGGCATATAGACGTTGACTGTGTATATTGTATCCAAGATACAGTCCCTTTGACTGTTCATAGATGTCACTAAAACTGCTCAAAGATGTAAACAACCATGCATGAGCAGGGCCTATTAGACGGAGGGGGTACGACAGCCGATCAGTTCCAGTCATTCCACCAGGACGAAGGTAAGCTGCTCATGTTGTCTGTAGTTCTACCATGCCTAGAAGGTCAATACCGCAGTTCGATCGCGTCCGCATTGTTACTTTGTGTCAAGAAGGGCTCTCAACAAGGGAAGTTTCCAGGCGTCTCAGAGTGAACCAAAGCGATGTTGTTCGGACATGGAGGAGGTACAGAGATACAGGAACTGTCGATGACAGGCCTCGCTCAGGCCGCCCAAGGGCTACTACTGTAGTGGATGACCGCTACTTACGGATTGCCGCTCGGAGGAACCCTGACAGCAATGCCACCATGTTGAATAATGCGTTTCGTTCAGCCACAGGACGTCGTGTTTCAACTCAAACTGTGCGCAATAGGCTGCATGATGCGCAACTTCACTCCCGACGTCCATGGCGAGGTCCAGCTTTGCAACCCCGACACCATGCAGCGCGGTACAGATGGGCCCAACAACATGCTGAATGGACCCCACGGAATTGGCATCACGTTCTCTTCACCGATGAGTGTCGCATATGCCTTCAACCAGACAATCGTCGGAGACGTGTTTGGAGGCACCCTGGTCAGGCTGAACGTCTTAGACACACTGTCCAGCGAGTGCAGCAAGGTGGTGGTTCCCTGATGTTTTGGGGTGGCATTATGTGGGGCCGACGTACGCCACTGGTGGTCATGGAAGGCTCCGAAACGGCTTTACGATACCTGAATGACATCCTCCGACCCATAGTGCAACCATATCGGCAGAATATTGGAGAGGCATTTGTCTTCATGGACGACAATTCTCGACCTCATCGTGCACATCTTGTGAATGCGTTCCTTCAAGATAACGACATCGCTCGACTACAGTGGCCAGCATGTTCGCCAGACATGAACCCTATCGAACATGCCTGGGATATGTTGAAAAGGGCTGTTTATGGACGTCTTGACCCACCAACCACTCTGAGAGATTTACGCCGAATTGTCGTTGAGGAGTGGGACAATTTGGACCAACAGTGTCTTGATGAACTTGTGGATAGTATGCCACGGCGAATACAGGCATGCATCAATGCAAGAGGACGTGCTACTGGGTATTAGAGGTAGTGGTGTGTACTGCAATCTGGACCACAAATGCTGAAAGTCTATCTGTATGATGGTACAACATGCAATGTGTGGGTCTCATGAGCAATAAAACGAGCTGAAATGTTGTTTGTGTTGATCTCTATTCCCTTTGTATTTAACGGTTCCGGAACTCTTGGAACCGAGGTGATGCAAAACTTTTTTTGATGTGTGTAGTCTGACCTAAATAAGTAGAAAATTAGCCGACCTTGGATTGAGAAATCTTATACATTGTTTTGGTGAGCCATTGAGGACAATCTTTTGATGCATCATATGGAAATGCACTCAACTTTACTACAATATTATAAAAGAGTACCAATTAGCTGTTTTAGGATCTTATTTAACTCCAGTCCGAGTCATATACTTCTCCTCCTCTTTACCTCTTCTACTCCAAACGATTTCATCATTGCATTGAGCCAAGAATGGCTTGAACACCAACATGAGTTAATGCTGACGCTGGTGTCTGACTACAAATGGAGTTAAAAATGAATTTCCCGTTCAATAACCAGAGCTACAAAACTGTAGATACTGGTTTCAAAGCCAGAGCTTAAGCTAAATCTATTCAAAGGTTTTGGATGGGTTCAATCTTTGGCTTAAGATTCATGCGTTTCACAGTTACACATAACATGGGCAAAGCGTAGACTGCAAGACCCTGCGTAGCTAGTGCCTGTAGTATGCTCTATCCTGTTTCACCCTTACGGACGGTCTAAGACAGGCTGTTCAAGCCGAGTAGCTCGCTCGTGAGCAGCAGACTACTCGCTGCCTTTCGTGAGTAAACCTGCAACATGCAATACAGCTCTGCTGTGGGGGGCTGCCGTCACTTCGCGGTGGATACATCAAGACTGGCAGGAACGCATAGACTTGTGCTATGACCTTCGCCCAGTGACCTATTGGCTCTCACCCCCAGTCCCTCTCCAACCGTGCTCCGAGCATTACTGCTGAGTACTCGCGTGTACGCATACTCAAACTCATGGATTTGGAACAGCTTGGTCTAAGAAGTAAGCGACAAGTGCGTGACGTCATGTCCTAGCCTCTCCCCACCTGCCGCTAGCTATGTGTGCGAGCGATCTGTTTAAAGTATGGTGTAGAACCTTGCAAGCCACGCAAGTGCTTTTAGGGCCGCATGTCCCAGTCTCACACTGTCAGCCCTGTCTGTGCTGAAACTCGTCAGTTCAGGCGCGCACGGCCAGTCTGTCCCGGCAGGGTTTCTTAAAGCCGTTCTTCTCTTCTCTTCATATTATTATTATTATTATTATTATTAGACTATTATTATTAGCAATAAGATGTTATCGGGTACCAATAGACTACGTCTCATACTGTTACCGAGTATATTAATGATGAATTCTCTATTATTGATTGATTCATTGATAGCAAAACTAGGTCATTTATACTTAGGCATACCGAAACTTGATAAGTGTTTACAAATATTCATGTTCCTCTCGCTTATTTGAAACGCACCACAAGCTTTCACTTCTCTTTTAAGCCTATCGTTTGCTCTAAACGACCTGATTTGTTATGCCGATGGTTACTTCACATCTGATGGTGGGTTCCAGCATAAATCTTGTATCATTCTTATGGCCAATAACAATTACTATGACCATTGTATTTTTGCTTGAAACACGAGGAAGACACGAAAACATAGATCGTGTAACATTTCTGAAATGTTATAGCGTCATCTTTGATCTATTCGGTGATTCCTAACGTTTGTAGTGAATCCACTTCTTAATTATGTTGTTTTAACGTGAGCTATCAGGTACTCCACAGTGTTTGCAGCATACAGAGTCCTGGCTACGCCCATGGAGGTCTCACAAAAGAGCAACGTTTGCTTCCACCTATTTGTGCTAGGCTGCTCCTTTTCATGCCTACTTCTGGATTAGTTAATCTCCATAAAATATGGTGATTAGATAGTGTCTGTACTTTCGCAATCAACCTGGAAGTTGATTTTGTGTTTTCTATACTGTCGTGACTTACCTGGTCTGTGAGACGTTCTGGCAGTTCGACAGCTCCTCTGTTGCTTTCCCTTCTAGCCGAGCAGTTTACAAGATGAGGGAGTTTGAGTTTTGTAGGCTATGTCCCGGAACATCCCGGAATAAAATACTGTTACTCAAAATCTAGCATGTCTCCACGAGACTGAATTCTAGCTCACGTCCGATACAACGTCTCTCTGTACAGGCAGAAGCACAAGAAGCAAGACCAAGGCCGAAGAGCCCCGCTCGCCATTTTGGATACCATTATATTCAACTAGAGATGACCGGAGTCCATCTCTCCCTCCACCGGGGTATGTGGCCAATTCCACTTTCAGCACTCCAGTATATGCTGCGTTTTAGGCTAGTGGCAGTTGTCGGTACTAGCATTCACATGAGTTCTGAGTCCAGATTCTGGACTCCTTGTGACCATGAATCACTCCTTCTACAAGGCAAAGTGCTCAGCTAAACTCTCCTTTTGGACCGACCAATATTTGCAGACCTATGTACACATCCTGTTTTGAACATTCCTGCTCCTTAGGAATAACATCTTGACATACATTGCTCATTTCCACTCAGTAATAATAATAATAATAATAATAATAATAATTCTATTGCCCTTAAATAACGTTCCTCCGAACCGTAGTCCTAGGTTCTGAACCTGGGAGGCTCACAGGCACGACACCTCCCTCCCCAGGGAAGAAATTGGTGCAATTTTCCTTGCATTCATTTTTGTCCCAATATTACACTCTTTTACTGTCGAGTCGTAATGATCTGCGACTTTGCGTTGAGGGCGAAAGCTGTAATGCGACTTGACTCGCACTCATATCTGATTCTACAATCGCTCTCGTAGACATGCCGGAGCGTCCTTTCGGCAGCCCTAGAGTGTAATTCCAGGATTTCCTCAGACATCTCCGGGCGTCCCCGAAGCTGCCTGGGACGTTGGGATATCATCAAATCTTCGTCTGAGGTCCTAGCCTTTCCTTCCCTCTTAACTACCGTTTGCCTTATGCAAATATTTGGGCAATGTGACCTTGCATCATCAAACCACCATATGGCTGGAAACCCTAATTTAGGACAATCACATCAACAATTACAACAATTACACCATAATATTAACCCTATTGTACAAGCAATAGTTAGTACAATATACTTATATATATATATTGAAATGCTTATATACCATTTGACTATGCACTTCTTCTTCCTGTTTTCTTACCAACTCCTCCACCTCTTCTGTTTTGTGTGTGGCCCACTTTAAGTCATTTACATGGTTTAACAAATTATTCAGTGGCAGCTTGTTCACCTCCGTTACCTGCTCTAACTTAATCTCACTACCAGTCTGCTCGCAGCAGTCATAATTATCAAATCTGGCACTAAGTCCTTACCTCGAGTAGTGTACATTTTTCCTACCCCTTGTATTTTACTATGTGGGCTGTACAACGTACACGCTGGACTTAACACAACAATACCTATGCCAGTTAATTAAATATCACTCGTAGTATCCTTACACATGCAGGTGACCTTCGTTTCACCTGGAGACACATAAATGTACCTATTTTCTTTGATAGGTATCCACAGTAATCGCTGCACTGTTAGTACTCTCTTATACAATTCTCAGGTACCTGGCTAACTCCACTGAGTATCTTAACTGCACAACTGTCCTGCGAGTGAACCATATGGATAGGAAACTGAGCATGACACAAGCTCCACGTGGGAGTTACTACCTTACATTGTTGCACCTGTTCTCTATCTAACTGTGCAAATGTCTGCTTTTCCTTGTCCATCAATATATAGTCCTTGGCCTCTTGAATGTACACAAAATGATGGGGGTTACTCTTCATATAGGTGGGGAATGGGATCATGTGGTAAACACTATAAATCACTCTGTCTGTAAGGGGCGTCCTTATGATGTACACAAGATAGTTTTCACTTGTAAACACTTCTACTGTGGCTACCTTGTAGATCAGGTAACCGTAAACTGACCTTAATTCAAATGGCAGAGACAAACCTTTGGGAAAGTCCTCCTGGGCTTTCTTATAACATTCTATGATGTCATGCGGTGATATTATCTGTACCTGGATAACTCCTACCTGTGCATTCATAATGCCTGACAATACCACACTGTACTGCTCATACAGTTGTATAAGTAGACCTTCAATCTCAATTAAATGCCTGTTTAGTGACATTTCTAATTCTGCTTGCTCAAACGCTTCTGTAACCCGAAGCAAATTATTAGCCAAATATGTCCCCATTTCCATTTAACCCTAAGACAACCTTTGCTCGTTTGCAGTTAAATCTTAGATGGTGCTGTTCATTGTTTGTAACGTGGACTTAACCAATAACATCTGTTCCTTAGTGACCTTAATCATTGAGAGTTGCTCTCGTTCTCACTTATTTGGGATTCGTATTTATCCGCATCATCCTGGCTTAATGTTCCAAAAAACGCTTTGGCTATGGAACCAACAGCATTTATCAATCCCCTCTTTGGTCTGGTACCATCTGTCTCCCCATTTGGTTTGGCGATTTTGGCTATCATTTCTTTAGATTCTTTAATTCGTTGCAAATAATTACTGAACATCTTTACATCATGTTGGCATGTTAAATTCGTTTTCTGCTCTAACAGTGTACACGCCAATAGCGTCCAGTGTATATGTTCTCTGATATTTGAAAATACATCACTTAGCTGATTCAAGTTTACATAGGTAACTAATGTCCATTCCGTGTTATACAACTGTATCTCACCCTGGTTGTCGAAGTATACTCCAGGAGTATTCTCGTATGGTGTTACTTGAACGTCTAGCACTTCTCCGGTTATGCCGTGGGGTGGTGGCGTCACTGTTACCACTGCCACTATGGTGTAGAACGATCCTAGCATTCGAGCCATTGTCTTCTGTCTTACCTGCAAGGTAATGACAGGTTATTCGTTACCTATCTTACTGACATTTCATCAAAATTTTAATCTACTTCAAAATCTAAAAGACTTTGCTTCGCATCCTGGCTTAGGCATGAGGCTACACAACTATCAGCAGTGTCATATACTTAATTCGAAAAATGCTTACTAACTTCGAGTTCTGTTACACAGAGACCCGGCTTCACAATCCTCCTCGGGACTGTGGCTACTCTATCGTCATCTGCATTACACTGAATGCTCTCTACATGTGCCTTTCATGGCTCGGATTCTATTTCATTTCATCTAAGCTAATTTTCTGGTTTTCCCTACCCCTGTCCTAACGGGTGCGTATCCGCGACTACCCTAGGGGTGACGAGTTACATTTAGGCTACACGCTCGCCATCGTGCAACCCTTTATTTACGAGCACCTCAGTGCCAACTGTCGAACCTCTGTTCATTTGACTGTTAAAAATTTCTTATACAACCTGATTTTGGTTACGTAGTTTGGCGGGGTATTAGAGAACCCTACCTGCAACTGTCGCCATTTTCTCAGCTGTCATTGAGACGAAGGGGGTGTGTGACTTCGTCGTGGCCGAAATTTGAGGTTCTGACTTCTCGTTTTCCTAGAATGTGCCAATATGAGCACTTTTCCTCTACTTGCTATACGCACGTATGTGTCCCTTAATAAATTTGTACCCATAACACAGGTGTCTCTCCTTCACCCTTATGCCATCGTTTGGCTTACATCTACTATGAACGGCAAACCTGCGCCTTCTTGCGGTTGCCGTTCACGGCACATGTCTCAATTACATAGAGCTACTCACCGGGATTCGCGCCTGCCTGACCAGTAGGTCATCGTGGTCATCAGGCTCGTTACCTCTTTCTGTCGCCTTTTCGACACAGCAGGCTCACTGTTGGGGGTATTCTAGCACCAATGGTCACGTACCTAAACGTTCCAATGGTCCCCGCCCTCCACACGGGGAGGTAGCTTTCTCAGAATGGCCGCCCTGGGGCCACTATGGACATCCCTGTATTTCGTCTTACATAACTTACTTCATCCAGTGAGTTATCTCGGCTGCTCGCCTCTCTGTCCGTTGATCAAATATTATTGTGTGCCTACTGATAAACTGTACTGACTCCATTCGCACACAACCTCTTACAGCTATGTTAACCCTTAGGCTGTCGATATAGTCTAGCTAACCGTTTATATACGGCCTTACTTCCTAACCCGTTTCATGCGGTATTTGCACTCACCCGGGATCTAAACCCGTTGGGGTCCTCTTACAAATACATTTTCAAGCGATTTATATGCACCTTGGCTCTTTTTCCTTTCTTACTGAGCAGTATGGTGCAGTTTACGCCTGACACGTCCACCACTTCATAGGGGCCTTCAAATGGTGGACTCAGCTTCTTGGATCGCCCTCTTTGCAATGCATTATTGCGCAAGAGTACCTTGTCACCAATTTGAAATGTGACCTCATTCAGCTTTTTATCATAATTGGCTTTTTCCAATTCTTTACGCTCAATGAGCGTCCTCCTAGCGGCTTCATGATTTCTCCTGAGTTGTGACGTCAGTTCCTCTACCACATTCTGATGTACATTATAATTCACCTCAGGTGGTTTTTGCAATATACCTGGTATATTTGCCTTCTTCCCAAATATAGGTTCATAGGGTGTGAACCCTGTACTAGTGCTCTTGGTGGTATTAAACACGAAGCTCGCTGTGGGCAGATACTTATCCCAATCATTTTGCTCAACTGAGCAAACATAATGCCTCAGGTACTCTGCTAGTACCTTGTGGGACCTCTCTACGCTACCGTTGGATTGTGGTCTGAAAGGCTTGTGTTCGTATACCGGATTCGCAGTTTCTTGCAAAGCGCCTTGAACACCTCCCTCATGAGGTTACTACCTAGGACAGTGAGAATCTGCCCTGGTATCCCGTAAATACTTATAACATTATTGATTGGCGTCCGTGCCACTGTTTCTGCCTCCTGATTCGGCATGACACTAGCTACCAAGTACTTTGACAGTTGGTCCTGGCATGTCAAGATATATTTATTGCCAAGCTCTGTCACGGGAAGTGGACCGACCACGTCCAGAGATACCTTCTCAAAGACCGTGCTAGGGGTGTCCGTGATCACCATAGGAGCTCTGACGTCCGGTCTAGTCCTCTTATTACTTTGGCATGAAGGACATGAGCGTATATAACGCTCAATGTCACCTTTCATCCCCTTCCACTGTAGTCGCTCGCGTGCGTGCGAGCTATTCCCTGGTGTCCACCAACCAAGGAATCATGACACTCCTTCAGGATGGCCAATTTCTCAGCCTCCTGCAACTCGATTACTTCAGGTAAGCTGTCTTCAGGCGGGGACTTCTCTGCGTTAGCGTCCTCGGAGGCCTCGCTACCTTCTGCTTCAATTCCCTCTACCGTAGCGTCCTCGGGTTTTGAAGTCATTATTACCCATCTACGAGTTTCCGTGTGTGTCCACGGCCGCCTCCTGCCGTAACTTGTGCCCAGTCGAGTTAATCACTCGCGCTTGACTCTGGGTGTCAGTGGGATTCCTGCTAAGAGCATCGGCATTGCAGTTCTGTTTACCCTGCTTATATGAGAAGCTTATTTCCAAAAGATACCAAATCCAAAAAAATCGAAATTGAGATTATGATGGAAAATGTACGTAGGTAGGAAGCTCCATCCCATGAAAGGAAAAGAAACTGCCAAAACGACCTAAATCCATATCAAACAGGCCATTGCAAATCTCGTTTGATGCCAAAAAGTACCAAATCCTGTGGCCTGAATGTGCCAATACGTACCGTATTAATGTAGCCAATGAGAGCCATTTCTTTTAGTACTGGATAATATTATCCATTGTCCAGTTCATAAGTTATTTACCATATTCATGTTCTTTAGACACAAACTACAATCATATTTCCATAAGTTCAGCACTGCTAAGTTACTTTACATAATTTTCATTGTTTTGTTCAATTTTATTTAATATTATTCAAATAATCTGTGCCTTCACTGTAAATACCTTAAATCTAATTATTGCATAACTAAATACAATCAGTTTTCTCGAAGATTCTGATGACTGCAGTGAACTTTATATCTTTCCGTTGCAAGTATTTAGAGTTTCAGTGCCAAAAAGTACCAAATCCATCATTTTCTTTGAATATTTCCTAAACTGAAACAGCCTAAACAGAAATATTTCGTATAACAATGCATTTATTCTATCGGAACATAATAAAAGTGCTAAAATGGACTTTCAGTTGAAATTTTACACTCTGAGCGCTTTCCCTCCCTCCTGTAAAATATTACTTTTTGGATTTGGTACCTTTTGGAAATAAGCTTCTCATATATGATGTCAAAATCATACTCTGCCAATTTCAACCTGAACTTTAGCAGGCGTGAAGAAGGGTCCTGAACATTAAACACCCACTTCAGCGGCTTATGATCCGTCACCACCGTGAAACGCCGTCTAAACAAATACGGTCTGAAATACTTTATTCCCCAAACAATGCCTAATAATTCCTTCTCCGGGACGCTATAAATCCTTTATGCTTTATTAAGCGTCCTGCTTGCATAGTCAACTGGGGGATCTTACCCACGGGCCCTTGTGACAACACGGCCCCCACTGATTCGTAGCTAGCATCTGTGGTAAGAACAAATGGCTTCTCAAAATCTGGGTATTGCAAAATGGGCTCTTCAATAAGTTTCTGCTTTAGCGTTTCGAACGATTGTTCCTGGGTATCCCCCACACAAAGGGAACGTCCTTCTTCACTAACTCATATAGTGGTTTTGCGATCTTGCTATAATTAGGTATAAATCTCCTATAATGACCACTTAGCCCGCAGAACTGTTTAATCTTGCGGCTCGTGGTTGGCATCGGAAAATCCCTCACGGCCTGCACCGTCCGTGAGTCTGGTAAGACTCCCTCCTCAGTAATTGCATGACCTAAAAATGTTACTTCAGTCCTCAGCAACTCACACTTATCTGGTTGGAGCTTCAACGTGTTTTCTCTCAGCCTCTGAAAAACATCCCTCAACTTAGCATTGTGCTCTTCTATGGAGCTACCATACACTAGTATGTCATCTAGATAGCACAGGCACTGAATACCTGTCAATCCGGTAAGCACTGTGTTCATCAGCCTTGTGAAAGTGGCTGGCGCGTCCTTCAACTTCATGGGCATCGTTTTGAATTCGTACTTGCGCCCTAATGCTGAAAAAGCCGTCTTAGGCCTGTCTTCAGGTTTTAATAACACCTGGTAGTAACCGCTGCAAAGGTCAAGTGTACTGAAATACCTGACTTTACCTAGAGCATCTAATAGCTCTGAAATGAGTGGGAGGGGATTACTGACCCCTAGCGTTACTTCATTCAATTTTCGGAAGTCTATCTGGGTGTCCACTTCTGTTAACCTGACGCATCCATTTTCTTTGGCATCAACAGCAATGATGCATTCCATGGGGCATGCTAGGTGCAATAATTTCATCACCTAGCAACTTATCTCTTTGCGCTTGTATTTCTCCCTTTTGTGCCTCAGGCAGTCTATACGGTCGCACGTTAATCGGGGGTTGATCCCGGGGCGTTGGGACCTCGTGACGTATAACGTCCGTGTACGTGAGCTTATCTCCCTCAAAGTGGACGATGTCTCTGTACTCCGCACAGATAGCGTATGTACTCTCCTTATCTACCAGCGAGAGGTGATCCATTCGCAAACAGTCTATCATTCGACGTGATCTGGGCTCCTGAGTGGCTGGTTTTCCGGTTACCGCCCTACTGCCTTGCTGCACCTTGCGTACTTCTGCCAGACAGATGTTATCCAGCTCCTGCATACGCACTCGAAGGCTGTACAGAGTCACTTCTTCCTCAGTAGTATTCGTCATGTTAACTACTGCCTCGTTGTGCTCTGACCTAGTTAGGCATTCTGCGAGGTACACCCCTGGCGCCACCTCTGCCCTATCAACAATCACCACTGGTAGATTCTTATCGACTTCAATAACTACCACCTTCTGGGTTCGAGGCTCGAGACGGATTATCATCGCCTCTCTCGCTCCCAGCGAGTATCTTTTGCCGTGGATCATAACATGACCCTGCTGGTAGTCGATCGCACTGTCTGCTAGAATGGCTCTCCCTATTATACCATCCTGGCTTAGTTGGAAATCACTGACCACCACATGAACTGTGCGCTTTGTATTCCCAATAACAAACTGAACGGTCCCTTTGGTGTAAATCGTTCCCTTGCTTACACCCGCTAGTTCAATCGTAGTACCTCTACTAATCGCAACTCCCTTGGGCACCGATTGCCTCTTTACCAGGCTTACATCAGAGCCAGTATCAATTAGGAACCTCAGGGGCCCCCCACAATGCATTAATACTGTGACCTCCATGTCACGTGCCTGGGACTTCTTAATTTACGGGATTCCATAGCTGTCCCTGTGTTATGGACCCGTTCCAGTTTGTCGGCCCTGTCTTCGTGATATTTTTCTTTGTTCCTTCTCCACTCTTAAACCAACAGTCTTTTGTTCCATGTGACCACTGGTCACAAATATCGCACTGGCGTTGGCCTTTCATGGCCTTGCCTCCCGTGCGTCTACTCTGGCCCTGGCCTCTCTTGGCCTCCTGACAATTACGTTTTATGTGACCCTGCTGGCCACAATTGTAGCACTTCCGCCTACCCACTTCTGCCTGTGGTACGCGGGCTGTCTGTCGACAATTCCTGTGTATGTGTCCCTTCTTCCCACACCAGTAACAGGTTCTACTCCTGTCCGTTTCCGTGTGAGGCTTCTCCCTAAATAAGTGCACGGCTTCCGGGTCCACAGCTTCGTTATCCCTCTGCTTCTTTCGGCAATCGCGCTCCATATGTCCCGGTTTCTTACAGTATAGACATATGACTCTGTTTGAAGTACCCCTGTCTGTACCCTGCGTGTGCTACTTAGTGTGGTACGTGTGCCCTGGGTTCGTGCCTCTTTGCACTCCCGTGCGACGTGGCCTTCCTTGTTACAGTTATAACAGACAACCCTAACACTTGCTTGTGTTGGCTTAGTATGCCACCTTAGTGGTGACTCCCGTTCCTGATCGGGTCTACCTGCTCTTACCCCTGAACTGTGTTTTGTGCGCAAACCTTCTCGTGCTTTCTTTGAGAGTATCACTGCTTCTTCTTGTCTTTCAGAGGCTACTGCTTTCTCAAAATTAATGGCACCATGGCCCTGGAATCTAGCTTGGATTCGGGAATTACTTAACCCGTGTATGAAACTGGCTACGCATATTTTTCTAGTAATTCTTAGCTGGGCTTCCCTGTCTTCCTAGGTCTCCCCCTCGAGCACTGCCTCCCCGAATGTAGCTGACAATGTCTCCACCTTATGCGCCCATGCCTCCACTGTTTCTCTCAGTTCCTGTGCCGTTTGGAACATCTGGCAAATATATAAATCTAACGTGCCCTGAAACCCGTAATACTCTGCCAATGCCTGCTTTGTAGCCTCCCAATCATTAATGTCTCGTCTGACCAACAACTTATCTCGGGCCTTGCCCGTGATTTTGGTCAGGATATATTTGAAAAATAACTCTTGATCATCGTCCTTTATCATGCGAATAGCAGCATCTACGTTAGCTACAAATTCACTCAGTCTGTCGGGCTGGGTTCCATCGAACTCCCGACCGATCAGGTGATGCCCCTCTGTTACCGTTACAAAAGGCCCACTCATACTTACTGTATCTGCGTCTGCTAGTCTCTCCTCTACCTGGACATCGGTAGTTGTACTAGTTTGTCTGGCCATTTGTAATAAATTTAGCTTACCTTGCTATTGCGACTTCTTCTTCTTAGTTGGCTCCTTGCTGACTGGATACTGCTGGCTTCTCGGTACTTCCTTCTGCTGGAGGCACGGCTCCTGCTGGCGGCACGGCTCGCTGCTGCACGGCTCCTTCTGCTGGACTTAGTAGGCTTCTTCTTCTTTCTTCTGCGTTGCGCGGCACACGGTACGGCTTACGTGGATGCGCGGACGGACAATCTTCTATGTTGTCGTGGTCTTTATCGGACTATCTTCTGCGATGTTGCGATCTCTCTCTTTATTCCGAAAGTAACTCTGTTCACAACGTCGAACCCGGGACCCTACACATCTGACAGCAAAACGTAGGCCTGTTGTGACCTACCTGGATTGTGAGACGTTCTGGCAAGTCGACAGCTCCTCTGTTGCTTTCCCTTGTAGCCAAGCGGTTTACTAGATGAGGGAGTTTGAGTTTTGTAGGCTATGTCCCGGGACATCCCGGAATAAAAGAAGATACATCCCCTGAAGTTGCTGCTGTTTTATTATAATATAGCAGTCGACGTATGTACACTATATATAAGTGTACGAAGGTCTGAATTGGCGCTACTAAGTCCGTACTCTTACTCAAAATCTAGCATGACTCCACGAGACTGAATTCTATCTCACGTCCGATACGACGTCTCTCTGTACGGGCAGAAGCACAAGAAGCAAGACCAAGACCGAAGAGCCCCGCTCACCATTTTGGATGCCATTATATTCAACTAGAGATGACCGGAGTCCATCTCTCCCTCCACCGGGGTATGTGGCCAATTCCACTTTCAGCACTCCAGTTCGTGCTGCTGTTTAGGCTAGTGGCAGTTGCCGGTACTAGCATTCAAATGAGTTCTGAGTCCAGACTCTGGACTCCTTGTGACCATGAACTCTCCTCTTTGACCAACCAATATTTGCAGACCTATGTACACATCCTGTTTTGAACATCGCTGCTCCTTAGGAATAACATCTTCACATACATTGCTCATTTCCACTCAGTAATAATAATAATAATAATAATAATAATAATAATAATAATAATATGTGTTAGGCCCCTTAAAACAATTATCATCATCATCATTATAATAATAATAATTCTATTGCCCTTAAATAATGTTCTTCCGAACCGTAGTCCCAGGTTCTGAATCTGGGAGGCTCACAGTCTCGACAATACATCCGCTTCAGTCTTAAGTGCCGGCTATTTATATTCGATTGGTTCCTAACTAGTAAATCACCGTCTTCATAGTTATCACTATCTTCATCATCATCACCATCCTGTCAACCTCCTTCGTTGTACAAACTCAAATTATGCTCTTTGTCACCATGCTTTCAAGCAATTCTCGCACTCTCTGTATATATGTGGCAGAGTCTCCCTACATGATGATTAATATACTTCGGAAGTTCATTCACTGAAAATTGCAAAATTAGCTTCGAGGTTTCCCCATACCCATAACTTAGAATGCAATGAAAATCAAATGTTTCAAATGCGATATGTGGATTACATATAAGTTACATGCAATTGGATTAACTTGTGAGGGCCATAGGCCTTTGTGAATATTTTACGGAAGCTATTCCTACAATCTCTATGAAGTGATTTGCTCTCAGAGTTCCTATATCAATGTTCGAATTGCAGAATAAGAATGTAGAAATAAGGAAACTCGTGTCCACTGGCCTGGAGCAAGTCCTCGAAATGAACACCGCTTGGATGACCTGCGTATCATCGATACCATTTCAGTACCTCAAACCGAAATTAAATTTCTTGGCAGGGCAGGGAATCAAACCCTTACCACCGAAGCGACAGCCAAGAATGTTATCCGCTACACTACAAGGCGGTCTCTTCCATTGTCAGCGCAATCAATTGCACGATACAATGTAATTTGTACTCTGCCTGCTCGAACTATAATAATACACAATTCTTAGTATTTTTGGCATTACATAACCAACCCCTAGTAAGTTAGGGAGACGGTTCGCATACAATAACCCTAGAGCCGAATAATTCCAAAAACTAACTAACAAGTGAGTTTTTAGCACACCATCGAAATAAATACCGACAACCTGGTAGCAAGACAGGCAACATATTTTGTAATTTTCAGAGTAAAATTGTTTTACAATGAATAGCACGCTTGGTCTCCATACTGTTGAAGGTAAGAACATTTTCCTATAACTTCAAAAGTTAGAAGGATTTCATGTCAACTTGCTTATTTTGCCGTATATCTTATTGTGTAGGTAAATTCCATGAGGTAATTTTTCAGGCGATGTTAAAAAAAGAATAGTCTATCAATGTCTTAGATTTCGATGGAATGTTTTTCATTTTAACGTTCCTAACGCATGTTTCTTGAACTCACGTATCCCTGAACTGCATCAATCTAGTCAGTTGGTGAATTCAGAATCTTGTTATTGAAATACAGGTTTATAGTCCTAGTGTAGTTTTATTGGTTCTACCCTTAATTATTCCGGTTGCCATTGTAACAGTCCGAATACTACCCCTTAATTTATATGTTTTATAAGCAGCAAAATTAATTTAATATTATTATTATTATTATTATTGTGTGTATTTTAATCATCATATCGATTCTGGATTTATTCCATAATTTCTTTATATATACCTGTATAAGGGTTTTAATTATTGTTTGGCGGAAGTTATAAAATGGAGATTTTAGGTAGATTCATGGTAGGTTATATTTTATACAAGACTTGATTAGGAAATATTTCGTTCAGCGTGTCGTCAGCTTCGCCACGGGAAGTCCGCTGAATATAGACATGACTTCCAAGAAATACGTAATGACTTTCCGGGTGATGCGAGGCTCGGAGACATTGAACTTGAGTCAGTTGGGACTGACGTCACAGATTTCAAGTGTTGGGAAGCATCATGACGTCGATTTTGAAATTACAACTAAAGCTATACCACGTGGGAGATTTAACGAATGAAGGAGGAAATGGTCAACTTGTGAATATGGAGAGGGAAGATACGTCATCCCTACCCCGAATAAGATTGGAGAAGAACTTCGGCGAAGAGGGAGTATTGCAGTCACATAAAACCGCTGTTCATCCGCTCTGGAGAGGACCTTTCCTTTGACTTTTGTCATTGACTTTTAGAGCAGCGACATAATCTACATATTGTACGTATGTTAGATTGTCAACCTTTTAGTTACCAAGTTTGAAAGTTAGAACTATGTCTGACGTGAAGTTGATTAGTGTCAAGGATCACATTCACAAAGGTGAAATATGGGTTTTTACCATTCACTCAAGTCAGCCAGGAAATGGGACTCATTAGTTCCCGACCTGAATAAGATAACATCTACAATATTTGGGGAACGAGCAGAGGAAATCATCACTACCAGAATGAAGCAGAAGAATGTGAGTCCAATACTAAGTTCCGATCAAGTCTCTGTATTTTTTTTGACAAATTAGATTCCAGCTTTCGTTTAAATTCATTAAATTCACATTCCATTTTGTAGCTTTCGCCAACTTAATGTAACATCCAGATTTTTTGGTAAATTCATTTGTTTCTCTTCTCACGTCTTTTTGCTGCTTTAATTTTGATTAATTAAATTTTGTTATTAAGTAATGGTAGGACTTTCATTTCCAGTAGCTAGCTTTAAACATAAGGCATACCTTCTCCCCGTAACGATAAAACAATTGGATAATGGCTCAGCTATGCCACGGCTTGGGAGAAAGAGGTTTCAAGTGCTCTATTTCAACATTCAAATTCAATTAAATACTTTGGCACATGGTGTTAGATGTCCTGGCGCCCACACGAGCAGATCATAATCTATGATAACGAGCAGGTAAGAAGTAAGTATACTGTCGGAGGTGTGTGTATTCTTTTTGCGTTTTCTCTACGGTACCCCAGGAGAACGCAAAATAGGAGCCCTGTCAGGGAAGTAACGTTTGGTCATTTAGAAGTTCTAGCCGAAACGTTACACCATTGGGTAGGGGATGTGGTGATACAGTTTACTTTCCTTGTGGGAATGATTTTACGGATAGATGCCCTTCATGACACCAATCTCATAAGAGGGGTTAATGACAAATGAAATTTATGTGGTAAGGTATGAAGTGGCTGTGTGTGGTCTTTCGAGTTCGGAGTAGTCTGACCATGAATGTTAACGTGTTTAGCTACCTCGGTTGGTATGTGACATTATGTCAACAAATTAAAAATGTATTTTTACTCTCCTGATTCCATACCGGTCCCTGTTACTGTCACATGCATGATTACCAATATGCTTGATTCCATTTTTAGGATTATTATATCTCGCTGCACCTGCTGAATCACCCAAAAAGTAAGCAAATTCCTGTATCCTTGTTGCAGGTCTGGTTCATGTTCGTCCAAATATCATGTGTTATACGTCTTCGGTGTGTTTCATTATTGAGTGACCCTCCCTCTATGCTACATTTCTCTCCCCATGCACAAAATACGTTATGAGTATGCCAGACCACACGCATATGACAAATTGTTAGCTCTAGAGCGCCTAGTGTCCAGGCTCTGCGCTCAATACTAAACATACTGCAGTACCTAGTCAAATGGACAGTGCTTGTGCAACTAAGCACTGCAGTGCTAGGGTGCTGTTGTGCTGCACTGCACAGAAATGGGCAGGGTAGGGCTGCGCTTTGCCGGCACGAGTAAATTTCTCGCTAGCACTGCTTCACCTTGCGTATTGCACGGCCCTAGTAGGCTTTACACCAAGGAAATTACACTGTTCATGCGTACTTTAATTAAATAAGGCTGGATGTACTAGCCAGTTGAGTTCTTTGCCCATCGCCATATTCTTTGGCCGAGTACATCGCACAACTAGTGCACCCGTTTAGCAAGTTATTCTATTCTCTTGGGATATGATGTTACTCTCACTTTACGAAACTACTACCTTATCGTATTAATGAACAAATTCGTGTCCCGTAAGAAATTAATCCTTAGTAATGTGAGCTCAATGATATATTATGAAGCTTGCCAATGTACAATTTATACGAACTGTATGCTTTACCAGTAAAAGAAATCCGCGAATGTTGGTATCGTAAGTTAATATTGTCTAGCGATATAACTTATACATGTTGTGTTCACTGGCTTAGGATTAAAACTATTGGTTAATGGAGAACTGATTAGAGAGTACAGACATGTTTACCCTATATTACAGGTACCGGTAGTTAATGTTGACTGTATTATAAATTATATTGGGTTCTGCTTAAGTCGGGCATTATATTTTAACAAAAGCGTCTGGTTCTTTGTTAATCATAGAGGCAAGTGACCATGGCTGCCTACTGGGCCTATTTCAACCTGAAATTACACCCTCTGTCTGAAAAGTTCGGTGAATGGGTCATATTACGAACGGATTGTTGACTTACCTGAAACAGCCGTTACTGTCCTTCGAAGTAATCCCTGTGGATGGTTAAGCACTTCTGAGAACGACTGAACAAGTCCTGGAAACTCCTGGCATAATCTTCTTTCGGAATAGCCTACAGTTTGGGGCGTCAAAGCTCTGAATTGAAAGCAAGAGAGGAGCGTGAATTTATGCAACCTGTTTGCACACCTGATAGACGGGTGGCAGTGAGAAGGGTGAATTTATGCAACTTAACGTGCACACCTGTTCGACGGGTGGCAGTGAGAAGGATGAATGTTCCGTGGAATGGAATGGTCCGGAAAACCATCGTTAGGGTGACGAGACCTGGTGCCAGAGGTACGACCTCGAAGGCAAGCGTCAAAGTATGGAGTATCGGGGTCCAGGGTCGCCGAAAATCCCTGAAGGGCCAGAGGTTTTCGGACATTTCGGACATCCAACGTAATGTGACCACTCAATTGAAGGCTATCCCTCAGGAAAACTATGCCAGGACTTGTACAGCCGTTCTAAGAAGTGCATAACCATCCATGGGGATTACTTCGAAGGATAGTAACGGCGGTTTCAGGTAAGCCAACAATCCGTTCGTAATATCAACGCATTCACGGAACTATTCAGACAGAGGGTGTATGAACATTCTGGTGCAAAATTATTAATAATAGACTAATAATATGATTTATTAAGCAAACTGTGTACTTATACAAAGGTTTACACAAATATAAATTTGTTGCATTATAGCCTAAGGCAATATTCAGTCGTAGTGAACTACAATGCTTATTGTCAATTAACTGTTAGTCTATGTTAAACGGACGGATCCCAGAATTCAAGTCTAATGAAACTGAATGATTCATTTTTGCATACCCACTGTACTTAAATACCTTTCATAGCTAAGCACGTTGGTATTTGAGTTCCTGACAGCACGGTGACATAGCTCAATACAGCCAGACAATGAAGCTCTTGTCTCTGGAACGATGCTCCCTCCCTCCCAGACGGTTTGCAAGCACAATAGCTACAATTAGCTCATTGGTCAACCCTTTGTGCGGTTACATTGTAAATCGCCTTGACCTCCGAAGGCATGGCAGTCTAACAGTAACAGTAAGGCTAGAGCAAAGGAATCCTGTTTGTTCATAATCAACATAACAGTAAAACTGCCGAAGGCATCTTGAATATAGTATTACTTGCTCATGAACTCAGCTACAAAACATAAAAGGAAAAGAAGCAGCTTATTTATTCCTCTTCAAATTGTTATATTTTCATGCTATCACAACTGCGCAGGTTATAAATCTTGAAATGTACCCTCAATAGAATACTGTATCTACACCACTGTTAGCATTCTCGGCTGTCACCGTGGAGGTCCGGTTTCGATTCTAGGCTCTGCCAAGAAATGTAATTCTGGTCTGAGGGCTGGAACAGGGTACACTCAGCCTCGTGAGGCAAAACTAAGAAAAGGCGGCTTTGATTCCTCCTTAGCCTTCCTGGAAGAGGTTTTCCATTGTTTCCCACTTCTAGTCTAGATAAATTAAGGTGACGGGCGATTTTTAACCGAATCCTACCTCAATTACAAGTACACACACTAGTACAGACGTCACAGTGACACATGTTATCATACAAATTCTACACTCACACCCAAGTGAACAGGGCTACATGACCACGATGTCACAAAGTCCCTGAGAGAATCAACAATAACCACTACATTGTGATTACTATAGATTTTAAATATACTGTTACCATTAAAAGTAGTCAATATATTGAAATCTGATTCCTTACGGAGATATGCATGAATGGCTTGTGTCCCAACCTCCCCTATATATCAGAAACTTGAAACTTAGGATTGACTTAGTTCTCTCAACCTACGATTGGTAAGACGCCTATACTAAAATACATGAATTCAAATTTTTAAAAGGTCAAGCACCACATTTAGGTGCATTTGGATAATGCGCTTTCTGTCTATGAAAGGTTTTCACATTGTACACAAATTGCATCTCATATTGTCCGTTGATGATCATAAGCATGGTCTTAATTGATCTTGATAACTTATCTGATAGTTTGTCCTACTTAGTGGAAGTTTGAAAGAAAGACAATCGATTTGTGTATTTGCAGCTGCACTA
This sequence comes from Meconema thalassinum, assembly GCA_946902985.2. Taxonomy (NCBI): domain Eukaryota; kingdom Metazoa; phylum Arthropoda; class Insecta; order Orthoptera; family Tettigoniidae; genus Meconema; species Meconema thalassinum. Next base: position 655,452,857 of record OX336389.2, read on the forward strand.
TGAAATCTTAATTATTGTATTTGATGGTAAACTCTAACCCCCTGAACGTCCTTGCTCACGTACATCAAATAAATTGGTCTCTTTATGAGCAATATGCCAATAGGTACATTTATTTATTTATTTTATTTATTTATTTATTTATTTAGCGTATGGCATTACACATGAAAAAAATGATAACAAAAAAAAGTACATACAAGCACAAATATCGACGTATAACCTTATGTCCAGTCTATTTATCCAGTCCAGGCTCGATGGTGTAGCACTGAAAAAGTCGATAGGGTCACCTAGGTATGCTCTTATTTTGCAGTCTACCACAATGTGCCTGATGGTCTGATTTGATGTACCACAATCACAGCAGGGGTCTGGCCGCTTTCCCCATTTGTGCGGGTTGTATGCACAAACTCCATGTCCAGTACGGATGCGGTTAATGGTCTTCCGTATATGTCGCGGTTGTTCAAAGCTCTTGATTTTCTTTACATGATCAATGAGGTCACGTACATCGGGTGTGGCATTTCTAGTCCATGTTTTACGCCATTTAGCTACAATGTTGGAATTACTATCTGCAAGCTTTTGAGCCAGTGGCAGGGGTGGATTCCTGGACCGGAGCCGGATTTTGCCAGAGTGGGAATGTCGTCATGGATTGGAAGTGCAGGGATGTTCATTATTTTAGAATATTCCTTCCTCTTGTCTTCTTAACGCCGATGGGGCTATGTGGCTGAGTAGAGTGGAGTAGTTCTTATACCACCGGAGATGGTTCTCATTGCTATGTTGAGCTGAGTGTCTACCTTCTTTACGTGGGGGCTGTTCATCGATACCGGCGCACAATATTCAGCTGTAGAATATACTAAACTGAGCGCAGAAGTTCGAAGCGTATCTGTTGATGCTCCCCAACTAGTGCTGCAAAGTTTTTGGATGAGGTTATTTCGTGTGCTTACTTTTTGAGATGAAATTTCCAAATGTTTCTTGAAGGATGAAGTCCTCTCAAGAGTCACTCCAAGATATTTTGGATGACTCTGGTAGGGAAGCAGTGTGTTGTTCATTCGTACTTCCAGTTTATAGTCCGCTGTTATATTGTTTAAGTGGAAACTGCTGACTTCGGTTTTGGAAAAATTTGATACGAATCTCCACTTGGTGAAATATGCATTAGATCATCGGTTGGAATGTTTTCGGAAGTTTTGAACTCCTTGTGTTGAACAGCCAGAGCCAAATAATCACCATATCTAAACTTCCTTGCACTTGTTTCAGGTACTTCAGAAATATATAGGTTGAAATGTACGGGAGATAGTACCGACCCCTGGGGTAGTCCATTATTGAGTTTCCATTGTTTACTTATGTGATTACCCTGTACTACTTGGAAGTGTCTGTCTGAGAGCATGTTATTAAGTAATCTCAGTGTAGTTCGACAGGGGATGACTCTGATCAATTTTTACAGGAGTCCGTCTTTGCAAACTGTATCGTAAGCAGCAGTCAAGTCGATAAAAGCTACGGATGTCTTAACTTGTTTCTGAAACCCGGCTTCAATGTATGTAGTTAGGCTTAGAAACTGGTCTGTGCAGCTCCTGCTAGGTCTGAAACCTGATTGTTCCATCGGGATGGTTTCCATGATTTCCTGTTCAGTAGAAGTCTCTCAAGGAGTTTATAGCAGCAGCTGAGAAGTGCTATTGGACGGTAACTTTCTACTTTATCCGAAGGTTTGTTTGGTTTCAGGACAGCTGTAACTTTGGTGATTTTGAAGACTTTTGGCAGGTACCCTGATTTAAGGATGGATGAGGAAAGCTTGGTCAGCCATTTTCTAGTCTTTTTCCCACATATAATTAGGAACGTAGGATGTATCCCATCAACACCAGGTGCCTTGTCTGATTTTACGTCCTTGAGAGCTGTTTCAAGTTCCTCCATCGTGAACATCTGAGAGAATTGTGTGTCATCAGGTGTCACTTGTCGAATGTTCCTAGACTCCTTTTTCACTGTTCGTGTGTGATTTTCGTCTCGTGGGGCATTAGATAGTGAGAAAATTCTGTTGGCTATTTGATCTGGTGATACTGGCTGATCGACCCGAATTGGCGGACTGCTTCCTCCCAACTTCTTCAGTAAGCTCTAGGACTGTCGGCTTGATTTCTTAAAATACAACTGCGTTGTTGCTTTTATCCATTTGTCTCTTCTTGCTTCATTCAAATTCTGCAGAAGTTCATAAGCTAAATCAGGATTAGATTCATAAAGTTCTTCACACTCATTGGTCCATCCTGGAATATATTCCTTGCGGTATCCCCTTGGTATACACTTCTTTGCAGTTGAGATTATGGCACCAACAAATCGGTCATAATTTTCTGGTGAAGCTGGAATCCATGTGATTACTTTATCCATCTTTTCAGGAAACAATTTCCAGTTTGCCTTCAGGAAATTCTATCTTGGCCTAGGGATGGATCGTATAATCGGGATCTGGCATCCTATTTCATATATGACTGGGCGATGTTGACTGTTCGGAAAGTCTTCTAGGACTGTCCTGGAGATGTTTAGAGGATGATTTTGTAAATTTAGTGTAGAGAAGCAAAGATCTGGGTTGTATTCTCTGTTCCATGCCACATATCTGAATGTACCCTTGCCTTTTGCATCAAAACCCAGACTTAAGCTGTTCTCTTCTGCCCATTCAGAAAGTGCAATACCAATCTGATCATTGATATTATATTTCCACATCGTATGATGGCTGTTGAAATCACCCACATAGGTAGCTGGATGAGGAAGTGGAGGCAGAACTTCAGTTGGCCACTGGACTAGAGGGGGCTTGTACACGTTTGTGACTGTGAACTCTTCAACTTTTATGGTGATATTCTGAATCTCATTGTCGGTGTTAACACTTATTAGACAGGCATTTTCAATGTTGCTACGAATATATGTTGCACATCCGTATATATGATGATATGTTGCACCTATTACTTCGTAACCAGGTATTTTGCCTCTTGTTCTAAAACCGTCTATACTGTCAATATGAGTTTCTTGGATAACAGCAATATCAATATTCTTTTCTCACAAGATCTTGGAGAGCACTTCACATTTTGATCTGCTCGCACCCTCTATATTGAGCTGGCATATTCGAAGGCTAGGTCCGATATTCCGTGTCTTGTAGCTTTGAGAAGAGCCCTTGAGAAAATTTGATTCCATGTGTATTATAGCCAGGAGATCTTCTAAGAGGATAAGTCTGGCTGCCAGAAAACTGTTGTTCACTTAGCACCACCCAAGGGTTAGGTGTAGGGTACTTTATGGTTAAACCTACGGACGTGAGCAACATTCAACCCCCACCAATAGGTACAAAATGATGCTAACACAGAATTTTCTTATGCTTGTCTACCCCTTCTTATTACCGTTCATAGGTTGTTGGGTAGGCCTTTGAAGTGAGATGAGTTTCTAATGGTGAATGATTCTTACGGATAGACGATCTCCCTGATGAACATTTCTTTGGAGGAGTTACTCAGAAATTAAATGAATGAAGATGAATTAAATTGAGAAAATAAAGGAAAAGGTGTGGTCGTGGTAAGAGTACATATCAATTCTCAATTATCAACTCTCCAGAATTTTCCGACAATCAACCCAAACATGTATGGCAATTAGGGACTATATTAGATAGAACGTATGTCCATTTAAGCTCAATGTTGACATCAGCTTTTCAGTTATGGCCTTCTTTGTGTTGAGTCAGTCATAATACAGACAAATTTCAAAACATCCCCTGCGGGTTAAACATTTTCCGCAAGATTGAAAATTTGTGAAATCAATTCTCGCTACAATTAAGAATAACTCAAGGATGGGATTCTTTACTCTCACCAATTTGCTACGTCAAAACCTGTTTCAGATTTGTATGTTATTTCATGAAATTTTCCACTAATTTTCCTCTGTTTTGCCTCATAAATTGAAGACGTTGCTAAAGAAATCACAAATTATCCTAAAATCATTTATTATTTATTGTGACATAGAATCTACAGTATGTCTCAAATTTCATAAACACTGGGTCAATTTTGGCTTCCCGTTTCATTTCACTAAAAGTGAAGTTCTGAAAAAGATTAGTTTATATCTTTAATAAAAATACTTCTATAATGACCTCTCCAATTCACCAGGACCATACCTCCTACTCTGGTGTTCACGGTGTGCACCTTGAAGATTTTTAGTTCATTTCTGGCTGTTAATCTTTTGTCAGGTGTCAAATTTGTCACTGCCATAGTTTCTTGTTCCATTTCCTTGTCTACCTTTTTATTTGTGTTACTCACAATTCCTGAAACTAATTCCCTATCGTATTTATGCACTAAATAAATTAATTTGAACAAGTCACACGCCACTTTTACTCTGAAATTATATTAAAGAAGATGTGTGGAATTGATAAAGAAATGTGACGTAGATTATTATTGGAATTTAAAATGGGATACCACAAAAGTCATTTCAAAAATGATGTGAATTAAGACCGGGGATAATTTACAAAAGGTCTTCCTGTGTTGAATACACTGAGGTACCTGGTCAGTATAGGGTGTGGTTACTCAGCTTGCTTCCGACCAAGAAGGGCCGGGTTCGATTACCGGCTAATATTTGTGAGGTATTCGTGGTGAAGTATCACGAAATGAGGTCCGGTTTCCACGCAAAATGGAGACCGTGTGACCTGTCGGTGGTCATTAATACTCATTTGAGATGTGAAATTCCCCGTTAGGATCTCTGTATCATGGCACTAATAAGATGCTCATGATTCTTGTTGTGTTTGTTATGGAGAGCCAAATATTTTGTTTGTCGGCCTATACCTCGGACGAAACAGCAAAATACGAGTATATTATGTGTTATGTAATCTATTATCTTTATAGGTTTATTTAACCTAATATTTCTTCACTTTAATGAAACAAACCAGTGTTTTCAGAACCGACTTCACTTTTCTTATGATCCGTTCTTCAAGATAATAATAATGATAATAATAATGATAATAATAATAATGTAATGGCGCGTGGTCCCCGTGGAGGATGGCTGCGTGTTCAGCGGTAACGTTCTCGCTTGCTGTGCCCAAGGTTGTAGGATCGAATCCTGGCGCAGTTAACTGGCATCATTTGAGGGTGCGCAAATGTGAGGGAGCCGTGTCAGTAGATTTACTGGCACGATAATGATCCCCTTCGGGACAAAATTCCGGCACCCTGGCGTCTCTAAAAACCTTAGCAGTTAAAAGGGACGTAAAACCAATAACATTATTATTAGGTCTCCGCAGAGGCCTGGTATAAACCTATGGAATTGGCGGCCATTTGCGACCAGCGCGTCATAGTAAGGATAAGAGGGAAGCTTGCAGTTTAAACGTGACTGTTAATCTCGCGATCATAAGCCACGGGACCTCCTTTTTACGTGGAATGCGAACCACAGGCCATGGCATTTCTCTTCGAAAATCTCACAGGCTTTGACCGGGAATCGAACCCGGTCCGCCTTGGTGAGAGGCATATAGCTTGACCGCTGCGCCACTACGGCCCCCAGTAAGGATGGAATGAATGATGAAGGAATTAATAGTAGCCTACGAAGTGAAAATAACACGAACCGGTTAAGAATAGAACCCAGGGCCATTCGAACCACAGGCAAGTGCTCTATTCCCCTAACCACGAAGTCGGGCAAACACAAGTAGCCATGAGAGTCTTCGAAATTGACAACCACTTAAATATCCTTCATGTCAATGATACATTCCAGTACCTAAACCTTGAATTAAATTCCTTGACAGATTAGTGAATCGAATCCAGACCTCCAAGATTGACAGCCACTGCGCCACGAAGCGACTCCACGATGGTACTACAATATCCTTATTCTGAAAGTGGGGCTAAATTTTATACTGAAGTCCCTTGACATTGTGTGCCCTGCACTTCTAATTCAACAATTTCCTTTGTAGTGCTGAATAACTCTTGGGTCGCAGTAGTTCATTAATCTAGGCATATTCCTTTTATGAATTACTATACAATATTCTAGCTTATTAGCCAACTTGTAGTATTTTAAAAGTTGTAATCATACGATTATGAGACCAATCAGCGCCTTTTATTGTATTCGTGCTCCCCTCATAACATTGGAAGGGAAGCACACAATTAGACAAACATACACTAGGTATGCATCAAGTCCTTTTCATATACATCTCATTCTTCATTCTGCGTTGCTACTGGGACTGGTCATGACTCATAACATTCCAAGAGGCTTGCAGGAAGACACAAATACTGGGTAAGTTAGGCCCCCTGCCCAGTGGCCTGTGGTGTGTCAGCCGTTCAAGGGATGACAGTGACGAGTCTAGGCACAGTAGAACACTATCTCAAGCCATGTGCTCACCGCAGTCTCTGCATACATTGCAACACCGCTAGCTATTCCCATGGAGACCATTACCCCTCACATCTCTTCTCCACACCTCACCCTTTAAGCGAATATCAGCCGTCACTGTTCACCTTTCGTAATACAGAGTATTGACCCCGTAACTCTGAAGCCATTCACCGTAAATGATGCTGAATTCAACACACTGACACAACACGCAAGGAAGAGTATAGTTATTGCAAAATTACAGATACATCACTTTGAATATCACACTCATCTGCCAATTTGAATATGTAAAATATTACAATTAATCTTAAGGTACTTCTAATATCAAGACCTGGCAACAAAGTACTGAGATTACTCTGCGTAGGGCACAAGCCTGACGGCTTGATATACGGTATTCATGATCACTCCATGCATAGGCAACTATTAAAACATAAAAATGGTTTTGGCAGTCACCATAAACGATCATGAAAGGGGACTGTTTTATAAATACTGTACTTGAACAAGTCACAAAACTATGAGGCTAACTACTACACATAACCACCATCTTGAATATATGTATGTACACCCCTTACTGTTCCCATTTCATTGGGGTCGGAAATAATACGTGATAAATTATCTATTTGACGGGTGGTTTTACGGCCGAATGCCCTAAGTGACACCAACCTTATGAAAGGAGGTAATGAGACATGAAAATAAAGAAGATGAATAAAACTGGAGATGGAAGGAGGTGGCCGTAGCCTACTAGAAGGTAAAGTCCGGGCATTTGTCTGGAGTTGAAAATGGCAAACCATGCAATTCGAACTCACTCCTCTAACGAGTCCACAGGTAGTTTTGTCCCGTGGCCTAGTGCTGCGCCTTAGGAAGCTAAGCTATGGTTTTCGGTATACTTTCATCAGCTTATCCTTATTGATAAGGATCACGGGAGCCGACCTGTTTCAGTTTGGTTTTCTTCGAGCAATTAAAGACGTAAGACCTTGCTGATTTCTTGGTTCTGGTAGTAATTTCTCAGAGAAATGATGGTTATGGATTAATGTATAATAATAACCCCTGGCACTACAGCCCATGAAGAGCACAGGCCTACCATGCGACCACTGCCCAGCCATTTGGCCTGCAGATATTAGGGTGACGCGTGGTCAGAGCATCGGGTCCCCTCAGCCATTAATCTTGGTTTTCGTGACCGGGGCGCTGCCTCACTGTCAAACAGCTACTCAATTGTCCTCACGAGGCTCAGTGCACCCCGTCCCAGCCCTCACGTCAGTTTCTAAAATCCATGACGGAACACGGAATCGAACCCGGCGCTTCCGGGTGAGAGGCAGGTGCGCGACCACAACACCACGGGGATGGTTTTTATTAATGTACTATATTTATTCGTTACCGCCAACTATGGACCACGTTTCAGAGCTTTAACATTATTTGATGTCTTCACTCTCTGCCAATATCGCTTCATCTTCTCTCCCACTTCCTTCTTCTGTTCCTCCGTGTAAGATCTTCCTTTCCTCACTGACAACTCCCCTGTCTCCTGGAAACCTGCAAACTCCTTAACCAGCCGTCTAAATCGCTCTCTGTCCTTTATGTCTTCTTCTTTCACCCCCAACCTATCCAAGTCCAATCTCACTTCCCGAAACCATTTCGGCTTCGTCTTCCTCTTCCTGAAGAATTCAAAAATCCTCTTCGTCAATCTGGCATTGTTCATTCTCACCAGTGGGGCGTGGTGGCTCAGCGGTCTAGCTGAATGCCTCTCACCAAGGCGGTCCGGGTTCGATTCCCGGTCAATGCATGTGAGATTTTCGAAGTGAAATGCCATGTCCTGTGGTTCGGATTCCACGTAAAACGGAGGTCCCGTGGCTCATGATCTCGAGATTAACGGTCACGTTAAACTACAAGCTTCCTTTTTTTCATTCTCACCAAGTGTCCATAAAACTGTATTCTCCTTTTTCTCATTAGGGCTACGACTCCTTCTGTCCTCAGGTATAGTTCTTTATTAGGTTTGCGTCTCCTCTCTCCATTCTTGATATTTGGGCCTAGGATTTTTCGGAGCATTTTCCTTTCCCACTTTCGGATGTCTTCGATGCCACCCTTCCCCATCATATCTAGTGTTTCTGCTGCATACAGACATTCAGATTTGACAACAGTATTTAAGTGTCGGAATTTAGCCCCAAAGGATAGACCCTCTTTGTTGTATGTATCCTTCGTTAGTTGATAAGCCATTTCCATTCTCCTCGCCCGCTCATTGATGGCATCCTTTTCCGACCCATTGTTCTGCAATTTTTCTCCTAAGAACTTAAAACACTTAACTCGCTTTATCGTGGCTTCTCTCAACTCCAAGTGGAGAGGGGCGTCTTTGATGTTGGTCATGAACACCGTCTTCTCAATTGAAATTTGTAGGCCAGTCTTCTTGGCTATCATGTGGAGTTCTTCAGTCCTTTTTATCGCTGTTTCAACACCGGTAGTGAGTATCACAACATCGTCAGCGAATGCCAAACAATCCTTTCTTATACTTGCTTTACCTCTCCCTAACCTGAAAGCCTCCTTATCCAAAATTCCCTTCGTCCATTCTCGAATAACTTTTTCTAAGACGCAGTTGAATAATATTGGTGATAGCCCGTCGCTTTGTCGTACGCCAGTTTTGATTTCGAAAGGCTCTGACAACTCTCCCCTGAACTTTATTTTGGAAAACGTATTGCCAATCGTCTGTTGAATAAAGATGCCTCGTCTTGTTGTCCACTCCAAATTCCTCGAGAACTGCCAATAAGTTTTTTCAGTCAATGGAGTCATAGGCTTTCAGGAAGTCCACAAAGACGGCAACATATTTATTCTGTCCCAACATCTTGTACTTTATGATACTCCTCTGGTTGAAGATTTGTTCCGCGCAAGATCTCCCTTTCCGAAAGCCTGCCTGGTATTCACCCAGTTCAGAATCCAATATCACTTATATACTTGTCAGTAACGCTTTCGAGAAAATATCGTAGTGAACCGAAACAAGAGAGATGCCTCTATAATTATTAACATCCATCTTGTCACCCTTCTTATGAAGCCATTTGTCAGTCAGCAGGGATCCTCTCAGTTATCCATATGTTCTCAAGTATCCGTGTGAAAGATTTTACGACTCCCGCAGATCCCAGTTGTCGGAGTTCAGCGACGACACCATCTGCACGAGCAGCTTTTTTGGCCTTAAGTCCTTGAATAATCCGGAAAACTTCGTCTTCGTCAGGAGGCAATGGATTTGGAGGTGACACCTCTGGTAGTTCCATTTTCAGGTTTTCACAGTTAAGCAGTGAGTCGAAATATCTGGCGAGGATGTCACAGTTTTGCTTGTCAGTCATTCCTAACCTCCCTGATTCATTCTTGAAGCACATTCCGGATGCCTGATAACCCCTTAACCACGATTTGAACGTCCGGTAAAGTTCCGTGTATTGTTCATTTGGAAATCTTCTTGCGTTTTCTTCAGCTGGTCTTGTTCATATTCTCTCTTTAGTCCTTCTGAATGTCCGGGCTGTATGTTTCGTCTTATTTCGGAAGATTAACAGATCATCATCATTTTTCGTTGAGCTCCATTTCTTCCATGCCTCTTTCCGACGTCTCAGTACGTCGTCACATTCTGCATTCCACCACTTTTGCCTCATTCGCTTTGTCTGAGGAATCGCTCTTTCAGCGGCACCTTGGATCTTGTCTCGGATTTCATTCCAATTTCCCGACGCAATGCACTTCAGTTCATCTCGGTAACTTTCCCTTGCCGCATTATTGAATGTTAATTTTCCGACGTCATATCGAGGGACATTTTGTCTCCTTGTTCTTTTCCTGGTTGGTAGAAACTTCAATTTAATTCTGGCCAAGTAGTGATCGGAATCTACTTCTGCTCCCCTTGCTACTTTCAAATTCATGATTTCTTTCTTTCCCATCGTAGAAATAGCAACATGGTCGATCTCAAATTCTCCCAATAGAGGATTGGGGGATCGCCATGTCTTTTGTTTCCTGGGTAAATGCTTGAAAGTCGTTGACATAAGGTGTAGATCAAAGGCTCGGCAAAGGTCTAAGAGTCTCTCGCCGTTTCTATTGGTACGTTTATGTGCGGGATACTCTCATACTATCTTCCGATATTTTCTCTCCTTCCCGATCTGCGCATTGAAGTCACCCATTAGCACCTTGATGTTCTTCCCTGGTATCCGAGACATCTGATCTTCTAGCTCTTCCCAGAACTGTTCGACTTTGTCTGGATTCTTGCGATTATCTTCGTTGATCGGGCTGTGAGCATTTATGAGAGTGTAGGTCTTATTGCCACATCCTAAGTGCAGAAGTGACAGTCTTGGGGATGAACTTTCAAAGCCTTCCACAGAGTCTACTAAGCATTTGTCTACTATAAACGCTGTTCCAAGAAGCGGTAGGGATATGGTATTAGCTACTCTGATCGCTGGTTTACCTTTGTATATCCTGTATTGTCCACTTTCAAATTGATCCTCATCTCTGTACCGTATTTCCTGAATGGCCATGACCTTGATATCACGGTCTGCCATAGTTTTCGTTAGCTCTTTGAGTTTCCCCACTTAATGAAGTGATTGCACTTTTAGAGTTCCAAATCAGTAACGGTGTTTTCTCTTGAGTTTGTGATGTCCAAGGGACTCCGACTTCCCTTCGCGTTGCAGTGCAGGCTATCCAGAACCCTTCGGCTCGCTTGCGCCACGGGTCGTGGCGGTGGATTCCTCTACCGAGCTACCACCTGGAGTAGTTTCAATATTGAATAGACTTTCCATAACGCAACAACTGTCTAATCATTAGACTGGGCAAAGTAAGTTATACTTTGCGAAATTAAAACTAAGATTGTAAGTCCTAGAGCTATTGAAGCAGCCGCCCCACACATGGGAATAAAGACGCTGACCAGAACGCCGCCCGATACGAGAACAGACGTGTCTAGATTTTAGGGTCCTTCGGCCCTGTCCACCGTTGGGAATTTATTCCTCTTCCGCTTTCCAGGCCGTTGATTGGTTTTCACCTGTAACCCTATGCAGGGGCCCTTACAGGGTACTATCAGCGAGGCCAGGTGAACCCTGGTTTTTAACGAGGTTGTAAATCCTCCCGCTCCTCCTTCCTCATTTGCAAGTTGAGGCCCCGGGCTTGCGACCGGCAGTATTAAGCAATACGGTTGGCGGAGTTTATTAAAGTACTATTATTATAATAATTATAATTATTATTCCTCACTACAATCTCCCACCCAAAAGGGCTGCTCCTGTAAGAAAGGGAGCTCGTGGACATCGCCTTCAATATGTATGTGAGTATGGCTTCCCTCCGCGGAATGCTAGCAAAAGTTGGCCTATGAAACTGCGTTGCTCACTACACGGCTGTCAGAACTTGAGTGACTGACCACATTTACTTTGTTAACGGTTTGCAATTCACCAAAGCGTCTTAATTAAATTAAAAACTTAGACGACACAAATATTCTCATCTCTATCGTAACTGAGACCAATGCTATTGTTGTATAATTAATTGAACAACTGAGTGCTATAATGCCCTTATATGCTTATTCAAATTAATATAAACTCCAGTCCAGTACTTGAGCACAGCATGAGGATATTATCTGTTTCCAAGAAGACCACGCTACGTGTTGGAGGGAGCTGACAGAACAATTCACAACATTGCAATGAAGTACCAGTGTAGCCATGCATTGAGAACTTATGTACAAATCACACAATACGCCAAACTTGATGTTGCGGCTCTGTTTAATAATACATTATAGATAATTTACTTAAATAATTTCTCGTTCCTTTCTTTTTATTGTTTGATATTTTATTTCATATAGGAGGACTTATAGTAATATTCACTACCACCGTTTGAAATTTCAGGGTGATATCAGTAGGCTCTCATAGTTACGGAGATATAGTATGCCGGAGAAATATTTCGCACAGCCACCATGTTGGAATGTTTTATATGCATGCCATAGAGTTATGTACCATCAAATGAAGATTATTGCGTAGACCTATTATTCAAACATTCACTTCGATCGTTTTATTAAGCACCCAAGAAATCAAAACATCATTTTAAAATTTCGGACAGCCGTCAACTTGACGTTATGAAAATAATTGGACAAAATCACATGCCAATGGATTGGAATTTGTAACAACATTTACCGTACCAAGTTTCATTGCGCTGAGATTGTTAAATCGCGAGTGAAGTCCACTTAAATGTTTCAACTTCGCGTGGCTGCCATGTTGGTTTTGTACTTAACAGAATTTTAAAAGCCACATGTGTGTGTTTTTATAGCAGTGACCTTTATTACCGTACAAAATTTGAGGGTGATATCGGTAACTGGTGCGGGGATATAGAATGCCAGTGAAATGTTCCGCTCGGCCGCCATGTTGGATTGGTAAAACATATAAAAATTTGAAAAGTATAGTCGAGATCGGACATGATAGCAGTATACATTTACGAAGTTCTATTGAAATCGCTTTGGCCATTTAGATTTCATTAGGAAGGGACCCACACACATACACACACACGGACAAAAGGAGATCTCATAAGGCTATTTTTTCATAAATCAAAATAAGCTAAACATCAATATTGATACGATAGAAATGTGATCCCCTGGGGGAAATAAGTTGTTGATGATTATTGTGGTACAAAATTTGCGTGGAGTAATAACACAGTGGTTAAAGTAGATTCTTACTTACCTGGTAAAATCCTTGGAACAGGAAGTGCTTCACTCATTAATTTAAATTTTAAATTTTGATTTTAATGAAGCAGTTCTATTGGAGTAAAATACAAAATGAGTGAAAATAGGGGAACGATCCCATCACACAGGACAGAGAAGGACACGTCCTGGCAGTCAATGACTGTACGGGCAAACATCCAAGTGCGTGCTTGGACGTGAATACATCTCGAAGGATGCAGCTTTAACGATTCCACTTTGAACCACGAATAGGATCCATTGCATATAGAGCTGGGAATCCCCCTGACGATGCTCATTGCCCGTCCCGCCCTTGACATTCGCGGAGCTTCCGTGCTGACTCAACTTGGTTTAGATTAGCCAGACCCGCCTCTCACCTCTGGGTTACTTTCTTCTACTACAAGTGAGCATACACCTCTGAAAATGGGGCCTCTGTTAGTCGAAGTGAAATAAATCTGACTTCTGAGAGTAAGTACAGTTGATTTAATTGAGGGATTCCTCTGGAACTGTCCTTTCATAGGACCTAAGGAGTATCATTTCCAACATCTATACCAAAGCGGAATGTTAACAGAAATGTTGGCCTACGTTGTACTGTAATGAGGCAAAAAATAAAATCTCAATGAACAATTTCTATTAAAAAACGCATAATTTATTTCAGCATATTGTTCTTATTTAATAATCGTTTGTTGTTGAAGATTCATTTAGTGGCTTTGAGATATCGTGGTCATGAAGCCCCATGTACTTGAGCGTGTGTGTGTTTAATTTGTGTGACAACCCGTGTCATTGTTCTTAAGGAGGATGTACACTACTTACGAATGGCACTTGAATTTTGTGCTTCAACACCTTCCCAACTACAATAGACGAAGGACAATCCAGATAATGCACCGCATTTTTTAATCCAATTGCTATTTATAGGTAATATAGAAGCATCCTTCCCACATATACTGTAATAAACTTAGGTTTAACGAGTTCTCACGTATGGCGTGGTCATAGTACTCATTCAAGGTGGACGCTGCACTTAATATCCGTCAAATGCAACGTCCTGTTATAGAGTTCCTGTATTGTGAGATTGAGACAGTGGTGAACATTCACAAGAAACCGCAACATGTATATCGGAATTCCACTGATGATCGCAGTACAGTAAGTCGATGGGCGCACAGGTGATCGAGTAACGATATTCTCCCCGCCGTGGCAAACCGCGCACCGCTTGAACACCGGCAATGTGCAGCGTACTATTAACGTGCTATGTTGTAACTGAGTGAATTGTCACACCAATTGGGACTTGAGGAAACAAGTGAGTGCAGAACGCTGAATAAGTTGGGGGTGAAGAAGATTTTCACTAGGTGGGTTCCGAGAACTTTGACAGCAGGTCATAAAGAAACAATAAAAAAAAGATACGAGCCTTACAGTAGTCGCATATGATGTGTAACATCTGACATGTTATCCTACTCGTATACTACACAGCTTGGACATTTTTTAAATGTTAATTTACACTCCATTTTCATACTGGTACTATGATGAATGTATAGATTGAATTGGAGATATACTACTGTCACATTTCTGGCGCAGCGGTCAAGCTGTTAGTCTCTCACCAAGGTAGACCGGGTTTGATTCCCGGTCAATACATGAGAGATTTTCGAATTGAAATGCCATATCCTGTGGTTCGCATTCCACGTAAAAGGGAGGTACCGTGGATCATGATCGTGAGATTAACGGACACGCAAAACTACAAGCTTCCTAGGCTACTACCTCGTAATTTGTGATTGTGGTGGTGGTGGTGATTGCTTTGATGGGTGGATCATCGAGGTCTAATTTTCTGTTGTAGGTATGGTAAATAATAATTATACGCTTGTTAATTTTTGCAAAAAGGAAACAATTACTGATGATCCATTTTACCATTTATCGGAAAGTTTATAAACCTACACCATGATCTAAATATTCTGCTACACGAATATTTAGTGTTGTACCCATGTATTACGAATGATGCTTGACTTTGGGCTCATATTTTCAGTGATGGAGATGAGTTTATATTAGTAACCTTAAGCAGCGAAGAATGCTCTTTTTATGACAAGGCAAAGACAACTTGCCAGTACTAGCAGTAGTACTACACGAATGTGTCTCAAAATACTTTAGACGTCCTATTTCTTAAGCAGTCAAGCCTACATGACCACGATGTCGCAATGCCCCTAAAAATTCGAAAAAAAATATTTTGATCTGTAGGCCTACCAGTGCAATGAACTAAATAATTAAGTACCCATACATAAGTCTGTGGAGATGAGGAGTCATTACCATGGAATAAATATTCTGGTTCATAATATTTTAATGAGATAATCGATTATTTTAGTTAGCGCCTAATCATGTGATTTTGGACACATGTTTGCCAGTGCGGGAGTTGTGTTGATAAAAGTTATTTTGAACGATTTTTATGCTTACTGCCTAAAATGACTACTGTGTTTGAATTTGTTGCCATATGCAGTTGGCTAAACAATGTGTGCCATGTACCAAAACTTATTGAATCCATCACATGGAAAAGCTATTTAACTGATGGGAGAGTTTTGAAATTGAAAGGACCAGTAGAATACACGGACATATTTTCGCGTAACTACGTTGACTTATTTCTTTTTTCCTTAAATTGTGGTTTACATATATAACGTGTCATTCGTTTGTAGGTGCATTTCACAGTGCTAGTCAAACCTTCCAAGTAAGATCGTATATCTGAGCAAATATCTACGGCAGTGAGAGTGTCGCAACTGTCTTTATGACATTATCCCAATTTATTTGAAACAGTGTTGAGTATAGGCTATTACTTGTTGACAATAGGTGGATCCTCCGGCTAAGAGGTACGCATTTCACCCACTCAACAAATTCTTCGTCAGGTATAGACAGAGCGTTTAGAGTGAACAGATGAAAATATAGGGGTGTGCATAATGGTTTTGTAGAGCGGTGTCTCTGACTGCAAACACCGGATAGAATTTCTTGCCAAACTTATACCTCACAATACTAGCCGACTTAATTCGTATAGAAAACTGATGATCACAAAAGAAGCAGCCACTCAGAACATTTTGGTTGTCATCCTTTAGGCTATGATGGGTAAGGCCCATGTTTCTGTGAAGTCAAGCACACTTCTGAGCCCAGCAGTAGGCTAATTGGATTACAAGGACATGTTATTGAGGAAGGGAGAAGTTGGATGAAACTGTCCAGCTGAAGTTATCAATGACCACAATACGAACATTCCCTAACAAGCATGCAAGTGAGTAAATTAATCTAAAATATTCCTTGCCTCAACGAAATTCTGCAGAGAGGTAAAATTAAGCATGTGTTAATATATGTTAAACCATGTCTTTCGTTGCAAATAATCGAATAAGTCTAACTTACACGCACCTCAAAAATAGCCTCGATAAGATCCTGTTGTCCTATACATCTTACTGATTTTACGCTCTGCATGATTTCTGTTCACATACACCGCTGTCTTACATGATCTCCTCAAAGAGAAAGTGTTCTTTCCGTCGCTCAGGGCCCGTAAACTGGTTCTTTAACCAGTAGTTCCATGAAAAACTCAACTGCCTGTTTTGATATACATTAAAGTTGAAATATGTCCAGAGAAAAGGCAACTAAATTTTGAAATTTGAAACGGCCACCATACTGGTTTCATGCTTGTCTTTGCTTTCAAAAACACTTCAACAACTGTGTTTTAATATCATCTATCTTGGTAAAAACAATCAAAGTTTTAGCTGTGATTGATTCCCAGATAAGAAAAGTGAAACGTGGCCACAGTCTTGATTTCCTGCCTCCTTTAGTTTTGATCGTTTCGTCTGTGATTTTGTCTTATGGTCTTCTACAGGGTGGACAAAATAAAATTGGCCCGTAATACATTTATTTATTATTATTTATCTATCTAATTAATTTATTTATTTCCTTCTTTCTTTCATTATTTATTTATTTGTTTGTTTATTTCGCTGCAACGTTGGAGTGAGTTCGAGGAGCAGGCATGTTTAGTGACCCGTTGAATGCAACAATTGTGCTCACGATAAAACAGCGCATATTTATTTTCGAATGTAATGTGAAAAACAATTCGTGGAACACGTGTGCGGAACAGTTTTCGTAAGAGATTAAGACTGGCCGTGCTTTGGCAAGACCTCCAGCAAAGAGTTCAATGCAGGACTTAGTGGCGAAATGGCGCAAAACGGGCAATCTAGCGAATAAACACCGTAACTATCCGAAAAGATCTAAAACGGCATGTCATTAAACTTGTATAACAGTCTTCTCTTATGCAAAAGAAATTCAAGAGCGGGAATTGAATTTTGAAACTGTGAAAATGTATACGTCCGCCATATCAGTTTCGATCTCGTCAATCTTCAGACTTACAGCATTAACAGATCCCGAGAATATGGAACTGAATTTCGAAATGTTGCGTGACCGTCATTTTAGTTGTGAGCCCAGCACGGTTTCGAATATACCTCTGTAATTGTCTTTTAGTCTTCTAATATGGTACAAAATTACAGGCTGATGGCTACCACATGTCCCGATGGACAAAAGTTTGATTATAAAAATTTACACAATCGTCATGGTTCGGAAAATCATATCAGTGATATTGTTTTATTTTCCTTTGTCAAGTAAAAAATTTCAGGCTTAGGCTATAGTTGTTATAGGTAATTGAATTTTACAAATTCGCGTAGCCACCGTCTCAGTTCTGCGCTTGTCACGGTGTTTAAAGCCATACCCGAGTAGTTGTTTTATAGTCCTCTTTCATGTTACAAAATTT
Organism: Meconema thalassinum; assembly: GCA_946902985.2. Classification (NCBI taxonomy): domain Eukaryota; kingdom Metazoa; phylum Arthropoda; class Insecta; order Orthoptera; family Tettigoniidae; genus Meconema; species Meconema thalassinum. The sequence continues at coordinate 655,470,568 of OX336389.2, forward strand.
GAAGCTGATAGCTAATAAGGTCCGTATTATTGAAAACTGTTTAAGCGTTTCGCACTACTTCATTGTTGGGATAGTGAGGCTTATCGAAGTTCAGGTTGTATGGAGTAGCAATTAGTCACGCAAATAAACAATGAGACGGCGGGAGGAGGGCACACACAGGCAGGCACAAGCACACACATACACATATGGACATAAGCATTTACTCGTACTTCATATGATCAAAATATGATATCTTCTAATTATCCCCTCACTGCATTGCCCAATAGATTCCGGATTGAACTACAGTATTTGCGGATGGGGGCACTAATCAGTGACAAACAAATAAGGATAAATCTCACGACTTTTCATTTTTTCAGTAAGCCTCTCCAAGATTTGTGCTTCTAGCGAGCGAGCTAACGTTGGCAACGTTCCACGAATAGAGTTAGTGCACCATCAAAGTGTGTTCACCATGGGGACCGGCAATGTGTGTCTGTCAAGAGAGAGAAGGGTCCATCATAAGTCGCTCATTTCGAATGCAATGCGTCCGAGGAAATTCTATTCATTGGCATTAGTTATTTATGTGCTAAATGCCAGAATGTAGTGACTGAAGTTCGAACGATTGCAGGCGAAAATGTTAAGGGAAATATTGAGAAAAATCTTTAATTTGTGGCACAATCGTGCTCCCTTTGTGACTGTCTTTTTCTCATTCTTCGCTTTGTTGCTAGAAATGACACCTCTGCCTTGAACAAAATTATGTCATCAATATCTGCAGACAATAAGTTTACGTCAGTGGGGTCGTGAAGTAAAGTTCAGCATACTTTCACAGACCAACGTGAATGTGGACACTGGCATAAGGTTAGGCGCGTGCTGGTGATGTTCAGGAACTCCTGTTGTGGGAACTTACTGTATAACACCCGTAAAGTGAAGGAATTTAGGGCCGAACTTCTGCTTTTAGTCATAATGCAGTTTTTAGGCCTCGTGTTACACAGAATGGGAAACATTATTCATTGAAATATAATGGGTTTCACAAACCAACCAAAGTTGACTTGAGTTCACCAAAGTATTGGAACTGATTGGAAAATTCATCACTCAGGTTCTGAATTTCTTGTATGAAATCCGGAAAATTCGCCCGACTGATTCGAGACCCTGCAAATGCGTCTTTTCTCCTTCAGTTGGCTCTCCCACAATATCAATTACTGTTTGAAACCCTCAAATTTATCGCACTAGTCTGGATCAAACTGTCTCTCCCTTACGCAGACAGATTAAAGGCGTTCGGATAGTGAGTGATCTGATTAGCACCACTCCATCAAAGATTCATGATGCATCAAGGAAAGTTTCTGATTTAACCGGTGAGTTCAAATGCAAATTAATTGCAATACCTAATGGTAAAAACTGCGTTAATACTGTACCCAACTCTAGGAATGGGTATTCCAAGATTCAGACACCTAGATATCAAGGGAAAGGCTACAGCCGCTTTTGAAAGTTGAGATATTTGAATATCGCGCTACATTGTTTCGAGAAGGAATTGGAAAGAATATACCGATACTAGCACGTCAAATGACGTAGCGAGTAATAGCAGAGGTCGAGGCTATTTATTGATTAAATAGTTAACCATGGAGTAGAGACTTGAGACCTGGATCAGATTACTGGCACGGCCAAATGAAAGAGAATGCAATTAGTATGAAGTAAATCGGACCAGGGATACCAGAGATATGAGGATTTCCAGATATCAGCGTGATGACGCGTGACCCTGGCAGTTTTGAATAAAAGCCGGCTGGCACAGGCATGGTTAGCTCACTTCAACACAAGCACTTGCCGAGCAAGTTGCTGCTACGCTGAGCCAAGGCACATGGTTGCCGGATCTACGCAGAAGTTATTTTCAAAGTTGTGATGGTCACAAAAGTGCTGCGCTACGAGTGAAACTTAGTAAGTTTCCGGCAAGGAGAATCACTAGGTGATTGATTATTTTCTACAGACACTGGTAGAAATATTTTTATTTCTACATGGACATATGCTAGACTTTGTCTAGAATTAGTACTTTGTCACAGTCCAGTAATAACCTAATACTTGGATATTTAAATCCATTTCAGTCAGTTTTCATATTTGTAACTTAATAACCACTTCGATCTATCAGTACATTGAAGACCAGTCTATCACGGTGTTGTTCATTAGCCAACGCAGGGAAACTACATTTTGCTTCGCGCATGGTAGATGGTGTGAAGCCATGCCCAGGGAACGATCTTCAGAACAGCCGTTGATTGGTTAGATTGTCAGTGTCTTCTTGTATTGAAAAGATTACCGTGAGTTATGTTACAACTGGCATATCTAAGAATAGATCACTTAGATCTGACCCCATTTAAGCAAACTGTTATGGCTTTAACAGAAGCCAACATTAAAATGGATCAACAGTTACTTCAAACGTCAAGAGATACTACCACTATGTCTTACTAGACGGATTGTGGGTATATAATGGCGGCCGATACAAGGATTATACGTGCTTGTCCGATAGGGCATGTCTATGGATAAATCTGGTACAGACCAGGTTCACTACGCTTCAAGACCATCAAGAAATGTAAGCCACATTTGAATTATATTATGCCTAGCTAATTGGAACAAACTATTTTTCTGCAGATGACCAACACATTTATTTTTCTTCGTATTTAAATCTTGCAATGATTTACGCAAGACTTGTTAGAGTTATTCTGAGTATTTTCAGCACTCAGAACAGTTTAGGATCGATGACCGAGCATTTCGAGCATTTATTTGAATATTTCATATTTTAGGGAAATCACGGAAAACCGTCGATGTAATGGTTGAGTTAAATTATTTTTGTTGAGGAATGGATATTTTTTCCATATTCGAAGGTTCGAACATGTGGATTCTCACATAATGAGATGATAATTAAACATATTTGAAACAATATAACTAATAATAACAATAATAATCCACTAATAATAATAATAATAATTTTTATAATTTTTCTAAATAATTCTTGGATATTATATTTTATAATAATCATATGTATTGAGAGAGAGCCTATGAAGTAGTTTAATCATTTCTAGTTTGGAACAGGAGATTTTCCGAAGGAGAGTGGTTAGCGCAAGCCCGCATTCAACCAACATATCAGTTCTGGTTGAACAGTTGATATTTGCAATGAGCAAAGTATATTTTTCAGATAACACGGAGAGGCATGAAACGGGAAGCAAATGATATTTGTATCAATTAGGATATTTTTGTATTTATATAAAATCATGACGTAAATACACTCGAAAGTGAAATAAAGATTTTCATAAGTATGGTAAATTCACGGGTTGAACTGAATGGTAAAATAAAATAAACTTGTAAGTTTATTAATCTTCCAGTGTTGATAACAAGCAGAGGCTTGATTTATTGTATAAATTTTGGGAAGAAAATTTATGTGTGGAGTAGTTGAAATGCCATTCCCAGGTGCGCATGTTTAAGTCGCAGGAATGAGGAGATTTTTTTTGAGCATCAATCAAATAGCAGGTTCGATGGCTCAGGTTTACAGAAGGAGTATTGGAACTACACATTTCGTCGTATGAATAACCCGAAGGTTATTTCTTAGAAACCATCAGTTCTTATTTCAACCTTGTTTACGGATTCCATTTAGACTTTGATTTTGCTAGAACCCGGATTTGTCATGATAGTAGTTTATTCTTCTTCAGAGGAAGACCTTTGCCGTTGTTGTTGTAATATTGTGTTCTTACACAAATAATAGAATGGGCCACTGCCAATTAAAAATAATTCTTTAACTACGAATAATTTGAAGGATGTTTTCAATCCTAGTGCCATGAACTAAATGAATTCATTATGAAGCTACAATACTTATTTCCGCATTCTGTCGAAGAATTGCAAGTTGTGAAAGTTGCTAAAAATGGCCATGAATATAAATATTTTTTTATAATAATGATTCCAAGTGGAAAATTGAATAGTTGAATGGTTCAACAATTTATTGATCAAGTTGATGATTCAGAAATCATATATTTTGTTAGGAACTTGGAAGTTCATAATCGAGTCACTTCTCGAATGTTTAATGTCAGAAGAACAATTAATTTTTGTTGTGCTTCGCACAGTTCTTCGATGCTATGCTCAAGGTCAAATACTTTTCAGATGTTATTAATATGTGTAAATAATTTGTGTTGATTCAATGATAATAATATTTTTCGACAATATATATTTTTGAAACTGGAAAAATAAGTGAAAGTTAAAATTCTATGAACATTTATTCTACGAGTGTTAATATTATGTGAAAATTCAAACAGTGAACTACGATATTTCCAGTAGAGACAATTAAATTTGAACTGGATTTAATCATTAATTATAAATAATTTTGGAACACAGTCTACAAGACTAATAATCAGACTTGTGTTTCCAAAGCTAATTGTCAAATGTGTTTGGAAAAAATTCTGTACATTGTGTAAATAGGAGTGTGGGTCGCCACACGTGAGTGATGCTACTTTGAGCATTTTTGCAGTCAATTTTAAATTCAAAATAAAATGAGATAATTTTACTTGATGTGTTACGCCCAATTGAATCTCCTTCTATCCTTATTGTTGCATTGAGCCAAAAATCAGTAAAGCATTTTTTTCATTTGATGTCGTTTTTGCGATTTGCTTTAACCCATCTGGCGCCCCGGGATATTTTGACTCTCGTGCTGACTGATTCTTGGTAAAATGCATATGTGGTCGTGCGGACTCCGGTCTAAACGGGCACATAAAATAAGATAGAGAGAGAAATGGCTTCGAACGTGGGTCTCGATTTAGACATGGTCAATCGCATGCCGATTTAAATTTAGATAATTTTTATAGAAATATTTTGGGAGTTGAGAGATGTCTGGTTTGGATGAATAAATTAGTAGGAAACCCAATTAGTGGGGAAAATTAAAATTTAACTGGGTTAATAATTAGAATGGGTTTGATTATTTTTGATAATGGCTTAACCATTAGGGCGTCAAGTAAATTCAGTAGTAAACGTTCGATGACTGGACATACACATTATTAGAATCCAGGTGGAGGATATTTGAGAACTTGCATATTTTTCTTGTGATATTGTGGTAAATGTAATTCGTAAAAGTAGAGAATTTTGTTTTTCCATCACGTCGACATTAGGACAAATCTCATTTTATTAGAGTGTTCCAATTAGCTATTCATATTTCTTGTTCTAGTTATAAGCTTGTGTTTGCCAATATTGTTTACCCCTAAGTTTTGAATAATAATTGAAAATTATGGAAGAAATGATGAGGATGATGGGGAGTTTGGAGGAGAGTTCAAAAGAGGCTGGACTGCGTGTAGCAGCCATTATGAAAGAAAATACTGAGGCTTTGGAAAGGAAACTTAAAGAAAATTCTGATAAACTTAAAGAAAGTTTAAACGATAAACTTAAAGAAAATTCTGATTCTTTAGAAAATAAACTTAAAGAAAATTTAAACGATAAACTTAAAGAAAATTCTGATTCTTTGGAAAATAAACTTAAAAGAAAATTCTGATTCTTTGGAAAATAAACTTAAAGAAAATTCTGATTCTTTGGAAAATAAACTTAAAGAAAATTCTGATTCTTTAAAAGGTAACTTGAAAGAAAATTTAAATAGTAAATTTAATTCCATGGAAAACAAATTTAAAGAGAATTCCGAAATTTTGAAAATGACACTTGAGAGTAAAATGAATAAATTATGCGAAAAAACACATGAGCTCGAAACTTCATTAGCTACTAACGCAAGTTTAATGGACGATAAATTTCGCGATGCCGATCTTAGATCTCAAAGCTTAGCTGATAGGATAGAACATGGTCTTAGGAAAGTTGGTGAAGACATGATCAACCTAGAAGTTAGAGTGAAGAAGGAGAGTAATGAGATGGGAATTCTAGTTGTTCAACGGTTGACAGAACAATTCAAAGAACTTGTAATGGGAGAAATAAGAGAAGGTGTGATTAATGAGTTACAAACTGAAATTAAAACCACAGTTGTCAATGAAATTAAAGACACACTCAAGCTGGAGAACCAAGAGGGAATCAAGGAAATTAGGGAATCTTTGTCATCCCATATTCAAGTAATTTCCAAAGATATCCAAGCAACTCAGAAGGACATATCAGATATGACAGGGTCATTGAAAAGTCACGAGGCTGTTATGAACCAGATATCCACTGATGTCAAGGAGAATTGTAAAGAGACTGAAGTAATTAAGAAAATGGCAGAAGAAAACCATAAGGAACTTGAGGCTATGAAAACCCAAATCAAGGACGAGAAACAGTCTGACCATCTGTTGAAAATGCCAATTGTAAGGGGAAAGGAACAGATACAGATAAATCTAGGAGCAGCTAGAGAAACTGACAGTCAAAGACAGGATGAGGTCAGGACAGTATTTCAATCCAACCCCATAACTGTATTCAAGAATGTAGAGGAAAAGCCTTCTAAATTTTCAGGGCGAGATTCTGTGACACCTGTGGAATTTTTGAAAGAAGCAGATTCCAAGATCCCTAAAGAAAGACAGATCCGAGTGATAGGGAAGTTTTTGGAAGGTCCTGCACTTCTTTGGTTTAGAGCTTTTAGATCCACTCTAACCACTTTTGAGGAGTTTTCTCGTGGGTTATTGAAAAAGTTTTGGTCCCCGGAAACCCAACAGAAAGTCAGAGCAGAATTATATTCGAAGAGATTCTCGACGTCACAACCTACTCGATACTCTACGTACTTTTCTGGACAGCTTTCTAAACTGCAACATTTAGATCCGCCGATGCCAGATAACGAATTAATTACTGCATTAATACGTCAGTTTCCAGCAGACGTCCAGAGAACTTTGATCGCTGCTGACATCTATAACATGGAGCAATTTGACGAGGTATTACAGAAGCTGGATCATACGAATGCTCTATTCTTCCATCAGAAGGGAGGAAAGAATAACAACGCTGTGTACGCTGTTATGGCCGACAGTTATTCTCAAACACCTCGAGAGATTCGAGAGGGGCGAGAAGAGAAAACGCCGAGGGAAGATCCCAATAAAAGAGGATGGAATCAGTACAGTAACAGTTACAGTTACAAGCCTTATGCGAGACCGGATGGTGGAAATCGATATAATACTCGATGGAGAAGGCCCAGGGAAAATCAAGGAAGGTACCAGGAAAGAAGATACTATGGTCGAAACAACTACAATAACAGAGGGAATGTGGATACTCGTCAGTCCAATGAAGAGTTCAACAAGGAGACGAGGAAGAACTTGGAAGCAAGACACCAAGATAACTTGCAGTTTTTGGAGCAGAGGCCCAATGAACCAGGTCCATCGGGAACACAACAATCCCGGGGGAATGGAAACGAAAAACAAAACTTCGAATTCACAGTAGAAGATAGAATTTTGAATACTTTCACTTCCAGAATTATTAAATGGCAAGCAGAGGATGATGACTTAATTCAACAGAATGACGAACGGAAAGAAATGGGTACGAGAATTAGAATGCCAATCATATCATGCGAAGTATTCGGTATGCCTGTCGATACTTTGATTGATACTGGGGCTATGCTTTGTCTGGTGAGTGAGAAGCTTTATATTCTGTGGAAGCTCAAAGAGAATTTAGAGGAGATTCCAGTATCACGAATTAAGATCCAAGGAATAATACCCAATAAAATATCTCTGTGTAAAACACAATTATACTTATGTATTACGATTGGAGGACATGATTTCCGACATGTGTTTGTAGTAATGAAGGACATGGCTTTTGACATGATATTGGGAGCGGATTTCATTCAGAAATATCAAGCAGTGATAGACATGAAGACAGAGACGATCAAATTCAAGAATACCGATGAGATTAACTTCGAGGGAAAAGAAGAGGAAGACATCGAGGGAGATGCTCAATGGTCACTGATTTTTCATGAAGCTGAAGGAAGAGAAGTCTATACTGAGAAGGAGTCCCCACAGCTAGGGAAAATTGTGGAAGAGTATCACGATATTTTTGATATTAAACCTGGTGAAATTGAAGATTTTGAATATTGTGGAAGTAAACAATAATGGAAGCTATGAAGTCGCCAATACACGAACTGGTAACATCGTGGGAACTTATAATGCATCGAATTTGAAGATTTATTATTCAAGAACCAGATGATTTAATGTGTAGATAGGAAAAATAAAAATTTTTCAATTTTTATTTTTTGCTAGGTGTGGGGTGGATGTGCCCAACTCTAGGAATGGGTATTCCAAGATTCAGACACCTAGATATCAAGGGAAAGGCTACAGCCGCTTTTGAAAGTTGAGATATTTGAATATCGCGCTACATTTCTTCGAGAAGGAATTGGAAAGAATATACCGATACTAGCATGTCAAGTGACGTAGCGAGTAATAGCAGAGGTCGAGGCTATTTATTGATTAAATAGTTAACCATGGAGTAGAGACTTGAGACTTGGATCAGATTACTGGCACGGCCAAATGAAAGAGAATGCAATTAGTATCAAGTAAATCGGACCAGGGATACCAGAGATATGAGGATTTCCAGATATCAGCGTGATGACGCGTGACCCTGGCAGTTTTGAATAAAAGCCGGCTGGCGCAGGCATGGTTAGCTCACTTCAACACAAGCACTTGCCGAGAAAGTTGCTGCTACGCTGAGCCAAGGCACATGGTTGCCGGATCTACGCAGAAGTTATTTTCAAAGTTGTGATAGTCACAAAAGTGCTGCGCTACGAGTGAAACTTAGTAAGTTTCCGGCAAGGAGAATCACTAGGTGATTGATTATTTTCTACAGACACTGGTAGAAATATTTTTATTTCTACATGGACATATGCTAGACTTTGTCTAGAATTAGTACTTTGTCACAGTCCAGTAATAACCTAATACTTGGATATTTAAATCCATTTCAGTCAGTTTTCATATTTGTAACTTAATAACCACTTCGATCTATCAGTACATTGAAGACCAGTCTATCACGGTGTTGTTCATTAGCCAACGCAGGGAAACTACATGTTGCTTCGCGCATGGTAGATGGTGTGAAGCCATGCCCAGGGAACGATCTTCAGAACAGCCGTTGATTGGTTAGATTGTCAGTGTCTTCTTGTATTGAAAAGATTACCGTGAGTTATGTTACAACTGACATATCTAAGAATAGATCACTTAGATCTGACCCCATTTAAGCAAACTGTTATGGCTTTAACAGAAGCCAACATTAAAATGGATCAACAGTTACTTCAAACGTCAAGAGATACTACCACTATGTCTTACTAGACGGATTGTGGGTATATAATGGCGGCCGATACAAGGATTATACGTGCTTGTCCGATAGGGCATGTCTATGGATAAATCTGGTACAGACCAGGTTCACTACGCTTCAAGACCATCAAGAAATGTAAGCCACATTTGAATTATATTATGCCTAGCTAATTGGAACAAACTATTTTTCTGCAGATGACCAACACATTTATTTTTCTTCGTATTTAAATCTTGCAATGATTTACGCAAGACTTGTTAGAGTTATTCGGAGTATTTTCAGCACTCAGAACAGTTTAGGATCGATGACCGAGCATTTCGAGCATTTATTTGAATATTTCATATTTTAGGGATATCACGGAAACCGTCGATGTAATGGTTGAGTTAAATTATTTTTGTTGAGGAATGGATATTTTTTCCATATTCGAAGGTTCGAACATGTGGATTCTCACATAATGAGATGATAATTAAACATATTTGAAATAATATAACTAATAATAACAATAATAATCCACTAATAATAATAATAATAATTTTTTTAATTTTTCTAAATAATTCTTGGATATTATATTTTATAATAATCATATGTATTGAGAGAGAGCCTATGAAGTAGTTTAATCATTTCTAGTTGGAACAGGAGATTTTCCGAAGGAGAGTGGTTAGCGCAAGCCCGCATTCAACCAACATTTCAGTTCTGGTTGAACAGTTGATATTTGCAATGAGCAAAGTATATTTTTCAGATAACACGGAGAGGCATGAAACGGGAAGCAAATGATATTTGTATCAATTAGGATATTTTTGTATTTATATAAAATCATGACGTAAATACACTCGAAAGTGAAATAAAGATTTTCATAAGTATGGTAAATTCACGGGTTGAACTGAATGGTAAAATAAAATAAACTTGTAAGTTTATTAATCTTCCAGTGTTGATAACAAGCAGAGGCTTGATTTATTGTATAAATTTTGGGAAGAAAATTTATGTGTGGAGTAGTTGAAATGCCATTCCCAGGTGCGCATGTTTAAGTCGCAGGAATGAGGAGATTTTTTTTGAGCATCAATCAAATAGCAGGTTCGATGGCTCAGGTTTACAGAAGGAGTATTGGAACTACACATTTCGTCGTATGAATAACCCGAAGGTTATTTCTTAGAAACCATCAGTTCTTATTTCAACCTTGTTTACGGATTCCATTTAGACTTTGATTTTGCTAGAACCCGGATTTGTCATAATAGTAGTTTATTCTTCTTCAGAGGAAGACCTTTGCCGTTGTTGTTGTAATATTGTGTTCTTACACAAATAATAGAATGGGCCACTGCCAATTAAAAATAATTCTTTAACTACGAATAATTTGAAGGATGTTTTCAATCCTAGTGCCATGAACTAAATGAATTCATTATGAAGCTACAATACTTATTTCCGCATTCTGTCGAAGAATTGCAAGTTGTGAAAGTTGCTAAAAATGGCCATGAATATAAATATTTTTTTATAATAATGATTCCAAGTGGAAAATTGAATAGTTGAATGGTTCAACAATTTATTGATCAAGTTGATGATTCAGAAATCATATATTTTGTTAGGAACTTGGAAGTTCATAATCGAGTCACTTCTCGAATGTTTAATGTCAGAAGAACAATTAATTTTTGTTGTGCTTCGCACAGTTCTTCGATGCTATGCTCAAGGTCAAATACTTTTCAGATGTTATTAATATGTGTAAATAATTTGTGTTGATTCAATGATAATAATATTTTTCGACAATATATATTTTTGAAACTGGAAAAATAAGTGAAAGTTAAAATTCTATGAACATTTATTCTACGAGTGTTAATATTATGTGAAAATTCAAACAGTGAACTACGATATTTCCAGTAGAGACAATTAAATTTGAACTGGATTTAATCATTAATTATAAATAATTTTGGAACACAGTCTACAAGACTAATAATCAGACTTGTGTTTCCAATGCTAATTGTCAAATGTGTTTGGAAAAAATTCTGTACATTGTGTAAATAGGAGTGTGGGTCGCCACACGTGAGTGATGCTACTTTGAGCATTTTTGCAGTCAATTTTAAATTCAAAATAAAATGAGATAATTTTACTTGATGTGTTACGCCCAATTGAATCTCCTTCTATCCTTATTGTTGCATTGAGCCAAAAATCAGTAAAGCATTTTTTTCATTTGATGTCGTTTTTGCGATTTGCTTTAACCCATCTGGCGCCCCGGGATATTTTGACTCTCGTGCTGACTGATTCTTGGTAAAATGCATATGTGGTCGTGCGGACTCCGGTCTAAACGGGCACATAAAATAAGATAGAGAGAGAAATGGCTTCGAACGTGGGTCTCGATTTAGACATGGTCAATCGCATGCCGATTTAAATTTAGATAATTTTTATAGAAATATTTTGGGAGTTGAGAGATGTCTGGTTTGGATGAATAAATTAGTAGGAAACCCAATTAGTGGGGAAAATTAAAATTTAACTGGGTTAATAATTAGAATGGGTTTGATTATTTTTGATAATGGCTTAACCATTAGGGCGTCAAGTAAATTCAGTAGTAAACGTTCGATGACTGGACATACACATTATTAGAATCCAGGTGGAGGATATTTGAGAACTTGCATATTTTTCTTGTGATATTGTGGTAAATGTAATTCGTAAAAGTAGAGAATTTTGTTTTTCCATCACGTCGACATTAGGACAAATCTCATTTTATTAGAGTGTTCCAATTAGCTATTCATATTTCTTGTTCTAGTTATAAGCTTGTGTTTGCCAATATTGTTTACCCCTAAGTTTTGAATAATAATTGAAAATTATGGAAGAAATGATGAGGATGATGGGGAGTTTGGAGGAGAGTTCAAAAGAGGCTGGACTGCGTGTAGCAGCCATTATGAAAGAAAATACTGAGGCTTTGGAAAGGAAACTTAAAGAAAATTCTGATAAACTTAAAGAAAGTTTAAACGATAAACTTAAAGAAAATTCTGATTCTTTAGAAAATAAACTTAAAGAAAATTTAAACGATAAACTTAAAGAAAATTCTGATTCTTTGGAAAATAAACTTAAAGAAAATTCTGATTCTTTGGAAAATAAACTTAAAGAAAATTCTGATTCTTTAAAAGGTAACTTGAAAGAAAATTTAAATAGTAAATTTAATTCCATGGAAAACAAATTTAAAGAGAATTCCGAAATTTTGAAAATGACACTTGAGAGTAAAATGAATAAATTATGCGAAAAAACACATGAGCTCGAAACTTCATTAGCTACTAACGCAAGTTTAATGGACGATAAATTTCGCGATGCCGATCTTAGATCTCAAAGCTTAGCTGATAGGATAGAACATGGTCTTAGGAAAGTTGGTGAAGACATGATCAACCTAGAAGTTAGAGTGAAGAAGGAGAGTAATGAGATGGGAATTCTAGTTGTTCAACGGTTGACAGAACAATTCAAAGAACTTGTAATGGGAGAAATAAGAGAAGGTGTGATTAATGAGTTACAAACTGAAATTAAAACCACAGTTGTCAATGAAATTAAAGACACACTCAAGCTGGAGAACCAAGAGGGAATCAAGGAAATTAGGGAATCTTTGTCATCCCATATTCAAGTAATTTCCAAAGATATCCAAGCAACTCAGAAGGACATATCAGATATGACAGGGTCATTGAAAAGTCACGAGGCTGTTATGAACCAGATATCCACTGATGTCAAGGAGAATTGTAAAGAGACTGAAGTAATTAAGAAAATGGCAGAAGAAAACCATAAGGAACTTGAGGCTATGAAAACCCAAATCAAGGACGAGAAACAGTCTGACCATCTGTTGAAAATGCCAATTGTAAGGGGAAAGGAACAGATACAGATAAATCTAGGAGCAGCTAGAGAAACTGACAGTCAAAGACAGGATGAGGTCAGGACAGTATTTCAATCCAACCCCATAACTGTATTCAAGAATGTAGAGGAAAAGCCTTCTAAATTTTCAGGGCGAGATTCTGTGACACCTGTGGAATTTTTGAAAGAAGCAGATTCCAAGATCCCTAAAGAAAGACAGATCCGAGTGATAGGGAAGTTTTTGGAAGGTCCTGCACTTCTTTGGTTTAGAGCTTTTAGATCCACTCTAACCACTTTTGAGGAGTTTTCTCGTGGGTTATTGAAAAAGTTTTGGTCCCCGGAAACCCAACAGAAAGTCAGAGCAGAATTATATTCGAAGAGATTCTCGACGTCACAACCTACTCGATACTCTACGTACTTTTCTGGACAGCTTTCTAAACTGCAACATTTAGATCCGCCGATGCCAGATAACGAATTAATTACTGCATTAATACGTCAGTTTCCAGCAGACGTCCAGAGAACTTTGATCGCTGCTGACATCTATAACATGGAGCAATTTGACGAGGTATTACAGAAGCTGGATCATACGAATGCTCTATTCTTCCATCAGAAGGGAGGAAAGAATAACAACGCTGTGTACGCTGTTATGGCCGACAGTTATTCTCAAACACCTCGAGAGATTCGAGAGGGGCGAGAAGAGAAAACGCCGAGGGAAGATCCCAATAAAAGAGGATGGAATCAGTACAGTAACAGTTACAGTTACAAGCCTTATGCGAGACCGGATGGTGGAAATCGATATAATACTCGATGGAGAAGGCCCAGGGAAAATCAAGGAAGGTACCAGGAAAGAAGATACTATGGTCGAAACAACTACAATAACAGAGGGAATGTGGATACTCGTCAGTCCAATGAAGAGTTCAACAAGGAGACGAGGAAGAACTTGGAAGCAAGACACCAAGATAACTTGCAGTTTTTGGAGCAGAGGCCCAATGAACCAGGTCCATCGGGAACACAACAATCCCGGGGGAATGGAAACGAAAAACAAAACTTCGAATTCACAGTAGAAGATAGAATTTTGAATACTTTCACTTCCAGAATTATTAAATGGCAAGCAGAGGATGATGACTTAATTCAACAGAATGACGAACGGAAAGAAATGGGTACGAGAATTAGAATGCCAATCATATCATGCGAAGTATTCGGTATGCCTGTCGATACTTTGATTGATACTGGGGCTATGCTTTGTCTGGTGAGTGAGAAGCTTTATATTCTGTGGAAGCTCAAAGAGAATTTAGAGGAGATTCCAGTATCACGAATTAAGATCCAAGGAATAATACCCAATAAAATATCTCTGTGTAAAACACAATTATACTTATGTATTACGATTGGAGGACATGATTTCCGACATGTGTTTGTAGTAATGAAGGACATGGCTTTTGACATGATATTGGGAGCGGATTTCATTCAGAAATATCAAGCAGTGATAGACATGAAGACAGAGACGATCAAATTCAAGAATACCGATGAGATTAACTTCGAGGGAAAAGAAGAGGAAGACATCGAGGGAGATGCTCAATGGTCACTGATTTTTCATGAAGCTGAAGGAAGAGAAGTCTATACTGAGAAGGAGTCCCCACAGCTAGGGAAAATTGTGGAAGAGTATCACGATATTTTTGATATTAAACCTGGTGAAATTGAAGATTTTGAATATTGTGGAAGTAAACAATAATGGAAGCTATGAAGTCGCCAATACACGAACTGGTAACATCGTGGGAACTTATAATGCATCGAATTTGAAGATTTATTATTCAAGAACCAGATGATTTAATGTGTAGATAGGAAAAATAAAAATTTTTCAATTTTTATTTTTTGCTAGGTGTGGGGTGGATGTGCCCAACTCTAGGAATGGGTATTCCAAGATTCAGACACCTAGATATCAAGGGAAAGGCTACAGCCGCTTTTGAAAGTTGAGATATTTGAATATCGCGCTACATTGCTTCGAGAAGGAATTGGAAAGAATATACCGATACTAGCATGTCAAGTGACGTAGCGAGTAATAGCAGAGGTCGAGGCTATTTATTGATTAAATAGTTAACCATGGAGTAGAGACTTGAGACTTGGATCAGATTACTGGCACGGCCAAATGAAAGAGAATGCAATTAGTATCAAGTAAATCGGACCAGGGATACCAGAGATATGAGGATTTCCAGATATCAGCGTGATGACGCGTGACCCTGGCAGTTTTGAATAAAAGCCGGCTGGCGCAGGCATGGTTAGCTCACTTCAACACAAGCACTTGCCGAGAAAGTTGCTGCTACGCTGAGCCAAGGCACATGGTTGCCGGATCTACGCAGAAGTTATTTTCAAAGTTGTGATAGTCACAAAAGTGCTGCGCTACGAGTGAAACTTAGTAAGTTTCCGGCAAGGAGAATCACTAGGTGATTGATTATTTTCTACAGACACTGGTAGAAATATTTTTATTTCTACATGGACATATGCTAGACTTTGTCTAGAATTAGTACTTTGTCACAGTCCAGTAATAACCTAATACTTGGATATTTAAATCCATTTCAGTCAGTTTTCATATTTGTAACTTAATAACCACTTCGATCTATCAGTACATTGAAGACCAGTCTATCACGGTGTTGTTCATTAGCCAACGCAGGGAAACTACATGTTGCTTCGCGCATGGTAGATGGTGTGAAGCCATGCCCAGGGAACGATCTTCAGAACAGCCGTTGATTGGTTAGATTGTCAGTGTCTTCTTGTATTGAAAAGATTACCGTGAGTTATGTTACAACTGACATATCTAAGAATAGATCACTTAGATCTGATCCCATTTAAGCAAACTGTTATGGCTTTAACAGAAGCCAACTTTAAAATGGATCAACAGTTACTTCAAACGTCAAGAGATACTACCACTATGTCTTACTAGACGGATTGTGGGTATATAATGGCGGCCGATACAAGGATTATACGTGCTTGTCCGATAGGGCATGTCTATGGATAAATCTGGTACAGACCAGGTTCACTACGCTTCAAGACCATCAAGAAATGTAAGCCACATTTGAATTATATTATGCCTAGCTAATTGGAACAAACTATTTTTCTGCAGATGACCAACACATTTATTTTTCTTCGTATTTAAATCTTGCAATGATTTACGCAAGACTTGTTAGAGTTATTCGGAGTATTTTCAGCACTCAGAACAGTTTAGGATCGATGACCGAGCATTTCGAGCATTTATTTGAATATTTCATATTTTAGGGATATCACGGAAACCGTCGATGTAATGGTTGAGTTAAATTATTTTTGTTGAGGAATGGATATTTTTTCCATATTCGAAGGTTCGAACATGTGGATTCTCACATAATGAGATGATAATTAAACATATTTGAAATAATATAACTAATAATAACAATAATAATCCACTAATAATAATAATAATAATTTTTATAATTTTTCTAAATAATTCTTGGATATTATATTTTATAATAATCATATGTATTGAGAGAGAGCCTATGAAGTAGTTTAATCATTTCTAGTTGGAACAGGAGATTTTCCGAAGGAGAGTGGTTAGCGCAAGCCCGCATTCAACCAACATTTCAGTTCTGGTTGAACAGTTGATATTTGCAATGAGCAAAGTATATTTTTCAGATAACACGGAGAGGCATGAAACGGGAAGCAAATGATATTTGTATCAATTAGGATATTTTTGTATTTATATAAAATCATGACGTAAATACACTCGAAAGTGAAATAAAGATTTTCATAAGTATGGTAAATTCACGGGTTGAACTGAATGGTAAAATAAAATAAACTTGTAAGTTTATTAATCTTCCAGTGTTGATAACAAGCAGAGGCTTGATTTATTGTATAAATTTTGGGAAGAAAATTTATGTGTGGAGTAGTTGAAAAGCCATTCCCAGGTGCGCATGTTTAAGTCGCAGGAATGAGGAGATTTTTTTTGAGCATCAATCAAATAGCAGGTTCGATGGCTCAGGTTTATAGAAGGAGTATTGGAACTACACATTTCGTCGTATGAATAACCCGAAGGTTATTTCTTAGAAACCATCAGTTCTTATTTCAACCTTGTTTACGGATTCCATTTAGACTTTGATTTTGCTAGAACCCGGATTTGTCATGATAGTAGTTTATTCTTCTTCAGAGGAAGACCTTTGCCGTTGTTGTTGTAATATTGTGTTCTTACACAAATAATAGAATGGGCCACTGCCAATTAAAAATAATTCTTTAACCACGAATAATTTGAAGGATGTTTTCAATCCTAGTGCCATGAACTAAATGAATTCATTATGAAGCTACAATACTTATTTCCGCATTCTGTCGAAGAATTGCAAGTTGTGAAAGTTGCTAAAAATGGCCATGAATATAAATATTTTTTTATAATAATGATTCCAAGTGGAAAATTGAATAGCTGAATGGTTCAACAATTTATTGATCAAGTTGATGATTCAGAAATCATATATTTTGTTAGGAACTTGGAAGTTCATAATCGAGTCACTTCTCGAATGTTTAATGTCAGAAGAACAATTAATTTTTGTTGTGCTTCGCACAGTTCTTCGATGCTATGCTCAAGGTCAAATACTTTTCAGATGTTATTAATATGTGTAAATAATTTGTGTTGATTCAATGATAATAATATTTTTCGACAATATATATTTTTGAAACTGGAAAAATAAGTGAAAGTTAAAATTCTATGAGCATTTATTCTACGAGTGTTAATATTATGTGAAAATTCAAACAGTGAACTACGATATTTCCAGTAGAGTCAATTAAATTTGAACTGGATTTAATCATTAATTATAAATAATTTTGGAACACAGTCTACAAGACTAATAATCAGACTTGTGTTTCCAAGGCTAATTGTGAAATGTGTTTGGAAAAAATTCTGTACATTGTGTAAATAGGAGTGTGGGTCGCCACACGTGAGTGATGCTACTTTGAGCATTTTTGCAGTCAATTTTAAATTCAAAATAAAATGAGATAATTTTACTTGATGTGTTACGCCCAATTGAATCTCCTTCTATCCTTATTGTTGCATTGAGCCAAAAATCAGTAAAGCATTTTTTTCATTTGATGTCGTTTTTGCGATTTGCTTTAACCCATCTGGCGCCCCGGGATATTTTGACTCTCGTGCTGACTGATTCTTGGTAAAATGCATATGTGGTCGTGCGGACTCCGGTCTAAACGGGCACATAAAATAAGATAGAGAGAGAAATGGCTTCGAACGTGGGTCTCGATTTAGACATGGTCAATCGCATGCCGATTTAAATTTAGATAATTTTTATAGAAATATTTTGGGAGTTGAGAGATGTCTGGTTTGGATGAATAAATTAGTAGGAAACCCAATTAGTGGGGAAAATTAAAATTTAACTGGGTTAATAATTAGAATGGGTTTGATTATTTTTGATAATGGCTTAACCATTAGGGCGTCAAGTAAATTCAGTAGTAAACGTTCGATGACTGGACATACACATTATTAGAATCCAGGTGGAGGATATTTGAGAACTTGCATATTTTTCTTGTGATATTGTGGTAAATGTAATTCGTAAAAGTAGAGAATTTTGTTTTTCCATCACGTCGACATTAGGACAAATCTCATTTTATTAGAGTGTTCCAATTAGCTATTCATATTTCTTGTTCTAGTTATAAGCTTGTGTTTGCCAATATTGTTTACCCCTAAGTTTTGAATAATAATTGAAAATTATGGAAGAAATGATGAGGATGATGGGGAGTTTGGAGGAGAGTTCAAAAGAGGCTGGACTGCGTGTAGCAGCCATTATGAAAGAAAATACTGAGGCTTTGGAAAGGAAACTTAAAGAAAATTCTGATAAACTTAAAGAAAGTTTAAACGATAAACTTAAAGAAAATTCTGATTCTTTAGAAAATAAACTTAAAGAAAATTTAAACGATAAACTTAAAGAAAATTCTGATTCTTTGGAAAATAAACTTAAAAGAAAATTCTGATTCTTTGGAAAATAAACTTAAAGAAAATTCTGATTCTTTGGAAAATAAACTTAAAGAAAATTCTGATTCTTTAAAAGGTAACTTGAAAGAAAATTTAAATAGTAAATTTAATTCCATGGAAAACAAATTTAAAGAGAATTCCGAAATTTTGAAAATGACACTTGAGAGTAAAATGAATAAATTATGCGAAAAAACACATGAGCTCGAAACTTCATTAGCTACTAACGCAAGTTTAATGGACGATAAATTTCGCGATGCCGATCTTAGATCTCAAAGCTTAGCTGATAGGATAGAACATGGTCTTAGGAAAGTTGGTGAAGACATGATCAACCTAGAAGTTAGAGTGAAGAAGGAGAGTAATGAGATGGGAATTCTAGTTGTTCAACGGTTGACAGAACAATTCAAAGAACTTGTAATGGGAGAAATAAGAGAAGGTGTGATTAATGAGTTACAAACTGAAATTAAAACCACAGTTGTCAATGAAATTAAAGACACACTCAAGCTGGAGAACCAAGAGGGAATCAAGGAAATTAGGGAATCTTTGTCATCCCATATTCAAGTAATTTCCAAAGATATCCAAGCAACTCAGAAGGACATATCAGATATGACAGGGTCATTGAAAAGTCACGAGGCTGTTATGAACCAGATATCCACTGATGTCAAGGAGAATTGTAAAGAGACTGAAGTAATTAAGAAAATGGCAGAAGAAAACCATAAGGAACTTGAGGCTATGAAAACCCAAATCAAGGACGAGAAACAGTCTGACCATCTGTTGAAAATGCCAATTGTAAGGGGAAAGGAACAGATACAGATAAATCTAGGAGCAGCTAGAGAAACTGACAGTCAAAGACAGGATGAGGTCAGGACAGTATTTCAATCCAACCCCATAACTGTATTCAAGAATGTAGAGGAAAAGCCTTCTAAATTTTCAGGGCGAGATTCTGTGACACCTGTGGAATTTTTGAAAGAAGCAGATTCCAAGATCCCTAAAGAAAGACAGATCCGAGTGATAGGGAAGTTTTTGGAAGGTCCTGCACTTCTTTGGTTTAGAGCTTTTAGATCCACTCTAACCACTTTTGAGGAGTTTTCTCGTGGGTTATTGAAAAAGTTTTGGTCCCCGGAAACCCAACAGAAAGTCAGAGCAGAATTATATTCGAAGAGATTCTCGACGTCACAACCTACTCGATACTCTACGTACTTTTCTGGACAGCTTTCTAAACTGCAACATTTAGATCCGCCGATGCCAGATAACGAATTAATTACTGCATTAATACGTCAGTTTCCAGCAGACGTCCAGAGAACTTTGATCGCTGCTGACATCTATAACATGGAGCAATTTGACGAGGTATTACAGAAGCTGGATCATACGAATGCTCTATTCTTCCATCAGAAGGGAGGAAAGAATAACAACGCTGTGTACGCTGTTATGGCCGACAGTTATTCTCAAACACCTCGAGAGATTCGAGAGGGGCGAGAAGAGAAAACGCCGAGGGAAGATCCCAATAAAAGAGGATGGAATCAGTACAGTAACAGTTACAGTTACAAGCCTTATGCGAGACCGGATGGTGGAAATCGATATAATACTCGATGGAGAAGGCCCAGGGAAAATCAAGGAAGGTACCAGGAAAGAAGATACTATGGTCGAAACAACTACAATAACAGAGGGAATGTGGATACTCGTCAGTCCAATGAAGAGTTCAACAAGGAGACGAGGAAGAACTTGGAAGCAAGACACCAAGATAACTTGCAGTTTTTGGAGCAGAGGCCCAATGAACCAGGTCCATCGGGAACACAACAATCCCGGGGGAATGGAAACGAAAAACAAAACTTCGAATTCACAGTAGAAGATAGAATTTTGAATACTTTCACTTCCAGAATTATTAAATGGCAAGCAGAGGATGATGACTTAATTCAACAGAATGACGAACGGAAAGAAATGGGTACGAGAATTAGAATGCCAATCATATCATGCGAAGTATTCGGTATGCCTGTCGATACTTTGATTGATACTGGGGCTATGCTTTGTCTGGTGAGTGAGAAGCTTTATATTCTGTGGAAGCTCAAAGAGAATTTAGAGGAGATTCCAGTATCACGAATTAAGATCCAAGGAATAATACCCAATAAAATATCTCTGTGTAAAACACAATTATACTTATGTATTACGATTGGAGGACATGATTTCCGACATGTGTTTGTAGTAATGAAGGACATGGCTTTTGACATGATATTGGGAGCGGATTTCATTCAGAAATATCAAGCAGTGATAGACATGAAGACAGAGACGATCAAATTCAAGAATACCGAAGAGATTAACTTCGAGGGAAAAGAAGAGGAAGACATCGAGGGAGATGCTCAATGGTCACTGATTTTTCATGAAGCTGAAGGAAGAGAAGTCTATACTGAGAAGGAGTCCCCACAGCTAGGGAAAATTGTGGAAGAGTATCACGATATTTTTGATATTAAACCTGGTGAAATTGAAGATTTTGAATATTGTGGAAGTAAACAATAATGGAAGCTATGAAGTCGCCAATACACGAACTGGTAACATCGTGGGAACTTATAATGCATCGAATTTGAAGATTTATTATTCAAGAACCAGATGATTTAATGTGTAGATAGGAAAAATAAAAATTTTTCAATTTTTATTTTTTGCTAGGTGTGGGGTGGATGTGCCCAACTCTAGGAATGGGTATTCCAAGATTCAGACACCTAGATATCAAGGGAAAGGCTACAGCCGCTTTTGAAAGTTGAGATATTTGAATATCGCGCTACATTGCTTCGAGAAGGAATTGGAAAGAATATACCGATACTAGCATGTCAAGTGACGTAGCGAGTAATAGCAGAGGTCGAGGCTATTTATTGATTAAATAGTTAACCATGGAGTAGAGACTTGAGACTTGGATCAGATTACTGGCACGGCCAAATGAAAGAGAATGCAATTAGTATCAAGTAAATCGGACCAGGGATACCAGAGATATGAGGATTTCCAGATATCAGCGTGATGACGCGTGACCCTGGCAGTTTTGAATAAAAGCCGGCTGGCGCAGGCATGGTTAGCTCACTTCAACACAAGCACTTGCCGAGAAAGTTGCTGCTACGCTGAGCCAAGGCACATGGTTGCCGGATCTACGCAGAAGTTATTTTCAAAGTTGTGATAGTCACAAAAGTGCTGCGCTACGAGTGAAACTTAGTAAGTTTCCGGCAAGGAGAATCACTAGGTGATTGATTATTTTCTACAGACACTGGTATAAATATTTTTATTTCTACATGGACATATGCTAGACTTTGTCTAGAATTAGTACTTTGTCACAGTCCAGTAATAACCTAATACTTGGATATTTAAATCCATTTCAGTCAGTTTTCATATTTGTAACTTAATAACCACTTCGATCTATCAGTACATTGAAGACCAGTCTATCACGGTGTTGTTCATTAGCCAACGCAGGGAAACTACATGTTGCTTCGCGCATGGTAGATGGTGTGAAGCCATGCCCAGGGAACGATCTTCAGAACAGCCGTTGATTGGTTAGATTGTCAGTGTCTTCTTGTATTGAAAAGATTACCGTGAGTTATGTTACAACTGACATATCTAAGAATAGATCACTTAGATCTGACCCCATTTAAGCAAACTGTTATGGCTTTAACAGAAGCCAACTTTAAAATGGATCAACAGTTACTTCAAACGTCAAGAGATACTACCACTATGTCTTACTAGACGGATTGTGGGTATATAATGGCGGCCGATACAAGGATTATACGTGCTTGTCCGATAGGGCATGTCTATGGATAAATCTGGTACAGACCAGGTTCACTACGCTTCAAGACCATCAAGAAATGTAAGCCACATTTGAATTATATTATGCCTAGCTAATTGGAACAAACTATTTTTCTGCAGATGACCAACACATTTATTTTTCTTCGTATTTAAATCTTGCAATGATTTACGCAAGACTTGTTAGAGTTATTCGGAGTATTTTCAGCACTCAGAACAGTTTAGGATCGATGACCGAGCATTTCGAGCATTTATTTGAATATTTCATATTTTAGGGATATCACGGAAACCGTCGATGTAATGGTTGAGTTAAATTATTTTTGTTGAGGAATGGATATTTTTTCCATATTCGAAGGTTCGAACATGTGGATTCTCACATAATGAGATGATAATTAAACATATTTGAAATAATATAACTAATAATAACAATAATAATCCACTAATAATAATAATAATAATTTTTATAATTTTTCTAAATAATTCTTGGATATTATATTTTATAATAATCATATGTATTGAGAGAGAGCCTATGAAGTAGTTTAATCATTTCTAGTTGGAACAGGAGATTTTCCGAAGGAGAGTGGTTAGCGCAAGCCCGCATTCAACCAACATTTCAGTTCTGGTTGAACAGTTGATATTTGCAATGAGCAAAGTATATTTTTCAGATAACACGGAGAGGCATGAAACGGGAAGCAAATGATATTTGTATCAATTAGGATATTTTTGTATTTATATAAAATCATGACGTAAATACACTCGAAAGTGAAATAAAGATTTTCATAAGTATGGTAAATTCACGGGTTGAACTGAATGGTAAAATAAAATAAACTTGTAAGTTTATTAATCTTCCAGTGTTGATAACAAGCAGAGGCTTGATTTATTGTATAAATTTTGGGAAGAAAATTTATGTGTGGAGTAGTTGAAAAGCCATTCCCAGGTGCGCATGTTTAAGTCGCAGGAATGAGGAGATTTTTTTTGAGCATCAATCAAATAGCAGGTTCGATGGCTCAGGTTTATAGAAGGAGTATTGGAACTACACATTTCGTCGTATGAATAACCCGAAGGTTATTTCTTAGAAACCATCAGTTCTTATTTCAACCTTGTTTACGGATTCCATTTAGACTTTGATTTTGCTAGAACCCGGATTTGTCATGATAGTAGTTTATTCTTCTTCAGAGGAAGACCTTTGCCATTGTTGTTGTAATATTGTGTTCTTACACAAATAATAGAATGGGCCACTGCCAATTAAAAATAATTCTTTAACCACGAATAATTTGAAGGATGTTTTCAATCCTAGTGCCATGAACTAAATGAATTCATTATGAAGCTACAATACTTATTTCCGCATTCTGTCGAAGAATTGCAAGTTGTGAAAGTTGCTAAAAATGGCCATGAATATAAATATTTTTTTATAATAATGATTCCAAGTGGAAAATTGAATAGCTGAATGGTTCAACAATTTATTGATCAAGTTGATGATTCAGAAATCATATATTTTGTTAGGAACTTGGAAGTTCATAATCGAGTCACTTCTCGAATGTTTAATGTCAGAAGAACAATTAATTTTTGTTGTGCTTCGCACAGTTCTTCGATGCTATGCTCAAGGTCAAATACTTTTCAGATGTTATTAATATGTGTAAATAATTTGTGTTGATTCAATGATAATAATATTTTTCGACAATATATATTTTTGAAACTGGAAAAATAAGTGAAAGTTAAAATTCTATGAGCATTTATTCTACGAGTGTTAATATTATGTGAAAATTCAAACAGTGAACTACGATATTTCCAGTAGAGTCAATTAAATTTGAACTGGATTTAATCATTAATTATAAATAATTTTGGAACACAGTCTACAAGACTAATAATCAGACTTGTGTTTCCAAGGCTAATTGTGAAATGTGTTTGGAAAAAATTCTGTACATTGTGTAAATAGGAGTGTGGGTCGCCACACGTGAGTGATGCTACTTTGAGCATTTTTGCAGTCAATTTTAAATTCAAAATAAAATGAGATAATTTTACTTGATGTGTTACGCCCAATTGAATCTCCTTCTATCCTTATTGTTGCATTGAGCCAAAAATCAGTAAAGCATTTTTTTCATTTGATGTCGTTTTTGCGATTTGCTTTAACCCATCTGGCGCCCCGGGATATTTTGACTCTCGTGCTGACTGATTCTTGGTAAAATGCATATGTGGTCGTGCGGACTCCGGTCTAAACGGGCACAATACATCCCTACAATTAAGCCATCGACATTAAAAGTAATGAGTTTCTTCCCGAAAATTAAAGTCAATGAGCCCAAGAAACTGTACAAATTGCCTATTTTTTCTATTTACTGTGAGTTCGAATGGGATTCATAACGTTCTGACCGTTCTTTACGGATTCAAAACGGCGATATTGGATGGGGAGGAATAATCGTTGTACTCTTAAGAGTGTAGCACAGCAGCAATCTGGCCACTCTGCATATTCATATCCCGGCTAACTTTCAGGCACATCCAAGGTAGCCTGTTTAAATACTGAATAACAGATTTAACATCACCATTTTAGTCACGTCATTCCATATTCTAGTCCGGTGTCAAATGTACAAAAATAGGCTCCCGTGTGCTCCTTGATTATGCAAGTGTGGAAGTAGTCTCAATCTCTTCGTTTGACCTTGAAGAAACATAATTTCGATGGTGGCACTCTTGAAAATGGTGCGTTTGAATGCTGCGGGCAAAAAACAAAATGGCCGCCATCGCAACACGTTTATCTACTTATATCAGTAACCGTTGGGATTACGGAAAAAAGGTTCAAACAAAAAATGTAGCTACGCATATTCTGCACAGAAAAGGTTATTACAACTTTTTATGTAATATCAACCGTTTCCTCATAAAAAGTACTTTTATCTTTTTTTTAATAAATATGATTATGCCTCAGTATGAGGGTTTTGCAAGCGCATTATTCTTAGGACCAGTTATTAACTATTAAGTTATTATTATATTTCTTGGTTTGAAATTATGGTTTTTGTTTTAGAGTAGAAGATAAGACAGATGGAGCCTGTATTTGATGTTAATTTGAAAAATAAAAGGAAGGCAGACAACATGCTATGCTGTTTCATCTGAAGTGCTCAATCGTCAGAGGAATGGGTTTCACAACCTTCAAATGACTCTTATGAGAAAATTGTCGTGTGTCTAAAAAACGTGCCAAATATAGCGAAGAAAATAGTGAAAACATATTGAAGAAGTTCGGATGTGATTTTAGCGTAGAGACATTGAAACAAAACAATTTGAAGTGGCATCGATCTTGTTACAAAAATGTTACCCACAAAAAAATAATTGATAGGCTTCAGAAAAGATACGAGTGTTTTCAGTCAACGTCTACAGATCAAGAGGCATCTATAGAATGCATTCAACCTACTCCAACAAATGTACTTTCCACGGAGGCTACTATATATACTAGGTCACAAACCGTTGCTTACGAAAAGGACATGTGCTTTTTTTTGTGATCAGGCAGCGGACAGAAAAGAAAAACTAAGGAGAGTTTCAACCGATAAAGCTGGCCAAAACTTGCGCATATCCATTGAACTAACAAATGATAATAAACTCAGACTAAGGTTAAATGAAGCAATAAATATTAATGATGCACATGCAATTGATGTCATGTACCATCGAAAATGTTGGACAAAATATGTCATGAATGTTCTTCAATCTGACAATCAGAGATATGATGGAAATCATCCGCATGAGGAGAGGAGTATTTCGTCAATGGCGTCAGAAGTCGAATTCATCAATATTTTGGAAGAAAAACTGTCAGAAGGTCAAATTTTTGCCATGGATGTTCTTGAAGAAACATATAAGACTATGTGTGCTTCCAATAATATACAGGAATCGTCTATGTCACGTAGGCAGTTGAAGGTATTTATTGAGACGGTGCTATCGGACAAGGGAATTGAATTTTCTCGCCACAGCCAGTGTAACAAACCAGAGCGAGTTCCCATGAAATGTGCCAGAGAGACTTGTTAGCAGAGGCTGAAAGTTATGATGACAAAAAAAATGACAGAACTTAATGTTTTGTTTCAAGCTGCAAACATAATCAGAAATCTTGTATTTAAATCAAAGCTGTGGAATTATGATGGCTCTGTTCCAGAATATCTCAGTGGTATTATTCCAAATGAAATTAATTGCTTATTTAAGTGGTGCATTGGGGGAAAGAAGGGCATTTAATCAGAGAAAAAGGAAAAACATGAAGAAGTTGAAAGGCGAGCTTGTCACATGTCACAAATTATGGTGGCAAATTGTCTCTCTCGCAGGCAAGTTAAAAACAAGCAGTCTACTCAGTTTTATCGTACAAGGGACTTACCACTTCAAACAGCTATCGGTCTGACAATTCATGGGTCAACCCGCAGTAAGTTCCTAGTAAACCTTCTGCATAGTATTGGATGTAGCATAGATTATAGTCGTGTTCTTAAGTTGGAAACACAAATAGCAGCAAGTGTTTTGAAAAGAATTCGTGACAATGACGGAGTTTACATGCGACCAGACATTGTACCAAATAGATTTATACATTGTGCTATGGACAACCTTGACTTTTCTGAAGACACTGCAGATGGTAGGAGAACACTCCATGGGACAGTCATAACTGTGTATCAGGTTATGAAAGATTCTGATGCATTTGTACCACTATCATTAGCTTCACCAAATGAGTGTCGATCAAAATCATTTGACAGTGCTCTGCTAACCGTAATAACATGTACAAATCCACCTAACTGGAAAACCTGCTGCCCCCTTCCTGTGGTTTCAATCACTCATATTAACCACCTGAACATTATTAGTGAGGCCAAACTAGCTGATGCTGTTTGGTTTCTTTTAAGAAACTACATACTGACTACGAACAAGAAGCCTACTACACATTCTCCAACACGGGCTGGCTATAACAGCCTCATTATAGATAAAAGGCCTGTGTCAAGAGTAACCATGCTACCTATGATCCCAGAGTCACCAACCAATCAATCAGTGCAGCTTACTGTGATGAAGAAGTTGGAGAAACTGAATACTTTAGTCCATGATACAAGTTCAGATGTAGAGGCCACGAAGAAAAGGAAGAAGGTAGTTGTCACAGTCGATATGGCTCTTTACAAACCAATAAAACAGCTGGAAATGGCTGTCAATGACTATAAGGGAAAATGGCTTTGGAAGCCTGGTGAGCTGCAGATTATAATTGCTCAGCTCCGAACAATTGGAGAGCTCATTGAAGGTTCTGGTATACCTGAAGTGTGGGTTGAATGTGGATTATATTCTGCTGCAACAATGAAACAAATCCTTGACGGTAAACACATCAGAAGAGCAATTGAAACTCACATAACTACTGCCTCTGCGCTAACTATCTTACGTCTAGAAGAATTTGAGAATGAATATCCAGGACAATTAGACTGTTTGAAGCCTCATCTGCAAGCACTGGTAGATGAACTCACAGCTAGTGAGAACAAAGATCTGGAAAAGGTACATGTCGCAGTAGTTTCTACCATTATAGAAAGAAGACTTGTTGAAGAAATAGAACATTTTTCAGCAACAAGAAAGCTCAAGCATCCTGTTTTCAAACTAGCGTGCACATATATGGATATGGTCCAAGCTATGATGAATTTCATAAGAGCTGTCAGAACATCGGATTGGATGCTGTATTTAGCATCTCTCCACTTGTTTGTTAAATACTTCTTTACATTTAATAGATTGAACTATGCTCGGATGATCACCCTATATATTTCAGAGATGAAAAACCTGGAATCCACAGATCCAGAGATTTGGAAACAATTTATGGAAGGTAATTGGGTTGTGAACAGAAGTAAAGTTCCATTTTGTGCTCTAGGTGCTGATGAAGCTCTGGAACACCAAAATCGAAAACTAAAGGTACATGGGGGCCTGGTTGGTATAACACTTAATGAGAATGCTCGAAATCGATTCTTCCTTGCTAATTGGGAACTAACTAGAATTGCAAGCGAAACCGAAAAACTGATAGATATGACAGCACGAAGTAAACATCATGAAGTGTCTGTTAAACTTCAACAGCGCCAGGATGATAATGTACGTAAACTAAAGGAAGCGTTTCAAAACTCGACAAATCCCTTCCAATGCAAAACTGATGACCTCACTCATATCCTAACTCAGCGAGCCTTTCCACAGGAAATAAAAGTGTATTTAGGCAGTGTTGCGGAAGTTGGTCAATATCTGCATAATATTTTCTTGGATCAACGAGTTCATACTAACAACATTCCGTTCTTGGCTCCTATGAAAAAGAATGTCATTAGAACGTGTAAAACAGCAGCGAAAAAGGTTAAAATTACAATCAAGGACAAAACCATTGCCATAAAGACAGACTTATCTCTTATTTCAAGATTGTTGATAGCTTCCAGAAGCAGACCTGATATAGATTTGAGGCACAATATGAGCAACTACGAATTTTCAGCAATACCGAAGTCGTTGTTTGCAGTTGACGGGAGTATGCACCATTGTCTAGCTAAGTACAAACTTACGGATGCTCTTGAATCAATGCAAGAGATACCAGCCGAAGGAAACGAAGATAATCATGCTTCCACCACACGTGATGTTTTAGAAGAAAATGAAGAGCTACAGGGAAAAGCTGTGATAGTAGATGGCATGGCGCTTCTTCATACCTACCACAAACCTAACACAGTGAAGACATGTAGTGACCTCGGTGTAAGCTTCAGCCAATGGATTGGACAAAAATTCGGCAATTACAGTGAGGTATATTTTGACTCTTACAAAGACAATTCATTGAAGAAAGCGATGCGAGAGATTCGGCAAAAGGGCTCAGTTCCAATGAGGTACAAAATCGGACCAGAAACGAAAATTGGAAGTATACCAATGCACAAATCATTGGCCCATGATAAGACGAAGGACGAACTAACAGAGTTCCTTTCCGATCAGATTCTTCAATTTGGCGTGATAAACAACAGAAGGTTCGTACTTAGTTGGAGGGACAACGCAGCTTCATCACATGGTGATGATATATCCAGTCTTGCAAGTATGCAGGAGGAGGCCGACACAAAGATCATATTATATGCAGCTTATTTAGCACAGAAAGGAATTAAAACTACTCATGAGTTCTCTCCCGATACTGATGTCCTCATTTTAGCACTAAGGCGATATCCTCAACTTTCGAAAAATTTTGCGGTTTTCCTGGGCCATGGCATGAAAAGGTTCCTACAGATAGGTTCAATTTACAGAGCACTCGGACCTCTGAAAGCCTCTGCACTCCCTGGATTACATGCTCTTTCAGGAGCGGATGTAACAGGATCATTTTCTGGCAAAGGAAAAATATAATGGTGGAAAGCTTTTAATTCCGCAAGTGATACCCTGCTAGAAGCTTTAGCTAAATTGGGGACTACACCGTCACTCACTGAAAATATCAGGACTAACTTGGAAGCGTTCATTTGTCAGCTTTATATCCCCAAAACAACACTGACCGACATAGGAGCTGTGCAATGGTTGTTGTTTACACAAAACAATGTCAAGATGAGAATTTTCCTCCAACAAGATCTGCACTGGATCCCGCATTGCTAAGGGCTCATCTTAAGTGTTTTGAGTGGAATCAGGACTTAGATTCAGCATCCCAATAACCCACCACCCTCAGATTTTCAATGGAACAAAGTAGGGGGTGCATACGAGCCTGTTGCTTGTACCAACCCTTGTGCACCAGAGCTTATCTTGGAACTTTGTCGCTGCTCATGCTCCAAAAGACGTTGCTCTTCTCCATGTACATGTCGGTGAAATGGACTCCGGTGCACTGAAATGTACAAGTGCGAAGGTAATCCCGACCGTTGTGACAATATGGCAGAGTGCGAGCTAGAAGATGATGAAGATTTAGGTCTAAGTGAGATTTGCATTGAAAGTGACGATGACTGTAATTATAAATATAATTGTAGGATTGACAAGTTTTATTGCCTCCACTCTGTCTGTATACATCTGTAAACATAGTATTTCTTCCACAGTATTTTCATTAAAGGTTAAAGCTATAGTGGTGCTTTTTATCTTTCAGTTTCCTACGGCACAACATAAGGGAAAGGGGATATTTTTTAATTTATTAGTGTTTAGTGTATTATTTATTATTCGAATTATCTAGTGGCCATGTCAATAATGTCAAGTACGTAAATATGGGCTTGCAAGACCCTCATACTGAGACATATTCATTTTTATTTTCGAAAAATATAAAAGTACTTTTTATGAGGAAACGGTTGATATTACATAAAACGTTGTAATAACCTTTTCTGTGCAGAATATGCGTAGCTACATTTGTTGTTTGAACTTTTTTTCCGTAATCCCAACGGTTACTGATATAAGTAGGTAAACGTGTTGCGATGGCGGCCATTTTGTTTTTTGCCCGCAGCATTCAAACGCACCATTTTCAAGAGTGCCACCATCGAAATTATGTTTCTCCAAGATCAAACGAAGAGATTGAGACTACTTCCACACTTGCATAATCAAGGAGCACACGGATGTACATTTGACACCGGACTATTATACGAGTATGTCTTACATTTAAAAGCTCTAAGTCTATCTATTAAACACGGGTCCAGTTGTAGTATTTCTTGAGCAACCTGCTCATTAAAAGTCAAATAATTTAATCACTTCTCCAAGGTCAACAAAACGAGATTAGTGGTAGTGTTTGGTCAAGATAAACAAAAGATTCCACAGCAAATTAGTATAACTAATTGCGTGTTATTATGCAGCGTTTAACGCAACATTTGCTTTCATGTCACGATCTACAGTTAAATTCAAATAACAGGGGTTTTTCAGTAACGATTCTATCAGCGCTTAGCCTTATTTTTTTTCGAAGCTCAAAGAAAACCTTTTATTGGGAACAAAGGTCCACTCCAATGGTATCCAAATATAGGTTACAGTTTCAGCGTACTAAAAATAATAGGGAATCATATTTTCTTGTCAGATCCTCAATATTCTAATTTGGTGCCTGTGCATTTACGCCATGTGTTTAAATATGAGGGCACGTCATTGACTTATTTACTTCCTTCATCACTCAACTGCAAAATTCTTGTTACCCGACTGGAGCAGAATAGCAGTGGTGAACATGTGTGTACGTAATTCTCACATGCTAGGATACGTTCTATGCGGTCTCTTGCTTTTTCCATTCACGAGGGGTTCTCATGTATCGTGTAATTAATAGCTGCCGGTATTTGTGGCAGTGCGCTCCATTACGAAGCCGGTCACGTCACAACGCCTGTGTCCAGCCCGCAATCACAACCGCTCGCCACTACCAAAACATCAATCGACTGGCTCCTATTATTGTTGCTGTGGAGCAAACATGACTTCAGCAGAAAGCAAGCCAGGCCGAGTAGAGCACTACCCATGCACTTCTGGGTCCACGTTAACATTCACGATACTACGATGTTACATGATGCAATAGTCTGCTTCATTTCAGGTACACATGTTCGCCCGGCTTGTGAGATATATTTCATGAAACTACGATATTGAAATAAGAAGTAGTCTTTTGAATTTCAGTTACACTGCTCTTGGATGTGTGAAAGAGACTACGAAGTTCTCCTACACGAACTATTCATGACTATGTCGTAGGATTTCAATTCGGGTTTACGGACAGGAACTGGGTGCACTCAGTCTCGTTAAGGCAAATACGAAGGAAGATCGACTCCTTGAACATTCTTCGCCATCCTAGAGGTGGTTTCACATATAGCCTATAACCGCTTTGTCCGTTCGCAATTGCCATGATGGATCGAACTTAAGTATGGTAGTATCCAAGGCGATGTATACACTC
The DNA here is from genome assembly GCA_946902985.2 of Meconema thalassinum. Classification (NCBI taxonomy): domain Eukaryota; kingdom Metazoa; phylum Arthropoda; class Insecta; order Orthoptera; family Tettigoniidae; genus Meconema; species Meconema thalassinum. The sequence goes on from OX336389.2 coordinate 655,503,105, forward strand.
ATTAAAATATATTCCTCTCTTGTAATAGAACGAAACTGCAAAACTGCTTCGTCACTAGATCTTCGATGCAGCTTCTGGAAAAGTTTCGAAACAAACCTGCAGATCAAATCTATCAGCCTCTTTTGTTGATTATGATAACTCCTGTTATAATATAGGAACTAGTGAAACATCCTCTGTAAATAGACGTCACTTAAATGCAATACGTTAACTGCAATGCTCGCAATTGCATTAATTAGTATTTTCTAGTCTAGTCTTGTCTATTCTCGTTTCAATGCATTTATTTTCATGTCCATGTATAGAGTAAATTGCAAGGGTTTAAATCTATCTGACATGATTAACAAACCTGCAAGAAAATTCATAGGACTATCTGACAAATTCCAACTTATTTTATGCTATTGCTGCTGGCTGAATCCGTGGTCGACGAGAAAGACAGGCCACGGTGCGGATCTGTGACGTCAGAGGAGTAGTGTTGTAGTCGTCGCTCACCTCGCCGCAATGGTTGCACCGAGGTATTCTCATCTATGCAAGCCGAGTAATTTGTTAGTGTGAAATTAGGGATGCTCAAATATAAAGTTAAATGCTGTGGAAGAAATAAACCCCATCACTAGCTCGAAATTTTAGAACAGTAGAATATTAAGCAGTGTAATAAAACATTGAATGAATATTCTAGTTTATGCAGATATACAAAACTGTACATATTATCCTCTTATCTTTGTTCATCAATAAGTTGTTTCCATATATACCAGTTTACATGTAAGTTTAACTTTAAAAGCAGCTTGAATTTAAAAAAAAAGAAGAAACAACCAAACATTGCATTAGGAGCAAGTAGCCAGTGCTTCATTTATTGCAAGGGATGGGTCATTCGTGCCCCAAAATAATAAAAATAAATATAAGAAATGTCAGCCTACACTCGTGGGTTTAAAAATTTTGCTTTTTCGAGTATGTCCACGATAAGACAATCAACAACACAAATTTAATGCATACTTCAGATACATATGAATTGCTGAGATTATACTTGCTGTACCTCCGTGAGCCTTTTTTCTGACACCAATCTACTACTGTGGCAGGTTTACTTCTTGTGGCAACTACCTTCATGTTGGACATGTTGAACGGTTCTCTCCCCTTCCCAGTTAAGCTTAGGTCAAATTTATGGTTTTATGGGCTCTAGATTATTATAACGCAGTATATTACTACCATTGAAGGACCTTGGAAACATATTCATTGTGAGTTAATTCAGTGGATTGGAATGTCGTGGATATCAGCCCCATTCAATTATGTGTGTATTGTAGTTGTAATAGAGAAAGATGAGGTAGTGGTTTTCAGTTAGCTTTTATTCACAGTTTAATTGGGAAGACACTTCCAGGATGCAAAGAGTGGGATTCAAATCATTCCATCAAGAGCCTTCGCGCGAAGCTTTGAAGACTATTTAAATCATACACCAGGATTCAAATTCTCCTTCGCAAAGCTGGTCACTGGATAAGAAGCCACTTTACTTACCCCTATTCCATGATGGCGAAACTCTTCCATTTATTAAAATTAAAGAATGACCATACTTGCCATTGTAGTTTGGATCTATGCTGGCTACACGTACAGGGTATCTCCCTCCCAATAAGATGTCCAAGATCTCCACCAGATGTCAAACGAGACCATACAAATTATTCAAATGATAGCATTCCTCAACGTTAAATTATATTTTATTATCATTTGTTTCTACCCTGGTGGTCTGGGGATGAAGAGTTTTATAACTTTCCCAGTCCTACCCTCCCCCGAGAAAATATCTTATATTCCTCATCACATCTGTACCCCTGAAAAAGAACATGTTCATCCTAGCAGGTCACATGGAAAATAACAAGCAGTTAACAGTACTACACACTGGGTAAATCAGTTTGAAATGGGTAAATCTAGAGCTTTAACTGAGAATTCTGGAAGTGGTGATTGGTTTGAGGGGCCTGGAGTACATAACTACGCCCATGTCTTCAAGAACACTAGCAAATTTAAATATTCCTCATCCAAGGACACAGTAATGCTTACACGTAATTATGATAAGCACACACAAAATGTATAACTGACATTTATTTTATTTATGACATCTCAAGCACATTAACACATTGCCTGGAAGAATCCTAGGATGTAGAAAATGAAGATTGCAGGTTTCTCCATGATCTTGGAAATATTACTGGCGATGATTCGGATCTCATGTCCTATATCTATTCATATTCTCAAAAGATCCTGCACTACACATAGGGCCTACAGCCATTAATTATACCCTGCTGATAATGCATGATCTCTTCAGGATTTTGATTTTTCTGGCACCGTTTCTCAACCTTAAATACTATTGGGCCCTATTCCTAACTGTAAACACTCTACTGAGTTTTGTGGGTTACAAATTCATCGTTACACACATGCATGAACACAATTTGAGGACTGAACATGTCCAACTTGCTTCCAGCTGCCTTGCTACTGTTTCCTGTTATGATCACTAGAAGCACACTGTTGTATAGGAATGTGGTGTAGACAAATGGGTAAGACTGTAGTATTAATGAAATATTTTCCTTATGCAATACAAAGCCACAATCAATTACAATGGTATCTTGCAGCCTTGGTAACGATAGAGTCTTGTATTAACTCTTGTACTATTTTCATCTCTAATTTATATCAACAAACAAGCCTGCCAACTAGTGTCAATAGTAGTTAATATGGACGGTGATTGGAATTCAAACTTGCATGTGACAAGAACTTAAAACCACCTTTGCATTCAAGTCACATTCACTTTTCACAAACAGTTTTCCTTCAAACATATTGTTTACTGCATATGGAACTTGTCCTTAATATGCTTAATGGTGTAGTGGTTTGTGTTACCGGTTGTCACTCCGAAGGACCGGGCATTAGTTCTGGCTTGAGGTGCTAAAATAGTATTTCCGTAAATTATTAGTAATCCTCACCTCTACTCCTCAATATCCACCCATCAATTTCTTAATTTATGTAGACCTACAGAAGCAACCAGGCAACAAGAATCTCCCTGTGAACAGGGAAGAACTGTAGAGGAGACAATAAGGGGACGCAATGTAACAACATGATCGGAAACACTGAAGCTTGTGAACAGACAAACAGTTGCGAGTAAAACGCGACTACATGAGGGCATGAGACCTAATATTTTCAATTCAGTTGAGTCTAACCTGACAGACTTTGGGCTTGATAAAACCTAACCTTTCCTGAAAGTAATTTCAGGATGTAATGCTCATCAGACCAGCTGAATAAAGGAGGCCTCAAGTTATGTCCTACGTTGCAGGCAATTAGAAAGACAAATACAAAATTATATTAACGATGCAGAACAACATATAAATGGAGAGAAACTTCAGGAAAGTAGCGAGAATAGTCACATTACCAGTGAAATGATTCCTGTAATAGATGTTCAGTCCTCAAAGGACATAAGCCCGCCACTCGTACCCAGATGGATATACCGTATTACTTTTACAACCAAAACTTTGATTAGGAGAACATTATCACTGTTTGCTATGGAGAAGTCCAGCACGGTAGCGCTGAAATCACTGTTTATTATGCTCAAGTCCAGGATTGCCAACCACCACCTATTTGGGGGAGGGAGAGATGGTTTTTGTTTTACACTTAGTGGCCAAAAACATGGGAAGTGTTGTCCCATTAGAAAATGTGCTGTGTATGACTCCTGAACATCGCAGCGGAGCAGAGCAGTCTGTCACAGACACGAGTGTGGTGAATATGGCAACACCTCACGAGTTAACCGACTTTGAACGTGGGATAATCGTCGGCGCAAGGGTCATGGCATTTCCGAGATTACACACAAATTCGGTTTTCTGAGGTCAACAGTGTCAAGGGAGGATCTTCAATATCACAGAGATAATGTTACCGTCTGCGTGAACCGCAGCACAGTGTTTTACAAATGGACATCACGTCGTCTCAGCAGAAATATACGGGGTGATCGAAGGGCTACTGTGAGTCAGATCACCACCCCGTTGAATGTTGGGAGTCAGGGCCCATTTCTACCAGGACTGTAAGGAGGCACCTATACCGCACAGGCTTCACTAGCCGACATTTCTATCATGGGACGACCCTTTCCGTGACTTTGGCCACAAAGTGTATAGTAAGTATGGTTTTACATATAACCTGCCTAGATCTATGGTTTCTTTCAGACAGTGGACCAACCCAGTAGCGACCAATGGTTTTGGCCAGATTGTGGTCTGACCCAGTAGCGACCAATGGTTTCGTCCAGAGAGTGGTCTAACCCAGTAGCGACCAATGGTTTCATCCAGAGAGTGATTGCTAAAATTAACGAGTCTTTACATACTCAAACACACCCCTACCTACTATTTATTGACCTAATATTAACAATTCAATTGTCTCTAATCTGACTGCCTTCACCTGTCATTTAGGGCTTGATAAAACCTAACCTTTTCTGAAAGTAATTTCTGGTTGTCATGCTCATCAGACCAGCTTAAAAATAACGTAGGCCTCAAGTTATGCCCTACGTTGCAGGCAATTAGAAAGACAAACACAAAAATACGTTAACAACGCAGAACGGAACCTCTCGACTGGTCATAAGAAATACACGTAAAGAGAAGTATACCGTATTACTTTTATAACCAAAACACCAGTAATTCCAGCCATTATCATTGTTTGTTATGGAGAAGTCCAGCCAGAATAATCTATTTTCTTCCTGGATATAGTTTAATCATAATCTTGCTACAATATACTGTATTCCAGGAAGGTCAAAAATGTAATTCTGCAATATTTACCACCTGACCTGACCTTTGTAAGTGGTAAATCACATTTTGGTAAAAGGTATTAGCACCGCGGACATGCGGAGGTTAAGGAAGGAGGTGCTCAACGACTTACAACTTCCTTGGGAAGCCATGATGCAGTTCCTGAGACCGACACACTGTTTTGATAGTCCGCCGAGACTAGATGTGTCTTTTGACGAAGACCACGTTTTTTCAGTGCAAGTGCACATTAACGTGTGTGAACATTATTGACGGCCATCGAGCCAAGTGAATCGTAATTATCGATGAAAGTATTATATTTCGGCCCAGTGAGGCCTGTGCTTCGTTATTCTCTGAAGAAAAGTCAATCCCGTGTGAAATCACTATTTTGGATATTTCACCACGTGTAATATAGTACTTGGTGAAAGACCACGCCATGTGAATTGAGCCACGCCAACTTGCAGTAATCTGCTAAAATATTAACGCCGCACTAATTTATTATAGCCTACATAATGGCAGTATTTTCAGAAATCACCAACCGTGCTATGATTGTAAATGTTCTTTGAGTGATGCACGTGATTTTTCAGTGATAAAGTGTGATTTTCCAGTATAGAATCTGTGTGTGTTAGATATCACCAGCATCTCTATAAATTCTGTGGCAGGAAGTGATAAGGCCATTTTTATATATCCTGCGCCTGTAAAGCTGCAGTGAATACCTATTTTTGTAAAGTTTATAATTAATAAAAATCTGTGTAACCATTTATTTCTACGACATAATGTCGAGTGGGACCGACCACTTGTACGTCCGATATCACCTTAAGCACGTGATGTTGATGATAGAGTAAGAAACCCGATGGGAGGGTGACGCCAATGAAGCAACTACCATGAACGAGGAACGTCCAGCAGGAATGTCCAGGACAAATCACATAATGGAGAACGAGATCGACAGACCATGGAAATGGAGGCGTGTAGTGGATAGGCCGAGGTTTAAGACCTCATTCTTGGAGCTTTATAATCCCTTCACAGGAGTGAAGTCGAATTACCCCTCTCATACCAGACGTCGGGAGGTGAACTACGATGTCTTGAGTAACCGTGAGTTCCCGTAAATCCTCTTGTTAAGGTTTGTCCAGGCAGACGCATTAGCTGTAGTTTCTTAGCCGAAACGTTTGATAGTTGACCACTAGGCAGTGTTATGTTAGTTGTAGATACCGTATCTTCATTCTGGTAGCTGGGACAATCTTAGTGAGTCACCCGGTGAGGTGCACATGTACAATTTTATGTATTTCAGTGTCATATCAGCGAGGTTAATGCTGAGATTTTGCTATGTCAGACAGCTGACATCTTCGAGACGAAGATTGAGACATCATAACTTTTTGAACACACTGTAGGATTCAGTAATACCCTCATTTGTGATTTGAGGCAACCGTTTTATTAGCGTATCGGATGACAGTCGAGAGTTACTGTTCAATTTTTGTACTATTTATTTGAGCATTTTTGTGAGTACAATTTACTACTTTAGTTCCGAGGAGGAACGAACCCAAGTCACTGAGGACTTGTTTGGTAATGAAACCTAGACCCTTTGAAGAGAACCGTATAATTTAAAACGACACAATAGAAGTTAGGCGTTGTCAGTTTATTTTATGAGTGCCAGACCTTGTGCACTAAGCTATGTGTTTTTAATAGCAGGAAGTAGCATATTTTGCAATGTCCAAAAAAGTTAACCATGAATTGTATAGTCTTCGATTTAGGTGTGTCTGACTTTATGATACCGTTGTATTATTGAAAAGGGTAGGAAATGAACATGAACACTTGTGTGGAAATGAGAATCAGTTCTATAACATTCTGCAGAACACGGCAGGACTTAAATACGTGTATTCTGGCAGATATTATGTGCACAGTTTTACAACGGAATTGTGGTTAGTCGAGCCACACAGTACGAATGTTGTTATCAGACACGCTAGGTATTTGTGCTGGAGCGCAAACAGGTTATTTCCCATTATTCAATGTGAGACAACTTTATTGATCGACAAAATAGACATTTTGACGTCACGACCATATGGAAATATGTGAAGGTCAAGGGCTTAGAATATTATATAACCTTCGGTGACAGCCTTGAGTGCTGTAAACATCTGGTATTTTTCACCGCAATCTAAATGCAAGAGAGCGCTCATGAATGGAGCCATCTTTTAGCTGGTGAGGGAATGCACCTAGCGAATTATATTAAAGGTTTCTATTATTGTAAATTGACCCAGTTTTTTCCTGTATCAGGTCAGTTAACTCATGTTATTATTGTGTCAGTGGACACATATAGTTGTAAGGCAGGATGGATTAATGTCCCCTGTTTCTTTGGTGTACCGGCGAATGTTTGGAGCCATGAGGCCAGTTCGACCGAGGTGGTAGGTGTGCAAACTGTGTAAGTCACGCTGCGCTATATTGTATTTGAGTACTTTGGTAACTCAAATTGTGTTATTGAATGACCGTTGGAGTCATATTATGAGTATATCTCTGAGGAGATGACCTGTAGCTTGCGACTGGCGTCCTAATTAACCATCTGATTTTTTACATACACCTGAACTATAAATCACTTATCTAATTATTAAAAACGACGTGATTAATTAATTAATTGAGTTCAGCAACTTAAACTTGGAACCTTTGATTGTCTAATATCTTCGACGCCGTGTTTTCTTCATCACATCCTTTGGGAGTGAAATTAGGACAGCTGACACTTCTTTTTTTCGAAGACATGAATCAGTGGAGTCAATAGTCTGTAATTTGTGGAACACGTGATTCTAAGCCATGTAAGACGCAGTGATGATTGCTCGTTGCCAACATAATTGTCACATTCTGTAGATTACGATCGGTAGCAAAGAGCTTTCCTTCCTGTGGAGGAAGGGTTGTGTGCATTGATTCTTTTCCAAGTGCATTTTCCTATGTTGTACCCTTTAGTTGTAAGAGTGTATTTTTTCGATAACATTGCTTGTTGTTTTTTTATAGTCAGTGGTCTACTATCATAGCTTTTGCTTTAATTTGTTTTGGTTGCGACGCGTCTCATCGTTAACATTTTTATTAATGCCAGGATTTAGCTAAGACTTAAATGTAAATGTAAATTTGGTCGTGGTGCCATCCTAACACTAGGATTTTCCTGGCTTTGATGTTAAATGCAACTTATTCCGAATTATTTGCTTGTACCTTGCTTTCGCGTAGATTCTATTTGTGCCACGAGCCTAGTGCTGTTGTTGCTCGTTTTTCTGTAACTATAACCTTCGCGGGGGTACATAATTTAAAGTTAGGGATTTTTGACTCATTTATTGTTACTAGGTTAGCGGATTAGCCAATTTGAAACCCTCCGAAGTAGGATAGGGGTTTCTTATTGAAATAAATCATTCATGAAATTTTACTTCAGTCTGGATCTCTGTTATTGCTAGCTTTATGTTTTGCGGGTGTATTTCTGTGGGCGTCTATGACGTCTTACGTACAAATATGACCCAGATCCCCTGGATCAAGCCTCTCGTGCCGTGCAAGCCCCATACAGAAATGCATCCGATCCCCTCGAGTGTGGGTTCGAAAGAAGGGGTCATTCGAAGTGCCATTCTTTCGGCGATGGTACCAGGATGATCTCCTCTAATGGGCTCAATATCAAAATCTCATTCTAGAACACTGGAATACTGCTCAATATTAACAATTTTTGACGCTGTCTGAGCAGGGTAGGAGGGTTTTCAAAGGCACATGCTGATATGGGGAGCAAAGTAACAATGTGTCAATAAACCTTAATTTCCTTTCACATTCAAGGAACTGCGTATAACTTATGTAGTAGTTTGAACCACTGAGCTGATGGTAGGAACTTAATCTACCTTCGAAATTGTTTCTCTGAAACGTACTCAACAGTATGCAGTCAATTTTATGATGCTGAAAAAGGTATGGGATTAGAAGAAGAAGAAAACTCTCAATCATGTTTATCAATGACTGAAAGGTTTGAGGGCTTAAACTCTCACATTTAGGGACACTTTGTCTCCAATTCTTCAACCACAATGACATTTTCGTCAAAAAATCACTTGTAATATACTGTCAGCCCTAACGGGTTCCCTGAAAACATTGTTGAATCTCTGACGTTCGAATACACTCTCCACATTGACAATATGCCACCAGTTACGAGTTATTGCCAAGAAAGCCGCATTATGTTCACAATTTGCAAAGTTTGTGTCCTTTGATATCATACATTTGAGAGCAGATACATTTCTATCATCAGAAACCTTAAGGGCCAGAGTAACATTTTGCTTTTGGATATTTGAAGGGTATACTATCTTAAAGGAGAGTAAATGCCCATATTTTACTAAGGAGTATTTTATCCTTCTTGTACAGCTCTTCCAAGTGCTTAAAATCTGCAGTAACCATTTTTTCAAAGTCATCGAAGACTGGATACTTCAAGCATCTTTAACCTTTAGCTATCCAGTTGTTGCTCACACACTTCAATATGTGTACCGTGTCAAAAATTATAAACAGCTTCCGTATACCATCAACGGGATGCACAATTGATGGTTGTAAAACACGATTAGGTCTCAGTAATTCGAAAGCCTTCCTATTTACAGCATTATTATCAGACACGAGTGACAAAACAGTATACCCACTGTTCTCGATCTCCCGAACAACATGCAATAACATGCTTTTTAACTGATCAGCTGTTAAATTATGGACAGTTACAATGCTTAAAACATCCTTATATTTGGAGACAACGCTGGATCATGAAGACGTGAGCAGTCTTAGCAGCAGTATCCTTGTCATTCTTACTGACACCAAATATCGTATCACCTGTAAATGTCAACTGGGGTTCAATGTAAGTCTCATCCAAGAGCACATTCTCTAATAGTACTTCTTTCAAGTACTTCTTCTTTAGACTGAGATACTCAATACTTCCATTAATGTCAAGAGTACTCAAATCAAACTTACCGAGCAACTTTTGTAGATTTGCAGCTACATGATGCCCCACAACACAAGTTGGATGCAAAGTTGGACGTTACATTTTATAGAACACACACTACTCTCACACTCTTCACAACAAATTCACAAGTTGACTCAACCGGGGTCACTACTTTGCGTACGTCACAGACAAAGTGGCTGCTCGCACTGGGGAAAGTTTCTTTCGTAGGCCACGGGCTGAATCGTAGTGACGTCACATCTCACTCACTCCGTAATTTCCCTACCCAATAACACATAAATAGTTAACGATTTTGATATGGGAGATTTATCATTCCATTCGACTACCTGGATTTTATTAGATAGCAATAAAATAGGGACTTTTAATGACGGAGGCCATGTTATTTAAAATTGAAAAAGGTAAAGGAATTATTGATAGTCCATATTGTTTTGGAAGTACACTACTACAGGTAACACAGGTTATCAGAAATATTGTACACACACCCAAGTGCACGAGGCTGAATAACCACGATGTCCAAGCCCCTCAAACGATGCTACAGCAACAACAAGTATTTGGATTTGTAAAGAAGAGTTGTAGCGTTATGAGCACATGGAGCCTGTTATAGTTGTGGAATGATGCCGTGAAAAAGTCATGCTGTACTGTACATGTATTTATTACATAGGTTTATATAGAGGCCTGTAAACATGGATTATGTTTTTCTCAAGTTAATAATTGTAAAATTTGATAACCCTAAGGTTAATTTTTGCAATGTTGAAATAGATTGAGAAATATTTGCAACAAATCCAGAAAATGATAGATATTCTAGGGAATCAAATTTTCGGAGGGGAGTTAGTAGTAATTGTTGGGTTTGTGGAAATCAAGTTTTATGAATATTTTACTTGAAAATAGGATTTTTGGTTGTAAAATTAAGTGACGGTTTGAACTTAATCATTGGAAAATGTATTTTTTCTTTCTTGGGATGACAACGACCCACATAGTCAAAGAACTGAGAACTTTTAATTGTTCTTACGTTGATAGTTTACTTTATCAACTCCTAGTTTATTATTATTCAGTAGGACAGCCGAAGGATACTAATTTTGATATCTTTCATTTTATACATTGGTTTTATTTAAGGGCAGGTTGTAAGCTGCTCCGGGTCAAAAAGTGGAATTTTAGATTTTATGTTATTTTGATAGCCGGAAGTCCAATTTATAATGTATATATGCTTATTTGCTGAAAATGTTTGCTAAACGTAATTTATAGGTCATTTAAAGCCACGCCCCACTTGAAGATCTGTTCCCGAGTACTGGCAAATCTTCTCCTCCTCCTCCTTCTTCTTCTCCTCGTCCTTCTCTTTCTCCAGCTCCTCCTCCTTCTCCTGCTTGTTCTTCTCTTTCTCCTACTCCTCCTTCTTATCTTTCTCCCGCTCCTGGTTATCCTCCTTCTCTTTCTCCTTCTCTTCCTTCTTCTCTTTCTCCCGCTCCTTCTTCTTCTCTGTAACCTTTCCTCCTCCTTCTATTTATCCTTCTTTTCCTCCTTATCCTTCTTCTCCTGCTCTTTCTTCTCCTCCTCCTTCCTCTCTTTATCCTTCTCCTCCTCCTTCCCCTGTTCCTCCATCTCCTCCTTCTTCTACTCCTTCTTCCCTTCCTCCTTCTCCCCCTACTTCGTCTCCTCCTGCTTTTCTTCTCTTTCTCCTTCTCCTCCTCTTTCTCCTTCTCCACCTTCTTCTCTTTCTCCTGCTCCTCCTTCTTCTCCTTCTCCTTCTCCTGCTCCTCCTTCTCCTCCTTCTCCTCCTTCTCCTCCTTCTCCTCCTTCTCCTCCTTCTTCTCTTTCTCCTTCTCCTGCCCTCCTTCTCCTCCTTCTCCTTCTACTTCGCTTCCTCTTTCTTCTCTTTCTTTAAAGAAGCTAGGATGTTTAAAAAGAAACCAGAAGAGGGTCAGAGAAGATGAAAACACCCAGATGATTCTGAATATGGCCCATAATCATTAGGATAACACTTATCTTCAAGAGCATCTTTCTTCACTCTTGTTTGTTTCGAGACTAATGTTCCTTTTTCTCAGGAAGCATTAACAATAGCGCTCTGAATTTTTTCAGTAATTCAATATGATCAACTAAAGGATTTTATGATTTCTTGTAATTTTATCATAAATAGAAAAAATAATATTTTATGTTTTCGTAGAGAAATAAGTTGAAAAATTTTACATTTGAAAACAAAAAGTTGCTTATAAACACACACATTTCCAAAAACAACCATTTAAAGATAAAATATAGATCTAAATATCTGTAAGGTTTTGTTTCAATAGGTTAAATACTTAATGAGAAAAAGGAACATGAAGTTGACAAATTTAACATGGCGGAGATTGGGCTTACAAATTCCCCGTAATATATTCCATCCCGGAATTATTTTCTTAAAATTGGTAATGAAAAGGTGTAACTATTTTAATTGATTTAATTTAGATTATTTATTTACCTTCCAGATATGTTCTGAAACCAGTTTTTGGAACCGAATATGTATCTTTCTGAGGTAATAATTCGAGTCTTGTCACAACATTTCTGTTATGTACAACTCAATAAAATGAAACGTGTTTTGTTCGGTCACTCATGTTTACTGTTCAAGCTGACAAAGGTGACTAAATGTTACGCATGGAGTTTCTGTATATGTTCAAACTTGCTGAAATTTACGCATGGTTTTCCTGTGGCACATGAAAACCGACAAACAGTAGAGCACAGCGAAGCTCGTTGTATATCGTTCATGTTATTATACAGGTTGTCACACGACTAAGTTACGAACAACCGAACAGACAGGAACTCGATATGGTTGCGATAAGAGGTTTAGTTACAAGTCTAGACGCATCTTGTATGTGTGTCTACCGCTATTATTCCCGATTGCAACGAGTTAGGGAAAATCTATGTGGCGTTTTTTTAATGGCCGGATGGCCTACCTGAAGCCAACCACATGAGAGAAGTTAATGAGAGATGTAATTAACGTAACTTGGTCTATTAGAAAGTAACGTCCTGGAATTTGTCTGGGGTTGAAAATGGGAAAGCACAGAAAACCGTTTAAAGGACGAACGACGGTGGGGTTCGAACCCACGTCTAGAGAGTTCGCAGATAGCTCTGCCCCATTGCCTACTTCTGTACGTTAGAGAGCGTAGCTACTCCTGTCAGTTTAGGACGCATCTTAAGACAAGAGATAAAACAATTTCATTCATTAGCAGTGATGTGACTATTAGAGACGTGAAACTGATATTTATCGTAGCCGACTATGTGTTACTTGAGGAAGAGTCTTCACTAAATCACTCCAAAACCCTTCCAATTTATGAAATCTTCATACGTTATATATTTGTTTACAGCCTGTATAGGAAATTTGCAGGAAACAAATGGAATAAACAAGATATTCCGTAAGGAACACATGGCCTACTCTTTCCTGAATTTATGGGTATACATATTGTTAAGGGCTGAGCCCTTAGGGCTCAGGACCCTACGACCCTAAAAGGGAGAGGGGACCTACACCACTGGACCTACAATGACACCTTCAAATACTCTACAAAACTACCACATCGACCCCACTACCAAACACCCTCTTCTGCCCCAAAATCCACCCCGACTGGAAACACTATAATTCCAGGACATATCTCTACACAGCAAGCGGCGACCACCTAAGCCTAGGAAGTTAGCCAACAGCTTGCAAAACTCACATAAACATTTACACTCAGGACTATCTTGGGCAGCTACACTGATGCAATTCTGACTAAGCAGCACCAAAACATATAAGAATGGAACCCGGATTGGAAGGATTATTTGTCGCAGCCCTAGGCTCTGTGCATCTAGTTCCAGCTCCGACGCATCGTCATCACCAGGTGAGAGTGTGCTCAGATCTCCTTATACTCCTTCATTCACACCTACACTCACATTATAATTGTATTAAACTGTGTTACACCGACCCTCACTAAAAGGGTCACTACATCTTACAATTACTGATCAAATAAATACTTGATCAGTAAACTACGCTCTGTACATCATTTCACATTGACTTTACACCTGTACGCCCAACCTGTTCTCTCCTAATTGTCCCTGACCGTGAATACTAGGAAGTGCAACGCCAGGTATTCCATTGTGCTCACAGGGTAGTAAGCCAGCCAGCGGCCGAACTGCCGACTCCGCAAACAGGCTCGCTCCTACTCGCTCATACTTGATCGCTACTCTTAATTAATAGCTCCCCCATAATCGCACATCCCTTGGTAAGTAATTGCACCCCCATAGATTTGCACCCCCATTTCATTACATCCTTTTACAAACACCTACACTTGCAGTTTCCCTCAATTACGTGGAAACTTGCACTCTTTTGGAAACCACCCCTAAATTGGACATCAACACACTCTGGTTCGTCCCATCCCCTAACACCGGGACAGAACAATATTACACGCTTTTCTTACCAAGGAGTATGATTGAACGTTTTTGTGATGTAGGTTCAATGTTCACCCAATATAAGACTCTCCGTTTACTAAGTTTCGTCATAATTCCACTTACGAATCCAAACGAATTGATTGCAACACAAGAAAAGTACGCCCATCCATCGTCTGGAATGTATAGAATCGTCTATATTGCGCCTTCTGCAGCTAGAACCTATTATGTGAGACTACATATTTGCTGCGTTTCGTCATTGTAACTGTAATATATAGAGCAATGTTGATATAAATTGACTTGTATGTTCAAGATGGCGGGTGCGTGCTATATTCAGTTTGACAATCTTATAAGTAATGTAAGCTGTTTCTGTTATCTGTTTGTCTTCTGTTACAGAAGTTCCGCGTTAATTACGCAAATGGATCATGACTTATTGATTTCAAAGCATTAATAGTATGTTCTATCACCATCTTGTTTAGGCTGTATGGTGGGGCTGTTCTTTTGTCTTTGGCTTACAAAACTAATATACGGTTCTACAGTACATTAATGCTAATTTGAGATATTGTATCTCAAACGAAAGTTTGATGCTTTTCAGTCGGTCAACACGATTGTGGAGAAAGTGAACTATAGCTCGTCCGAGCAATCGACTTCCTGTAGAAAAACTGACAGTGTTTTGATTTACATAGTTTGGTGTTTGTTATCTTTGAGTGTAATATCTTTTGTTGTTGTCTTTAGATGCGATGTTGAGTTGTGTTAATAAAATAGTGATTACCGTATATTAAAATGATTTGGTATGGTATATAACTGGCGACCGATTCAGGATTACTGGCAATTTCAACATCAAATAAATCAGAACAACGATGACCGAACGTCGAGTATTACGCGGCGTATTTACACGTGAAGTGTATAAGCTTGAAGAACTGTTGGCGCTTGCTGATTGTGACCACGTGGAGATTCGTAGCAAATATGCTTCACTTGTGGAACGCTACGAGAAGTTTAAACGTATGGATGATGAAGTATACAATGAGCAGCTGCAAAAGGATGACCTTGAAGACATCGTGCTTGAAACAGAGATTAACAATTGCAGTGAGTACGACCTGAAATATTTTAAGGTTAGGGAAAAAGTGCAGGCCTTACAAGTTGGAGATCAAGCCGTTTCTGAAGCTAATACGAGTAACTGTTCATATACTTCTAATCAGAGACTACTAAGACTACCAAAACTAGAACTGAAAAAAATTGATGGAAACGAGAAGTGCTGGATTTGGTTTTGGGTGCAATTTACTAAAATACATGAAGATAGCAGCCTTAAAGATGAAGACAAATTTGTTTATTTGATTCAGAGTATGGAACCTGGTTCGTGTGCTCAGAAGTTGGTAGAAAACTTTCCTCCTCCAAAGGAAAACTACAAAAAGGCTATAGAATTGATGAAGTCTAGGTATGGGAAGGATGAGTTACTCATTGAGTAACTATGTTAGGGAACTTTTATCCTTGGTTTTAAAGAAGGATAGTTTAAGATCCATAGCCCAACTGTATGACAGTCTCGAGGGGCAGTTGAGAGCACTTGATTCCTTGGGAGTAACAAAGGAGAAATACGCTGAAATGTTATTTCCACTAGTAGAGAGTGCCCTACCAGAGGTTATGTTTAGAACTTGGGACAGGTATCGTGTATCAGAGGAAACGTCTACCAAGGAACCTGACTGTTGCTTGATTGAATTGTTAGCCTTCTTAAAGACTGAGGTAGGAGGTGAAGAACGGCTTAAGCTAAGGCATAGTTTTTTTGAAGTTAATGAGAGGACGGATCGAGCTAAGCAAGACGATAGGACCAAGATTAAGAATAGGGACGTACCTTCAGCGGCTTCTTTGATTTCAATAGAAGATGTTTCAGTTAGTAAGGGAAATATAAATAACAAAGATATGGCTTGTATATTCTGTGGCAGAACCTCACATCTTTCTCAAGACTGTGCTGTAGCTATTGACTATTCTCTAGAAGAACGCCAAGGAACGTTAAAGAAAAAGGGATCTTGTTTTGGGTGTCTACGGCCGGAACATGTCAGTGTTAAGTGCAAATATTTGTGAAGTGCCCATTGTGCAAAGGGAAACATTACGCTTTGATGTGTGCATAGAAGCCTCAGATGAACCAAAAGGTGATTCGGTTCCAAAAACAGTTAGCATGATGGCAGGTAGCAATAAAGGACATGTGACCTATCTGCGGACTTAAGTTGCTAGAGTAGTTGTTGGTGGATCCACGCACAGAGTAAAAGTTCTGTGTGATAGTGGATCGCAGAGAAGCTACATAAAGAAGTCTTGTGCTAAGAAATTAGAGTTGGAACAAACTGGAAAGGTAACACTAAGTCAATAATTATTTGGAGGTAGGAAAACAGCACCTGTTTGTTTTGAGTCCTACCAAATAACTTGGCTGGGTATGAACGAGGAAAACAGATGTGAGTATATTATGAATATCTATGACTTTAGTCATTATTCTAGATTTTCCCGTATTGATTATGATATATTACACCAATATCCACTTTACAATACAAAAATGTCTATGACTTAAGTCATAGATATTCTACAGATGTGAGGTTGCAGTGTTAGGCTCTGATAGTATCTGTGGAGGTGCTCCCCAAGTTGATGCTGACTTGTTTAATTTACTGAGGGACAAGGGAGTTGAACTTAGTGATGTTGGCCAAGATAATGGTGGCAACAGTACTGACATACAGGTATTGTTAGGAGCCGACGTGTGGGCTCAGATAATCACGCCAGACTTTGTACATGTAAACAAGAGTCTAGTGGCAGTGAGAACTTGTTTAGGGTGGATACTAATTATGGGCTCTTCTGAGATCACCTCAACTACTGCCTCGTCTTACACTCAATCAAAAAGAGTGGCAGATTTGTGGGAAATTGAGACTTTGGGTACAAAAGATCCTGGCGAACAGATAAAAAAGGAATAAAGGGAACAACAAGTTCAGATGTTCTTCGATAGGACTGTGAAGAGAGAAGAGGAATCTGGGCGCTACATTGTCAAACTACCCTGGATTGATGGTTGTACTTCTCTGGAAACAAATCGTGAAATTTCCCAGAAACGATTATTGAACACTTCAAGAAAGTTTCGAGGGATGCAGTAATTTCAGGATTATGATGAGGTGTTACAGGGATGGGTAAACAAAGGAATTATCGAAGGTGTTGAAAACGAGGTTTTGAATGGACCTACACATTATTTGCTTCATAGAGCTGTGCTGAAAAATGGTGGCACTACAAAGATAAGGCCGGTGTTCGATGCTTCCAACAAAGACAGAAATGGTCATTCCTTGAATGATTGCCTGGAGCCTGGAGCCTGGACCCAAACTCATCGACCTTGTTCCATCAATGCTGACCAATTTTCGAACCTATCCTATAGGTCTAATAGCTGATATAGAGAAGGCATTCCTGCAGATTATAATTGGTCATAAAGACAGGGATATGCTTCGTTTTCTCTGGTGGGATAATGATAAGATCACCACTTTTCGACTTTGCAGGGTGGGTTTTGGTGTTTGTTTCAGTCCCTTCCTATTGGTTTCCGTACTGAACAACCTTCTGGAAGAACCCCCAACTCATTTGAAGGAAGTAGCTACAAAAATGAAACCTGCATTTTATGTGAACAACTGTCTTACTGGAGTTGCTTCAAAGGAAGAAATTGGACCCTTTATTGCAAAGGCACAAGAATTGATGTTATCCGCAGGTTTCAATTTGAGGGGATGGGTGAATTCCTTTGATTGTGGTGTTGGTAAAACTGAGAATGTCTTAGGACTTCGTTGGTATTGCGACGTAGATGAACTTGGATGTAACTTCAGCCCGACTACAGGTATAGTAACCCGAAGAGTGGTACTATCCAGCGTGCAAAAAAATATTTGATCCGATTGAATTTTCGGCCCCAGTAACTCTGATTCCCAAGCTCATTCTACAGAAGACATGGCAGAAAAGTATAGGATGGGATGAGGTTTTACCAGGAGACATTTGTGAGGAATTCTGTCGATGGACTCAGCAGTTGCAATACCTACATGACTGTCGGATACCTAGAAGGATTTTCCTGAACAACAACAGCACTTTACATGTATTTGTCGACGCTAGCAAAAGAGCGTTTGGTTGTTGCATATTTCTGAGATCAGAAGACGAAAGTAAGGTCAAACTGAGTCTTCTGATGGCTGAATCTAGCGTGGCTCAAAGAACTAACACTACCCTGCCTTGAACTGTTGGGAGCGCTCCTTGGAGTTAGAATGTCTCGGTTGAGTCGTCGATGCTTACACCGGAATGACATACACACAGTGTTTTGGTCCGACTCAACACTAGTCTTGGCTTGGATTGCTAATAAAGGGCTTTGGTCGGTGTTTGTAGAGAATCGGGTACAGGAAATTCATGAGTACAGTAAGGCTAGTTCATGGAGACACATACCGGGCAGCCTCAATCCAGCAGATCTCCTGTTTAGAGGGTGTTCACCAACACAACTTTGGAGATCCAGATGGTGGGAGGGTCCGCCTTGGCTTAAATGTAACGAAGAAGAATGGGTATTTAATCGTCCTGAGCCATTGTTGGAAGAAGTCAACAGGGAAAGGAGGAAAGCAGTTGTAGCTGCTAAGAACACTGTTGTGGAAACGATTTTACTGCAATTAAGTTCACGATCCTCTGGATACATTAAAATCGTTAGGACCATAGCTTGGATTTTGAGATTGAAACAAAGGAATCGTGGAGGCCACGTATCTACGAAAATTGATAGCGAAGAGTTTCGTAATGCTGAGAAGAAACTGTACTTCCTTATCCAGAATGAAACGCTTTATGAGAAAGAGAGAAAGGAACAATTGAAGAATCTGGAGGTGTTCACGGACGATTATGGAATTCTACGCATGAAGTCAAGAGTCATCGATTCTGACGACACTCCTGAGTATACCTATCCAGTTGAACTTCCATCAAAACATGTGATGGTTGAAAAAATGATTGAACAATTTCATCGATTCAATAACCATGCTGGGACGCACACACTACTTGTTTTGTTGTGCCAAAGGCTTTGGATAATTAGAGGAAGTAGGACGGTGGCAGCAGTTGTTCGGAAATGCGTGATCTGTCGTCGTAACTCTGCTAAGGGTTTTGAGGTACCTTTTCCTCCGTTGCCACAGGATCGAATGAAGGCATCGAGTGTTTTCCAGATCACGGGCACAGACTTGGCCGGCCCTATGTTTCTACGAGGATGAGAAAAGGGATGGATTGTGATATCCACTTGTGCGGTTTATCGGGCTGAACATCTGGAATTGATCACTTCACTTAGTACAGTAGCATATATCCAAGCACTACGCCGATTTGTGGCAAGGAGAGGAAGAGTGAATACCATGTATTCAGACAATGGGACGAATTTCACAGGACTTCGCAGAACCATGGAGCAATTGGATTGGACTGAAAGAGAGAGGACGTGCAGCCTTCTGAAGATTAAATGGAAGCTGAAACATTCCACTGCAGCCTGGTGGGGAGTATTCTGGGAAAGTTTGATAAGAATTCTAAAGGTTTTGCTTCGTCGTAATTTGGGTAAAGCTTGCCTAAATTATGAGGAGGATTGTGAGAACCTGATGAACAACCGACCTTTGACTTATCTTTCTGAAGAAGATGAACTCAAGCCACTCAGACCCTCCATGTTCCTACAGAGCCTAGAGGGTAATGATGTAACCGACTTAGAACAAATTCAGTCCACCAGTTTAAACGACAGACGGCGTTATCTACAAGCTATTCGGGAGAGCTTAAGAAATCGCTTCAAAAAATAATACCGGTACTTGGGATTTCTCCGATCACGGAGCAAAAAGCAACAGGGATCCATACTAGTAGGCGACATAATACTACTGGATAGTGACAACAAGAAACGGATCAACTGGCCCTTAGGAAGAGTGGTGGAGCTGTTACCTGGAAGAGACAATGTGACTCGTCTGGTTAGACAGCAACTGGCATCCTACTTCGTCCAGTACAGCGACTTTATTCGTTAGAGGTAAACTGTCTTAACAAAGGAGATTTTATCAACTATTATATTGGAATGTTTACTTCAGTTTATGAGTGTGTGTTGCAAAACTACCTTTTGCAAAGTGTGAGCATGTGGAGAAAGTTAACTAAAGCTCGTTCGAGCAATCGACTTCCTGTAGAAAAATAGACAGTGTTTTGGTTTACATAGTTTGGTGTTTGTTATCTTTGAGTGTAATATATTTTGTTGTTGTCTTTGGATGCGATGTTGAATTGTATTAATACAATAGTGACTACCGTATATTAAAATGATTTGGTATGGTATAACGATTGTACCCATATGAGATGGGTGATTCCCTAATCCTGAAAAAAATTACATGAGATTAATAAATACACTTGGATCACCAGTTTCGATCGTCAAGCGATCATCATCAGATCCATTACACTTAGGCTACAAAATTTTTATGTCGGAAAGTATGGGTGAAAATATTTTCAATATGTACACTTCTTTAGTTGCGGTATTAGTTGAGATAATTCAACTCGTCAATATTTGTTAGTTATAGTCTATGTGATGTTTTGTTGGCTGGCAGTTGTCAGTCAAAGTGAAAGGTCGTGTTTTCCCGTGCTTGCAGGTGTGTTGAAATGGGTTGTTCTCTGGCGGCTTATCGCGCGAGGATCGGACTGTGGTATGCGAAGGGTAGCCATGATCTCCGGTGTTTGTGTGTGCATACGGGACCTATAGTAAGGCCACCATAACTTCCGACTTGACGTTTCAGTGTTAGGCTAGAGTTTCGTTCACTAAACCGCGACATCACGAACAAAACTCAATATATCGTGATCTATCGATTTGAATGGATGCCTGTGATTGTCTAGTTAAAGTTATTTTCCTTCTGACCGCTAGATAACACTAGGCTAACAGTGAAACGTCAAGTCGGAAGTTATGATGGCTTTACTATAGTAACCTGTGGTTTATAGCCCTAGTGATAGCTGCGTTGTTAGTTATTGGTGGAGTGGAAGTGAATCCTGGCCTTGTTACTCCAAATGTGAATCAGGCTAATGATCCAGTGGCAGCATGAAAGTGTTCTACGTGCAACAAAACATTGAAGAACGGTATTGAGTGTGGACTATGTGAGAATTGGTTTCACTTCTGCTGTATTAAGGACAAGAAGGAGGATTGTGATGTCGGGAATTAGTTTTGCAAAGTATGTGATACGCTAGACTGTTTGAGGGTGCAAATCAAAGCAAGGGATCAAATAATACTGGAACTTAGAACAAAGCTTCGTGAACCAGAAGGAACGGTGAAGGATGTGACTGAACGGCTTTCTACTGGGATCAGTTTGAAAGAGGGCGAGCAGGAGCAAACTGGTGACAATGACGTGCACATAATGGATGATTCGATGATTAAGTGGAATGGGGATATATCGAGGAAAACGGGCAACAAAGTGATGTGCTATCCTGGAATACAAATTGACCAGCTCACCCATCAAGTTGATGAAGTGCCAATGGAAGATTGTGACACTGTTAAAGTATTGCTTCTCCATGTTGGGACCAACGACTTAAGAATAGGGCTACAGCTGATTATATTATGGGCCAGCTTTACGAGTTAGGTACGAAAGACAGAGATAAGTTTAGGAACGCGAAAATTGTGTTGGGTGGCATTGTGCGGCGGGGTGATGTCCCACTATGCCGAGCTAATGCCGTTAATGCTAGCATGGACTGGGTGTGCGCTAACGGGGACTAGTTTATTTGGACGCTGACTGCTGGATCGGGGACCGTGACTTCGCTAGAGATGGGCTACATTTGAATCGACGAGGTGCCTACAACCTGGAAAATCTGCACGAGAGGGTCATAGAATCCTGCCGGCATTCGTGAGGAGCAGTTGGACCGGAGGAAGGCTGCCATCACGAGCCCAGAAGCGATTGCAGAAACTTAGAAACGGAGGTAAGACTCTAAGATTGCTGCAGGTTAATTGTCAGAGTATAGGGAATAAAATAACAGAATTTTGGAATCTAGTAGAGGCATATTCACCGGACGTTGTCATAGCTACTGAATCATCGTTGCATGAGGATGTAAATAGTAATGGTATAATTCAGGGTACCTACGTAATGTACAGAAGAGACCGAGGTATGAGAGGTGGTGGTTTATTTATTTGTGTTCGTAGGGACATCGTAAGTTGCATAAAAGGGACTAATATGGATCATGGGCTGTTATGTGTAGAAATCTTGGATGAAGCAAAGTTGAGCTCTCTTCATTTGATAGGTGCGTATCGAGCACCGAAGGACAACTTCTCGCTACTGGATAGTCTTTATGACATCACTTGTAGGGGTAAATCTATGGAAAAGAAAGTTATAATTGCCGGGGATTTAAATCTTCCAAGTGTGAACTGATCCAGTGATTCAACTAGCGGCAGCCAAGCTTAACTTGCAGCAAACAAGCTAGTTAGGGAGGTTCACCCAGGTGGTTGATTTCCCCACGAGAGGGAATAATACTTTAGATGTTTTTTAGTACGACCTGTGGCGCTGTATATTAGTTGTATGAAAGTTGTTGGAATTAGTGACCACTCCGGTTCTGAACTAAATATTAGACACAGTGACACTCCAATGCTTCATTCCGTCGAAGCAGTTAAATATTTCAGTACAGCAGAGCGGGTCAGAGAAAATTTCAGGATTACATGAATGAGTCATTTGTAAGTTGGGCGTCGGAGGGGTGTCGTATAAATATATTGTGGAATTTTTTTCTAAATATCGTAGATCGTGCAATTCCGAAATTTGTGCCGTTGAAATTACTGAAGCAAAACCCAGATCCGGAATATTACGCAAGGGAAACCAGGGGACTCAAAAGGAAATTAAGGAAAGCTTATAACAAACTACACTATAGTTACGAGCATATTCTAAAGTTTAAATTATTATCGAAAGAGCTAGTCCTCAAAACGATAGCTGCTCACGGTAATTACATGCAAAACTTTATTGGGGGAGGGGGTGATGGGTGGGAAAAAATGTGCAGTTACGTTAGAAGGCGGTATGGAAATTCCAATGATTTGTCTATGATAATGTCCGGAGATGGTGAATTAATTACTGAGAATTAGGCAATTGCTAATGAATTTAATACATGGTATGGTAGTGTGTTTAATGAATTTAATAGCTGTGTGTTGTACCTTAGCTATGATCCTGATAGCCCACCTTTCCGAATAAACCAATCGTTGATTCTTGCAAGAATTAAAAAGCTGCGTAAAAATGTATCGAAAGGCCCATACAATATTTGTGGAGATGTGCTAAAACTGGGCGGTACAGCCATTGGGCGATACTTGGGGGTGCTGTTTAATGTATCAATTAATACCACACAAATACCCGAAGACTGGAAAAAGGCTACACTAGTTCCAATATTCAAGGGAAGGAACAGATTGGTAATGGGAAACTATAGGTCTGTTAGCCTCACATCCATCATATGTAAACTGATGGAGGACCTTATTTCTGATTACTTAAGGGAACAGTGGGGAAAGTTATCATGGATTAATGGGAGGCAACACGAATTTAGACAAGGGTACCGGTACTCATGTGAGAACCAAATGTTATCACTCTTTCAGGATATTAATGACTCGCTTGACAGAGGGTTTGAAGTTGACGCTGCAATTATAGATTTTGCAAAGGCATTTGATGACGTCCCACATGACATACTACTCCGTAAATTAGCGGCAACGAAGATTGATAAAAGAGGAATTTTATGGATGCAAGAGTTCTTGACTAGTCACTCGCAAAAGGTTAAAATAGTTAATGTATTCTCGGAGGACATTTTGATAACGGCAGGTGTCCCTCAGGGTAGTGTGATTGGACCCTGTTATTTCTGGCACTTATTAACGACCTACCGAATGGGATTCAAAGTGACTGCCGATTGTTTGCGGATATTTGTGTAATATACCGAAAAATTCAAACATCAAAAGACAACGCTCAAATACAAACTGACCTCAACCTAGTTCATAAATGGGCGGTTCACAACAAAATGAAGATAAATACGAGTAAATGTAGTCTCATGAGAATAGGGAGAGGGCGAAGGCATGATTTTCAATATAATACCGGCTCGGAAATTATTGTAAAAGAAGACTTGTGCTAATAGACCTACTTGGGCATCCAGGTAAGGAATGATATGAAATGGAGTACTCATGTAGGTTGTGTCGTCTCCAAAGCGTACGAATCACTTCATTTTGTAATGCGGGTATTAAAAGGCAGTAGCTCTACCGCAAAAAATAGGATATTTGACCCAGGTGAGGCCAATCTTGAAATACGGCTCGGAGGTTTCTGACCCATATCAGGTAGGGCTCATCAATGAGCTAGAGATGGTACAAAGGTAGGCTGCTAAGTTTGTGCTTAACGATTTAAATCCTAGAAGTAGTGTAACTCGAATGATTGAAAAACTAGGGTGGGAATCTCTGGTAGATAGAAGGATGAAATCCAGACTATACGCTATGTTTAACACTTACACTAATCGGCCAGCATGGGGAGAACTAAGCAAACATCTGGGAAATCCCACCTATTTGAGCAGGGCAGATCATCCACATAAAGTCAAGGTCCGACCACAGCGTACAAATTATGGGTAATATTCTTTCATTAACTGTGGTATTGATAGTTGGAACTCATTACCTGCCTCAGTCTTAGAGCCTTTCCCTAAACATATTGATGTGTTTAAGAGATGATTGAAATTTTGTGTAAATAATACGATGTAATTACTATAGTTCCTAATTTGCGAATTGTGTATATTGTGTTTGATGTTATTGTTGGTGATTTTCTGTATTTGTACAAATTACCACCGGGGAATTGCCCCCATTTGCAAATATTATATAATAATAATATTACTGAATGTGGTGATTGACCTCCAAACTTGCTTGTTTAGAGTGAATATGTGATTGTAGTTAAATGGTCAATTCAGGTTGTATTGTACAGGCTACTTATCTGGTTGAGTCTTGCGTGTCCTGGTGAGAGCAGTTGTCTTCGTCACTATCTACACTCAACTGGGGAAGGTTCAAGCGGGCCAGGGTCTCTTATATACCTGGGTATGTCCCCTCTCGAATAGGCCTACCTGAGTTTCTGTGTTCTTCGTACAAGTGGGACTGTATGTGGCCAAGTCTAGTCTCCCTAATGTGGTGTATGTTACTGTATTCAGGGTAATCATCAACTATTAAAGACCTGGTTTCAATTCTCGCCACGCATAAGCTAATAGCCATATAAATTCTGCCCGGTCTAAAGAGAATGTCCCGGCACTTTTAATACTGCCGTTGACAATCGAAACTGGTTATCCAAGTGTATTTCTTAATCTCATGTAAATATTTTTCAGGATTAGGGAATAACCCATCTCATTTGGGTACATTCGTGTTGGCCGACTGAAAAGCTTTCGTTTAATAAGGCAACATTGCAAATGGCTTCAAACACCATAATTGTATCTGAAAAATATATAAATTTATTTGTTTGTATATTTTATAATTTCAAGATGTCCGCTTAGAGCTATGTTCAGTGTGATTTTACTATCAATAATGCAGCGAGGCTTTTTTTTTATAGTACTCCCCTCTCAATAAATTTCACGTTAATTGTGCTATTATATCGTGTGTTTATGACATCATGTATGAAGAATACGCTAAGCCATCATCATGAACGTATGACGTCACTGTTCTTTTGACTTGGTCATAGGAAGCCACTTGCAAGGATTTATATCACTGCTAATTTTCGTTGTATTATGCTAAAAGTACTTTGAGTTATTCGTTATCATAGTCTATATCGCCAGACTCAGAAATGAAGATTGTTGTAGCGAATGTTATACCAGCGTAATATAATTTACTTAATCTTTAATCAGCTGCACATCTATATAGAAGGCCCAATCAGAAAGAATAACCCCGAATGCTCCTCAGGACTTGCTCACCTGATGAGTTAAAACTGAGCAATTCCCTACAAAGCAGGAGGCCATAGCCCTTATGGGATTTGTAAGGCTATTTATATTATTATATATTATTATATTATATTTAAAGGTGGCCGCCGGGCGTTGTATTCAGTGTGTTAATTTTATGGTCTATTTCAGCAAGGTGTCTTATACGATGGTACTTATTTCTTACTATGATTCGCTTTGATTGCCGAATTACATTCTGAATAATCACTATAATGTATTAATATTACGCCTGGGCACCATCTTGAAAATTAAAAGTTACTGTTACTTTATATTGGGCATATGATATGCCATGTAGGTTTCTACCTAATGACTAATTTTCGTTATGGTAATTCTTAAACATAATGCTATTTTTTTTTCAATGTTTGAATTGTCAGGATTGTCAATGTGCGCTATATTCAGTTTGAGAACCGTATCACTAACAGTACTAAAACTTCTTATATAGTACTCCTCTGCTACCACCAGGGGCGTATATAGAATTTTATTTCGAGGGGTGCCCAGCCGGGGGTTAAGGGGCATGGTATAGGCCCCAAAGAATAGGGGCCCGGGGTTTTCCCCGGGAAATGTTTGTATAATTTGATGCAGAATGATGCGTTTTAAGGATATCTGGCATCACATTTTCAAACAATTTGTTGTGATGTTTCATGTTTGATTAATGTCAAACACAACTAAGACCAGGGCATTTTTCAGGAGAAACGTGGGGGTATGCGTACCCCTTAAACATTTGAAAACTGTTTAAGAAAAAATATCGGTACATTTGTATCTAGTCCGGCAAATATAACTTCCGACTTGATAGTTCATCGATCAGCTGGCATCAACGCGCTGGAGGAGATTTCGAGTAATCCTCAATTTAAATCGATCTATCGAATCAGTTTCTTTTGGTCGTCAATTCGGCACCCAGCAGCATGAACGAAACAATTAGGCCATATTATTTTCAGCTCGATAAAAGCTTTGTATAATTGCTGCCTTATTCGAAGAAATTTACATATTTAGGCAAAAATAAGTAACATACCTGTACTCGTAACAACCGTGAAAAGGAAGTTCTGTTCTTATAAGCAAGCAGGCTAGTCTAGGTGAGGTAGGTTGTTAGTTTGTGTGTGTGGTTAGTGTTGAAGGATGAAGAAAATAGCGAACTATTTTACAGGCATCGAAAAAGCTGAAAGCTAATGAATTAATGAGTTAATAAATTAACCCAATGCAACCTTTCATTTAACATGTCAGCACATAAAGTAATAACCGGACTCTACAAATTTGTCGACTACAACTGAATGTGAGAGTACCCCTTAAATTTTGTTTAGAAATAAAGCACTGACTAAGACCATTTTATGTTACTTTTTATGAATACAATCATCTTGCTCCCTTGATAAAGTTTACATGGAAAGAATTAACATTACTGTTTTGATTTACAACTTGCGCTATAATATAAAGTCATGGTTTCTTGAAGCATTGCCAAATCAGTTTATAACTTCATCGTCAGAGAGATCAATGTCTCTGTGAATAGATAACAATACTAGGCCGTTGAGTCTGTTTTCAGAAGTAGAATTTCTTAAGTATATTTTCAACCAACTCAAACTCCGTTTGGCAGTACCGGTATCTACAGAGAGTGGCAAATTTGCCAAAAGTTTGATAAGGGTGTAAATGTTACCGTAGGGAAAAAAACTTTTGTCACATGGTTCAAGGACACTTGTTGCTGTTCTTGGTAGGTTCATAAGAGCGAAGGCACTGGAGAGTAAAAAGAGGTTATTTATTTATTTATTTATTTATTTATTTATTGTATGGCTTTTAGTGCCAAGAGTGTCCAAGGACATGTTCGGCTCGCCTGAGTCTATAGCTGCTTCCGGCGGACACCCTTAGGGTGAGCTATAAGTTCAGTTCAATTTCAAGTAGTTCCAATGTTCGCTACCAGATATCAATGATACCTAGTGGTGAACGTTGGAACTTTGATAGAGCGTTCCGACGAAATCTAACCTAACAGTTAACCTTCACACATGTTTAGTCTGTGGAAGGATCTTTTACATGCAATACATCTATGACATGGGACCGCCACGCCGGCTTTACTTCCCCTCCGAAGGAAGGCATACTGAAGGATTTTTAACGCTCTTAAAAAATCCGACGACTTCGGCCGGGTTTGAACCCGCTATCTTGGGCACAGCAGTTCAGCATGCTACCAACTACGCTATCGAAGCCGCTATAAGAGGTTATGTTGTTACACATAAGATCAGGGCAAACTGATTGCCACACTGTTTACATCGCTCTAACGTCGCCTTGCTTTGCAACGTTGCCATACGTCGCTTAGTAGCAATAGTACATGATAAGCACCAGTATATTAGTGTTTAATGTTTTAATTCATAAACTAATAATTATAGGATATGTGACAAAAAATTCGGGTGCCGGAGGGGGGGGGGGGGGTTGGCCCCCCTTATATACGCCCCTGGCTACCACGTTTCGCCTTAATTGTGCAATAATATCCAGAGTTATTAATTTGCATACTTTTGTTAGTTATTTTGTTAGTAATTGCTTTTTTTAGAGGCGGAATAACCAGGTCAACTGCCCCTTTGTCTACTTTAATAGTTCACCTAGCCGCCATCTTAAATCTATTGAGTCTGTGTTCATTCGCTTCGGGCATACGAAGTGACTTATAAGGTTCTATGTTATAATTAAATTTCGTTATTTCTCTGGGATATAGAATGAAAATTAATATTAGAAATTTTATGATGGCTACTGTGTGCAACATTCATGGTGATAACCTGATGACTAACGCAAGTGAGAGCTCTTATATCATTAATTACCCAATATCATTCGGTGTTGTTGATTTTAATGTTCTAATCGTTCGTCCAGCCACCATCTTGAATGCATGGGATTCCATTCTTTGCCACGGCCATACAATGTCAATTTATTGTCCTATCTTGTCACTGATTTTCGTTATTGTGGCTCTGAAGTGTTTAAAGTTAATTATTTTTATATTTTATAGTTTTAAGATGGCAGCGGCGCGTAACCTACATTCTCACGAAGTTATCACGTTGACAATTTGAATTTGAATTTGAATTTTAATTTGAATTTATTGTTTCTCTTATACAGGCCACTGAGGATACAAAGCCTCTTTATGCAGCTCTCTTCATTCAGAGGGCGGTTAAATACAATAGAATAAATGAAGAAAGAAAAAACTTAACCTATACATACAGTTGACAATAGAAGTTCTTGTTATTACATCCGTTCACCTTGAACATGATAATTGTATAGCTGATAGATTACAATGAAGGGAGTGTTTTATCGCTCTGATAGGAAGTCCTGAATACTGGTGTAATTTATATTTATTCCAGAGAATACTAGATGAAATACGGAATGAACCTTTGCATTTTTTGGTTCTGTGATGAGGTATCTGGAGCATTTGTGCAGTGTGTCTATTCGCACGGTTATGCACTGATTGCATGGGAGTTAGTGTGCAGTAAATATAAGACGGAATTTTGAATTTTAGAATTTTTATCACAGTCAGAGCCATGGCATACTGTCTTCGTTCCTTTAACTTTAGCCATCCAATCTGGACGTAAAATGGAGTTATATGAGACTCTCTTGGTACATTGTGAACAAACCGCAAGCAAGCATTTTGCATTCTTTGCAATTTTGTATTGAGGACCTCTCCCATATGATGGTAAATTATAGATCCATAGTCAAATATTGGTAATATCAAACTCTGTATCAGTATCTTTCGTACATTTTGAGGCAAATAGAAGCAAGTTCTCCTAATTTGATATAATGACGATGCAACCCTTTTCAGAATCATGTTTGTGTGATCCTGCCACGATAATCGAGAGTCAAAAATAACTCCCAGATTTCTTACTGCTGACTGGTGCGGAACTGTTTGGGATGCAAGCTGTAAAGGTGGTACTGGGTCAGGTAGGGAACTGAGTAATTTGGTATAGCCGATGATGATCGGTTGCGTTTTTTCGAAGTTAAGTATTAGATTATGATCGAGTGCTTACTGAGATAGGCTTTGGATGTCACTGTTAATTAGAGCTACCTTCAAATGAATGGATTTCAGATCCGTGTGTAGATATAGCTGAAGGTCATCTGCGTACATATGATGTTGACAGAATTTAAGGACAGATGGAAGGTCATTTATATACACGGAGAACAGGAGTGGACCAAGGACCGAACCCTGCGGCACACCTGTTGTTACTTCACACCATTCTGAAACATTGTCATCTGCTAGGACTACTCTCTGACATCTGCCTGTTAGGTAAGACCTAAACCAGTTCGTTACTGACTTTGAAAGGCCTAGATTTCTTAATTTAACTAGTAGGATCTCATGGTGAACTCTGTCAAAGGCTTTGCTGAAATCGAATAGAGATAATATAGTTATTTCCTTCCGGTCCATTGATAGATGAATGTCGTCTGTGACTTTGATAAGGGCTGTCAGAGTACTATGTTTTGATTTATATCCAGATTGGTTCGGGTTTAGGATATTTTTGGAATTTATATATTCATAAAACTGATCAAAAACAATCCGTTCTAACGCTTTCCCAATTGCACACAATATACTTATTGGTCTAAAGTCACTACAGTTTAAGGCGTTCGTGAATTTTGGTATTGTTTTGATGTTGGTTTTTTCCATTGTGTCGGTTAAATACCCATTTGCAGGCTATAGTTAAATATATGCAATAAAACTGGCATGAGGAGGTCCATATTCCTTTTCAATAGCGTAATAGATATACAATATGATCTGGTCCTATGGCTTTTGAAGTTATCCTAAATATGGCTAAATGAATGTGCTCTGGATATATATAGCCAAAATGAAATTCTTCCCGTCGGTCAGTAAATTTTTCCCTGTAGTTAGCAACAGTTGACAAAACTCTATTGCTGTCTACAACGGTTGATGCGTTTAAATAATGCTTATTAAGCTCATCAGCGCTCATTTTTGGGATATTGCTTTTGTGTCTGGATTTTCCAACACCGAGAGTTTTTATAGCTCTCCACAAAGCCGAAGAGTTTTTAGCTGAATTAATTAGCGAATAAGTGTAACGTATCTTTGTATTACGAATAACTTGCTGGGTTCTGTTGCGTAAGCTTTTGTATTCTACAATGTCCTCGGGTTTCTGTGTTCTGTTGCACTTCTTTCTGGCTCGATTTCGAGATCTTATAAGATCTTTTATTTCTGTGTTGATCCAGGCAGCTGGTGCGTGCCTCACGTTAGTTGAGCACACTGGGGCATGGCGATCATATAAATCAATTAAAAATGTGTTGAATGTTTCGACCTTCTCATCTATAGTTTGCTGCTCGAAAACAGTGTGCCATGGAATTGAGATGTCATCAGCCTTAAACCTTTCATAATTAAACCTTCTGAAGTCTCGAAAAGTTCGAATACTGGGCTTATATTTTGGAGTTGACAGGGTATATACTGCGTATAAGAGATCATGTGCTGAGAAGCCAGAAGCAGCTGTTTGGCCAAACTCAATCACGTGCTCATTGCAGTTTGATGCTATTAGATCCAGAATAGAAGAGGAGGATGCAGTGTGATGTGTATCTTGATACGGGAGCCACGACAGATTGCAAGTATTTAGAGTTTCTACTATGTTTTTCGTTTCAAATGTAGCCGACCCAAAATGGGCATTGAAATCACCGGTTAATATTACATATTTATAACTAAAAATGTGTGAAAGCATGTCATTTAATAGTAGTTCCATAAAACCGACTTTGGGTGCTCTATAAACACAAATAAATAATACTTTATTATCTTTCAGGCAAATCTCTACGAATAGGTACTCAGGTCTGAAATTCTCATTATTTGGGGATTTGCAGATAACCCGGCACTTAATGTGCTGTCGAACATACACTGCTACTCCACCCCCTTCTCTACGTTGTCTGTCATTGCGGTAGATATTATATCCTGGCAAGGTTACAGATGAATCAGTAATGGACTTACTGAACCATGTTTCACTAACAGCGATTACATCAATACCGGAGTTAACAAATGTGTATTCAAATTCTGCGAAATGTTCTAGCATTTTAAGTGACTGCGTGTTCAGGTGAGTTACTTTAAAATCATTGGGTAATCTGTCAGCTATATCACAAAGATAGGCATGCGTATCATACTCATTGGTACTAATATCCATGCAAAAGATAATTGAAAGTTATTGTAAAATTGTTAAACAAGAAATATCAAAAATTACAAAATCTAAAACTTAAGCTATTTTCTGAATATTAATCAATAATATCGGCTTGTATTTTGGCTAGACACTGTAGTTAAAGTTCCACCAGTAACCATATTACATGTTTGTGCTTACACTTGTAACTTTGATCAGTTGAGCCCCCTCGCACTGGCACGTATGAGGGTCCTTTACGTACGAGGAGCGGGAAACTTTTTCTTCAAAAAGTCCAATTCTCGGAGTGTTTTCACACGATGCCTCGTGTCATCAATGCGGATCAGAACAACGCCATCTGCAGTCCAGACACCGTGTAACCCAAAGTGGCTTACTGCTTGTTTTACAATATCAGTCCGAAATAGAACTATCTGAATGCCCAATACTGAGACCTTTGGTTTATTGGATCACAAGTTATGACTTATAATTCGCACGGCCACCACATGAAATGGTTTGGCTGATGACTTTGTAGTTTGGGCGTTGGTCGCGTCTCACATAATGTTATATTTTTGCGAAATTTGGTGGATATCCGCTGTTTAATTTTGTCGTAATTTGACTTAAGCGTTGAACATTTGGGTGGGCGCCATTTTGTTTTAGGTAAGATGGTGTCGATATAGAACACGACCCTGAGGTGTCCTTTGCTAGCACAACCTCTGCACCAAAGTTGGTTCAATTCGGTTCCCTCGTGTTTGAATTACAAACTTACAGATATACACATGATATTCGTGTTCATCTCATACGTCTACTTCCCATATTAGACAAAAATTGAAAGTAGGCTAAATATATTAGCTTCCACGTAATTCTTCTATGACATTGCAGTTTATGTTAGTACAGTGTGTAGCCTTCTATATTTGAGAAGTACTGCTTTTGAATGATGAAGTCATAAATTATAGCTCATTCGGAGCCTGGCCTTGAGTCAATTGTAATAAGAGGGCACTCTGAAATCATTTTCTAAGCCTCTCATAACTACCACCGTAGAGGGTGGACTTCAAAAGAGAACGCACTAAATATATACATATTGATTGAAACTAAAAATGAAAGCTTCTGTGTACATGCATTTATTATAATAACTTGGGTGCTTATATAGGCGATATTGAACTCACTGGCAGCACAGCTGCAGCCATTATACATTACTTTGAAGTTTCATTATAAGTATTCTCTAATATAGGCCTCATTTTTTTACGAGGCCACTCATTGTATTGCTAACCGTAAACAGCATTCCCGCCCAACCCAACAGAAGGACCCGAAGCCCCTCCATGTCCCTCCCTCACTGCATGCTTGCTTCGAATTTTCGATGAGGCATTGTGTATTGTTTGTTTTTGTTGTCGGCGAGGGTGCAGCTGGGTTACAGCTTCATTCAATGGAGGTGTTCCTTCATCGATGTTATCAGTCAAAGTAGTGACTTCTGCTGCGCGCTCGCTGGGAGGGAGCAGATTGGGAACGCCCCTCTATCTTGGTAGAGCATGTCACCATGTCTCATTACTCTCCTAGAGTTTCTTCCAGCTATCCCTACGCTCATTTCTGGAGAATGTACCCACCGGCTTAGCCAAGCCGTCCAAGGCACACATCATGACTCTGCTGGAACACACACTTCTCAAGGAAGTTCCCAACAGCTTAACCAAGCAGTCTAAGGCACACATAGTGACTTGGCTGGAATACATACTTCTCTAGAAAGTTGCCAACAGCTTAGCAAAGCAGTCTATGGCACTCATCACATTGTTAATGGAATTTCGTTAGGCAACACACAGTTCTAAATTGCGTAGTGCCTAGCGCTCTTGGCTGTCACAGCGGAGGCCCGGGTTCGATTACTGGCTCTGCCAAGAAATTGAGTACTGATCTGAGGGCAGGAACGGGGTACACTCAATCTCGTGAGGCAAAACTGAGAAGAGGTGGGTTCAATTACCACCTCAGTCATCCTGGAAGTGGATGCCCGTGGTTCCCACATTTACTCCAAGCGAATGCCGGGATGGTTCCTAAATTAAGGCCAGGGCCGCCTCCATCCCAATCATAGCCTCAATTACAAATACACCCACTAGTGCAAACATAACAGTGACACCGGTTATCAGACAAATTCTACACACTCCAAAGTACACGGGGCTAGATGACCACGATGTCGCAAAGCCCTTAAATCAATCAATCAATTAATCAATCAATCAATCAATCAACAAGGACACACTTCCTAAGAACGTACTCAGCTTAGCCGAGTGATCAAACGCAAGTTTAACAACTCCACTTGAGCTTCTTTAAGCATTTCTGCAGAATGACTGAGCCAATACTGTGCCCGTTGGCTCATTGGATCATAAGTTATGGGTTATAGTTCACACGGCCGCCGCACACTTCATGACTACTGAAAATTCCTTTAGCAACACACATTTCTGGAGAATGTACCCAGCAGCTTAGCGGAGAGGTCTAAGACAACACATCTTGACTCTGCTTGGTAGGTGACGTTCAGATATTTGATGCTTGAATCTATGAAAGGTCAGTGACATCCTGAGTGTAGTTTAACCCAGTTAAGTTCCTGTCTCACATTAGGCGAGTTCAGACAAGGGCACAGTTCTGTGTTTGCGGGGTGAGGAAGTGGGGAAGAGGACAGTAGACAGGAAGAAGTGCATCCTCATCACTCTGGCGTTTTTATAAAAAGTCACTTCAAAAGATGAGCACAAGTGTCCGGTAAATACATGAAGTATGGCGTAAAGAGGAAAGACTGCGAATAAAGGCCTTTCGACCTAGATAGTTAATCGAATGACGTGCAATACGTGCTATTATAGAGTTGAATTTATTTTCAGTTTTCAGCGTACACCTTATTCAAAGATAGCAAAGGACTATCTGGACTAAATGAATGAATGTCTTAGGCCATGTTGAGATTTTCATGCAAAATGCAGATTGCACTGTAGAGAATTTCCTGTTTACACACTTTAAAACCCCTGGCACTACAGCCCGTGAAGGGCCTAGGCCTACCAAGCGACCGCTGCCCAGCCATTTGGCCTGCAGATATTGGGGTGACGTGTGATCAGCACATCGGGTCCCCTCGGCCGTTAAACTTGGTTTCTGTGATCAAGGCGCTGCCTCACTGTCAGACGGCAACTCAATTGTCCTCACGAGGCTGAGTTCACCCCGTTGCAGCCCTCACGCTAGATTCTAAAATCCCTGATGGAGCCGGGAATCGAACCCGAGGCCTCCGGGTGAGAGGCAGGCGCGCTACCCGAACACTACCTAAAATTATTATTCGTCCCCAGCTTCGTGTAGGGTAACTAAAACAAGTAGTTCCGTGGAGAACTATATGGCCTATTTTCATATATCCTATCAACATACAAAATCACAGTTTGATTGCATTGATAGATTCGTAGATATTGAGAACCGTCAAAATATTTCGAATGGTTGCCATGTTGGATTTTTATTTATGTAGGTCTTAGAGTTATGTACTGTTACATGAAGATTATTGTGTAGGTATAGTATTCAAAATCAATCGCATGATTAGGACACAAGAAATAAAATCAAGATTTTAAAATTTCGCTCAGCTGCCATATTGTGGTTATGAAAACAATTGATATAAATTAGATGCCAGTGGCTTAAAACTTGTATACGCATTTACGATACCAAATTTCATTGCACTCGGATGGTTAAATCGCGAGAAACATCCAATTTAATATTTATATTTCGCGTCGCCACCATGTTGGATTTGTGCTCAAAAGGTTATTGAAAGTCCCACATGTGAACTTATGTCCATAGCTCCTATCAACATACCAAATTTCATTTTGATTGCTGCCATAGGTATTGAGAACCATCTGATTATTTCGGATGGTCGCCATGGTGGAATTCTACATATGTAGGCCATATGTATTATAGATGGTGATTATTGCGTGGGTTCATTATTAAAACGTTCACTTCGATCGCATGATCAATACACAAGAAATAAAAAAATATTTTTAAAATTTCGCATAGTCGCCATCTTGAAGTTATCTGAACAATTGAACAAAATTAGATGCCAGTGCATTGCAATGTGTGTAAACATTTACTGTACCCATATTTCACTGCACTCAGATGGTTAAATCGCGAGAAATGTCTATTAAAATGTTGTAATTTCGCTTGGTCGCCATGTTCGTTTTTTACTTTACATGTTTTTGAACGCTACATAGATAAAAACGCAGTAGTGCCGTTTATCCCCGTACAAAATAGTTTCGAATAGTTTCGAAGATATAGATTGCCGGTGAAATATTTCGCTCAGCCGCCAACTTGAGGTTATGTAAACAATAGAACTAAATTAGATGCCAGTACATTACAATGTGTATAAACATTTGCTGTACCATATATCATTGCGTATGGATGGTTAAATCGAGAGAAAAGTAAATTTAAAAGTTTCAACTTTGCTTGGCCGCCTTGATCGTTTTTTACTTAACAGGTTTTTAGAATGCCGGTGAAATATTTCGCACAGCCGCCATACGAGATTGGTCAGACGTAATAAAATTTAAAGGGCACGGTCGGGGTGGGCCGAAATAGTACTATGACCTCACCGAGTTTCATTGAAATCGCGCCAGCCATGTAGTATGTATTAAGGGGCTACACACATACGCACACACATACACACAGACGGACACATGGTGATTTCATGTCTATTTTTTCATAAATGACAATAGGCTAAAAAGTGATCGTTACAAATTGTTATTTCCATTTGTACGGAATAACAAAAGAGGGAAAATGAGGTTCAATATGACAATGGATTTGGCGGCCTGTAGGCCTAGTTGATGATTCGAAACCAAAGAAATCATTTCAAGTTTTAAAGCCCTTCAGTTTCTGAGTCTGGATACAGTCTATCCCAATGACCTTGAGCATCAACGAACGTAGCTACCTCTGCCCGTAATAATAATAATTATTATTATTATAATAGTAATAACAATTAGAAGAAGGAGAAGTAGAAGTAAGATACGAACCGTGACTAAGTAGAAAACTCAGGCAAGTCTATAGTATGTGGAATAATGAAATTCTTGGATCGGTTTTATCTTGTGGGTCCCTCAAGTTTGTATTTCGCAAAAATTGTCTTGAACTTGTAAAACAAAAAGAGAAGACTATGCAGCCTAAATTGACCATGGATGATGGATGTGTATGTAACGTTTTGTCACAAAACAAACGCTGCCTCTGGATGTTATATTTGAGGCGCATTACCTAGTGAAATAACAATATCAAATGTTACGAAGAATTTCCAAAAGAGGACAAGTATAATCGCTTTGGGCTATCTTACACCTCTGGGTAAGATTGTGTATTTCTCTTACACATCTCTCTTAGAGAATGGCGAGTTCAAGGCGATGAAAATAAAACTTGATTTATTGCCAAGAAGAAAAGGAGGATTCAGTCCGCATTAAAATCAAAAATTGGTTTATCAGATGACCAGCATAAGCCAGGAATTTGGGTCGTCAAATGCCGACAATATTAGCAGGAAATTTTTGGTTAATCTTAAGCTAACAGTAAGCTCTGAAATAACCGGAATCTATCAGACTTTGATTTACATGTTTTCTGTGATCTTACGTGTTATTTTAAACGGTTCAATGTTGATTTGGAACAATTCATATCACTCCCTTGTGAAACCATTGATCTCTTCTTGGTATTTCATGCCATGTACTGCACCCGTGACCCTGGTGCAGTCATGTCATTTGAGAATTTGAATGTAGCGCCACGCGCAGATTTTCAAATAAACGCTGCTTGGAAGCCAGCCAGTACGCTGCGAGCGCGCGGAGTTCCAGCAAATAGCAAGAAGTCCAACCTACCAGAAAAATTAATGATTCTTACCTAATTGCATAACAGAGAAGAGAGACACACTATAAAATAGCCACTAATTTTATGACTATTTGGCAAAAAGAATCAAGTAAATCACACAACGCATTGAGGAGATATTAACGATAGAAGGTGAAGAGCTTTACGTCATTGAGATCACGCGTCACGCCTTTGGACATTATAAATCTCTGTAGTCAGCTTACTTCTGGGAGCGATACCAGCCTCCGTGGCTTAGGCGGCAGCACGCCAGCCTCTCACCGCTGGGTCCGTGGTTCAAATCCCGGTCACTCCATGTGAGATCTGTGCTGGACAAAACGGAGGCAGACAGGTTTTTCTCCGGGTACTCCGGTTTTCCCTGTCAAAATTTCATTCCCGCAACACTCTCCACTTCATTTCATCTGTCATTAATTTAATCATTGCTCCAGAGGAGTGCGTCAGGCCTCGCCAGCCGGCACAGTTCATATCCTCGCCGCTAGATGGGGGCTTCATTCATTCCATTCCTGACCCGGTCGGAGACTGGAAGCAGGCTGTGGATTTTTTTTTTCACCATACGCCAATCACCACGACTCGAGAATATTCCAGTACAGTGCGGAGTGCTGCTAGGCCACGCCCGTCCCGATTGGGAAATCCGAAGTTTCTAGAATATTGCATTTGTGCGGAACTTTGAATATTTGCAAAACTCTGAATGTTATGCTGAACAAGTGAGTTAACTAATCATATATAAGTTGCTTGGACTATTACACTGTGGCGTAATTGAGATGGATTTATTATTGTTATTATCGGTGAAGATATGACTTGTGAACTGTGAGAGTATTCAATGTTGTGGAGAGGATTAAAGGCGATAACCTGTTATGTGAAGCTTGCAGTAGGAGACTTCCCCATCATATTTAAAGCATTTTCACGTAGTGAAGAGTGTCGTGAAATAAGGGTTCGAACCAAGCAACAAAACGTACCGATCATTCATTGAGGACGCTTATAGTTCAGTATGTAATGCATATGGCCTAAAATTTATACTTGAGTTAAGCAGCGTGTGCACCATTGAAGTGCACCATTCCACTGCTAATTCTAGAATGAGTGCGGAATATTATGACTATGGGATTGCACTAAACACGCCAGCAATGGGTTAGACGGAAGGAGAGCAGTCGTGACATTTATTAGTGTGGTAAAATGTTTCATTCTGTGGAGGCAGGTGTTAGACTCAGTTGAAGCGGACATGTCGGGGACATGGTGCCGAAATATTAGATACTTATCAGGCCCCAAGCTTGTTGACTTGAAGGTGTTGTTAGTGTAATAGGAGTTGTTTTTGAAAGTAATGGAAAGTTGTGGTATTTTTTGAATTATGCAAATATTCTTGAGAATTATGAATGCACAGTGTTTTGGTAGTGTAACTTTCTGGATTTTTATGTCACGACCTTGCTAAACCCATGCTACCCATATAAAATCAGTTGATATAAATTGTAAGGAGTATTCTTTTTTCATGATGAGCTTAAGGTATTCTACAGTCAGACCAGTATTTAAGCAAACACGAGGTTGAGATAGTCACTAAACGTAAAATCAGTGTAATTATTTATTGGAATTTGTTGATAAAATCTGATTCTTCAAAAGATACTTGACAACATAATTGAAGAGTGATAAATTTGATCCAAATCTGATAACGTTATAAACCGTGTGATATTTAGAAAATGTGAAAAATCAGTCTAATGCATGATATGGACAAGTTTGGACATTTATTTAATGCATAAGACTCTTTTATTTTTGTGTGTGTTATTCATTAAGTAAAGGATAACAGGGATCTCAGGGCAAG
The DNA here is from genome assembly GCA_946902985.2 of Meconema thalassinum. Taxonomy (NCBI): domain Eukaryota; kingdom Metazoa; phylum Arthropoda; class Insecta; order Orthoptera; family Tettigoniidae; genus Meconema; species Meconema thalassinum. Next base: position 655,542,753 of record OX336389.2, read on the forward strand.
AGACTCTATCATTAGCTGCCCTAGAGACTTTGGCAGGAGTGCCATGATATTCATGGAAGGTTATAATGAATTTTGTTCACCATTTTTCATCCTTCTTATATTCAAGCGGGGAACTCGAATTCAGTTCGCAACATCAGCCCATACCCAGTTTTCCCTGAGATTTTCCGAGTCTCGTGCTCAACTGTTTTCGAGATTCTCGCATATGTGGGTGTTGGTCTCCGGACTAACGGTCACAGTACCTAGCACAAAGTCTCATTTCACGGAGTTGAAATCGTGAAATGCCAATAGGAAAATTGTCTGGGGAATGTCTGGAAGCTATGCATACCATTTTCCGGCGTACTATGTTGCCAAGTCGTCAAGGTCAAGCAATTATCAAGAAGTAATGAACTATTAATTGCTGATATCTGACCCTTTTATCTCTGCTAAGAGAAATAACTTGGTCGTTCGTTCATTTTAGGACCTTGGTACACCTTGGCCATCAGTCCCATGTAGTTGTGTGTGTGCTGGAGTTGTCTCATAACTAGTCTGTGTAACTGTATTAGGGACAGGAATGTGGTAGGTGAATTGGGACTTGAAATAAGGACCTATCCCGGCATTTGCCTAGAGAGAGTGTGGAACAAAATTGGGTGAACCACACTCAAGATACACGCTGTCAGTGCCAGGTTACCGCGCGGTCGTGGTGCATGATTTAACGAGCATGGCTACGCCAATGGACAAGAGAAAGAATGTTCGAAGGCAAAAAAAAAGTTTGATGCTGATTTTTAACGTACTTCGTTTGTAGTCATGAATCTAATTCTTCCTGCAATGAATCGTGATGCGTAGTGCCAAATGTGCATCGAACGTTATTTTTAATTATGTACCATGCGTAGAAACGCAGAATTGTACTGCCAAGATGTAATAATTTATTCATAACTGAAGAAAATGCGTAAACACTCGGAATCAAAGACAGAAAAATGCTTTGGTTTTTAAAATTTGGGACGAAATATATTTCTGAAATGTGCCATTTTTTCTCACTGATGTACCAACCTTGGTACATGGAACATGGTTGAAGGATGGTTAGGTTCTTGCAACATGTTGATCGATCGCGGTAAGAAACGCACTAAAGTTTTGATCGAGTGTTCTGTACACCTCTTTTATTTATCATTTGATAGGTTATTGTAGCCAAGTCAGCATTTTCTTGACTGTTAGTGATTGTTGTTTTAAGGGGCGGAACAATAATGTCATCGTTTTATTCTTTAACTAGCAACCACCCCGGCTTCGCCCGGGAACAGTTATGAATGCATTACGTGTTAGCTGGTAAACTGTCGCCTCAGTAATTGAATGGGGATTGTTGGAAGAAAAGGAAACGTAAAGATACTTATAGTGGGCGATGTATTGAAGATAGAGATATGCTCTCCCGGACTTTTTTGTTAAACATTTCATTCTGAACAATTCTTTCACTCATAGTATACTGATATTTTTAATGGTTTGCCCTGCGTAAGCATAAAAAGCGCACGGACGCCAGTTTTTTTATTTTTTTACTTTTTTACTAAAATCGTTACTGCTTGGCTTCCTGTGATCATAAATAAATTATTTTCTACAAAAGCCTTCCTCGATATGTCCTTTACAGAATGACGAAAACCGCATCAAAATCCATCCAGTGGTTCTCGAGAATATCCGTGACATCCAAGAATCGGGGAATTTATTTTATACTAAGTAGAGACGTTTGCTGGCGGGTTGTTGCTAATAAGTTATTATCGCCGAGGAATATTTTCTCTGTATTACTTATATGTATGTTAACGTTCCTAAAAAGGACTCCACATATCGGTTATGATATATGTTTAAAATGACATTTAATCTGGAAAACTTAGAAAAATGCTTTTTCTTTTTCTTTAACAACTCCGTATATCTAGGAAATGTATTGCATAATGTATTTACTGTAATTTCTAGTCGTGGTTGCCCTAGGCTCCTCAGAAGGAATAAGACATTACTTCAGAATCTCCTCCAGTGACCATGGTGTCCTAGCTTGGCTTCTCAGTTTCCTTTTGTGACATTTATTAAGAAAGAATAACAAAGACTACCCTAACTGACGCATTAATGCCAGGAGGCGATCTATTGTAATTTTTTAAGAAGGGTCTCTAGCTAAAAGACATCTAAAAACTCATTTTAAGAATGAAAACTTCCTGAACATTAAGAGAGCTACTTTATTCTAAGATCTGAACAACATATGTTATCCAGCAGTTGTTGGTTATCACTCTGTTTGCCATTCTGTTTACAACACATATTACATAATTGATTGCCCTATTAGCAAGCATGTTCTTTTCCAAGCTGATTTGTTCTAAATGTATGTACCATTCAAATGATGGCATGGTGTACAGAGTGTCATGGTATATTAGGATGAATTTCTACCCGTTATTATTCCATTTTATGAGGTCAGGGATGAAATGAGCCGAATATTTATGCGGAAAATTGATTTTTCAATCAGATACCCTTCCTGGCGCTAGCTTCATCCCAGGTGTTAATGAGAGATGAAGTGTTTTGGTCAAACGGGTGGCCACTGCTCTGACTGTGGGACTCGAACCCACTCATCCCCAGAGTACGGATATAGCCTAGCCCCATGGGCGCGCACTACCCCACTCAGTACACGACTACAAAATATATGTGGCACTATTAACACATGAATCATTAGTGAATGTCCCATCAGTTGGGTGAGTAGAAGCAGGAGAGTAGCGGTAATGGATGCTAAGTACTGTATAATAATATCATAAGTTCACTCCTTCCCAACGAGCTTGACGATGAATATGTTTGTTGTTTTAAGGGACGCAACAGCGAGGTCATCTACCCCTTATGAATTCTCGTAAGGGTAAAAACAGAATTAATGGGATTGGGAATGATGATGTTGTAGTTCCTTTGTATGGGTCTGCCAGATACATTATGTTAGCGTGGCTATGAGCACTATATTTTGCGTATATTTCCTTGGAACATACAGTGAGATTGGGAAGTATGCAGTTATGTCTATAAATTTAGGTACCATCCTGTAATATGCTTGGTTTGGATGACAAATCCACTTAACACAAGTGGGATTCGACCTATATGTCCCCACAGTTGTCCACGCAAGGCTGAGTAAACGTTCATATGAATTTGATGTCCGCAAACTCTGTCCAATATCATACGGATGAAATATAATCTTAATCTTCTGAACCTATTTGTTGGTACTTAGAAGATAATAATTGTAAATTAATTAAATGATGGTGAAATATATTGATGCTATTGTAACAATTTTAGTTGAGTAATTACTCCCTGCAAGCAAATGTCGATCCACGTTCCTGGAGACCTACTACGAGTTGAAGATGATCTGCAATTATGGAATAACACTAACTACATTTTCTCTGTGCCTCAGAAGATAACGTTAGCTTGCCACTAGCGATCGCGTGTCTGCAGTCAGCCATTATGGCTTGCTCGAAACACAAGCGCAATCTCTTAACACAATTACAAAATTAATCTTATTACAGGGGCGTCCAAGGAGTTCGCTCGAGAACAGATTATATCCGTGATGTCGCTGTGGAGAAATTCCGAGAGATCTATGAAGTAATCTAATCAAACATTTCGTTGAGACAAGGCTCCTATTATTAAGACAAGTTGTATTCTGTCTCTTTGAGCCCCTTTGAGTGTCTTTGCGTGAGTAAACACAGCACTTCCATCGTGTCAATTGCATAGCGTATGGTACCTACTGCATAAAAAGGAACACTTATATATCTTTTATTGAGCATATTGATATATGCCTATGAACATGTCTGTAACGTTCGCCGTTCGCTAAAACCAATCGCGCTTTTGACGGGTACATGGCAACGCCAATGCTACCACCAGATAATTCGGAATCTCTTAGGCTACGCGCGTGGCCTTCAAACCAACCAGACTCAGTTGTGGCTGAAAAACACTTTCTACGAGGCCAAGCACACGCTTCCGATATAAATAATAACTTATTATGCTATATTATACAGTTTATTATATAAGCTTATGTTATCGCATACTATAAACCACCCGCCCTGCTTTACCGTTATGCGGGCTAGACGCAACACAGTTCTGCTTAAAATGTCATGCAACACATTTTGTGGTCTATTACCGCGGTAATTCAAGGCAAACATGAGGCTTAAACTAATGCTTGGACTTAACACAGTTACTTATTTGTTTAAACGTACTTATTATTTCCGTTGACTTTTCAAGAAATGCAGGATTTCTCCTGTACTATTGAGAGATTCGGTAGATTTTGGTACAAACCGCACCTTCTATCTCCTTATGGTTTAAGGTATTCATATACGTTTAAAATGACGCATTTGGACGAAATTTTTGTTTTGTGTTTTTGATTTCATATGAAAGCCTAATCCTTCTACTTTCAGAAAATATAGGGTTTTTACATATTTCATGCATAAATGTGCTTATAAAATTGATTTAAATGGAACAGTGTACGCCATCTTAGTCTGGAGTGGGCGGGGCACCGCGCTGCATAGTATATTTCATGATTCTTTTCGAAATTATTATTCAATTTTGGCACTCGATGTTGCAGGATTTGAATAGCTCTTAGTGCACCCTGTCTTCCACAGATGGCTCTACATGCACATTGTTTACAAGCCAGTACGTTTTCATGGTTACGTATTTGCAGTGAAAATATTTTATCGTCCCGTCGTTACTTGTGTGCCTTTCCGTGCAAATTCTCGATCATGGGCCCTAAACATCGGCGAGTAAGAGAGCAGCAGAAACGTAGTTTTCGTGGTAACCAGCGTATGAAACCCAGTAAAAGCAAAATCAATGAAAAATGTAAATAATGAACCGTGGGGTGTATCTCATTCCAAGATTGGGCCTACAGCTGATGGTAGTGTTTCAGATGATTGTGATTTATCTGGTAGTAATTTGAACATTATATTTGATACAGATTGCCTTCAGAATTCAATAAATGTGGTAGCATGTCCCAGTTGCTTCAAAAGCTCTTCACTGAAAATCAGAGATTTGGATGGGCTGTAGTTCTTGGTTTGTTGTGTGGTTTATGGGGTTATGAAAGCAACAAATTTTGATCTTCAAAAAGGTAGTAACGCTTTTCTGAGGTAAACAAATGCCTTGTTTATGGCATGAGGTTAATAGCTTGTGGCTACAGTGAGGCCAAAAGGTTTGCTTGCATTATGAACCTCTCAACACCACCCTTGCAAATGCCTAATAGTGAAAATGTGAAAGCTTTATCTTGTGTTGTATCTACCTATGCAGACAAATGCATGAAGACTGCTGCCCTGGAAATTCAGGAAAAGAAAGGTAAATAAAGAAAAGAAGGTACTTCAGGGGGAGAAGAAAACTGTAAGAAGACAAGAAACTTGAAAAGGAAGGTTCCACATATGCAGCAGGAAAAATCTAATGTTGTCATGTAAGAACAAAGAGGTTCAATCATAATGTGAAACTTCCAACCTAATTTACTCAAAAACTAAAAATCGTGCTTCTCTTACAGATTCAAACAAGAAAACGTCAAGTTCTAATTCAGCTATCTATCTCAACAAGGTTTCAAATTAAAGACATTGAAATAGGGCATGTTCTGTACCACAACTGTGAAGATATATTGTGCCCGTTTAGACCGGAGTCCGCACGACCACATATGCATTTAACCAATAATCAGTCAGCACGAAAATCAAAATATCCCAGAGCGCCAGATGGGTTAAAGCAAATCGCAAAAACGACATCAAATTAAAAAAATGCTTTGCTGATTTTTGGCTCAATGCAACAATAAGGATAGAAGGAGATTTAATTGGGTATGACACATCTGGTAAAATTATCTCAGTTTATTTTGAAGTTAAAATCTAACTGCAAGGATGCTCAAAGCAGCATCATCCACGTGTGGCGATCCACACTCTTATTTACACACAATATACAGAAATTTCCCAAACACATTTGACAATCTTTTTGGAAACACAAGTCCGATTAATAGTCCTGTAGACTGTGTTCCAAAATTATTAATATTTAATTCCAGTTGAAAGTTAATTGTCTATACTGGAAATATCGTAGATCACTGTTTGAATATTTACATGATATTAACACTCGTAGAATAAATGTTCATAGAATTTTTAAACTTTCACTTGTTTTTCCAGTTTCAAAAATACATCGTCGAAAAATATTATTATCATTGAAGCAACATAAATTATTTACACATATTAATGACATCTGAAAAGTATTTGACCTTGAGCATAGCATCGAAGAACTGTGCGAAGCACACCAACAATTAATCGTTCTTCTGACATTAAACATTCGAGAAGTGACTCGATTATGAACTTCAAGTTCCTAACAAAATATATGATTTCTGAATCATCAACTTGATCAATAAATGGTTGAACCATTCAACTATTCAATTTTCCACTTGGAATCATTATTATAAAATATATTTATATTCATGGCCATTTTTAGCAATTTTCACAACTTGCAATTCTTCGACAGAATGCGGAAATTAGAATTGTAGTTTTATAATGAATTCATTTAGTTCATGGCACTAGGATTGAAAATATCCTTCAAATTATTCGTGGTTAAAGAATTATTTTTAATTGGCAGTGGCCCATTCTATTATTTGTGTAAGAACACAATATTACAACAACAACGGCAAAGGTCTTCCTCTGAAGAAGAATAAACTACTATCATGACAAATCCGGGGTCTAGCAAAATCAAAGTCTAAATGGAATTCTTAAACAAGGTTGAAATAAGAACTGATGGTTTCAAGAAATAACCTTCGGGTCATTCATCCGACGAAATGTGTAGTTCCAATACTCCTACTATAAACCTGAGCCATCGAACCTGCTATTTGATTGATGCTCGAAAAAACCTCTTCATTCCTGCGACTTAAACATGCGCACCTGGGAATGGCATTTCAACTACTCCACACACATAAATTTTCTTCCCAAAATTTATACAATAAATCAAGCCTCTGCTTGTTATCAACACTGGAAGATTAATAAACTTACAAGTTTATTTTATTTTACCATTCAGTTCAACCCGTGAATTTACCATACTTATGAAAATCTTCATTTCACTTTCGAGTGTATTTACGTCATGATTTTATGTAAATACAAAAATATCCTATTTGATACAAATATCATTTGCTTCCCGTTTCATGCCTCTCCGTGTTATCTGAAAAATATACTTTGCTCATTGCAAATATCAACTGTTCAACCAGAACTGAAATGTTGGTTGAATGCGGGCTTGCGCTAACCACTCTCCTTCGGAAAATCTCCTGTTCCAGACTAGAAATGCTCAAACTAATTCATAGGCTCTCTCTCAATACATATGATTATTAGAAAATATAATATCCAAGAATTATTTAGAAAAATTATAAAAATTATTATTATTATTATTAGTGGATTATTATTATTATTATTATTTGTTATATATATTTTAAATATGTTTAATTATCATCTCATTATGTGAGAATCCACATGTTCGAACCTTCGAATATGGAAAAAATATCCATTCCTCAACAAAAATAAATTTAACTTTTACAGTTACATCGGTTGTTTTCCGTGGTTTCCCAAAAATATGAAATATTCAAATAAATGCTCGAAATGCTCGGTCATCGATCCTAAACTGTTCTGAGTGCTGAAAATGCTCAGAATAACTCTAATAAGTCTTGCGTAAATCATTGCAAGCTTTAAATACGACGAAAAAATAAAATGTGTTGGTCATCTGCAGAAAAAATAGTTTGTTCCAATTAGCTAGGCATAATATAATTCGAATGTGGCTTACAGTTCTTGATGGTCTTGAAGCGTAGTAAACCTGGTCTGTACCAGATTTATCCATAAACATGCCCTATCGGACAAGCACGTATAATCCTTGTATCCGCCGCCATAGTAGACCCACAATTCGTCTAGTCAGACATAGTGGTAGTATCTTTCGACGTTTGAATTAACTGTGGTTCCATTTTAATATGGGCTTCTATCAAAGCCATAACAGTTTGTTTAAATAGGGTCAGATCTAAGTGATCTATTCTTAAATATGTCAGTTGTAACATAACTCACTGTAATCTTATCAGTACAAGAAAAACACTGACAGTCTTAGCAATTAACGGCTGTTCTGAAGATCGTTCCCTGGGCATGGTTTATTAATATCACCATCTACCATGCGCTAGGCAACTTGTAGTTTCCCTTGCGTAGACTAATGAACGCCACCGTTATAGACTAGTCTTCAGTGTACTGACAGATCGAAGTGGTTAACTAGTTACAAATATGAAAACTGACTTGAAATGGATTTAAACATCCAAGTATTAAGTTATTACTGGACTGTGACAAAATACTATTTTCTAGACAAAGTCTAGCATATGTCCTTGTAGAAATATAAATATTTCCACCAATGTCTGTAGAAAAATCAATCACCTCAGTGATTCTCCTCACCAGAAACTTACTAAGTTCCAACTCGTAGCGCAGCACTTTTCGTGACTATCACGACTTTCAAAAGAACTTCTGCGTAGATCCGGCAACCGTGTGCCTTGGCTCAGCGTAGATGCAACTTGCTCGCCAAGTGCTTGTGTTAGAATGAGCTGAAGTTGCTTCGGCCAGCTGGCTTTTATTCAAAACTGTCAGGGTCACGCGTCATCACCTGATATCTTAAAATCCTCATATCTCTGGTATCCTTGGTCCGATTTACTTGATACTAATTGCATTCTCTTTCATTTGGCCGTGCCAGTAATCTGATCCCAGTCTCAAGTCTCTACTCCATGGTTAACTATTTAATCGATAAATAGCCTCGACCTCTGCTATTACTCGCTACGTCACTTGACATCCAACTATCGGTAAATTATTTCCAAATGCTTCGAGAAGCAATGTAGCGCGATATTCAAATATCTGAACTTTCAAAAGCGGCTACAGCCTTTCCCTTGATATCTAGGTGTCTGAATCTTGGAATACCCATTCCTAGAGTTGGGCACATCCACCCCACACCTAGCAAAAAATAAAAATTGAAAAATTTTTATTTTTCCTATCTACACATTAAATCATCTGGTTCTTGAATAATATATCTTCAAATTCGATGCATTATAAGTTCCCACGATGTTACCAGTTCGTGTATTAGCGATTTCATAGGTTCCATTGTTGTTTACTTCCACAATATTCGAAATCTTCAATTTCACCAGGCTTAATGTCAAAAATATCGTGATCCTCTTCCAAAATCTTCCCTAGCTCTGGGGACTCCTTATCAGTGTAGACTTCTCTCCCTTCAGCTTCATGAAAAATCAGAGACCATTGAGCATCTCCCTCGATGTCTTCCTCTTCTTTTCCCTCGAAGTTAATCTCTTCGGTATTCTTGAATTTGATCGTCTCTGTCTTCATATATATCACTGCTTGATATTTCTGAATGAAATCTGCTCCCAATATCATGTCAAAAGCCATGTCCTTCATTACAACAAACACATGTCGGAAATCATGTCCTCCAATCGTAATACATAAGTATAATTGTGTTTTGCACAGAGATATTTTATTGGGTATTATTCCTTGGATCTTAATTCCTGATACTGGAATCGCCTCTAAATTCTCTTTGAGCTTCCACAGAATATAAAGCTTCTCACTCACCAGACAAAGCATAGCCCCAGTATCGATCAAAGTATCGACAGGCATACCGAATACTTCGCATGATATGATTGGCATTCTAATTCTCGTACCCATTTCTTTTCGTTCGTCATTCTGTTGAATTAAGTCATCATCCTCTGCTTGCCATTTAATAATTCTGGAAGTGAAAGTATTCAAAATTCTATCTTCTACTGTGAATTCGAAGTTTTTTTTTCATTACCATTCCCCCGGGATTGTTGTGTTCCCGATGGACCTGGTTCATTGGGCCTCTGCTCCACAAATTGCAAGTTATCTTGGTGTCTTGCTTCCAAATTTTTCCTCGTCTCCTTGTTAAACTCTTCATTGGACTGACGATCATCCACATTCCCTCTGTTGTTGTAGTTGTTTCTACCATAATATCTTCTTTCCTGGTACCTTCCTTGACTATCTCGTGGTCTTCTCCATCGAGTATTGTATCGATTACCACCATCCGGTCTCGCATATGGTTTGTAACGGTATCTGTTACTGTACTGGTTCCATCCTCCTTTATTCGGATCTTCCCTCGGCGTTTTCTCTTCTCGCCCCTCTCGAATCTCTCGAGGTGTCTGAGAATAACTATCAGCCATAACAGCGTACACAGCGTTGTTATTCTTTCCTCCCTTCTGATGGAAGAATTGAACGTTTGTATGATCCAGCTTCTGTAATACTTCATCAAATTGTTCCATATTATAGATATCAGCAGCGATCAAAGTCCTCTGGACGTCTGCTGGAAATTGACGTATCAATGCAGTAATCAATTCGTTATCTGGCATCGGCGGATCTAAATGTTGGAGTTTAGACAGCTGCCCAGAAAAGTACGTAGAGTATCGAGTAGGTTGTGACGTCGAGAATCTCTTCGAATATAACTCTGCTCTGACTTGCTGTTGGGTTTCCGGGGACCAAAACTTCTTCAATAGCCCACGAGAAAACTCCTCAAAAGTGGTTAGAGTGGATCTAAATGCTCTAAACCAAAGAAGTGCAGGACCTTCCAAAAACTTCCCTATCACTCGGATCTGTCTTTCTTTAGGGATCTTAGAATCTTTTAGGTAATCCCCTGCTTCTCTCAATAATTCCACGGGTGTCACAGAATCTCGCCCTGAAAATTTAGAAGGCTTATCCTCTATATTCTTAAATACAGTTATGGGGTTGGATTGAAATACTGTCCTGACCTCATCCTGTCTTTGACTATCCGTTTCTCTAGCTGCTCCTAGATTTCTCTGTATCTGTTCCTTTCCCCTTACATTTGGCATTTTCAACAGATGATCAGACTGTTTCTCATCCTTGATTTGAGTTTTCATAGCCTCAAGTTCCTTCTGGTTTTCTTCTGCCATTTTCTTAATTGCTTCAGTTTCTTTACAATTGTCCTTAACATCAGTGGATATCTGGTTCATAACAACCTCATGACTTTTCAATGAACCTGTCATATCTGATATGTCCTTCTGAGTTGCTTGGATATCTTTGGCAATTACTTCTATATGGGATGACAAAGATTCCCTAATCTCCTTGATTTCTTCTTGGTTCTCCAGCTTGAGTGTGTCTTTAATTTCATTGACAACTGTGGTTTTAATTTCAGTTTGTAACTCATTAATCACACCTTCTCTTATTTCTCCCATGACAAGTTCTTTGAATTGTTCCGTTAAACGTTGAACAACTAGAATTCCCATCTCGTTACTCTCCTTCTTCACTCGGACTTCCAGGTTGACCATGTCTTCACCAACTTTCCTAAGACCATGTTCTATCCTATCAGCTAAGTTTTGAGATCGAAGATCGGCATCGCGAAATTTTTCGTCCATTAAACTTGCGTTAGTAGCTAATGAAGTTTCGAGCTCATGTGTTTTATCGCATAATTTGTTCATTTTACTTTCAAGTGTCATTTTCAAAATTTCGGAATTCTCTTTAAATTTACTTTCCATTGAATTAAATTTACTATTTAAATTTTCCTTTAAGTTATCTTTTAACCTGCTCTCTAACGAATCGGAATTTTCTTTGAGTTTATCCTCGAAACTTTCTTTTAAGTTACCTTTTAAAGAATCAGAACTTTCTTTAAGTTTATCATTTAAACTTTCTTTAAGTTTATTTTCTAAAGACTCAGAATTTTCTTTAAGTTTATTTTCTAAAGAATCAGAATTTTCTTTAAGTTTATTTTCTAAAGAATCAGAATTTTCTTTAAGTTTATCATTCAAATTTTCTTTAAGTTTATTTTCTAAAGAATCAGAATTTGCTTTAAGTTTACTTTCTAAAGAATCAGAATTTTCTTTAAGTTTCTTTTCTAAAGCCTCTGTATTTTCTTTCATAATGGCGGCTACACGCCGTCCAGCTTCTTTGGAACTCTCTTCCAAACTCCTCATCATTCTCATCATTTCTTCCATAATTTTCAATTATTATTCAAAACTTAGGGGTATACAACAGTGGCAAACACAAGCTTATAACTAGAACAAGAAATATGAATAGCTAATTGGAACACTCTAATAAAATGAGATTTGTCCTAATATCGACGTGATGGAAAAACAAAATTCTCTACTTTTACGAATTACATTTACCACAATATCACAAGAAAAATATGCAAGTTCTCAAATATCCTCCACCTGGATTCTAATAATGTGTATGTCCAGTCATCGAACGTTTACTACTGAATTTACTTGACGCCCTAATGGTTAAGCCATTATCAAAAATAATCAAACCCATTCTAATTATTAACCAAGTTAAATTTTTAATTTTCCCCACTAATTGGGTTTCCTACTAATTTATTCATCCAAACCAGACATCTCTCAACTCCCAAAATATTTCTATAAAAATTATCACAATTTCAAATCGGCATGCGATTGACCATGTCTAAATCGGGACCCACGTTCGAAGCCATTTCTCTCTCTATCTTATTTTATGTGCCCGTTTAGACCGGAGTCCGCACGACCACATATGCATTTTACCAGTAATCAGTCAGCACGAGAATCAAAATATCCCGGAGCGCCAGATGGGTTAAAGCAAATCGCAAAAACGACATCAAATTAAAAAAATGCTTTGCTGATTTTTGGCTCAATGCAACAATATGGATAGAAGGAGATTTAATTGGGTATGACACATCTGGTAAAATTATCTCAGTTTATTTTGAAGTTAAAATCTGACTGCAAGGATGCTCAAAGCAGCATCATCCACGTGTGGCGATCCACACTCTTATTTACACACAATATACAGAAATTTCCCAAACACATTTGACAATCTTTTTGGAAACACAAGTCCGATTAATAGTCCTGTAGACTGTGTTCCAAAATTATTAATATTTAATTCCAGTTCAAAGTTAATTGTCTATACTGGAAATATCGTAGATCACTGTTTGAATATTTACATGATATTAACACTCGTAGAATAAATGTTCATAGAATTTTTAAACTTTCACTTGTTTTTCCAGTTTCAAAAATACATCGTCGAAAAATATTATTATCATTGAAGCAACATAAATTATTTACACATATTAATAACATCTGAAAAGTATTTGACCTTGAGCATAGCATCGATGAACTGTGCGAAGCACACCAACAATTAATCGTTCTTCTGACATTAAACATTCGAGAAGTGACTCGATTATGAACTTCAAGTTCCTAACAAAATATATGATTTCTGAATCATCAACTTGATCAATAAATGGTTGAACCATTCAACTATTCAATTTTCCACTTGGAATCATTATTATAAAATATATTTATATTCATGGCCATTTTTAGCAATTTTCACAACTTGCAATTCTTCGACAGAAAGCGGAAATTAGAATTGTAGTTTTATAATGCATTCATTTAGTTCATGGCACTAGGATTGAAAATATCCTTCAAATTATTCGTGGTTAAAGAATTATTTTTAATTGGCAGTGGCCCATTCTATTATTTGTGTAAGAACACAATATTACAACCACAACGGCAAAGGTCTTCCTCTGAAGAAGAATAAACTACTATCATGACAAATCCGGGGTCTAGCAAAATCAAAGTCTAAATGGAATTCGTAAACAAGGTTGAAATAAGAACTGATGGTTTCAAGAAATAACCTTCGGGTCATTCATCCGACGAAATGTGTAGTTCCAATACTCCTACTATAAACCTGAGCCATCGAACCTGCTATTTGATTGATGCTCGAAAAAACCTCTTCATTCCTGCGACTTAAACATGCGCACCTGGGAATGGCATTTCAACTACTCCACACACATAAATTTTCTTCCCAAAATTTATACAATAAATCAAGCCTCTGCTTGTTATCAACACTGGAAGATTAATAAACTTACAAGTTTATTTTATTTTACCATTCAGTTCAACCCGTGAATTTACCATACTTATGAAAATCTTCATTTCACTTTCGAGTGTATTTACGTCATGATTTTATATAAATACAAAAATATCCTATTTGATACAAATATCATTTGCTTCCCGTTTCATGCCTCTCCGTGTTATCTGAAAAATATACTTTGCTCATTGCAAATATCAACTGTTCAACCAGAACTGAAATGTTGGTTGAATGCGGGCTTGCGCTAACCACTGTCCTTCGGAAAATCTCCTGTTCCAGACTAGAAATGATCAAACTACTTCATAGGCTCTCTCTAAATACATATGATTATTAGAAAATATAATATCCAAGAATTATTTAGAAAAATTATAAAAATTATTATTATTATTATTAGTGGATTATTATTATTATTATTATTTGTTATATATATTTTAAATATGTTTAATTATCATCTCATTATGTGAGAATCCACATGTTCGAACCTTCGAATATGGAAAAAATATCCATTCCTCAACAAAAATAAATTTAACTTTTACAGTTACATCGGTTGTTTTCCGTGGTTTCCCAAAAATATGAAATATTCAAATAAATGCTCGAAATGCTCGGTCATCGATCCTAAACTGTTCTGAGTGCTGAAAATGCTCAGAATAACTCTAATAAGTCTTGCGTAAATCATTGCAAGCTTTAAATACGACGAAAAAATAAAATGTGTTGGTCATCTGCAGAAAAAATAGTTTGTTCCAATTAGCTAGGCATAATATAATTCAAATGTGGCTTACATTTCTTGATGGTCTTGAAGCGTAGTAAACCTGGTCTGTACCAGATTTATCCATAAACATGCCCTATCGGACAAGCACGTATAATCCTTGTATCCGCCGCCATTGTAGACCCACAATTCGTCTAGTCAGACATAGTGGTAGTATCTTTCGACGTTTGAATTAACTGTGGTTCCATTTTAATATGGGCTTCTATCAAAGCCATAACAGTTTGTTTAAATAGGGTCAGATCTAAGTGATCTATTCTTAAATATGTCAGTTGTAACATAACTCACTGTAATCTTATCAGTACAAGAAAAACACTGACAGTCTTAGCAATTAACGGCTGTTCTGAAGATCGTTCCCTGGGCATGGTTTATTAATATCACCATCTACCATGCGCTAGGCAACTTGTAGTTTCCCTTGCGTAGACTAATGAACGCCACCGTTATAGACTAGTCTTCAGTGTACTGACAGATCGAAGTGGTTAACTAGTTACAAATATGAAAACTGACTTGAAATGGATTTAAACATCCAAGTATTAAGTTATTACTGGACTGTGACAAAATACTATTTTCTAGACAAAGTCTAGCATATGTCCTTGTAGAAATATAAATATTTCCACCAATGTCTGTAGAAAAATCAATCACCTCAGTGATTCTCCTCACCAGAAACTTACTAAGTTCCAACTCGTAGCGCAGCACTTTTCGTGACTATCACGACTTTCAAAAGAACTTCTGCGTAGATACGGCAACCGTGTGCCTTGGCTCAGCGTAGATGCAACTTGCTCGCCAAGTGCTTGTGTTAGAATGAGCTGAAGTTGCTTCGGCCAGCTGGCTTTTATTCAAAACTGTCAGGGTCACGCGTCATCACCTGATATCTAGAAATCCTCATATCTCTGGTATCCCTGGTCCTATTTACTTGATACTAATTGCATTCTCTTTCATTTGGCCGTGCCAGTAATCTGATCTCAGTCTCAAGTCTCTACTCCATGGTTAACTATTTAATCGATAAATAGCCTCGACCTCTGCTATTACTCGCTACGTCACTTGACATCCAACTATCGGTAAATTATTTCCAAATGCTTCGAGAAGCAATGTAGCGCGATATTCAAATATCTGAACTTTCAAAAGCGGCTACAGCCTTTCCCTTGATATCTAGGTGTCTGAATCTTGGAATACCCATTCCTAGAGTCGGGCACAATATGGCTCCATTCAAAAACTGGATGTGAAAAAAGGAAAAATATTATTGAAATTTTGCATCTTTTTTGAAAAAAAAAAAACATAATTCCAGACACAATGCTGATAAATTAACAATTCTGGTAGGGGACATGAAGGACACTAGTAGCTATACGTATGTGAAAGAATAATTAAAATAGATGCATTTTTGTAGTTGCTAGGGGATTTTAAAAAAGTACCAATTTCTTTAATAATTTTATTTTGGACACCCCCTGGAAAGGTAAATTAAGCATTCTGAAGGTATAACCGTCTTAATGTACTTAGCAGTGAACCACCAGAAAGAATATATGGTGATTGGTTTAGAATTATGGATTTTTTCAATATACGTATATGAATACCTTAAGAGCTTGAGCTTTGTGAAACATACACCTTAGATGTTTACATAATTATATGGCCAAAGTTGTCAGAACACATCACTGAACACTCCACGTTCTCATAAATCTTTCTATTTTATTGGATAGCCTTCCCATCAGAGTGCGTTGAAATACATTTCTCGGTCCTCTTTCATATTTATTCACGGCTATACATGTGAATTTAAGACAAAATGACCCGGACCTTATTCTTCTCACGCATTTCCCCCGTCTGCTTAAAATGTCATGCAACACATTTTGTGGTCTATTACCGCGGTAATTCATGGCAAACATGAGGCGTGAACTAATGCTTGGACTTAAGTGTTGCTTCATTGAAAAGGTTTCAGGCATATTGTAGGATTCCAACATAACATTTTGTGCAGTAGGTATCATTCACCCTAAATTGCATTGACTGGAATATTCCCTCACTCAGATAACTTTCACACCTGGCCAGGAAAATAATGTTCATACTAGTACCTAGTGGAGTGCTACAGTAGTGTGAAGACTAGAGTCGGGACATCGGAATGGTTTAAAATTGACACTGGACTAAAGCAAGGAAGTGTTATTTCACCATTATTGTTCGTAATGGTGATGGATGACATCATGAAGGCAGCAATGAAATAATATAGTAGGGCAAAGTTGAAGGTAATGCTGTTTGCAGACGATGTTGTGAGCTGGGGCGAGGATGAGATGGAGGTACAAGAACAGTTAGACGTAATAAATGAAAAGATTGAGCAATGGGGATTGAAGATAAATATGGAGAAGAGTAGAGCAGTGGTGATGAGTAGAGATAAGAAAGTAGGAAAAGGAGTAATCAAAGTAGGAGATAAGGAATTGGAAGTAGTGAAACACTTCAAATACTTGGGAAGTGAACTGACTGAAGATGGAAGACTAGATTTGGAAATTAGCAGAAGAATACAACTCGGGAGTGCTTTCTACCAACAGGTACGGGGACTAGTATGGAACAAGGATATACAAAGTAAGGCTAAAGAAGTTATGTACTGTACGCTTATATGGGTGCGAGCAAAGAAATTATTCATCTCAAAGTTTTCTAAATTGTCCAATATTAAAATATAACGACCTTGGAAGTCGACCAGAAAACAAGTTTTTTTCATCGCCCAGTTAACTCAGTTAATTCAGCCAGCCAATGAGGAAATTAGTAGCCACGTGCAGTAACTTGCAGTCGAACTACGTCGTACAAAGAGAGACCGGACGGTCAGGCGCGAGGAAACTCGAGCATTTCCGAAGAGAGCCAAACCCCGACGCGAGCTGTAAGCATAGCTAATTACCCAGAATGATTTTAAAACATCATAATATCAGAGAAGACATTACATAAGAAATAAGAAATATTTATTACAAATGCGACAACTTATTTATGTAATTAAGGATTAATATGATCATCGACATTGAGCGACCAATCAGATCCATGGTCTGAAGAGGACGCGGGCTTGGAAAATTGATGAGGGAGGAATGAGAGAGGAATCACGGCTTCTTATTAATTACACCTTAGTTTTGTGCAAGTCTACATATAAAGTCGACATTCAACAAGAATAATATTTAAAAGTATTTTAAGACAATCCACAGAATTAAATATTACGAAATACCTGAAGTTGAGGGAGGAATTTCTTTACGAATCTACAGCAGTCGTGATGAGCGACTAAAAAGTTATGGGAACAGAACTATGATGGCAGCAAGAATATTCGAAATGACATAACATCAATCTCGCGGGGAGAATAACATCTCATCTCTCCCGTGAAGAAAATTCTACATCTACAAGTCATTCCCACATCTAAAATGACGATATATATTGGACCTTTGGCGAAGAAGACAAGAAGAATTCCTGTACGAGGGTGGCCAGGGAGTACCTGGCACCGAAGAGAGAAAGGGCTATCCCATCTCACACAAGAAGAGTCACCGGCGGATGGAACGGCAACACGATGATGACCGAGTTCGAATCCCGGACCTGACCGCACGAGAACTTCTTTACGAGGGCGGAGCAGACCAAACTACATCATGCAGTCTTATGCTATTAGAAACAACCCGTTTCTAAAGGATGGCGAAGGAAGCCTACTTCTAGTCATATTTAACGCAACACCAGGTAGTCCTCGGACCAACGATTTATATCCCACTTTGTAGATTATTGTAGACTTTGAAGAATATCCGAAAAACGATTTATTGATGCCATTTTTCTACATTTTAATGACATTATTGTAATTCGCGACGTTATATTTTCATAATTACATCATGCGGATGTTAATGCATATTTTTCGTCGATTTTGAGTATTTGGAATTTTTATTTAGAATTTTTCGAATTTTGTGACTTTCGAAATTTGAATGGAGAGACTTTACAGTTTAGTTCACAATACTTTCATGGTAAAGTTTAAATGTGTTCAGATCACATTTGGTCAATTTTTTGAATTATATAATATCGTTTTTCTTTGTCAACGATAATTATTATGGAAGATTAAACCATGTATTACATAACTTGAAATATTTGAAAGAATGCAATTCTTAAAGATCTTATGTAGAGATATATGTCAAGTCACGATCTGAGAACTTATTAGCCAGATTCGTTGATAAATATTTAATGACTAACAATTTTAAAGTATTGAAATTTTATGAGAAACATATTAAAGAAAGAATATGTAAAAGAATACAATGTCAAGTAAGAAAATACGAATTACAGCGTATTTTGAAGCTATAAGAATGTGAAGAAAGATTTAAAGAAATATCGCAGCTAATTGAAAGCTTTTAAAGAAAGGTGAATGATGCAAAGAGATAAGATTGTTATTTGAAGACTAGTATTTAATCGTATTGCCTGTTAAATTAATTCATTGATAGAACCAGTATTTTTATTAAATATTTTTATTGAGAGTGTTGCAACTATGAAAGGAATTTGTTATTGAGAAGTGAGTTGAGAAGTAATATGTTTTGAAAGGAACTGCGAAGCATCTCTCTGAGTGAGATTCATTATTTCCGTAGCAGACGCAGGTATTTATTGTAAGACAATGGGCAATTGTGAAGCCATTGGTCAATTGTTGAAGGAATGTTTGTAATGACAGACTCACGCATATTTGAACTTGAAATAGGATTGTTATGAGATGCAGTGTTATTAATGTTTATTAGTATTGGAAGTTATTGCAATAGTCTCACATAGTTGAATTTCCTTGAAATTCACAGGACAGCGGATCCTAGATGAAGTTAAATCTGAAAGCAATTATAGGATTTAATGGATCTTTGTTGAAACTGAGAGTAAACTGAGATCTGTTAAATGGTTCTAGATTAGATATTGAATTTACGGTAATTATTCGACGCAGTGGAAATATGTATTTTTATTAAGTATTTTTATTACTGACAGACAAGTTATAGCAGGTCTTTGAACTAGATCTCTACTTAATTGTATGGATTATAGAATCCCAGATTGTCACTGAAACCACGAACGAGACATAGTAGAGTGAAGAAATATTTTCTAAAGTCCGTTGAGAGACAGTAAAGGAATAGTATGACAATTTTATATGTTATTGTCGGGGGAGAGAAGTTGAAACGTTGTACATATTTTATTTTATATTAAGTAGTTGCTGAACTACAATGTTTGTATTTAAATTGTACAGAAAGTGTTAAGAATTTAAATATAGGCTTATAATTACATTTACGCGCATTATTAGTTATAATTTGTAATTTAAATTTAGAGATTTTTATCGCTTCCATGAGAAGAATTTGAGTGATAGGAGGCGGGAGATAATTGTATAGAGTAATGAATAGTTTTTGTAATGACGGAGATCTACGTCTGTGGATACTTTATTTATTAATTTAAGGGGATATTTTTTATTATTAACTTAATAACATTTTTCTTGTTATCAAACTCCCGTTACCTAGGGCACAGCAGTTGTTTGCTGCTAGTCAAGTCATATTTTATTTAAGCTTATAAAAGCGTTTGAAATAATCTTTTTATAGTTTCTGTATGAAACGAATAAGTATTCGACGCTTGTGAAGCAATGACATTTGGTCATTTCATTTCATTTAATTTATTTAAGGCAGTTAATCAATGCCTATGATAGGAAACGTGTATTGTTTAGATAATAAATACGCAGGCACGTTGTTACGTTTCCCTGATTGTTTTATAGGAAATTGGCATTATCTTTGTAGTTAAATGGTAGAGGAATGTGCTGTAGGGTGGAAGTTCCCGAGGGACCAAATCCGCATCCTTACGCCCGAGATTTTTGTAGATTCTCATTGTTCTTAAGTAGATAGTGAACCCTACTGTTCTGTAGTTAGTTACTATAGCACATTCCGCGTTAAAAAATCCTGTTCCTTATTCTGAGTGTTTTCGCCAAGTAGTACCATGTTGTTTTTAGCCGGGAATTCAAGATGCTACAATCCATTATTATTTCCAGCCTGGGATATTGGTGGATCATCCAGATATAAGGGTCCAGTACAAAGCATATTATATTCCTATAATGACATAGGCCTATGCAGCAGAAACTTGGACAATGACTAAGAGGGATGAGAGCAGAGTACAAGCAGCTGAGGTGAGATTCCTGAGAAGTATGTTCCAGAAAACGAGGAGGGACAGAGTGAGTAATGAAGATATACGCCGTCGCCGTGACCCAGTTGTTAAATATAGCTTGCTTGTTCATTTAAAGAGTGATATAATATTCACGGGTGAGATCGCCATGCCTGAGCGGTATTCCGATGTGCGACGTCCAAATGAAATGTTTTTCTTGTGTATTAATAGTGCGCTGTTATAAAGTTACATGATATGTAAATTCTTGTTGGCACCTTGTTGTGTATTTTAGTGTAAGATGACATGCAGTCATTTGTGGTTGTTGTTGTATCGTGGTCACGTTACTCATTCTAGTGTTTATTTAATGAAGTCCTAAGTTGAGGCAGTTTGTTGTGCTGTGGCATGTTGGTCCAGATTTCAACGGAAATCTTTGTTTTTGTAAATATTTAAAGTTAGCGAGTGTCAGCATTGTATTGATAGTATTATTAATGTTTAGTTCCCATTACTAGGATATCTCAGATACGGATTTGCAGCCTCACGGCATTCACAGGATGGCAACAAATCACGTATCAAGTACTCTTCCATATCGCAAGCTTAGTCACATCACACGCACACATGATTTGTAGATAACCAGGCCATATTTCGGGTCTGTTATTTGTGTTGACATCTCTGGTGAAGATAATTTTATTTTGTATTCACTCTGTAGTTTTGGGTGTAAAGTTAAGAGGGTGTTCCCTCGTGTTGTTTGTTGTGTTTATGTTTATTTTTATTCTGAAATTAAATTTGTTTTGTTTAGTTTGGCTTCACTTCTGTTCTTTCCTGTCATACAGTATATTTTAGACCATGTTACCTTGCACCTTGTAGAAGCATAAATTTAGCAACGTCGTTATGGACCGTACATTACCCGAAGAAAAAGTCTCATAAAAAGCTTCTCGCAAGGGTTCAATATATAGGCAGGATAGCCTTAAGATATCTTTTCTAAACAATCAAAAATCTTTTTTGTTTTTAAATAACAAAGCGTATAAGCTCAATAATCTTTTATTTCTCTTCTCAATTAATGAACCGTAAAATAATAATTTTCTTAAGTGAACTTTTATACTTCATAGGAAAATCTGCATGGTTAATGTACCTCGACGGCTGCACACGGAATGACGGAGCTTTACGCAGTCCGTGGACGTGTCCTGCAAGGGTAGCACACCCTAGATTCTCTTTATATTTATCCCCTCGATGTAAGGATACAAATGTTATCAGCGCACCCTCGTCGTAACACCTGGCCTAGTGGAGCACTACACTACACTACACTACGCTACACAGGTCACGAGCTAGTCTGAGAGGGCTAAATATACCTTAAACTCCATACATCATCATCCATACAGCATAGGAAAATTACAGCTGTATATGCACCCTCGAGGCGGTACCTGACCTGACGGAATTCTACGCAGGTCAAGCACTAGTCCAAGAGAGGTGGTCACACCTTAAATTTCCTATACGCTATTCTTCCCACAATTTTTCTTCTCTTTCTTTAATCAACATTTAATTTCATTTGAAACTCAGAGGCTATTGAATTTTAATTTAAATTTTTAATCATTTCAATAATTTAACGAAGCAATCAAATATGCAACAACAAATTTATATAAGAAATGCCACAAAGTTGCATACTAAGAAATGTCTAATATCAAAGGACTGTATAACGCCATATCCCACCCCATGCCACACCTACCAACCCCTAGTACGACATACTTACACTTACCTACGAAGAAGAACAGAAGAAGGGATAGAAGAAAGACGAATAGAGACCAAACTTAAACTACGGTAAGAAGAAAAGCCTAAATTAGCACCCTCACGTCTACGCCAATAATTGGGGACAATTATAAAAACCGGAAGGAGGGTTGTTATATCCCCAACCCTTCTACAAAGGGTTGTATCTACATCCTCATACAAGTTATTAACATTACAAGAAGGTGATACAGAACTACAAACTTGTGGAAAGGATTGCAGCAAGCCATACAGGTCATAGCCCCACAGCTTCCAGCTAGCAGCATAAGGATTCCACAGAGGACGTTCCACTCCACATTCCGCTGACCAGGGATGACTGTACGCAATGAACCTTTAAATACGAGGGACACACACGTGCCCGGCCTCTTTGCTCTTTTGCTCTAATCCATTTTGTGAACTCTCAGTGCTCAAGTGCTACGTAAACGCCAGACCGGCAGGGGCGTTGTCCTTGCCGTGGTCTCCACAACGCCACCACATGGGCAACTGGACGAGGTAGGGTAATTGTGTCTGCTTCTTTCTTCCCCCTATTTTATTTCCTCCCTCTACCTCTATTAGTACAAATAAACACCTAATTCACAGTAAAGGGATCTCTTTCATTTCTGGTAGTTTTGAAACCATTCCCCTTAGCCTGTAGCTAAGTTAAGATCCATCTTGCATGCTGACTGAGCGATAGTGAGAAGACTGCATGGAGGCACGCCTGTTGCTGAACTAGCAGGAGCTTAGCGTGCTAAGGCCCCTAAGGTAAGCATGGTGAGTATTCCCCCTGCAACCCTTCTTCACCCCCTTTACATTAACTCCTCCCTAGACGTCTCCGCAGATCTCCCTCATCCAAGCTGTTAGGTTCCTCAGTGCCTAAACAATGGTGAAGGTACCGTGTAGTTCGGGTACTGCCCCACGCAGCTAAAACAATATCCAGCTATGCCTAAAATCCTCTTACATCACGCATTGATTTTGGTTCTGGGAACTCAGATAGAGCTCTAATTTTCTTCGAATCTGGGCGGACACCATCTGCACTTATTACATGACCTACGTAATCTACCTGATGGGCTGCGAATTTACATTTTTCCAACTGAATAGTCAAATTTGCCTCTCTTAGTTTATCAAAAACATTTCTGATTCGATCTATATGTTCTACAAGAGTTTTACTGAAAATCATTACACCATCTAGATAAACAAGACATTGGGTGCTGATCAAGCCAGAAAGTACACTGTCCATAACCTTCTGGAAAGTGGCAGGTGCATTAATGAGGCCGAAAGGGATGCGCAAATAATGATTATGGCCCGTTGGTACACTAAAGTCTGTCTTATCCTGACTATCTGGGTCCATTTCAATTTGGTGAAAAGCGCACACGAGGTGGACGTTCGTGAAATATGTAGCACCACCCAACATATCTACTGATTCATTTACAAGAGGGAGGGGGGTAATAAGCAGGGGTTATCACACTGTTTAGAGCCCTATAATCTACACAAATCTATATTTAGGTGTGCCGTCAGCCGACGTTTTGGGTACAATCATTATAGGGGTTGACCTCGGCGAAACGCTCGGAACGATAATTCCCTTCTTTAATTGATCATCTATAATTTCCTGGACTAATTCTTTTTGAGCATGAGACACGCGATAAGGCCTTGTGAAAATTGGTGGATCTGAGCCTGTTTCAATCTTGTGAGTAATTTTGGTTGTACTTCCTAATATCCCTTTGTTTTCGTCATAATTAAGGTCTCGATATTTTAATAGAGTGTTTAGTACTGAACCCGCTGAGCTATGGTTCATGTGATATTTTTTATGACAGAGCATTTATGATGGGATGTTGTACTTTTGAACACACCCAGGAAGCCACGTGAAGCTGAGAGATCACGCGATACTTTGAAGTAGCGGTGAATCGCACTTTTGACTTTGGTCTAAACTGCTAATTATTATCTGAGGTCTTATTAATTATTTTTATCTTTCCTACGAGACTCAGAATATTCCATTTCGTCATGCTGCATTATTAAAACATTTTGGAGAATGTTTATTTTTACTTTAGGTAAGGTAATACCCTTGCAGATACGCAAAAAGGAACGTAAGTAGTCGCTCAACGTTTTCGTTTTGACGACCTACTTTCTAGAGACACCCAGTACCGGAGCACTGCGTCTTGAGAATCCGCCTTGTGTAGGCGTGGAATTACATTTGTCCTACGAGACGTAGAAGAATATCCGCTGTTTAGCGTTAAAAGTGATTATAAGGTGCCATCGAGCAAGCAAATACTAATATTCACTGTCGATGAAGTCCAGTGAATTAAATAAGAAGCTTGGGAAATAATTATTGGCAAGTATAGTGTATTGCACAACATTGCTGTGACATCACATATTACCCACGCGTATGTGGAGGGCAGATGCCTAGTGGAAATATACAGGTAATAGTGTTACAATTATCCTGAATAAGTGTGATTATAATAGTATGAGATATTTAAATTGCCAAAGTGGAAATTTCATCTTTGAAACGTCGTATAATTCACGGATGCTGCGTGATACAAAAGTAGCGTCACTAGCACGTGCAGCATCATAAAATAGTATTAGCTCACATGCTAATCCACATCTGCAAGATTAAGGCTGTGTCGTATCTTATAATTGAAGCCTATAATAGTCACGACGGACATTATAATTTTGGAAGTGAGAGGATGAATAATCACGCAACTTATTTCGCTACCCACGTGATTGGACTTTTATTCACCATGGTTGAAGCAGTTACCATGGGCTAATACCATCCCAGTATGGGGGGGTGACGTTTCTACAGGAACCAGCGTGATGGTGGAACTTCCAGAACGATGAACGAGAGGGAAGGAGCCAAAATGCCATTTCCAGGCATATCCACGAAGATGTCGACAGGGACAAATCGAACCCTGGTCTTTGGGGGAGTCCAGATGGGAATCCTGATGAGGAGGATACCGATCCAGAGAGCCAGAGAGGTTTATGTACAACCCTTGTTGTGGAATAGAGAGTTGAGTGAGAGCTCCTCCATTTCGTGAGTTTTTGTCACACCCCTTCTTTGTTCTAGTTTCTGGTGGTATAGTAGTTTTAATGTAGTTTGTGAATCAACCACACTCAGTGTCAGCCATTTTTCTAGGTAGGGATGTAACTAGATTAGTTAGATGTCATTTATTTCAGTTTAGAGTGAGACACCTTTGGGGTCAAACATTTTGGTCAGCCCTGGTGCAGCTTGGTGAACGTCGTGGAACGTCAATGCCTACCTTTTGCTGAACCTGATCGTAGTCATTTTGAGGCTATTTTGTTCAACCCTACTTGGGGTAATTTTCAAGTCTTTGCTGACTGTAGTTATGGCAATCAGATGCCTTGGTTATTAATTGACTGCATTCTTCGCAGCCATCCTTTGTTACACCCCTGACTGTCGTTAGAACGGTCGTATCATTTAGGTAGTCGACAGTAACTACCAGTTTGTAAATGCATTGTATTTCATTTTGAATAAGCTCAGAAGCTATTCTTGGTCATGTTTGAACCTAACAACTAGAAGGAATGTTTCGTTGCCTAGCATCGAACGCGGTTCCCAACGTATCATTAAGCAGATCTAGTGTGTGAATCTGTGCCACATTTATCATATTTTCCTTGTGTCGTGTGAGACACGTTTTTATTTGATGTTCTAGCAACTACTGAGTTGCATTTTTAAAGCAAAGAGCTTCAGTTATTGTAAGTTTACTTTCATTTAGACGTCTTTGGTAGAAAGACGGAAGTGTATTACTATACTCAGATTTATAGCGTGCGTTTGATACACGGACTCTGTAGAGATCCGTAACCTATGGTAATGTTTTTTATGAACCGGCCAAGTGCAGGTTTTGTATTGATTAAATCGCCGGCCTTGAATAAACTGGTTATGTAACCCAGTGACCTAGAGCACGCCTGCTTCATTGTGAGACAAAACTACTATAGACGAGGACAGAGTACAATTTGTATTCGCTTTTCCTTTCATTGCTATTTTGCTTATGGAAACCAGTTTCCACTCTTGTATTTGATCACTTGTTTTATGGATCGGTTTTTGTTAGTTTAGCGCTCTGTTGCGTGTATTGTCGTATGACAGGTACAGTTATGTAAGGTTTTCCATAGGATGGTGAAGTCTATCCTGTTATAGCAGGATGTTATTGTATGCTTTGTCCGGGGATGATCCCGTTGACCAGATGTTATTGGAAGGTAACTGTTGTACAGGCCTATCCCAGAGTTATTGAACGCGAGCTTAGCGCCGCTGGTAACCCGTGTTATTGTGTGTCCGAGTTGTTATACTCGTTGATTATATTCCGACTGTTGAGTCGAGGCTTTTTGGTGGAGAATGATCTCAGTTGGAGACACTCCGTGCCCAGGCTATTGTCAATGTTATTCGCCATAATCCTACGATAAACCTATAAACCGACATTCTAATAATAAAATGCATAATTGTTATAAAACAAGCCTAACTAACGATTCTTTCTATCTAACTTTGTTCTTTGCATTCTGGAACTGTTGACATAGCCGTGCAGTTGAAGATAATTTCCTTGTGAGGAAATGACTAGGACAGTTGACATTTTTGTAGCGACCTGAAGCATGTGCGAACCTAGAGTTCGTAGCTTGCGGAGCTCAGGCCATGCGATGTCAGACGTGGTCTCAACTGCGCATTCGTCACCGTAACTATACACATTAGATGACTATGGTTTACAAAGAGTAAACCAAGGTGTAGGCAGGAATTTTTAATAAAACTACTGTGTCTATTTCGTTATTAATTTATGATGCCAAGTGTATTAAACCCTACATGTTACTTTATTGTGTGCTGTTAGCACATAGTTATTAAGCATAATTAAATTGTTTGTTTTTCATGGCTGTACACTTAGCTTTTGGATGTAATTGTTTTCTTTTACGGACGTCATCGCCGTAAATTTTGTTAATTGATAGGACTTAGCTAGTTGAATTAATGTTAAATTTAAATGTCGAAATGGTACCATCCTAACCTAGATTTGTTTTGCTACCCTGTTGAATGTAAATTCAGATATTAGCTTGGTCTTGTAACTTGAACTAGGGACTTGCGTCGTGCCATATTCCTAGCGTTGCTGTTGTTGCTTTATCATTGTGAGTTAGATCTTTCGCGAGGGTTTTCAGTAACTTCTCAGGTAGGGGACCTGTTCTTTATCTTAGTTTATTTATTAATTTGCGGACTAGCCGATTATAACCCTCCGAACTAGGCTAGGGGCTTGTGAATTTTAATAAATTTTCACGGTGTTTTACATGAGTCTGGATGTTTATTTTCTCAGTCTAGTTTTAAGGTGAACCTTTCCTTAGGCGGTCTATGACCATCGTCACCATGTACCACGATCCCTGTGGACTACGGACTCTCGTACCGCTTTAGCCTTTATGGAAGGTCACCTGATCCTCACGGTACTTTTCTTTTTATTCGATTTATGTGTCGTTAGTTGAGTCATCGTGGTTGTTGACATCAACTAAACGGTCTCATAAAATGGCGCACAACGTTGTGGGCTTGACTTGGACGTCATAAAATGGCGCCCAACTCATGTGCCGACGTTAACGTGGTGACCCTCAGTACCATGTTATTTTTTTTTTGAGGATCCTAATGTTGATTAATGGTAAATTGACAGGACTGGGACGAACTTAGAAAGTCGTACTGCAGATCAATTGACCGCATGGCATTCATGTTTGATAGAAGTCCATGGGGTGAGGCTTTAGTGTTGAATAAATGAAGGATAGGATTTTCTTTGATGATGCCTCATCCTAAGTAAATGTAATACTTTGCTTTGCTCACCGTTGTCTTTGTAAATGTAGAAGCACTTAGTTTGCATACTCCAGCTGTACTCGTGATATTTATATAAATGAAGCAAGCTTTATACCACCAAGTAACTAATCATAGCTGTAAGTTCCAGTAGAAATTGATCCCTCACTTTCTCATATATTTCTTATCTATGGATGAGGAAACTATTCGTCGTGTGTTTGGAGAGATGATGGCAGGTGTGAATGCCAATCTTCAACAGATTACTGCTGACTTAGGTCAGAATACTCAGGCTGTAAACAATGTCAGTGGTCATGTGGACCAGGTTAGACAGGAAGTCAACAATGTCAGTGGTCATGTGGACCAGGTTAGACAGGACTTAGAGATTAACACTCAGTCTATGAACAATGTAAGACAGGACTTAGAGATTAACACTCAGTCTATAAATAATGTTAGGGCTGATTTAACTCAAGTCAGGGCAGACATGGACACATATAGGATCGAAGCGAGAAATGATCTGACGACAGGTTTAGCAGCTGTCAGGGTTGATGTCATACGACACCATCAGGAGGCTAACCAGCGCGTAGATTGCTTAACCGACCAGATGAATAGAGCTAGGGAGGAGGTGCAAAACCGATTGGAGGAGCACACAGCTCAAATTCAGACAACCTTGAATAAAGTCCAGATAGACATGAGAGCAGATCTGGAACATACCAGGGAAGAATTCGGGACTCGACTAGATCACGTCGAGGGATTTATCGGAAATGTGAAGAAGTACATGGCAACCATGAACGTTGGTTTAATCTTGATGAGAGGAGCTGCCAATGCCGTTAATAACAACGTGAAGACTATCGTTGATGGCATGATGGAGATTAAAGAGGAACTTAACACCAACAGGAGAAACATTTCTGAATTGACGGAAACCGTAGACAGTCTACGTGAGACAGTTGATGTTCATCATGAGGAACACAAAATTGACCTCATGTTATTGAGAGGTGACCTCAACGAACACGAAGCTACAGTCAAGGCTAAGGTAGCCGAGGTTAGAGACGATGTGGGTAAAATCCAAGAAAATATGTCCAGAGTTGAAGGAGATATCGATTCCTTACAAAAGAGATTTGAGGAAGTCGCGGTGACCGAGAGGTTAGACCTCAGTTATAACCTTAGGACGGCCATACGCGAGGTAGACACAAACCTCAAGGGAAAGGTTGACAGGATCGAGCTGCAATTGAACGACTTAGGCAACAAAGTCGCAGCCAGAACCATCCCAGGTCTTGAAGTAATAGAAAGACGCCTGGACAGACTCGAGACGACTCCAAGAGAGAGACACGTACACCCACAGATGGGAGAATCTCAGGAAACGCCTATATCTCAATCAGGAGGAATGATGCCTACCCATTTCCAACCCAGCGCGCCTATGGAACCGCAACCGTCACAATTCACTAATTTAGCGCAAGGTCAGACCTTGAACTTTAACGCTCACCCGTTTCAACCAGCATCTAATCGAATTAGTCATGAGACTAACACTCCTACGCAGAGTTACATGCAAAATACTTTCAGACCCGCGAATACGCAGGGAAATGTCACCATAATTCGTTCAAGAGAGGAGCAACCAGCTCGCTTCTCGGGAACTGGGAGCGGTGTTACTCCAGTGGAATTCCTAGCAAATGTCGAAAGCTACTTACGTGATACTATGGTAACTCCAGAGAGGGAACTAAGAGTTATAGAGCGACTGCTTGAGGGACAAGCCGGTACCTGGTTCAGAGCATTCCGATACTCATTCACAGGCTACCAAGACTTTAAGGAAGCGTTATTAAGAACATATTGGTCGAGCGACATCCAGCAGAGCATCCGAGCTGAGATGTACACTCGAAGGTACAGTTCCAATACACCTACTCGTTATGCGAATTACTTCGCAATACAGCTCGCGAAGCTCCGTTGTCTTCAGCCTCCATTGTCCGAACAAGATTTGGTGAACACAATTGTTTGGCAGTACCCTGCGGATGTACAACGTGTGTTAATCGCTGCAGGGGCATCCACTTTCCAGCAGTGTGACCAGATACTGCGAAGGTTGGACGCTAACACAGAACAGTTTCCTACACACCGTCAGCAGAAGGCTGATAGACGCGAGGATAGACATATGAATCTGACGACTGTTGATAAAATGAGCCAGACGCCACAACAAACACAAACCACAGAGGATTCTGGGCGACGTGATAACAATTACAGTTATAACAGGAGAGAATGGAACAACACTCCGTATACTCGAAATCAACATGATGACCGGCGAAGTCATTGGGACCGGCGATTCGACCGAAGGACGGACGACAACCGACGTCATGAAAACAACCGCCGAGGGAATGAAGGAAGAAATCAGCAACACGGACGTATCCGTAGAGACTATCGATATAGTGGGGGTTACGACAGAAATCGAGACCCTAGATACCAGCCAGACAGGGATTGGAAAGGAAGAGCGCGGGAGAGCCGTGAGTACCTCCAACAATTGAGAGAATTGCAGATCCAAGAAGAGGGAGAACGGAACCCTACTTCGAGGGAAAATAGACATTCGGCGCAGGAGACGGAGCAGAACCAGCCCAGTACTTCTCGCCATGACAGAAAAAAAAACTCCGAAAAATCAATAGATTCTTGTTTGGTTGAGCACCGAGTAACTGCCTCTATATTACTCTGGGAGCCAATCCAAGAAGACTTGTTGGACGAACGACGAACGACGAACCACAATTATGAATTAACACGTCTACCCAAGATTGTAGCCACCTTGAATGAAGTCAGTGTAGTCATACTCATCGATACTGGGGCGATGATTAGTGTAATTTCCGCCGATTGCCATGCCAGACTTAGAGCAAACTCTGAGGTGACGGAGTTGCCCATTTCAGCTATAAGAGTCAGAGGTGTCATACCTGACCGCGTTGTAACGTGCAAAATCCAGATTTTGTGTACTGTGAAGATTTCGAGCCACGTGTACTTGCACGAATTTCTCGTAATGAAGGGCCTGCATCATGATGCCATTTTAGGCGCAGACTTCATTAGAAAATATGATGGAATCATTGACATGGGACGGAATACGGTAGAGTTCAAGCCGAACGAACCCATTCAGATGAGCCTAATTGAAGAAGAACCGGAATTCCTATCCGAAGTAGACGTAGTCGAAGCATTAAAGGGCAAGGAAATTGAGGCGACACTAGATGCCGACGAAGAGGCAGAATCGTTATCAGCACCCACACATGAGGATCTTGAGGCAATACTGAACGAATACAGAGATATATTCGACACCACACCTGGTGAGATATTAGACTACGAGTATGATCTTGTATTACTGGACGATTCCCCATTCCAGAAAAGGATCTATCCGATTGCCGAGAAACATCTCGAAGAAGCTGCTAAGAAGATCCATGAGATGGAAGCAGCAGGTACAATCAAGAAATCACCGACTCCTTTCTTGAATCCCATAATACCTGTGGTTAAGGTAGATGGAAGTTTGAGACTTTGTCTTGATGCCAGAGCCTTGAATGAACGCCTAGCTCCTGAGCACGACAGACCGCCCAAGATTAGGGACATTCTCAGGAAGTTCAAAGGAAAAAGGATATTTTCATCATTAGACTTGGTTCAGTCTTATTACCATATCAGATTATCTGAGCATACTCAGAAATATACTGGATTCTTGTTTGATCAGACTACTTATGTATTCCAAAAACAACCATTTGGATTGAAAAATGCCGGAGCTGCATTAATCAGAGCACTTGATGCCAAGCTGACTCATGAAGTGAAGCAGAAAGTAATATGTTATGTGGATGACATAATCATAGCTTCGGGAACAGAAAAAGAGCATTTAAAGACATTGCGCCTTGTTTTTGAGAATCTCCGACAGGCAAATTTTAAGGTCAAGTTTGACAAGTGTCGATTTTTTCAGGAAGAAGTGAAATTCGTAGGACACATAATCAATGGAGAAGGATATAGACCGAATCCGGCAAAGATTAGAACTGTTGCTGCATTTCCAACACCAACCCGTGTGAAACACGTGAGACAATTCTTAGGAATTCTCCAATTCTTTGCTGCTCATTGTGAGAAGTATTCCGAAACTGTTGCACCACTGCAAGGATTATTGAAAAAGAACTGCAGGTGGAACTGGAATGATGAATGCGAGATAGCTTTCAGGAGAGCTAAACAGATGCTTGTGGACTCAATTCAGTTAGAATATCCAGATTACTCTCGGAACTTTATTCTAGAAACTGATGCATCTGCCATTGGTATAGGAGCCATTTTACTGCAGGAAGATGATGAGAAGAAACGTCATTACATCGCTTTCTTAAGCCGACGTTTAAGAGCACATGAATCTCACTACTTCACGACCGAGATAGAAGCACTTGCAATTGTTTACGCACTTGAATACTGGCAGAAACTTCTGTTAGGTCAGAGGATTATTGTGAGAACCGATCATCATGCGTTGACCTTCATCTTGAGAACAAGACTGGCAAGCGACAGGATCACACGTTGGACGCTGTTTCTCCAACAGTGCGATTTGGAAATAGTTTATCGACCAGGCAGAGAGAATGTGTTGGCCGACATCCTCAGCCGGAATCCTGAAGCTACTGTTAATGCCATAGACATCGAGGGAGAATGCGAGGAACACCTTCGCCGATTTCGTCATTTACCTGAAGGACAGCGACGTGAGGAGGAACTCAGACATATTATCCGTTTCCTAGAACGAAGAATGGATCCACAGGATGATCATTATGCAAGGATTGCTGCTGTTGCAGATGATTATTTGATTTATCATCGTGTCTTATACAAGTTTGTAGACGAGGACCACACTCAACTGCGTGCAGTTATTCCTAGGAGATACCAAGAATCTGTTATTCTTATGGTACATTTATCCATTGGACATGGTGGAACAGACAAAACCATTGCAACTATCAAGGAGTCTTTCACATGGAAAGGGTTAGGAGCCACCGTTAGACAGTGTTTACGTGCTTGCGACGCATGCCAGCGGAACAAATACACGTCACACTTGCTGAAGGAACAACCTAGACCAATACTACCAACTCAACCTAGAGAGTTGTATGCACAGGACCTGTATGGCCCAATACCTAAGGCTCGTCGTGGGAATCGATACATCGTTGTAACGGTGGATGTGTTCACGAAATATACGATGCTTCATCCAATTCAAAAAGCTACTGCACATCAGATTATTCAGAGGATTAGACGTCAAGTGATACCGGAGGCAGGAAAGCCACAATTCTTGTTGACTGATCACGGATCACAGTACACCTCAGCAGAATTTGCCTATGCCATGAATGAGCTTGAAATAGGTCATGTTTTATCATCTATTCGACATCCAGAGAGCAACCCAGCAGAATGCGTGATGTCTATTATCGCAAAATTCTGTCGATTATATTGTCAAGAAGAACACTGGCGATGGACTGAAGTCCTTGTTATTATGGCAAAATGTATTAATTCAACAGTACATGAAAGCACTGGTCAAATACCTATGGTCTTGCATTTGAACCAGATGCCGCTGAGAATATGGGATCGTGTGATTGTAAATCCACCTTGTTTACAACCATCACATGCCAGCAGACTTTTAGCTGCAAGAGAGACTATGGACAGACAAGCTGCCAAGCGCTTGAGAAGAACTAGACGCCAGAGGTTTAGAGAACCACTAGTAGAAGGAGACCTTATCCTTATAAGGAGACCCGGAATTTCTAGTCCTATAGACCGCATATATGGGAAATTTCTATCCTTGTATTATGGCCCTAGTCGTATCCGACAGCCTTTAAACAATGGAAGTTATGTGATAGAAGACATTAGGACAGGAGAACGCATTGGAACCTTTAATGCAGCCAATCTAAAAAAATATCACTCTTGAATGAATTTCAAAGCAAATAAAAATGTTATCCCAACATTTTATTTGAAACGACAGAGAGGCAGATGAACCCGCTGAGCTATGGTTCATGTGATATTTTTTTATGACAGAGCATTTATGATGGGATGTTGTACTTTTGAACACATCCAGGAAGCCACGTGAAGCTGAGAGATCACGCGATACTTTGAAGTAGCGGTGAATCGCACTTTTGACTTTGGTCTAAACTGCTAATTATTATCTGAGGTCTTATTAATTATTTTTATCTTTCCTACGAGACTCAGAATATTCCATTTCGTCATGCTGCATTATTAAAACATTTTGGAGAATGTTTATTTTTACTTTAGGTAAGGTAATACCCTTGCAGATACGCAAAAAGGAACGTAAGTAGTCGCTCAACGTTTTCGTTTTGACGACCTACTTTCTAGAGACACCCAGTACCGGAGCACTGCGTCTTGAGAATCCGCCTTGTGTAGGCGTGGAATTACATTTGTCCTACGAGACGTAGAAGAATATCCGCTGTTTAGCGTTAAAAGTGATTATAAGGTGCCATCGAGCAAGCAAATACTAATATTCACTGTCGATGAAGTCCAGTGAATTAAATAAGAAGCTTGGGAAATAATTATTGGCAAGTATAGTGTATTGCACAACATTGCTGTGACATCACATATTACCCACGCGTATGTGGAGGGCAGATGCCTAGTGGAAATATACAGGTAATAGTGTTACAATTATCCTGAATAAGTGTGATTATAATAGTATGAGATATTTAAATTGCCAAAGTGGAAATTTCATCTTTGAAACGTCGTATAATTCACGGATGCTGCGTGATACAAAAGTAGCGTCACTAGCACGTGCAGCATCATAAAATAGTATTAGCTCACATGCTAATCCACATCTGCAAGATTAAGGCTGTGTCGTATCTTATAATTAAAGCCTATAATAGTCACGACGGACATTATAATTTTGGAAGTGAGAGGATGAATAATCACGCAACTTATTTCGCTACCCACGTGATTGGACTTTTATTCACCATGGTTGAAGCAGTTACCATGGGCTAATACCATCCCAGTATGGGGGGGGGGGGGTGACGTTTCTACAGGAACCAGCGTGATGGTGGAACTTCCAGAACGATGAACGAGAGGGAAGGAGCCAAAATGCCATTTCCAGGCATATCCACGAAGATGTCGACAGGGACAAATCGAACCCTGGTCTTTGGGGGAGTCCAGATGGGAATCCTGATGAGGAGGATACCGATCCAGAGAGCCAGAGAGGTTTATGTACAACCCTTGTTGTGGAATAGAGAGTTGAGTGAGAGCTCCTCCATTTCGTGAGTTTTTGTCACACCCCTTCTTTGTTCTAGTTTCTGGTGGTATAGTAGTTTTAATGTAGTTTGTGAATCAACCACACTCAGTGTCAGCCATTTTTCTAGGTAGGGATGTAACTAGATTAGTTAGATGTCATTTATTTCAGTTTAGAGTGAGACACCTTTGGGGTCAAACATTTTGGTCAGCCTGGTGCAGCTTGGTGAACGTCGTGGAACGTCAATGCCTACCTTTTGCTGAACCTGATCGTAGTCATTTTGAGGCTATTTTGTTCAACCCTACTTGGGGTAATTTTCAAGTCTTTGCTGACTGTAGTTATGGCAATCAGATGCCTTGGTTATTAATTGACTGCATTCTTCGCAGCCATCCTTTGTTACACCCCTGACTGTCGTTAGAACGGTCGTATCATTTAGGTAGTCGACAGTAACTACCAGTTTGTAAATGCATTGCATTTCATTTTGAATAAGCTCAGAAGCTATTCTTGGTCATGTTTGAACCTAACAACTAGAAGGAATGTTTCGTTGCCTAGCATCGAACGCGGTTCCCAACGTATCATTAAGCAGATCTAGTGTGTGAATCTGTGCCACATTTATCATATTTTCCTTGTGTCGTGTGAGACACGTTTTTATTTGATGTTCTAGCAACTACTGAGTTGCATTTTTAAAGCAAAGAGCTTCAGTTATTGTAAGTTTACTTTCATTTAGACGTCTTTGGTAGAAAGACGGAAGTGTATTACTATACTCAGATTTATAGCGTGCGTTTGATACACGGACTCTGTAGAGATCCGTAACCTATGGTAATGTTTTTTATGAACCGGCCAAGTGCAGGTTTTGTATTGATTAAATCGCCGGCCTTGAATAAACTGGTTATGTAACCCAGTGACCTAGAGCACGCCTGCTTCATTGTGAGACAAAACTACTATAGACGAGGACAGAGTACAATTTGTATTCGCTTTTCCTTTCATTGCTATTTTGCTTATGGAAACCAGTTTCCACTCTTGTATTTGATCACTTGTTTTATGGATCGGTTTTTGTTAGTTTAGCGCTCTGTTGCGTGTATTGTCGTATGACAGGTACAGTTATGTAAGGTTTTCCATAGGATGGTGAAGTCTATCCTGTTATAGCAGGATGTTATTGTATGCTTTGTCCGGGGATGATCCCGTTGACCAGATGTTATTGGAAGGTAACTGTTGTACAGGCCTATCCCAGAGTTATTGAACGCGAGCTTAGCGCCGCTGGTAACCCGTGTTATTGTGTGTCCGAGTTGTTATACTCGTTGATTATATTCCGACTGTTGAGTCGAGGCTTTTTGGTGGAGAATGATCTCAGTTGGAGACACTCCGTGCCCAGGCTATTGTCAATGTTATTCGCCATAATCCTACGATAAACCTATAAACCGACATTCTAATAATAAAATGCATAATTGTTATAAAACAAGCCTAACTAACGATTCTTTCTATCTAACTTTGTTCTTTGCATTCTGGAACTGTTGACATAGCCGTGCAGTTGAAGATAATTTCCTTGTGAGGAAATGACTAGGACAGTTGACATTTTTGTAGCGACCTGAAGCATGTGCGAACCTAGAGTTCGTAGCTTGCGGAGCTCAGGCCATGCGATGTCAGACGTGGTCTCAACTGCGCATTCGTCACCGTAACTATACACATTAGATGACTATGGTTTACAAAGAGTAAACCAAGGTGTAGGCAGGAATTTTTAATAAAACTACTGTGTCTATTTCGTTATTAATTTATGATGCCAAGTGTATTAAACCCTACATGTTACTTTATTGTGTGCTGTTAGCACATAGTTATTAAGCATAATTAAATTGTTTGTTTTTCATGGCTGTACACTTAGCTTTTGGATGTAATTGTTTTCTTTTACGGACGTCACCGCCGTAAATTTTGTTAATTGATAGGACTTAGCTAGTTGAATTAATGTTAAATTTAAATGTCGAAATGGTACCATCCTAACCTAGATTTGTTTTGCTACCCTGTTGAATGTAAATTCAGATATTAGCTTGGTCTTGTAACTTGAACTAGGGACTTGCGTCGTGCCATATTCCTAGCGTTGCTGTTGTTGCTTTATCATTGTGAGTTAGATCTTTCGCGAGGGTTTTCAGTAACTTCTCAGGTAGGGGACCTGTTCTTTATCTTAGTTTATTTATTAATTTGCGGACTAGCCGATTATAACCCTCCGAACTAGGCTAGGGGCTTGTGAATTTTAATAAATTTTCACGGTGTTTTAAATGAGTCTGGATGTTTATTTTCTCAGTCTAGTTTTAGGGTGAACCTTTCCTTAGGCGGTCAATGACCATCGTCACCATGTACCACGATCCCTGTGGACTACGGACTCTCGTGCCGCTTTAGCCTTTATGGAAGGTCACCTGATCCTCACGGTACTTTTCTTTTTATTCGATTTATGTGTCGTTAGTTGAGTCATCGTGGTTGTTGACATCAACTAAACGGTCTCAGTACTAAACGTCTTTTCGCTTCCCAGAGATGTGCAAGCTTTGGCCGAAGCTCGTCAATGACCTTAGAGTCACAGGGTATTGTAGTCCAACAATCCCTCTTGTCACCCTCTTGGCAACGTTCACTTTTGGTGAGGTCTAGCCTCCCATACTCAAAATAATGTTACACATCCCAGGGTGTAAACACCCTTACGAAGTGTATAAACATACAACTACAGCCGTCTACAGGATAAACCCCCATCTACAAATATTCATTTCAACAGCTACATGTATTTACTTATCAAACCATCTGTCCAACACCGTACACCGATTTTCACCCCTTAAACACCCCAAGCTGGAATAAACAACAGCAAACCACACACTTCTATTACACAAAGCTAGCAGAGCTGAAACCACAGCTCTTTCGCTAATGCTTACACAACTTCATAAACATGTACACAGAAGCTGCTACCAAAACAGCTATGCAGCAACACGGCAGAGTCAGCACTTCGGAAATGGTAAAAAGGACCTCCTCCCAAGGGGAAGGTATCTGTTTACGTCGGAGACTCTGTCCAACCGCATCCAGACATCAGGCCTCAGGTGAGTGTGCATCTCAGATTTCCAAACACGTTTACACATCCAACCCCTTACAACACTTTTACAATTGTGAATTGTTACATTGTTGTACTCTCCCGACTTGCAAGGGACTCAGTACACCCAGACAAGCCTTAGTAAATAATTACTCTTTACCCAAAAGGTCCGATTATTATTTATTATTTGTCATTATCCTTTTTACTGTTTACTGCCCCACTCACACCTCTCCAGCCATTACACCACTTCATAACTGCTGAGACAGCAATACTAACCTGTGTCTTGACAGTGGCCTTGCTCACTTAGCACGGTCAAGAGCTTTATGTAGTAGTAGCGCGCCGTCAGCGATAACTGGGATTGCTCGCGGCGACTTCCCGTCTTCACGGCACTATTCTCATTCTTGAGGTCACCTCCCTTAATTGCGCAACCTTATTCACAGAGCTTCACCCGCTGCCCCTTTTCTTTCAGCACCTTTTGACACCCGTCCAACGGTCTGACACATCCATTAGATTTCCCCAATTAAAACATCACCTTCTCCACACACCCTCATCCCCTTGTTCAGCCACCCCCACACAAAGGGTGTGAACAATACTCAGGCTTTACCATTCACTGGGCAAGACCTGACGTGGTATGTCCTCTCGCTTCACCACTAAAATCACACTTATCAACTCCTGAAGTGGTAAGCTCCCTCGCTTCACCACTTACATCACTGACATTCGTACTAAACTCCTCCCCATAGGCAATAGGTGTACCACTAGAAATAGTCAGTTTTTCCTAACTGATGTTAATTAATTTTGCAATACTTTTCTTAGCTCTGAGTGTAATACGCACCCGTGCTACAATTACACCATGTATGCACACTTCAATGGGTTCCAAAATTACTTCAGTATCTGATTTTGGTATTAAGCCAGAGGCGTTAACAGATACTAGTACTTCGCTTCTTGGTGGCAACTTCACGCATTTCGTGATGCAGACTTGCGTAACCTTCGAAAAGGGACTAAGGATGGCCGCTTGTAATTCATTAGTGGATGATCCGCTGAATCCTTGTATGTATAGTTTTCTGGGGGAAACTGCAACGTCTTTTGAGGGAGAACGACATGCACTAGGCATGACTAGTGTCTGTTCAAAGTGTCTGGCTACAAACACCCTCGTGGATTTCCCAGGATACGAGAAGTTCGCTACTGCTGTGGAATCCGTTACTAGCGCCGCTCCACCTTATACTACACAACAAGGGGGTGATTCCCGTGGGTCGCTTTCCAATGTTACTACACAAGGTATGACACCAGAAGTCATCCTATGCGTTATTTCGATCGAACTTCGTCCTTTAAGATGTACTTCGCCAAGGGCTACATCAATGGCAGCATCCCAGTTGCTAAGCATATCAACGCCTCTAATCGCTAGGTAACCTGCCGGGAGGTCGACCACTAAACATTTTGCCATTAAGTCGCTCTGTTTTGGACCTAAGTCCACTATTACACGTTGTTCACCGTAGACTTCTAGTAATGCTCCTGGAATTCCTTTAATTTTTAAGCTATTCTTTAATACAGGCATTTTGGAAACTCCTCTCTGTAATAAATAAACCTGTGCTCCAGTGTCAATTACAATAAGTCCTGTCATATCTTCTATAGTTCCAATGCACACCAATTCGTTCGTATACTCATCTATTTTACTGTTATCAATTTGGGATCCAAACGCTACGACTGGGATTGCGCTGTAATCGCATTCCCGTGTCAGTTTAATTTCTTCGTGATTTACTTGCGAGGTTCTCGAACTGCGGTCTTCATCGATACCTCTTGTTTATTTGGGTAATTGTGAGTTCGTGTCTCTACATTGTTAGAGCTTCTGTTTCTACATTCACGACTCCTATGACCCTTCTTATGACAAGAAAAACATTCAACATCTCTCGTGAAATGTCGCTGGTTCGCATCCTGTGTGCGTGCTGGTTTCTTAGACATGCATTCTCTTGCGATATGACCATGTTTACCGCATCTATAGCAACTACTTGATCGTGAGCGGTCTTCGTTGGTAACGAACACTCTGCGTTCATTTTTAGGAGGTACAGGGGTCGAACCTATGTGTCGTTCGCGAGAAAGTGCAATTAAGACTGAGTCGCTCAAACATGTGGGAGGGGGTAATGAAGTCGTGTGTAGAATCCTCCTGACCGGACAGTCCTTTAAGAAATGCTGTCTGCACTTGAGCATCTACTAATTCAGCTGCTCCGGGCGAATCATAATTCGTGCCATATAAAATACCCTGGCCTAATGCCTGAAGTCGTTCTGAGTAATCTTGTATCGGTTCTCCTGATTTCTGCTCTACACTGGCTAACGTTTCAAATTAAGATCTGGTATCTGTTCTCTCTACGAATCTTTCATGCAATATTTTGCGAAATTCTTGATAAGAATTAAATACTACGTGCATAAGGGACACTTTTACGTATGTGAGGGCCGATCCTGCGAGCATTTGCTTAGCGAGACGAATTTCGTCTTGATCACGCCAACCATTCATATCTCCTACCTCCTGTATGGCGTCTAGAAAGTCTGTTACTCGTATATTAGGTAAGCTAGGATCAAATACCGGGATCGTTCCTATTAAGTTTAGGCGGTCTGAAGGTAATTCTACCGGGATCGTAACATTAAACCTGTATCTACTTTCGTTATTAACATTAACACGGTCTATGAACATGTCAATATCTTCCTGTAAGGCGACTTCTGTCCATCTATGCTTACATTAGTAGCCATGGTACAATTAAATCAATTAAAATTAAATTAAAACAAGTACAATTAAATCAAATTATATCAAATCTAATTAAATCAATTAAATCAAAACGATCACTCAAACGAACGTTTACAATGAACCTATACAATCCTTACACACGACGTAATTGGACATAGAACACATTTCCTACGATATTATTAATTACATTCACACGTTTGTTGACACAGTTATTTGGAAGAAACGGAGACAAGTATTGGACATTACATGCAAGAATGCGTTTCAAAAATAATGTAAGACAGTATTAAAGAGATATATTAGTATGCCACTAGACTATATTACGTTGGTTATAAAATCACAAGACAACAACAATGACTGCTCTGAGACTCTCTGAGAAGTAGGTAAGGGGATGACTATATCGATAATATCAACTTGCAAGTATCCGGCAGTATCAACTCAAAAGTATCCTACCGATCGCTGCCACCGATCTGTAGCGCGACATTCCGCCGAGCGTATGCATGTAAGTGAACGCCAGCTCTCTAGATCAGTGCCTTGCCTGGTACATCGCTGTTTACTACACATGGATTAAAACTCAATTAAGTACCCGGCCAACCACTAAAACCAAGAGCTGAATTTCACCTGTTTTCACGATCAGATAACCGTGAAAAATAAGGATCTCTCAGATCTGAGAAAGCTGCTACCTGTAATTTATATTCAGGAAGTTGGAGGATGGTTAGGCAATACCATGCAATATACCGGTTTAAATTTCAGGGCTATTATTATTCCACTCTGGCAATTTCTTTACAATTAAACTCGACAATCTAAAACTACACTTGCAAGTTAAATACCTTAATATATCTTTAATTACATGCCAGAATGGTATCTTGTCACCAATCTTAGCAGTGAAGCCTAAGTGTTCTGGTTGAACCATTAATAGGTGTTATATAAGCTTCTTACCTTCAACTGCTAAGTTTGTGCAACGCATGAGCTTTGGTCCTCCGCCCTGCGGAGATTGGACAGCACACACAGTTGTCACCGTGAGATGTTCACTGGGACACAGGCCTCGAAAGGCCTAATACATGCCATTATAACACTTTACATGCATCCCCACTACTTCAAGTTCCTTCCACTGGTCATACTAACCTATCGTTCCCGATTGGTAGAAACTGCAATTTACAGTACTCAAAAAAACGGGGGGGGGGGGGGGGTATTGCTGAGCATGCAAGACTCGCATGTATCAAATACAGCTTCATAAGCATATCGATACATTACTACGATCATAAAATCTAATGTGGCAATAACGAGAGCAGGGAGTTGACACGCTAAGATTAGTTACACGTTACAACAAATTAGATTAGGGAGATGACTGCGTGACACATCGTATCTAATGGAAGTAATAAAACGAATGTGCTTCCTGCAAGGCGAGCTGTGTGGGCGTACAGTAATTGAAACTAAAAAACTCTTTACAGGCTGGCCATTGCGTGCCTTCACTAGGGGGCATAGACGAAATAAAAATGCTCCCATGCTAGTAATGAAACCGGGTTGCGAACCCAGGAATTCTCACATGATACGTGACGTACGCCCCGCTGTGTCACAACCGTAATGGCGGTAATTTTACAAAACAAATAAAGTTGACGCTAAATAATAAAAGAAAGCAATGTGATGGATGAATAGAAGAGGAAGTAATGTAAATAGATAACTTCAGTTTGGATAATTGGTGTGGTGATGTTATAAATAAAAGTAAACAATTCTCATACTAAAAGTAAACAATATTTGCAACAATTAATAAGAATAAACAATTTGAATGAAAGTAAACAATGCTTAAGAATAATTAAAAAGTTGATAAAATTAATCAAACAATTAAACTTTTTAACAGATGATAGATGGAAATTAAGAAATAGCAGTAATATTATTTATATTGTTGGATACTATGCTTAAATAAATATTTTTAATAATAAATATTAATTTAGATCAATAAAAAACTAGTGAACTGTTTAATGAAATGAAAATCCACAGCCTGCTTCCAGTCTCCGACCGGGTCAGGAATGGAATGACTGAAGCCCCCATCTAGCGGCGAGGATATGAACTGTGCCGGCTGCCGACGCCTGACGCACTCCTCTGGGGCAATGATTAAATGAATGACAGATGAAATGAAATGATGGGGAAGAGTGTTGCTGGAAAGAAATGTTGACAGGGAAAACCGGAGTACCCGGAGAAAAACCTGTCTGCCTCCGTTTTGTCCAGCACAGATCTCACATGGAGTGACCGGGATTTGAACCACGGACCCAGCGGTGAGAAGCCGGCGTGCTGCCGCCTAAGCCACGGAGGCTTAGTGAACTGTTTAATTTTAATTGATATTTATATTCATAATTATTTAAACTTTTATTAATAATTTCCATAAGTATTTAATAACTAGAGAGGTTTCTTGAAACAATTAAACATTTATTTTGATAATTGAACTGCATTTAAACAATTTAATAACAAAACACAGATCAAGTTCAAACTAGACTAGGTACAATTGAGTCTAACAAACGAGAGAAATTTAAAGAATTAGAAGCCAGTAATGGGAATTTCCAAGCTGAAATCAGAAAGGAATTGGAGCTCAGTAAACAAAATCTGGAAGGAAATACAGCACAAACACGTACAAACTTAGCTGAACTTAGAGTACGTTTGAGAACATAAGTTCAGGATCACAACAAAGTATTAAAGGATGCTATAGAGGTATATATTGATAAATTATTATGGCTTACTTGGAGACATTGAAAGATGATTGGAAGACGCTTAGTTCCGATCATATTTCATGAGTCAAATATGAACTGGAAAAGAAACCAGTTTTGACTGAGGTCAAACTACAGTAAACAAAGATGTGCATGATGTAAGGTAGGATTTATGGAAAAGAATCGACATTGTACAGAAAACTCAAACTGATGGTATGTCCGAAATTAGAGCTGATCTTGCAAAGGAAATACAGGAAACTAAGTCATTAGGAACGAACATAGACCAAATGGGTATCTATTTAACAGCTGATAGGGAAAAGAAATCTCAGAACTTCAAGAAATTTGGAAAAGTCTTCAGAACATTAGTTTAGGAGATGGAGGAAATGCGGAGAGACTTAAGAATTCTTTGAAGGATGAACTTAGAAAGGATATTCGGAAACTCATAGGAAACCAGATCGAAACAGATAAGGAAGGAAAAGAATTAGACTAAGCTAGGATGACACGATTAGAAGATGAGATAAGAGAAGTTCAATCGAAATCAACTCCGATAGGATTGTCAATACAACAAGATCTGTAGAATATCGAAAATGATCGAGCATTAGCAAGTTCATGACCGATATACCCATTGAATAGAACGTCTAATGTAACCGTCATCAGAAATTTTGTAGAAAAACCACGCAAATTTAATGATTGAGATGGTCTTACACCGATATAATTTATCAGGCATCTTCGTGACTATTTTGTTGAGAATCAGATATCACAAGATAGAGAGATGCAACTTGTGGAATGCTATCTCGATGATGTCCCTCTCGAAGAGTTTCGTGCGTTCAGATACGCGTTCGGAGACTTCGATGAATTTGACGAATCGTTGATAAAAAGGCACTTGAGTGTAGAACGACAACAAGACTAACGTGCGGAGATTTATTCGAAGAGCGTACTCATGTACTCCTTAATATGCAGCTAGCAAAGCTATGCTATCTTCAGCCACCTCTAGCACAAGGAGAGTTGATAGAAGCTATTTCTAGGCAACTTCCAGTCGATGTCAGACGTAACATAATTTCGTCAGGAGTGAACAATATCGTTCAAAAGGACGAGTTATTGTGCAGGCTCGACTACACTAG
Source organism: Meconema thalassinum (assembly GCA_946902985.2). Taxonomy (NCBI): domain Eukaryota; kingdom Metazoa; phylum Arthropoda; class Insecta; order Orthoptera; family Tettigoniidae; genus Meconema; species Meconema thalassinum. Next base: position 655,587,743 of record OX336389.2, read on the forward strand.
ATCTATGCCTAACGTCGTATCGCGAAATAGGCAAGAGAATAGGGAAGTAAACACAATAGTCATCGATCAAATGCAGCAGACTGATGAAATTCAGAGACAAGAACAAAGTAGATCATGTCCGCCGAGAAACAATTATTTTCGTGATAGACGGTATGAGCCAGATACCGCAGGTTTAGAGGAGGTAGGCCTTACCAGCAACTAAACTATATAAACGGAGAATCTAATCGAAGGATAGGCTACTATCACAACAACAATAACTACAACAACAACTACAGAAACAATAATTTCAACCAACAATACAATCGCGATACCAGAAACAATAGACGATACAATCGGTATAAAAATTACAATGACGATGTATTCACTAGACAGCAATATAATGAACGATATCGTGAAGGTCAGGAGAATTTAAGAAATGTCTGGCAGGGAATGTACCTCGTGACAACATAAATAATAACAACAACAATCCAGGTCCAAAACCGAGTACCAGTCAACAGGGGAGTACAGATGAAGCAGCCCCTGTAAAAAATAAAAACTCCAATTACAAAGCGCAACTAAATGAAGATAAAACACCATCTTACAACGTGACCATTGATGAAATTTACCAAGTAACTGACAAAGATGTGTTATTTGAGGAAGAGAACTTAAGAGAAGATAGACAAGTGGAATTACCTATTATAAACATAAATGTAGAAGGAGAAGATTGCAGATCATTTGTTGACATAGGCGCAGTTATATCAATCTTTCCAGAGGAATGCTACTGGATTTGAGGCTGTTAAAAGGCGACAGCATGACTATCTTGCCAGCTTCAACAATGATGGTTAGAGGTATCTTCCAAGACAAGACTGTCAAATGTAAAATTCAGGTCCTGTTGAATTTCAAGATAAATAACAGAGATTACGAACATGTATCTATAATTGTTAATAAGATAGAACTCGATGTGATTTTGGGAATAGACTTTATTGCAAAAGCAGGAGTAGTTATCGATATGAAGAATCGACTCATCAAGTTTAATGCAATTAGTTCGGAAACGAAAGATTTGGAAGAACATGAAATGAATACAGATCTAGATAAAGATTATAGAAAGGATATCTTAGACAACGTTGTTAACGAAGTGGAAGAAGAGAAAGAACATTATGCTCTCAGAGTTGAAAGATTCGAATAAATCCAGGAGGAATTTGAAGATCTCATAATTGAATTTAACGACATTTTTATGATAAACTAGGTCTAATCAAGGATTTCCAATATCGTACTCGATTGACCAACGAAACTCCTTATCAGAAGAACATATACCCTATACCTGAAATATATTACGAAGAAGTTCGAGGGATAATAAAGAAAATGGAAGTGGATTTATCGGAAAAAGAGCATCATCCTATATAATTCCTATCACAGTTGTGAAGAAAAGCAATGGACAGCTACGTGTATGACTCAATGCAAGAAATGTCAATTCTTTGATACTGTCAGAAACAGACAGACCTCCAAAGATACGTGATCTATTGAGAAGATTTAATCATGCTTCAGCGTACTTGATCTCACAGCATAATTTTATCAAATAGAGCTCACAGAAGACAGTAAACAGTATATAAGTTTCTTATTTGACCAAACAAGCTACGTATTTCAAAGATCACCTTTTGGTATAATTAATAGTGGACCAGCTTTGCTAAGAACACTTGATAATAAGCTCATCGATGAAGTAAAAGAATATACACTTTGCTACATAGATGATCTCATCAATTTGTCAGAGAATTCGAAGGAATACTTGAAACACTTGAGGAAATTGTTTGTAGATTTGAGGGAAGCAAACATCAAAGTTAACTTTGACAAGTGACGCTTCATGCGTGAGAAGATAAATTTTCTAGGACATACCATAGATCAGTTTGGTCATTATCCCAATGAGACGAAAGTTGAAGCTAATGTCAGGTTTCCATAGCCAACGAAGCTGAAGCAAGTCAGAGAGAATTTGTCGGTATGTGTCAGTTCTTGAGTAACCATTGTAGCAGATATTCTGAGATTTTGGCACCATTGTACGATCTTATTAATAAGAACAATAGGTGAAAATGGGGTCCAGCCACAGAAGAGGCGTTCGAGAGAGCTAAGGATATGCTCAGAAATAACATCAAGCTAGAGTATCCTTAATATTACCGCATATTTTATCTATAGTCGGATGCATCTCAAATAGGAATTAGTGCTGTATTATATCAGAAGGATGAAGAGGGAAATAAGCACTATATTGGATTTTGTAGCAGAAAATTGCGGAAATATGAGTAAAATTACTTCACTATGGAATTGGAAGCATTGGCTTTTGTAACAGCATTGCAGCTGTGGAAAAAGATCTTGATAGGACACAAGATCTTAATAATTATAGATCATAAGGCTTTACAGTTCGTGATACAGTCAGATATGTCTAGTGATAGACTGACCAGATGGACGTTGTTTGTCCAGCAGTTTAATGCTAATATAGATCACCAGCCTGTGAAAGACAACTTGTTGGTGGATGCATTATCGCGTAATCATATTGAAAATGTCCAAATAAATGCGATACAATTGGAGCCTCAAGATCAAGAGAATTTGGCAAAGCTCGAGAAGATTAATGAATCACAGAAAAGATGCACTCGATTAGGATCATGTATCGTTTCTTGAAAGGTCTTGTGGATAACGCCAATCCTGACTATGAGAAAATTCGTAAATACTCTGATCGTTATGTTTTGTCGGGATACATTGTTTGTAAGTACGTCAATACGGAAAAGACGAAAGTCAGAGTTGTGGTTCCTCCCAACTTAGTAAACCCATTGGTTTGGTTGACGCACCACAGTATAGGTCATGGTGGACTCAATAAAACTGCAAACACACTCCAGGAAATGTTTACATGTATGAACATGAGAATTTCAATAGCGGTGATTAAAGATATTGTAAGAAATGTCAGAAAGGAAAGTATAAGTCAGAACTTCTTAAGGAAAGACCTAGATCCATTATTCCTTCTCAACCTCGTAATTTATTTTCATGTGACATATTTGGTCCATGTCCAAAATATACAGAGGTGACCAATACGTTTTAGTGACAGTAGATGTATTTTCGAAATTTCTATAATTGGATCCGATTCATAAAGCTACGACAAAGCAAGTCTTGAGCAGAATAGAGCATGCAGTAATTCCGAAAGCAGGAAAACCAGAATTCCTTTTAACGGACCATGGAACTCAGTTTACGTCGAGGGAATTCCAAGAGGGAATGGTAAGGCTCCACATCAAACATATATTTTCCAGTGTGAGATGTCCAGAGACGAGTCCTAGTGAGAGAATTATGTCAGAATTTGCCAAATTCTATCGAATTTTCTGTCCAAACGATCATCAAAGTTGGGTGAGATTTGTTCCCATCATTGAAGAATGCATTAATTCTACTTACCATGAAAGCTCAGCAGACATTTCGTTGATACGTCATCATGGCAGAAGTCCAGATATACCTTGCAAGAATCTGCTCAACTTTATCCCGAAGGACCAGGAAATTCCTAGAAGACAGAGAATTGAAAAGGCCAAGGATAACTTGAGGAAAGCAGCAAATAAACTCCTGAAGAGATTAGAAGGAAAACGTTTCAGTGCACCATTGAATGTTGGAGATTTGGTCTTAATTCGCAAGCCAACCAAAGCCCACTTTGCCATGAAGGTATATACACATTTCTCGATCCTGTATTTTGGGCCATTTAGAGTAGGCACTGCCTATGGTAACAATTGTTACGACATCACAGAAATAGATAGCAATTTGTCTGGTGGAAATTTCAATGCCAAGAATCTGAAGAAATTCTATGAGAGAATTTACTAATATTTCAACTTAAAATTCTATTTCAATGATTGTTTTGAATTATTGGAATAAAAGCATTTGCAACGCTTTTATTTTAAAGTTGAGAGGAAAATGAACTCGAATTTTAAGATGCTCAGGATGATAAGAATGACATTTTGCTTGTTTTGGTAAACTTTCGTAAAGATTGGAGCATTTTGAAGTATTGCACAATATCAGATTTTGATGAAGGAACAATGGCTTCAGATTGCAGCTAAGAGAGGAAAATGGCTACCTCAAGCCAAGGTTTAACCTTGTCTCCTGCTGTAGCCTATATTTGCTGGAAATGGCATAGCAACAGACAGAGATAAGGAGAGATGATTCTGATTGGTCAATCAAAGTTCTCAAAGCACGATGGATGAAGGGATTTTACCGTCTGTAATGAGGAGCTTGAGCTGAGAATTATGCTGATATTTCTTTAAGAAGAGAGAAAACTAACATGTATAACTTTGGAGAAAGGTAAACATCAACATGGATCATGATAAATACCTTCGAATGAAGTTTGGAGACCATGTATTATACCCTTCAGTGTTCTTCTAGGATGCCGACTCTGGCTCGGGTAGTGATCTGTTCGGGGTGGCTCTAACTTATTCTAAACATCCTAGGAATATCGTCGAGGATCACAGGAGGCTTAACTTAGAAATCAGTATGTCAGAGAACTCCTAATAAAAATAATTTTATTCACAAAAACATCATCTCCCATTCTCCCATCCATAGACAATAAACATCAAAATAAACTCCCTTAAATTACTCTAATCATCAACATCAAAAAAATGCAAAAATGTAAATTTATCACACTGGCTGAAATCAGGAAAAGAAAAATAATCTAATTTACTGCAGTCCACTGCTTCAAGTTCAAAGATTAACGTCAACAGACTTAGTTCAACAAACTATGGCTTAAATTACCCAGCCATTCTATCAAACAACTATGCGCACTCATGTTCATAACTTGCAACATTGGTTTCTGGGAGCTCGGACATGTTTTCTCGTACAATCATCGTCTTTCCTCTCAAGAGTCAGACAATGAAGGCAACAGACTTATTCTAGACCACAGGCATGTGTGTACTTCTAACTTGAAAAACAATTAATTCTCTCAGAGCCATAACTCTGTTAATTAGGATATAACAAACAAGTCATCATACATGAAGCATCAGATAAATACTTCGGCGGCCGGTGCCCCGCTATTATTAATAAACAAACAACTATAATGAATGCACTTAAAACAATGACGATACAAGACGTCGCTTCCTAAAGCGGTACGGAGAAACCCTGGGAAGCCAGACTACCTTCCCTTAAGAATAACAATACATCCTCGACCTTTTGACAGACACTCTCACCACACTATTCAGCTGGGCAGGCAATAACCTTCATTGCGGCTTTTAGAATCCAGGCGGCTGGCCGTGGCCCCCTACCTGCTTCTTAAGACTCTCTTTGACTACCTGGGGTTCGAGCTGTACAATTACCTTTCCGACGGAGCTAAAGCGGACTCTCGTCAGACAATGAACTCAATCATTTCACTTACCATTTATATCATCGTAGAACACGGGAATGTCACCTCCGTTATTATTTTCACTTACCATTTATATCATCGAAAAACACGGGAATATCACCTCCGTTATTAATTTCACTTACCATTTATATCATCGAAGAAACGGGGATACCACCTACGTTATTTATTTCAGCTCAACCCAGGATCAACTCTTAACCTTTTCTGAATAATTCATATCATCCAGCCATTTGTCTTACCTTTCTATGCCTTAGTGTGATTATCAATTACCGTACTTACTGTCACTTAGTTTCAATGTTACTTACTGGTCTTGTCACAATATCGAGCTTTCTTCCCCATCTTAGCTTTTACGTTAATACCGTGCATAAGCACTATCAAACCAATTATCCCCTTAATTATGCACTCATCAAATTACTGACACTCAAACAAAACATATTTTAAACAAAAATTTTGATGCTCCAATACTATTTACGTAATAAAACACACGAAACTAATCATTACTGATAAATACACAAATCAACACAAAACATGCCTGCTATGCCTAAAATATCTGTTTTATCATAATTGCTTATGATCGAGATAAACTTATCCGATTCCCCTGATGGGATGCGCTATGGCAAACATGCCCCATACAATTATTTACTTATCTCGTATACATCCTGTCGATGCTCTGGTCCTTGTTATCAGTCTTCTGGATCAGTTGGTTCATCTTGCAAGGAGGATAATTTACACACGGCTTCCAAATTTCACCAAAGCAAAGGTCCACTGTGAATTATTATTATTATCACAATGCACGGTTCTCGCATATGAAGCTCCTATTTCCTATAGCTATCATCAACCTACTTAGTTCAGCTGACAGTTCAATAGCTTCCTAGAACACTGATTTATCTACTAATAGCTCGTGCGGCTATCCCTATCATTATAACTGCGTCAAACTGTTACGGTATGCACTGTTCTAATTCGCACTCGCGAATACTTAGCGATAATCAAATTTCAGAGGAATGACTGCTTCTACTTATAAAACTAGTACAGAATGTTACTTTTCAGAACTTTTAAAATCGGTATTTCCTATCGTCCCAGGCAAGGACTTCCGCCTCCAGCAATGCCCCAAAGTAGACTGACTTCGCTGCGTTTCAAACCATTATTTATATGATTTCTCTTAGGGGGACTTGGAGTAGGGAGCTTTTAAAATTTATTTCCATAATAACACTCACACGAATATGCAAACTAGCTCCTTAGAACGTCCTCATTTCTAATGTCTCAATGACTTCTTTTTATCCAAAATCCGATCGCTGGATCCTTATATAATGAGCTCCGTAATTTCCTTCATTGTTCCTTAATTTCGGCGGGATTTGGTCGCGTCTCGCGTCCCTCGCTGCTATTGGTAGTTTTAAATCCACCCCCCTGATTTCATTTTAATTCTGGCAAAAATCACAGAATGATCCAATTTAAATTTTGACGATACTTCTGAGAGGCTGGGATGTTCCCCTACACGATGGTGTAACTCCTGTTTCTGTATTTTAATTACTGCTCCAATTTCTCTCAAATGGGCGGGGTTTATCTACTGAGTGTTCGTTGAATTTTGCGCATTTTCCCGCTTGGTTGAAGGACCTACGCGTGGCCGTGATCGCATGTGGTATCCAGATGTTTAGCTTTCTCCTCCTACCGCCATTGTCTGCGCTGGGTGAAAGTCGCTTTGAGGCACGTACGAACCACCCCTTTGTAATGCTCTGTTCCACAAGCAACATCTATTCTCACACCGGCTTGAAACATGAATACAATCTTGCTGAAATATATATGTAGAAATTATGCAATCAGAGATGCATAAAGGTTACAGTATGAAGATAAAAGTGAATATTCAGTCACGTTTATTGTTGCGCATTATTCATGAGGTGCCATATCATTAGTTCCGATGTGGAGACGACACGACCCATCTGATTGTCTTTGTGCGGAGACCGATCGAGTAAGTGAGACGTGTGTCACGTGAGGTCCCAAGAATCCCGGAAATTAGTCGAGTGTGCATGCGATCCGTATCACCTACCATGAGGAAGCCGGTAACTCAGGCCAGCCTCAATGCCGTGTTCGGTGAATGAAAGAACAGTTTACAAAAGTGCTTGAATATCAGATTCTGTGTGAATAAACATTACGAAAGTACATTAAGCCTATTGTGAAACATTATATACACGTTCTGTATGAATATTTCAGTTGAACTCCGAAGATTTATAGTCAATTTGATAGAGAAAGCTAGTGGCGAGAAAAGGGCTTCTCTGAGAAGCTAGCAAGATGCTTTGTGAAAAAGCAGCCTATGGACTTGTAGTCAACGAGAGTGAGTGGCGCAGTTGAGTGGTACATGCACATTCAGATAACATTAGCCGTCGACATAGACATTTATACTATTCAAAATAAAATATTTCAATGATGTTATATTCTCACAATTAGACGGAAATGCTTATCTACGTTTATGAAGTGATCGTGATGGAGTTTTAAACCACACTTGCGCTAGGAATGTGTGTATACTAACGAACTGGAATATCAAGCAACCGATACTATATTATACCATCACAATGACAAATAGTTATCGCAACTACATACTCTTTGTCTACATTACGGAAATACGCAGTCATGTCGTTTCGACATTCTAAAAGATCCGAAGAAATACGATGTCCCATTTCAATGCTTGAAAATCGGTTCAGCCCCGCTGAGGAAATATATGTTAGAATCCGAGACGAGACGACGCAGTTTGATACTGGAGACCCGTGTTCGAGCCGTGACAATGCAGTTTTCCAGAAGTAGGAAGAAGATGAGCTATTCAGAGTGTGGGATACTGTTCCCTACAGTATTTACCACCACACTTATTCTACAAGAGTCATCACATGGTAGAGAGTGATCTTCGTTCTTAGACGTTGGTTGTAGTTTGCTGTATTTAGAATATTATAGAGCATTTTTACCATTTCAACGCTTTTTTAATTTTATTCTTCACTGAATTTGTATTATGGAACTTCAGTATATTTTTCTATGATGGATATTTATTTATAAATTTTATCGTTTAAAGATTTTTATCCATGATTTGGAGATTATTGCATTTGCATTTCGACATTCAACATTTAACGAATTTAAGTTCGTTTTCTTCAATTTCTTGGATTTATTTTGGATTTGATAATTGATTGGGAATTTTATTGTAAGAAGATTTAAAATAAAAGAATTTATTCTACAATTCTGTGACATATCAACATTGTTGAGCATTCTATTAATATCTATTTCAACATTTTTATAAATAGATGCTGACTTTATATTGCATTAAAGCAATAAATTGATAACGACAACAGAGGTGTAATGAAACTATATTTTTTATTAAATATTAACAATCGTTATTTTAAGTCGGATTAACAAGTTAAGTAAACCCATATGTCATCACTGTTAATGAAAGTCTATACTTATGAATTATCTTAACAACATGAGCTTTTCATACACTCTCAATATCGAGTAAAGCATTTATTGTAATTGAGAAATTATGTAACAGTTCCAAGGACGAGTAGCAACAAAGAATACGTTTTATATCACGAAGTGAAGGATTATTGAAGTTATATTGTGTGATAGCAAGTTTATGAAGCATTAATACGCATTTTACACGTGTTATTGAGAAATTAGTTGTATGTGTAGCATACGGGTGAAGATAATAGAGCATTGATGTTAAGTGAAGATTATTATACGTATATGCCACAACAGCTTGGGGATATCGAAACACTACTTTAATTAATAATCTGCAAGATAGTCAAAACATGTTCCTTAAATAATTCACTGGTATCCATTATGGTTTTGAAGCCATTTTCAGTGATGCCCTAGCAAACGAAAGTTTGATGCCTTTCAGTCGGTCAACATAATTGTACCCAAATGAGATGGGTTATTCCCTAATCCTGAAAAAAAAATACATGAGATTAAGAAATACACTTGCATGACCAGTTTCGTTCGTCAATCGATCATCATCATCAGTGTAGTGGATCAGATGATGATCGCTTGACGATTGAACTGGTCATCCAGGTGTATTTACTAATCTCATGCAAATGATTTTCAGAATTAGGGTATAACCCATCTCATTTGGATACAATCCTGTTGACCGACTGAAAAGCATCAAACTTTCTTCACTGGTATCCCTTATTTTAATATTAAGGAGTTGTTTCAAATTACTGTACTGAATCTCTACTACCATGATCCAAGATTCAGGCATAAGGTCTCTCACAACATACACACGAGAGCCCTAACAAATACAAATTAACAAATACTAACCCTTACGTGCAAATAGTTATGGTTTTTAAGAGACTAAATTATATTTTACCATTACTACTTAATTAACTACCACCTGAATTATCCAACATGAACATCAAACAACTAGCTATACGTTGCATTAAAATTATTACCAAAATAAACAATTTTTGAACATAAACTTGTTATTGCACGCACTCTTATTATGTTGTAAAGAATAATTCATATATCTCACAGATAATCTGTACTGGATTTGCCGTCATATCCAAGAGACATATCACAAATGTATTATTAATAGTGAATAATAAATAAATACAAAATCAAATTATTATTACTGTTATTATTATTATTATTATTATTATTATTATTATTATTTTTATTATGTAGTTGACCAAAGAGTATCGGTTGTATCCAAAAACCTAATATCAAACTCTGGTCTCAGGGCAGCATTGTCATATGCAGTTGTGTGGATGTCACATGCGATATTGGCCTAACCGTTAATATTCAATACGATCCATTTGGCCGGAAATTGGTGGGCGAGCTCATACTGCGATCACGTGATCCTGCCTCCCCCTACCCTTCCCATGCTCCACTCACAGTGTACACTCTGGAGCGGTTCGACTGGAACATTTCTTGAAACGGATTTTGGTGACGATGCATTGGCTAACAGAATGGAACATTCAATGTTTTCTGAGAGGAAAATCATATCCAAATGACAAAAAAAAATAATTAAAGATCATAATTAAACGCAAAACCATTGTACTCCGTTTCTAATAAGGCAAGGAGGTAGAAGGAGGCGGCCATGGGTCATTAGACGGTACCATCACACCATTTGCCTAGAGTTGAAAATGTGAAGCCTCGGATGATAATTTTATGGACGAATATATCTGGGCCTCGAAACCTCTCATCTTCTAATTCTGGAGATATCTTCCCCATGGCATTGCACGTTCACTCCTGTAACAACACCGGTTGCTTTCCAGTGGCATATAAGATAAAAGAGGTCATGTGGATCTAATTTTTCTTCTTCGGTGGATTTATTTAATTTGCCTGATTCTATTTATCCCTCTTTTCTCCAATTAGGCTACTTGTTCATTCTTATTATTATGGTATCTAAATACCAATGCGTTATGTTGATTGCCAATTCTACGTCTAGTCTGTTTGATGGTGTACGGAGTTACACCCTTGACGGTTAAGCGCATCATGTGCTGTGTTACAGCTTATGAGTTCAATTTGCAGGTAGACAAACGGAGATTTTCTGACATCTTAGACGGAATGTGATGACGCCAATTGGTGACCAAAAGATGCAAATCTTGCAAATTTATTATTATTATTGATTTTATATATCATATTTTTTTACTTCAACTAGTTAATTCATTCTTATTGATAATAATCTATACGATGTAGTGATATCATATATATATATTGGTCTTTTAATAGACTTCATGTAGGTTGCGGGAGTTAATACGGTCTAAGGAGTGTTTATTGATTGTAAATAAGTTAGGTTATCGTGACTTGAGTAATATTTCATCAAACGGATATTTCAATGTCAACCAGCAAGAAAGAAGATATATTGTCTTTTGCTGCTTTTCAGTAGGTCAACATGATTGTGCCCAAAGAATTGGGCTGCCAATTGCCAATTTAAGTGTGATAGCTAACTATCACATGTAATTTTTTCCAGGAGTGTGTTAACATATTTATAACTTGTACCCAGCCCAATTCATTGGGCACAATCGTGTTGACCGACTGAAAAGTACCAAAGACAACTTGTAACGGCAACACTGAAAAAAGAATGGCTTCAAATTTCCAAAAAGAAGATATAATCTTACAAGATACAATACAGGGGCTCAACAAACCTGAGCTGACACAAATATATATTTTCGAGGAAGTTATTACTGGGGTAAAAATCAATCACTCACACAGGGTTTCAGAAGTTCGTCAATACACAGATTTGGCCTACGTGATTGGGACAATAGCTGGAAAGGTACATGACTCAGATGTTGTGATGGAACATGCCCATATATGGAGATGGAGACTACAGATTATTATTACTGCTCGAGAGGGGACTTATGGACTCTAGCCTACAGCCAGGTGACTAGGATATTCGGATGGCGTGCGGTTTTTGAATACAATCACTTTGGAAGAGGAGAAATATCCAAGTCCCGACGACCAGTCATAGTGGATATACGGTGTGACGTCAGAAGAGTAGTATTGTCGTAATGAATTCGATCATCGGAATACTAAGGAGTGGGAAATTGGAAGTTGAATTTCAGCTCTTGACGGACTGAGAGCAGTGACTCTTAGGACAAGTTTCGACTTTCTAATATTTTGTCTTCGGACATGTGAAACTTTTTTAACTAGTAACTCAGAAACATTATTCTGTGTTGCACTTCAGACGAGATGGCTAGTTGGAAATTTCACTTGACCATACTCAGAACTACTACAACCATGAACTTCGGTTCTATTCAAGCTAATTCAGAAGACTTTGAACATTCAGTCTTACTGAACTGTGGTAATAATTTATCTTCAAATCAATAATCTTCATCATCGTGGAACATCAAGGATATCAGACCATAACCACGAGGCATCTACAGCAGCGAAGATCTTCATAAAGAGAATCGACTCGGTGAGCGATGTATACAGTAAAACTCAGGTCACTCTGGAAATTCTTTTCGGCAAATTAAATTGTAACTTTCTATTATTAATTTAACGTAATTAACTCCTCCTTTATCGAATTAGGCCCCGTAACCATCAAATTTAGTAAATTCATTATTCGTATCTTTTGATTAGTATTATCTAGATTTGCACATTTCTTGCACTTGTTGTTTTTACATAATACATTTCTACTTAAATTTAATGTTAGGCGTGTTGTCATTTATAATTAGTAATTACTATAAGGCATCCCTAACTCCCGAGGTAAATACTGGAGGGTTAGTCGACTTCGTCACACCACGATCTGGGAAAAGATCTTCTTGTTGATCTCTTTCAATTCATCGATTTTATTTGGTTCATTATTGATTACTAATGGCCTGGCACCCAACAATCCATATTATAAGTAGTTCTTTTCGGCAGCTGAGCTAGCCAAAATCACCTCATTTGTCGCCCAACTGTGGGAGTTGTTGTTGCTGGTTCCTACCAGAACCACTTCAGGAATGTCAAGAATTGCAGTGGTTGAACAATATATAACCTAATAGCTGCAATCCTCCATTTGTGTTCGGCACGGTCGAGAAAGTCCAATTCTTGGGGTTAGAAGCTCAGAGCGGGCTGCTATCACAATGCGATTGTGATAGCATAGTCTAGCATCACGTATCTATCCCGTCCAAATTGGAAATAAGGTGTCGTCCCAATTAGCTAAGTGTTAGTGCAATGTGTACAATACCGGAGATTGCGGGTTTTGAGCCCCTCATTGATTGGACATTTAAACCGTCTACGTCCGAACCTTATGGCGTGTACTATTACTTCAATATATGACCTAACAGATGGGGATATTGATGTTGTTTTTTGTTTTAAGGGGTCAAATATCTCGGTTATAGACCTGTAGTTGGTTTTAGGGTAATGAAAACTGATACAGAAAGCAGAAACTATAACTAAAACTAACTACAGACCTACATCTAACTCATGTACTAGCAGAAGAAGGAGAAGAAGGCGAAGACGAAGGTAAAAAGGAATCAGGGAAATAAACGAGTGGGAAAAGTCAGAAGGACGTAAAGCCATGAAGGACAGATATGAAAGGGGAAGAGACGTTCCGCACCAACGTCGATGGTAAAAGGGGAAACGGACCCAGCTCTGGAATTGCTCGTGGTTGCCAAATCCCGACCTCACCAGCCATGAGTAGCACTGTCAACGGTGCACTCTGTCTCCTTACGGGCCTTGTGCAAAAGGCACGAAAATGAACGAAGATGTCTGAAACCTAGAACAATGAGGGTACCACGAAAGATAAGAAACCCAATTGAGGCCGGAAAATAAATACTCCCTAGGTCTCAAATACCCATATACCGTCGGTGTCGGAAGAGAAAAAACAGTTGACCAAGGGAGGTCGACAGGAAGAACTCGGCACAAATAAGTGGAAGCATTGCCGGACTCTAGGCTCATGTGGTCTCCAACCCACGTCCCACTAGTTGTTAGCTCCTGGGGTAATGATTTAGTAGCTGAAGGCCTCTATTTGTGATCATTATGGTCTTGAAAGTCGATCCCTGATAATGCCAATGCTTAAAACAGCAGAAAGACTGGATATTTATTTTGCTGCACTGTTATGGCTCATGGCTCATGGAATTAGTTGCCCATCTCTCCAACCAGGTTATTGTGTACCTCAACAGGCGCCACACATTGGGCGAAATTCGTAAATTAGCTGGACAAATATCCGTTCACTCTGCCTAGCATCAAATATCAACTTATATTCCAAATTACCTTTTGTATGCACCTTATGAACTAAAATTAAGTCCCATGTGCTGTCTGTTCAAATTAAATAGTATAATGATGTCATTCATCTCAATGCTTGTTGAAGGTATTATCTGAAAATAGCTGAATACGTCCTTTCAACTTAAATTATTTAACTATTTTATTTCATTTCTTATCTAGGAAGTAGTGGCCCTGGTGGAGGAAACTCATCGTTATAATTGTTGAGAGTAGAGCAGCCTATTCAATGAGTGATTGCAAATTGTGTAACTGTGCGAGAGTGGTCGAGGAAGGGATACTTCTTTGGCTGGCCTTATGTATTTAGCGATGATTTGGTGAGCGCGATAGTCACCAAAATCCATCATGATAGGTGATTCACAACATACATGCTGTCATTGAAATGAATGCAAGTATCAAGGACAGCTGTTTTGCTCGCCCATGACAATGCGTGGCTCCACACCGTTCGTTGAACAGAAGACCAAATTTTATCCATTGACTGGGAGCTAATGTGTCATCGTCCTCACAGGCCAAACATTGCACCTAGTGATATAAAAACGACTGGTGGCGAATGGTATTACCCACAGGCAGCAAATTTTGATGAGAAGGTCACAACACAAACAAGAACGCATGTGAATACCTTGTGGAGTCTGATAGAAAGGTAACTAGAAGTAAATAACCCAGTGGCGTAGCCTTGCTCATTAAATCTTGTACCATGACTGCGCGGGCAGCTGCAAAAAATCCTGAGATCGTAGGTACGAATCCCGATGATGACAGAAGCTATCCTGAGTGTGGTTCTCTCCAGGCAAATGCCGGGGTAGTACCTTATTTCAAGTCCCGGAGCACCTGCCCCATCTCTGTCCCTAATAGAGCTACCCACACTACTGCAGCTAACACACAAAATATGTTATAAAACATAATCAACAAACATCTAACTACACGGGGCTGATGACCAAGATGTCTTAAGCCTGTAAATGAATTAACAGCGACAACAAAATAAATAAGTACCTACCTTTGAAATGCAGTTTTAATTTCAACATGAACCGAAATAAATGTTAAAATCACCTGCTGTTTACATTCATTAGTGTTGTACCTCGTCAATCCTTGGGGGCACTCCAGACAAAGCCGAGCATAGTCCGTGTACTAATTTGGCTAACATTACGCAGTAGGATGAAACTTCGACCACCTAATGTAGATTTGGAATACGTTTCGGGACACTTGTTTATTTTGAATTTAAAATTGACTGCAAAAATGCTCAAATCAGCATCACTCACGTGTGGCGACCCACACTCCTATTTACACAATATACAGAAATTTTCCAAACACATTTGACAATTATTTTTTGGAAACACAAGTCTGATTGTTAGTCCTGTAGACTGTGTTCCAAAATTATTTATGATTAAATCCAGTTCAAATTTAATTGTCTCTACTGGAAATATCGTAGTTCACTGTTTGAATTTTTACATAATATTAACACTCGTAGAATAAATGTTCATAGAATTTTTAACTTTCACTTATTTTTCCAGTTTCAAAAATATTGTCGAAAAATATTGTTATCATTGAAGCAACACAAATTATTTACACATATTAATAACATCTGAAAAGTATTTGACCTTGAGCATAGCATCGAAGAACTTGTGCGAAGCACAACAAAAAAAATTAATTGTTCTTCTGACATTAAACATTTCGAGAAGTGACTCGATTATGAACTTCAAGTTCCTAACAAAATATATGATTTCTGAATCATCAACTTGATCAATAAATGGTTGAACCATTCAACTATTTGATTTTCCAATTGGAATCATTATTAAGAAAAATATTTATATTCATGGCCATTTTAGCAACTTTCACAACTTGCAATTCTTCGACAGAATGCGGAAATAAGAATTGTAGCTTCATAATAAATTCATTAGTTCATGGCACTAGGATTGAAAATATCCTTCAAATTATTCGTGGTTAAAGAATTATTTTTAATTGGCAGTGGCCCATTCTATTATTTGTGTAAGAACACAATATTCCAACAACAACGGCAAAGGTCTTCCTCTGAAGAAGAATAAACTACTATCATGACAAATCCGGGTTCTAGCAAAATCAAAGTCTAAATGGAATTCGTAAACAAGGTTGAAATAAGAACTGATGGTTTCTCAGAAATAACCTTCGGGTCATTCATACGACGAAATGTGTGGTTCCAATACTCCTACTATAAACCTGAGCCATCGAACCTGCTATTTGATTGATGCTCGAAAAAATCTCCTCATTCCTGCGACTTAAACATGCGCACCTGGGAATGGCATTTCAGCTACTCCACACACATAAATTTTCTTCCCAAAATTTATACAATAAATCAAGCCTCTGCTTGTTATCAACACTGGAAGATTAATAAACTTACAAGTTTATTTTATTTTACCATTCAGTTCAACCCGTGAATTTACCATACTTATGAAAATCTTTATTTCACTTTCGAGTGTATTTACGTCATGATTTTATATAAATACAAAAATATCCTATTTGATACAAATATCATTTGCTTCCCGTTTCATGCCTCTCCGTGTTATCTGAAAAATATACTTTGCTCATTGCAAATATCAACTGTTCAACCAGAACTGAAATGTTGGTTGAATGCGGGCTTGCGCTAACCACTCTCCTTCGGAAAATCTCCTGTTCCAAACTAGAAATGATTAAACTACTTCATAGGCTCTCTCTCAATACATATGATTATTAGAAAATATAATATCCAAGAATTATTTAGAAAAATTATAAAAATTATAATTATTATTATTAGTGGATTATTATTATTATTATTAGTTATATTATTTTAAATATGTTTAATTATCATCTCATTATGTGAGAATCCACATGTTCGAACCTTCGAATATGGAAAAAAATATCCATTCCTCAACAAAAATAATTATTAACTTTTACAGTTACATCGGCTGATTACCGTGATTTCCCAAAAATATGAAATATTCAAATAAATGCTCGAAATGCTCGGTCATCGATCCTAAACTGTTCTGAGTGCTGAAAATACTCAGAATAACTCTAATATGTCTTGCGTAAATCATTGCAAGATTTAAATACGAAGAAAAATAAATGTGTTGGTCATCTGCAGAAAAATAGTTTGTTCCAATTAGCTAGGCATAATATAATTCAAATGTGGCTTACATTTCTTGATGGTCTTGAAGCGTAGTAAACCTGGTCTGTACCAGATTTATCCATAGACATGCCCTATCGGACAAGCATGTATAATCCTTGTATCGGCCGCCATTATATACCCACAATCCGTCTAGTCAGACATAGTGGTCGTATCTCTTGACGTTTGAATTAACTGTTGTTCCATTTTAATATGGGCTTCTATCAAAGCCATAACAGTTTGTTTAAATGGGGTCAGATCTAAGTGATCTATTCTTAGATATGTCAGTTGTAACATAACTCACGGTAATCTTATCAATACAAGAAGACACTGACAGTCTAACCAATCAACGGCTGTTCTGAAGATCGTTCCCTGGGCATGGTTTAACACCATCTACCATGCGCTAAGCAACCTGTAGTTTCCCTTGCGTAGACTAATGAACACCACCGTGATAGACTGGTCTTCAGTGTACTGATAGATCGAAGTGGTTAACAAGTTACCAATATGAAAACTGACTGAAATGGACTTAAACATCCAAGTATTAGGTTATTACTGGACTGTGACAAAGTACTAATTCTAGACAAAGTCTAGCATATGTCCATGTAGAAACATAAATATTTCCACTAATGTCTGTAGAAAAAAAATTCAATCACCTCAGTGATTCTCCTCGCCGGAAACTTACTAAGTTCCACCTCGTAGCGCAGCACTTTTGTGACTATCACAACTTTGAAAATTACTTCTGCGTAGATGCGGCAACCATGTGCCTTGGCTCAGCGTAGCAGCAACTTGCTACGCAAGTGCTTGTGTTGGAATGAGCTATCGATGCCTCGGCCGGCCGGCTTTTATTCAAAACTGCCAGGGTCAAGCGTCATCAGCTGATATCTGGAAATCATCATATCTCTGGTATCCCTGGTCCGATTTACTTGATACTAATTGCATTCTCTTTCATTTGGCCGTGCCAGTAATCTGATCCAAGTCTCAAGTCTCTACTCCATGGTTAACTATTTAATCAATAAATAGCCTCGACCTCTGCTATTACTCGCTACGTCACTTGACATGCAAGTATCGGTAAATTCTTTCCAATTGCTTCGACAAGCAATGGAGCGCGATATTCAAATATCTGAACTTTCAAAAGCGGCTGTAGCCTTTCCCTTGATATCTAGGTGTCTGAATCTTGGAATACCCATTCCTAGAGTTGGGCACATCCACCCCACACCTAGCAAAAATAAAAATTGAAAATTTTTTATTTTTCCTACCTACACATTAAATTATCTGGTTCTTGAATAATAAATCTTCAAATTCGATGCATTATAAGTTCCCACGATGTTGCCAGTTCGTGTATTGGCTACTTCATACCTTCCATTGTTGTTTACTTCCACAATGCGATAGGGTCCAGCGTAAAGGCTTGCAAACTTCGAGTACACTCGATTTTGCACGTCAGAGGGTGTATGTCTTTTCACTAAAACAAGAGTTCCTACGCGCAAGGGTCTGCGAAAACGCTTTCCTCTCACTCTCCGCTCTCTTTTATCAGCTTGGCTCCTCAACTTGTCTAAAGCTAGAGTTTCCCTCATCTGACGACTTGGTTCAATCTCAGGTGGAATAGAGATGATTCGATCCCATAATCTTGTTGGTTTAATTCCATGATGAAGCAACATGGGAATCTGTCCAGTACTCTCATGAATTGTAGAGTTGATGGATTCGGATGCTAAAGAGAGAACATCCATCTATTTCCAATGCTCATTTGGACAATAGAGGCGGCAAAATTTTGCTATTTCAGCCATCACGCGTTCTGCTGGATTGCTCTCTGGATGTCTAATAGAACAAAACAATTGTCTAATCCCAAGATTATTCATGATGGTTCGAAATTCTAAAGATGTAAATTGAGGTCCACGATCTGATAAAAGGAATTCCGGTTTGCCTGCTTCCGGAATTACGCTGTCTCTAATTCTCTTCGCACAATATTTTGCGTTTGCCTTCTGAATTGGATGCAACATAGTGTATTTGCTGAAAACATCCATGGTCACCAGAATATATCGGTTACCTCTCTTAGACTTTGAGAGAGGACCATATAAATCAGTCGCGAAGGTTTCGCAAGGCTTAGAAGGAATAATAGGCCTTGGTAATTCTCTCAATAATCTAGAATTATGTTTACTCCTTTGGCATAAGTCGCACTCTCGAATATTGTTCCTGACAGTTGGTCGCATTCGCTCCCACGAAAATTTCTCTTGAATCAAGTTGACCGTCTTATCTACTCCAGCATGACCTGCGATTCGATGTGCCATCCAGATAATGGGTTTTTGCATTCGTGGAGGTATCACTACTCTCAACTTCGTATGGTCAGGATCTGCAAACTTGTAGATTAAACCATCTAACATCATAAAATCTCTTGAAATTCTTTCAGTTTCCACAAAATCATCATCATTTGGATCCATGTCTCCCTGTAGAAAACGAAAAATGTTTCTAAGACGTCGGTCTCTCCTCTGGGATAAATGCAACAATCTTAACCTTCTCAAGGTATCCTCATCTTCCTGCGTCAGGTTATCTTGGAAAACCTTAGATGTAGAGTCCACTGCTCTACTCAATAAATCAGCTCCAACGTTCAACTTCCCAGGAGTGTGTTCAATAACTAGGTTGAATTGTTGAATAAAAAGTGACCATCTAGTTATCCTATCACTGGCAAAGTTTGTTCTCAAGATAAACTCCAATGCGTGGTGATCAGTCCTCACAATGACTGAATGTCCAATTAACATTTTCTTCCACGACTCCAACGCGAATATTACAGCAAGTGCTTCTAACTCTGTGGTGTAATAATTCCTTTCTGATGGACGAAGTTTCCTGCTAATGAACGCCAGGTAATGTCTCTTGTGATCTTCATCTTCTTGAAGAAGAATAGCTCAAATCCCTACGGTGGATGCATCAGATTCTATGATGAAATTCTTGGTAAAGTCAGGATACTCCAATTTCACGCTGTTTACCAATAACCTCTTGGCATCTTGAAATGATTGTTCACAATCTTCATCCCATTTCCATTTGTTTCCTTTCTTTAATAATTCCTGCAATGGCGCTACCGTCTTGGTGAAGTTTGGACAATGCCCTGCAAAGAATTGGCATGTCCCGAGAAAACTGCGGACATTCTTCACTCTAGTAGGTCTAGGGAAATTTGCAATTGCCTGTATCTTCGTCTCATTGGGACGGTATCCTTCTCCATCCAAAATGTGACCCAAAAATTTTATTTCCTTTCGAAAGAACTGACATTTTCGAAGGTTCACTTTAAAGTTCGCTTTTCTCAAATCTGCGAA
This sequence comes from Meconema thalassinum, assembly GCA_946902985.2. Lineage (NCBI taxonomy): Eukaryota > Metazoa > Arthropoda > Insecta > Orthoptera > Tettigoniidae > Meconema > Meconema thalassinum. Next base: position 655,608,159 of record OX336389.2, read on the forward strand.
TAACACCTGAAGATGTAACAAATGTTCCTCTTTAGTCTTGGATGCAATTAAGATATCATCTATATAACGAATTGCTATCTCTTTTACTTCAGGACTCAAATTTTGTTCCAGTGCTCTGATCAAAACTGATCCAGATGTTTTGACTCCAAATGGTAGACGGCGGAATACATATGTCTGCTGGTCAAACATAAATCCTGTAAACTTCTTGGAATCTTCACTAAGCCTAATGTGATGGTAGGACGAAGTGAGATCAATATTAGAGAACCAGACCTTGCCTTGGAATTTCCTTAACAGTTCCCTAATGATTGGTGGTCTGTCATACTCTGGCAGTAATCTTGAATTCAAATTTCGCGCGTCTAAACATAGTCTCAGACTTCCATCTTGCTTAGACACTACTGCTAATGGATTGACATACGATGTAGTGTACTTTTCAATCACATTGTTGCTTTCCATCTCCTTGATAAGCACTTTTACTCTTTCTCGATGCTTTTCCGCAACCGGATACAATTTAGCATGAAAAGGTGCATCATCATTTACACGAATACGATATTCAAAATCTTTAATTTCACCAGGTTTAATATCGAAAATATCGTGATACTCTTCCAAAATTTTCCCTAGCTCTGGGGACTCCTTCTCAGTATAGAATTCTCTTCCTTCAGCTTCATGAAAAATCAGAGACCATTGAGCATCTCCCTCGATGTCTTCCTCTTCTTTTCCCTCGAAGTTAATCTCTTCGGTATTCTTGAATCTGATCGTCTCTGTCTTCATGTCTATCACTGCTTGATATTTCTGAATGAAATCTGCTCCCAATATCATGTCAAACGCCATGTCCTTCATTACTACAAACACATGTCGGAAATCATGTACTCCAATCGTAATACATAAGTATAATTGTGTTTTGCACAGAGATATTTTGTTGGGTATTATTCCTTGGATCTTAATTCCTGATACTGGAATCTCCTCTAAATTCTCTTTGAGATTCCACAGAATATAAAGCTTCTCACTTACAAGACAAAGCATAGCCCCAGTATCAATCAAAGTATCGACAGGCATACCGAATACTTCGCATGATATGATTGGCATTCTAATTCTTGTACCCATTTCTTTCCGTTCGTCATTCTGTTGAATTAAGTCATCATCCTCTGCTTGCCATTTAATAATTCTGGAAGTGAAAGTGTTCAAAATTCTATCTTCTACTGTGAATTCGAAGTTTTTTTTTTCGTTTCCATTCCCTCGGGATTGTTGTGTTCCCGATGGACCTGGTTCATTGGACCTCTGCTCCAAAAACTGCAAGTTATCTTGGTGTCTTGCTTCCAAGTTTTTCCTCGTCTCCTTGTTGAACTCTTCATTGGACTGACGAGTATCCACATTCCCTCTGTTATTGTAGTTGTTTCTACCATTGTATCTTCTTTCCTGGTACCTTCCTTGATTATCCCGTGGCCTTCTCCATCGAGTATTGTATCGATTTCCACCATCCGGTCTCGCATAAGGCTTGTAACTGTATCTGTTACTGTACTGATTCCATCCTCTCTTATTTGAATCTTCCCTCGGCGTTTTCTCTTCTCGCCCCTCTCGAATCTCTCGAGGTGTTTGAGAATAACTATCGGCCATAACAGCGTACACAGCGTTGTTATTCTTTCCTCCCTTCTGATGGAAGAATTGAGCGTTCGTATGATCCAGCTTCTGTAATACTTCGTCAAATTGCTCCATATTATAGATATCAGCAGCGATCAAAGTCTTTTGGACGTCTGCTGGAAACTGACGTATCAATGCAGTAATCAATTCGTTATCTGGCATCGGCGGATCTAAATGTTGAATTTTAGAAAGCTGTCCAGAAAAGTAAGTTGAGTATCGAGTAGGTTGTGACGTCGAGAATCTCTTCGAATATAACTCTGCTCTGACTTGCTGTTGGGTTTCCGGGGACCAAAACTTTTTCAATAGCCCACGAGAAAACTCCTCAAAAGTGGTTAGAGTGGATCTAAAAGCTCTAAACCAAAGAAGTGCAGGACCTTCCAAAAACTTCCCTATCACTCGGATCTGTCTTTCTTTAGGGATCTTGGAATCTTTCAGGTAATCCCCTGCTTCTCTCAAAAATTCCACGGGTGTCACAGAATCTCGCCCTGAAAATTTAGAAGGCTTATCCTCTACATTCTTGAATACAGTTATGGGGTTGGATTGAAATACTGTCCTGACCTCATCCTGTCTTTGACTATCCGTTTCTCTAGCTGCTCCTAGATTTATCTGTATCTGTTCTTTTCCCCTTACACTTGGCATTTTCAACAGATGGTCAGACTGTTTCTCGTCCTTGATTTGAGTTTTCATAGCCTCAAGTTCCTTCTGGTTTTCTTCTGCCATTTTCTTAATTGCTTCAGTTTCTTTACAATTCTCCTTAATATCAATGGATATCTGGTTCATAACAGCCTCATGACTTTTCAATGACCCTGTCATATCTGATATGTATTTCTGAGTTGCTTGGATATCTTTGGAAATTACTTGAATATGGGATGACAAAGATTCCCTAATCTCCTCGATTCCTTCTTGGTTCTCCAGCTTGAGTGTGTCTTTAATTTCATTGACAACTGTGGTTTTAATTTCAGTTTGCAATTCATTAATCACACCTTCTCTTATTTCTCCCATTACAAGTTTTTTGAATTGTTCTGTCAACCGTTGAACAACTAGAATTCCCATCTCATTACTCTCCTTCTTCACTCTGACTTCTAGGTTGATCATGTCTTCTCCAACTTTCCTAAGACCACGTTCTATCCTATCAGCTAAGCTTTGAGATCGAAGATCGGCATCGCGAAATTTATCGTCCATTAAACTTGCGTTAGTAACTAATGAAGTTTCGAGCTCATGTGTTTTTTCGCATAATTTATTCATTTTACTTTCAAGTGTCATTTTCAAAATTTCAGAATTCTCTTTAAATTTACTTTCCATAGAATTAAATTTACTATTTAAATTTTCTTTCAAATTACCTTTTAACCTGCTTTCTAAAGAATCAGAATTTTCTTTAAGTTTATTTTCTAAAGAATCAGAATTTTCCTTAAGTTTTTCATCTAAACTTTCTTTCAAGTTATCTTTTAACCTGCCTTCTAACAAATCGGAATTTTCCTTAAGTTTATTCTCTAAACTTTCCTTCAAGTTATCTTTTAAAGAATCAGAACTTTCTTTAAGTTTATTTTCTAAAGACTCAGTATATTCTTTAACTTTATTGTTTAAACTTTCTTTAAGTTTATTTTCTAAAGAATCAGAATTTTCTTTAAGTTTCTTTTCCAAAGCTTCAGTATTTTCTTTCATAATGGCTGCTACACGCAGTCCAGCTTCTTTTGAACTCTCCTCCAAACTCCTCATCATTCTCATCATTTCTTCCATAATTTTCAATTATTATTCAAAACCTAGGGGTATACAATATCGGCAAACACAAGCTTATAACTAGAACAAGAAATATGAATAGCTAATTGGAACACTCTAATAAAATGAGATTTGTCCTAATGTCGACGTGATGGAAAAACAAAATTCTCTACTTTTACGAATTACATTTACCACAATATCACAAGAAAAATATGCAAGTTCTCAAATATCCTCCACCTGGATTCTAATAATGCGTATGTCCAGTCATCGAACGTTTACTACTGAATTTACTTGACGCCCTAATGGTTAAGCCATTATCAAAAATAATCAAACCCATTCTAATTATTAATCCAGTTAAATTTTTAATTTTCCCCACTAATTGGGTTTCCTACTAATTTATTCATCCAAACCAGACATCTCTCAACTCCCAAAATATTTCTATAAAAATTATGTAAATTTAAATCGGCATGCGATTGACCATGTCTAAATCGAGACCCACGTTCGAAGCCATTTCTCTCTCTATCTTATTTTATGTGCCCGTTTAGACCGGAGTCCGCACGACCACATATGCATTTTACCAATAATCAGTCAGCACGAGAGTCAAAATATCCCGGAGCGCCAGATGGGTTAAAGCAAATCGCAAAAACGACATGAAATGAAAAAAATGCTTTACTGATTTTTGGCTCAATGCAACAATAAGATAGAAGGAGATTCAATTGGGCGTAACACATCACGTAAAATTATCTCAGTTTATTTTGAATTTAAAATTGACTGCAAAAATGCTCAAAGCAGCATCACTCACGTGTGGCGACCCACACTCCTAGTTACACAATATACAGAAATTTTCCAAACACATTTGACAGTTATTTTTTGGAAACACAAGTCTGATTGTTAGTCCTGTAGACTGTGTTCCAAAATTATTTATGATTAAATCCAGTTCAAATTTAATTGTCTCTACTGGAAATATCGTAGTTCACTGTTTGAATTTTTACATAATATTAACACTCGTAGAATAAATGTTCATAGAATTTTTAACTTTCACTTATTTTTCCAGTTTCAAAAATATTGTCGAAAAATATTGTTATCTTTGAAGCAACACAAATTATTTACACATATTAATAACATCTGAAAAGTATTTGACCTTGAGCATAGCATCGAAGAACTTGTGCGAAGCACAACAAAAAAATAATTGTTCTTCTGACATTAAACATTTCGAGAAGTGACTCGATTATGAACTTCAAGTTCCTAACAAAATATATGATTTCTGAATCATCAACTTGATCAATAAATGGTTGAACCATTCAACTATTTGATTTTCCAATTGGAATCATTATTAAGAAAAATATTTATATTCATGGCCATTTTAGCAACTTTCACAACTTGCAATTCTTCGACAGAATGCGGAAATAAGAATTGTAGCTTCATAATAAATTCATTTAGTTCATGGCACTAGGATGAAAATATCCTTCAAATTATTCGTGGTTAAAGAATTATTTTTAATTGGCAGTGGCCCATTCTATTATTTGTGTAAGAACACAATATTCCAACAACAACGGAAAAGGTCTTCCTCTGAAGAAGAATAAACTACTATCATGACAAATCCGGGTTCTAGCAAAATCAAAGTCTAAATGGAATTCGTAAACAAGGTTGAAATAAGAACTGATGGTTTCTAAGAAATAACCTTCGGGTCATTCATACGACGAAATGTGTGGTTCCAATACTCCTACTATAAACCTGAGCCATCGAACCTGCTATTTGATTGATGCTCGAAAAAATCTCCTCATTCCTGCGACTTAAACATGCGCACCTGGGAATGGCATTTCAACTACTCCACACACATAAATTTTCTTCCCAAAATTTATACAATAAATCAAGCCTCTGCTTGTTATCAACACTGGAAGATTAATAAACTTACAAGTTTATTTTATTTTACCATTCAGTTCAACCCGTGAATTTACCATACTTATGAAAATCTTTATTTCACATTCGAGTGTATTTACGTCATGATTTTATATAAATACAAAAATATCCTATTTGATACAAATATCATTTGCTTCCCGTTTCATGCCTCTCCGTGTTATCTGAAAAATATACTTTGCTCATTGCAAATATCAACTGTTCAACCAGAACTGAAATGTTGGTTGAATGCGGGCTTGCGCTAACCACTCTCCTTCGGAAAATCTCCTGTTCCAAACTAGAAATGATTAAACTACTTCATAGGCTCTCTCTCAATACATATGATTATTAGAAAATATAATATCCAAGAATTATTTAGAAAAATTATAAAAATTATAATTATTATTATTAGTGGATTATTATTATTATTATTAGTTATATTATTTTAAATATGTTTAATTATCATCTCATTATGTGAGAATGCACATGTTCGAACCTTCGAATATGGAAAAAATATCCATTCCTCAACAAAAATAATTATTAACTTTTACAGATACATCGGCTGATTACCGTGATTTCCCAAAAATATGAAATATTCAAATAAATGCTCGAAATGCTCGGTCATCGATCCTAAACTGTTCTGAGTGCTGAAAATACTCAGAATAACTCTAATATGTCTTGCGTAAATCATTGCAAGATTTAAATACGAAGAAAAATAAATGTGTTGGTCATCTGCAGAAAAATAGTTTGTTCCAATTAGCTAGGCATAATATAATTCAAATGTGGCTTACATTTCTTGATGGTCTTGAAGCGTAGTAAACCTGGCCTGTACCAGATTTATCCATAGACATGCCCTATCGGACAAGCATGTATAATCCTTGTATCGGCCGCCATTATATACCCACAATCCGTCTAGTCAGACATAGTGGTCGTATCTCTTGACGTTTGAATTAACTGTTGTTCCATTTTAATATGGGCGTCTATCAAAGCCATAACAGTTTGTTTAAATGGGGTCAGATCTAAGTGATCTATTCTGAGATATGTCAGTTGTAACATAACTCACGGTAATCTTATCAATACAAGAAGACACTGACAGTCTAACCAATCAACGGCTGTTCTGAAGATCGTTCCCTGGGCATGGTTTAACACCATCTACCATGCGCTAAGCAACCTGTAGTTTCCCTTGCGTAGACTAATGAACACCACCGTGATAGACTGGTCTTCAGTGTACTGATAGATCGAAGTGGTTAACAAGTTACCAATATGAAAACTGACTGAAATGGATTTAAACATCCAAGTATTAGGTTATTACTGGACTGTGACAAAGTACTAATTCTAGACAAAGTCTAGCATATGTCCATGTAGAAACATAAATATTTCCACTAATGTCTGTAGAAAAAAAATTCAATCACCTCAGTGATTCTCCTCGCCGGAAACTTACTAAGTTCCACCTCGTAGCGCAGCACTTTTGTGACTATCACAACTTTGAAAATTACTTCTGCGTAGATGCGGCAACCATGTGCCTTGGCTCAGCGTAGCAGCAACTTGCTACGCAAGTGCTTGTGTTGGAATGAGCTATCGATGCCTCGGCCGGCCGGCTTTTATTCAAAACTGCCAGGGTCACGCGTCATCAGCTGATATCTCGAAATCATCATATCTCTGGTATCCCTGGTCCGATTTACTTGATACTAATTGCATTCTCTTTCATTTTGCCGTGCCAGTAATCTGATCCAAGTCTCAAGTCTCTACTCCATGGTTAACTATTTAATCAATAAATAGCCTCGACCTCTGCTATTACTCGCTACGTCACTTGACATGCAAGTATCGGTAAATTCTTTCCATTTGCTTCGAGAAGCAATGGAGCGCGATATTCAAATATCTGAACTTTCAAAAGCGGCTGTAGCCTTTCCCTTGATATCTAGGTGTCTGAATCTTGGAATACCCATTCCTAGAGTTGGGCACACTACGGCTTCTTTATTCTAATAATATATAAACCTACTTTACTACAATATATCCTACAAACAAATACAGGTAAAGCCTTTGAATGAAACAATCAAAGTTTAACAAACTCAATGGCATTGATATATCTGAAACCTTAGGAGCAGATAACCTAACTGTACTTTCCTTTTATGTCCCCAATAAGTACCAATAACAAATGCGACGCTGCAGGAGAATGGTCAAGATCAGACACGTAGTTAGACTGACAAATAACAGGTGTTAAGATGAGTAGGAGAGGAGAGATGTTTTCGGCGAATTCTAATGAAGAAAATAGATAGGTTGGTAGGACACTAACTAAGGCACCCAGGAATATCATGGAATAGCAGAAATGGAAAGATGAGTCCAGGTCAGGAACTGTTAGGTTGGACCAACATTAGAATATGTTAAATAGATTGCCTCGGATGTAGGGTGAGGTGGCTATGTAGAGATGAAACGATTAACTCAGGACAGGGAGGCTTGGACTGCTGCATCAAACCAATCAAAAGACTGAAGACTCAAACAACAACAACAACAACAACCACCACCATCATGGATTAACTTGATGGGAAAATACAAAAATCATCCAACAGAAATCCTCATCTGATCAGTAGAGTGAGGGATGTGTATCCAAGCACATCGGACCAGCTGTGGGACCTACTGTCGGACTCACGAATAACCAAGCATATTTCCGGATGTTAACCACTTCCATACCTCACCGCATGTGAAATTGCATCATGATGGTTTGACGTCATATAAACCCCGTTCCTACAGCGGTGGTTCTGAGGACTACATATAACACACACAGGATTTGCACTCACCGAGTGGTGCTGCCTCACTAGGATCCTATAGCGGTTGGGCATATCAAGAGGCTCACCCCGTAAGTGGGAGCGAACCCACATCTTCCACTTGAGAGGCACGCACGTTGCAGCATGACCACTGGCCAATGGTAATCAACGCGATACATGATCACGGTGCTAGTCACATCTAAACATTCTCTACGTGCGCCTTGGTGGCTGTCGACATAACACAAACTGTACCTCGTGGCGTAGTGACTAGCAATCTTGGCTGCACAGGGGTGGTCCGGGTTTTATTTCCATATCTGGCAAGAAATGTCACTCTAGATTGACGGCTGGAAGGGGGTACACGCCGTCTCGTCCGAAATAACTCAGATTACGGGTTTGATTTTCACCTTAGCCATCCTGGAAGTAGTTTTCCATTGTTTCCCAATTCTTCTCTAGACAAATACCGGGATGGTACTGTATCCGAAAACACCTACCGCCAGCTTGTTAAAATACCTCGATGGTAACTGGAGCGTAGAACCTGAAAACCTCGGCTGAAAAACCCCCAGATTCTACTCAACAAGTGACGAGGATAATGGGGCACAAGGATTACCTAACTGAGGAAACGTTAAGAAAAGCCATGGCGAAGAAAGAAAACTAGCTCGAAAGAACACAAGAACAACGTAAGAACGTAATCTCAAACGCGTGGAAAAACATTGAAATGCCTGCAATGGTATCCTTAACGTGGCCTCTTATCACGACTATAAAGTATCACACTGGAAGAATTTAAAATGAAATTATCCAATATTTATTCATAAATAGGATTATAGCAAAGCATTGCTATAGCAAAAGCAACAAGAAAAAAACAAATGTAGCTTCAAATGGAAGCTAAAATCCAAATCATATGAATACAGTTCCTAGTCACTACTAGACAAACTGTATTTCACTAAAGACAAAATTTAGATCGAAGTCTGATTAAATCAAAGACCTAATATGACACAAGTAATGCTTATATAGCATTATAAAAATCAATTCCGCGTTTAAGTAGGTTACTCTAGCCTACAAATTGTAATATACGCTTATATACAGAAATATACATTTATATACAGTACATTGTAAGTGGCACACTCCTAGTGTGACTTCTTCTCTATTTCGCAAGCAATAACTCAACATCCTACCATTAGAATAAGTTTCAGTAGTATTATTTTCACAAGTGGGAATATGCTCAAATTGGTCCTCTCCGATCAAGCGATAGAGCTCAGTAGAGGTTAACAATACCCCTATAACAGCAGTAATCACCAAAAATAACTGACCAGGATAACTGTAAAAACCTTTGTCAGCACAGTGATTAAATCCAGGTTACTGACAATGAATATCCTCCAATAAATATATTTATCTCTCATGTTATAGCTTGCATGCTTCTAAACAAAGGAAAAACGCCTGTAAAGATACGATGAATTAAATCAGGAAGTCAGTCAAATTATACTTGACTACTAAATACCACTCATCATGGACTAATTTCCACGGAATACCACTTAATATTCACTTGAATATAAACTTCATTATTAATGCGTCCACGCGGCTCTATTCTTATACATGTGTACTCCCCAGAGCACTTATTTCAAGATTGATATGTCATAAGCATATACAATTACACATATTAGTCACCCTCACAGGTGAACGACGAATTTCATCCTTAAATTTCATTTTCGTCTTATTATTATTATCATTACAACGTTGTTAGAATTTATACAACGTGTTACATTACTTTCCATTTAGGTAGATTGATGTCTCATAATAATCAAAATATCCTTTTGGAATAAACAACTATGCTTTCAAAAAGCTGAATTACAAGTATATTTCCTTTATCAAAACGTGCTTGTACATTCATTAAATCTGGGATAAACGCTGGTTAAAAAAGTGAATATTGTTTCAAAATCTCCAATAGTCAACAGACTAGAATTAATTACACTAATACATTCCATCGAACATGGATCTCAACTATGCCTTCACACATGAGGCTATCATGAATCAAAATCTCAATATAAATCAACGAAGAGAAGGTTTACCCAGCCAAAGTTTGGTACACCCCTGCACAAATGAATTCCAGAAAACAAGTAAAGTCCCTACACCACCGGTCATGGAAATCATAGCAATTAGCGCAATTGACCGGTCAGAAAACAATACAAGTCTCTAACCTTCAAAAGCACAGAGAATGGTCCCTAGCAAAAGCGAAGGATCAAACTCCTCTGTATTAAAGCTTCGCAAAGCTTATAACTTGCAATCGAATTCTGCATTACATTCCGAAACGAATCACTCGAATGTATAATATTCCAGAAGTTCAGTGATAAATGTAGCTCATATCAGAGTCTACAGATGCGAAAAATGTCTAAGAATGACATAAATAAGTGTCCACCACACTGATAAATACTCACAATCACAAACGTGCCTATCGAAATCCTCTTCACTACACCAAGAAAGCTTCAAAAAAATATTACCGAATTTACTATTAAATTTAATTTAACATCCTAAAATAGAAAGTGAAAAATGGTTGCACTCCTTATTGGAATCTAAAACCTGTCGAGTATAAAATCAGTCATGATTAGAACGTCTTGCCTAAATTTTATAGTTCGACATACTACTCAAAAATCAAAATACACTAGAAATAATGACTGAAATTAGCGTTGAAATATCAACACTCTACTACGAATGACTGGACTGAATGTGCTGTACCTTGTTTAATCTAGAAGTTCAAATGAGAGCATTGATATGCCCTGCATATCACATCTTTCCTCAAATGTAGCAGTAACTTGGGCTCCCCAGATCGTCGGGAATCGAACCACGGAACACCTTCTCCACTCCGCATGTTCCCCCTGGTTTAACAGGCTATCATCCATCCTGAATGAACGATCAGCTACCACTACTTCAAGACTCCAACTCCATCCAGATCAAAGTCTGCTCCCACGTAGTATCGCGGTATTCATATCGGACCGGAATGTCCTTAAAATCGTACACGTATGACTGCCACTAGATGATATACCGATTGAGTTGCTACGCTGCATAGGAGATGAAGGTCTGATCAGGTTATTTGACTTGGTGTGTAGGATTTATGAGACAATGAGGTACCCCCTGATTTCAAGAAGAATGTTATTATCCCTAAACCAAAGAAAGTGGGAGCTGACAGATGTGAAGATTACCGTACAATCAGCTTGGTCACTCATGCTTCAAAGATCCTGTCTAGAATAATTTACAAGAGGATTGAAAGTCAGATAGAATCGGAGTTGGGTGAAGACCAGTTTGGTTTCAGGAGAAATGTAGGAACAAGGGAAGCTGTACTAAGTCTTAGGCTGATTTTGGAAGGTAGAATAAGGAAAGATAAGAGAACGTTCATGGCATTTGTAGACTTAGAAAAGGCTTTTGATAACGTTGATTGGACTAAATTTTTTGACATTTTGAAATCTATTGGAATAAAGCACAGGGATAAGAGGGTAGTATTCAATCTATACAGAAACCAGACGGCAGTCATTTGAGCTGGAGGACATGAGAGAGAAGCTGGTATTCAGAAAGGTGTAAGGCAAGGCTGCAACTTATCACCCATACTTTTCAATCTTTACATTGAACAAGCAATGAAGGAAATTGGAGAAAAATTTAAAGTGGGAGTGAAGATTCAAGGAGAAATAATTTCAACGTTGAGATTTGCTCATGACATCGTCATCTTGGCCGACAAGCCTGAGGATTTGAATGAGTTTTTGACTGGTATGGACTCCGTCTTACAGAAAGAATTCATGATGAAAATTAATAAATGTAAAACAAAAATACTGGAATGCAGTCGAAATAAATCAGAAACCTCTATGGAGATCAAATTGGCAGGTGAAAAGCTGAAGGAAGTAGGAGACTTCTGTTACTTAGGAAGCAGAATAACCAGTGATGGACGATGCAAAGAGGATATAAAAAGTAGGTTGGCTCAGGCAAGGAAAGCATTTCTACAAAAAAAGGAATCTCTTGACATCAAATATAGATTTAGGTATTAGGAAGTCATTTTTGAAAGCCTTTGTCTGGAGCGTGGCGCTATATGGAAGTGAAACTTGGACTATTGGTGCAGCAGGAAAGAGGAGAATTGAAGCTTTTGAAATGTGGTGTTACAGAAGAATGATGAAGATCAGATGGGTAGATAGGGTTACAAACGAAGAGGTATTAAGACGAGTGGGAGAGGAGAGATGTTTCTGGCGACTGCTAATGAAGAGAAGAGATAGGTTAATAGGACACATACTAAGACACCCAGGAATAGCAAGCTTAGTTATGGAAGGAAGGGTCGAGGACAAGAACTGTAGGGGTAGGCCAAGGTTAGAATATGTTAAACAGATTGCCTCGGATGTAGGGTGAGGTAGCTATGTAGAGATGAAGCGATTAGCTCAGGACAGGGAGGTATGGAGAGCTGCATCAAACCAGTCAATAGACTGAAGACTCAATCATCATCATCATCATGACTGCCACTGCGAACAGCGTTGGAAACCACTAATCAGCTGTGCACAAGTGGCCCCGGATTGTGCATTAGTCAGTACCGGGTTCATTGAAATAATTCACTGAAATGTTCGCTACTTTACCGGTTCAGCAGTGTTCATGCTAGTGCGTGTTAACCCGCCACGGTTAATGAAGTAAACTGCATTAAAATTATTCATCTCGAAATCTTGACAAAGAATATGTCGTTTGTAGATGAGAACTAATGTTCTAAGTTACAACAACATTGCTGCGTAATTGATATCATACACAAGTATGTATAGCACTGATTTTAAATACAAAGTTCACTGTCGTGAAATGCAGCTTATTATAACGTATTTAACGTTCCTTATAATGTTCATTGTAGTTGCAGTATAAATTAAAGTCCACACGGTATAATGAACGTATGACTTTATTCGTGAAAAACACAAGTTCCACTCGTGTGTGTTTCTTGACAAGACCACATCTTGTGTAAAAATAAACAGAGTTCTTCGACACTGACACTGTTGAAATATCAAAGTGGTTGATAATGCTATCGCGTCGAACTGGATACTTTCGTAACGCGTTTTAACTCTCCTCAAGTGATGTGCTTTCATATGACATGAAATATGGTCTCTCCACAGCTGTGCGCGGATGGTTACAGGAAGTCTCTTTCTTCCCCCACCACGATGCAACATGGATCAAGCTGTCATCGAATTGGTGAATGTAATCCATAACTTAAAATGTTTCATACAGATTATTAACATGTATATATATCAAAATACATATCATGTTATGATCTTACATTATGTATAATACTGCAAATCTTGCATGTTTTTCTCATTTATTCTTATTCCTTACAAAATGTACTCCTGGTGGTAGATCAATAAACTGGGTCAATAGTCGCCTTGATGGTCCCTCGTTCCATCGACTTCATGCATGCTTGCCGGTACTCGGAAAATACCGAAATCTCCCAGCTGCACCTAGCTCAGCTTGCAATTGTGAATCGCGCTGGACTTCAAAATAAACATCGTGCTGCACTACTCATCATGTCAATATGAGAATAATGGTACAGTACCGTACATGAGTTAAGGCCACGGCCGCCTCCTACCGAAATTCTCAACCCAATAACAAATCACACACTGGTGCAGCCATTACAATGACATAGGTTAGCATACAAATTCCATATATGGGGATAAGTGAACAAGATGTATCAAATCTCCTAAATCAATCATCAATATTGTGCATGGTATGATGATACGATGATACACCTCCCAGTTATGGACCTTGATTAAACCACATACACATATGCAACACGGCTATTACAACATTCAATGTAAGTTCACTTTTCCTCATAGTCCCCAAGAGACTGTAATCATTTCTCAGAACGGACAACCAACTATTCGATTCCGGATGTGTAGAAATCACCTCCAGCGCTATGTAACCACCTGTTCAACGTTTGACAATACGAGGCGGAGTTCATTGTTGAGCCTTTCGGCATACATTCCACGTGCACCACACCCTCAATGTCAAAGAAGAGTGTCGTCATTATATTTCCTGCTGAAGTTTCGACCTAGGCCATCGTTTGATGTGGTGATGTGGTGTGCACCCATTCCATCGATGTTCTCTTTGTTTCGGGGGCGAAGCGTTGGACGATGAGGAGGTGAGAGCAGCTGCAACCAGGTGGTTACATAGCGCTGGAAGTGATTTCTACGCATCCGGAATCGAAAAGTTGGTTGCCCGTTCCGAGAAATGTTTACAGTCTCTTGGGGATTATGTGCAAAAGTGAACTTACTTTGTATGTTGTCATAGGCGTGTTGCCCATGTGTATGATGTCTAATAAAGGGCCATAACTTGGAAGTGTAACTTACTTTTTTGATTCGCCATCGTATTACATCGCTACTGCGCCTTGTCCGGGAGAATGTCGCGATACTGTAAAGGCTGATGATGCCCAACACTGGACTTATCACGTACACGCTTTTTTGGACTCTACAGCGGTCAAAATTGAAAGTGACTACTTTTGAACAGTGAACATATTCAATGTTCCACTCATGTCACGGAGTTGTAAAATGATGCATACGAATGTAGGTACCTAATTCATGCAGTTTCTGAACTATTCTGTTTACGATGGGGTCGTTCAACATCTACTCCCATGGAACAGCTGTAAATGCTCGATTCATGATTCGAAAGTCGCGAAATCAAGCGTCGGTTAAGTTATAAAGTAGTGGTTTTGTGAGAGTTCTAGCACCACCGCCACCGCTCCACCGCTGGAATACTAAAATGGCAATATCTCGCGAACCAATCAGGATAGAGACTTGTACGAGGTGTCATTGAACTCGGGCTAACACCCCCTTTACAATGGACAACATATTTCCACCCCAAAATAAAACCTACCCCTACTAGGGGGTGAAATTGTATTTTTTTAGAACATCTCTCTTTCCAATTGCAACATGTGAGAGTTTGAATGCTAATATGGAATGAAACGTTGTTCTACATAAAGCGCATGTGTTCGGTGGGTAGCCACTATGAATTAACATGCTTGTTTCTTGTTTTTTACGCATGCCCACTCATAGCTTTTGTAAGAGGGCGGGCTGTTTAAAAGATGGCGGCTGTAGTGTAACCTAACCTAACCCAACCTAATGGGTTATTGTTGACGGGTCATTGTTGACGAGTCATGGCTGACGGGTCCTTGTTGACGAGTCCCTTCGGAAGGGTCATTGTTGACGAGTCATTGTTGACGGGTCCTCGTTGATGAGTCCCTGTGGACGGGTTATTATTGACGAGTCCTTGTGGGCAGGTCCTTGTGGACGAGTCCTTGTGGATGAGCCCCTTTGGACTGGTCCCTATGGACTAGCCCATGCATTTATTTAAATTATGTCAAAGGGCCTAACTACATTTGCGTGTAAATCAATGTGTTGAACTGACGTTGTTCACTACTCCCCAACTACTATAATGGGATAACGATATGAAAGGAAAGTGATGAAATACATGTGAGCATACAAGGGATCTAACTTGGTGGATGGATGTGTTCTAACGAGTCATTTGTAGTTGAAAGAGAATAATACATGTTCTTAAGATGTTAAAACTGAGGAGATGATATGTGCAGTAAGACGTCTTGTTATTTCCTGTGTCATATTACAGACATGGCTGAGAGCGCACAGATCTGTTGCTATTACAAACGCTGCAGTAATTTAAAACCGCAAGTGTTCATTAAGACAATGGGTGATGATCATGTAAAGGTAACAGTTATTGGATATTACACAGGTGTTCCTTCCGGTGTCATGTTGCTGACATGGCAGAGAGCGCACACTGCTGTTGCTATGACTGCCGCTGCAGTAATTTGAAACCTCAGGTGTTGATCAAGACAAAGGGTGATGATCATGCAAAGTCAGCAGTCATTGGATACCACACAGGTGTTCCTAGTGTACCTTGGACTCTCAGCTGTATTGAGAAAGGAATTGCAATGATCTGCAAAAAACTGCTGACACGAACGATGAGAGTTTATATAAGAGGGGTGTCATATATTTCCCTACTGTCAGTCTTTATTACTCGCTTTGAGTGAACAGTGCTCTATTACTGCTCAAGAGTTGTAAAAAAGCCGTTTTGGTAGAAAATCATTAAATTATTTTGCAAGGTAAGTACTTATTATTAATGGATTGTAGTCTATTACTAATTGATGTTGAAGTTATTGATTGGAATGTATTTATTGATTGATTAATTTGTTTGTTAACCTGTAGGTTACCAGATTCCTACAATCTGTTCATTCAGTGGCAGCAGTTGATCAATTATAAAAAGGTAAGTGCCCCTCTAATAACTTTTAACCAGCTAGAGTGATATTTTCCAATGTTCACCACTACATGTCAGTGAAAATGGTATATTAGGCAGTCAAAAGTTGGAACTACTTGACCATGATGTGTAAAGCTAAATTTGTAGGTTAGATTTTGATTACCGCTCTATTAAGTCCGAATGTTCATTGCTAGGTGTCAGTGACAGAGGGAATATTTAAAGACTTAACCTCAGTTCATCTAACATAACCTAACTTTACCTAACTTAACCTTGTCACGTGACATGTTTTACAAGTTTAGACTTGTTTTAAGACTGGCTATGACGTCACACTTAGCTCACTTATCTGGCGATCGCTGGTTTCTATCACGTGACATGTTCTACAAGTTTAGACTTGTTTTAAGACTGGCTATGACGTCACACTTAGCTCACTTAACTGGTGACCGCTGGTTTCTACTACTCTATCAAGTTCCAATGTTCACCGCTAAGTGTCAGTGACAGTGGTATGTAGTAACCCTCAGAACTACATGAAGTTAGACTTGATAGGAGTTCACAGATGATCGATTTAAATACCCTGCTATAACCATTGACTGGAATATAATTAAACTATTTAAATTGTACTTCTGTTTATCATTTATTAACATTTATGATTTCTTTCTTTTATAGGTAATTTCGAAAGTGATCATCATGTTCAAGTGTGGTGACTGTAAGAAACAGTTCTCAAGACCTGACAGCCTTCAACGGCACGCAAATGTTAAACATGACATTAAAATGTTTGTGTGCAGTCATTGTGCTACCATATTTAACAGACAGGATAGCCTTGGACGGCATGTAAATTTAAATCATGTCAGCTCAGCACCATTTTCGTGTTCAGTTTGTGATCTTGGATTTTCTGCTGTAAAGCGATATCAATCCCACATGGTTGAAGTGCATGGAGAACAACAGGAATTGAAATCTGTAAAACCATCAACTAGCACGGAACCTTTAAATGAATGTGATGCTCAAAAGCGTAAACGTTCTCAAGATTGTGAAAATAGTCATGCAACAAAAAGAAAGAAGAATGGTGAACCTTCGATAACACATTGTAATGTATGTAATATTGATATACCTTCTTCAATTATTCATGGACATTTACGCAGTATTCATCATAAAAATAACGCATGCCATGAAAGAAATTCTGAAAATATTCAGAAAATTGGCAGTGCATTTAAAAGTCGAATTGCTAGTTATAGACTTTATAGTAAAGAAAAAACTCAAAGTATTGAATCATTTTTAAAAATGTTCAACCTACTGTGTTTGACTTGGTAGAAAATGTTTTATTAGAGCATAAAACAATTAAAATGAATTTTGAACTTTTTGGACTCTATGTAAAAACTGGGAGCGAAGGTGAAATTACAGATATCAAATCTTTTAATACAAAAAACATAATTGTTAGCGAATCAACTAATATTAGTGATATATATCAAAATATTTCAAGTGGTATCAACGTGAAGAGTGAAGAGTTCCAGAAAAGGGAGTCAGGCTGGGCGTTGGTTGAAGTACTTTATTTAGAAACCAACATGAACAAATACAACCCCCTTTGAGCATCATCATACATTGATTTGCCAGGTTGGATCAAACGAAAGGAAGCTGTTGTGAACGTTATGAATAATGATGACGCATGCTTTGCGTGGGCTGTAACCTCAGCTCTCCATCCAGCAGAAAAGGCTGTGGAGAGAACGTCATTTTATCCTCACTATTCTTCAGTGTTAGATTTAAAAGAAATAGAAATTCCTATGGCGATAAAAGACATTCAACGTTTTGAAGAGCTGAACAATGTAAGTATTAATGTTTATGGAATTGAAAATAAGAGAATAGTAGGTCCTCTATATTATACTCAGGAAAAAAAGGATGCTCATGTAAATTTACTATACATAACCGAAGATGAAAATGCTCACTATTGCTGGATAAAACATTTCAGTAGACTTGTTGGTAGTCAGCTATCAAAAGGTGAATCTAAGAAGTGGTTGTGTGATGGTTGTTTACTATATTTCAGAAAAGAGGACCAACTAATTCAACACCAAAAATGGGGATGTAATCATGTGTGTACGGTATTACCGACTCCTAAAAATAACATTCTAAAATTTAAGGATTATGAGAAACAGCTTCGAGTACCATTTGTTATATATGCTGACTTCGAGGCTTTGCTAAAACCATTTAATACATGTTCATCGAATCCAGCCCAACCTTTCACCAACACTACTCACATTCATGAACCTTTTAGCTTTGCATATTATATTAAATGTAGTAATGATGACTCTTTAAATAAGTTTGAGCTCTATAGAGGACCTGATGCACCTAAAGTTTTTATGGAAAGGCTTGAGAAAGATGCCATCCGTATATCCTCTATTTTAAATACGATCATTCCAATGGAACCACTAACTTCATCAGAGCAAATGAATTTTGAAACTGAAACTAATTGTTTTATATGTGGTGAATGTTTATATACAGACAGGGTTCGCGATCATGATCATTTAACAGGAAAATATCGTGGTGCTGCTCACCAAGAATGTAATTTAAATTATAGAGTAAGTAAATTCATTCCGGTCATTCTACACAACGGTAGCAAATACGATAACCACTTTATCGTTAAAGAATTTGGAGCTTCAGATGTGAAAATTGATGTGATTGCAAATAATAAGGAACAATAGGCTACATATCATTCACAAAATACATCAAAACTGACAATAAGAAAACGATAAAACTGCGATTTTTAGATTCATTCCGCTTTATGCCGAGTAGTCTTGATAAGCTGGCTAGTAATTTAAAATCAGATCAGTTTCATGAAATTCAACGTGTCTTTCCTAAAGAAGATGATTTTAATTTGATTTGTCAAAAGGGTATATACCCTTACGAATATATTAACTGTGTGGAACGTCTTGAGGAGTGTTCTTTACCACCGAAAGATGCATTTTACAGTTCCTTAAACACAAGTCATATCAGTGATCAGGAATATTTACATGCACAACGTGTATGGGCACAGTTTGACATTCAAACTTTAGGAGAATTTTCAGACCTATATTTGAAGACAGATGTGTTGTTATTAGCAGATGTTTTTGAAAATTTTCGGAATGTTTGTATGAAAACTTATGACCATGATCCTTGTCAGTATTTAACTGCTCCTGGGTTAAGTTTCAGTTCAATGTTGAAAAAAAAAACGAAAGTAAATTTAGAATTAATGACTGATATAGACATGATCAATTTTATAAAATCATCAATTCGACGTGGATTAAGCCAATGTAGTGGACGGTACTCTAAAGCGAATAATAAATACATGCCTAGCTACAACCCTTGTGAAGAGTCAAAGTATATTGTCTACCTCGATGCAAATAACCAATATGGTTGGGCTATGAGTCAATATCTACCACTGAAAGATTTTCGCTGGCTGACACAATCTGAAATTGATGTCTTACATGTTGACACTCTTAATGATAACGATGATAAAGGATATATTTTAGAGGTAAATCTTGAGTACCCTAAAGAGTTACATGATGATCATAATGATTTACCATTTTGTCCTGAGAATATGAAATTTCCATACATCACATCACGAACAAAAATGTTAATTGCAAATGTGAATGATAAATGTAAATATGCAATACATTATCAAAACTTGAAACAGTGTCTACAGCATGGATTGAAATTAACTAAAATTCATTGCGTATTGCAATTTCATCAGTCAGCATGGCTCAAACCGTATATTGATCTGAACAATAATTTAAGAACACTGTCAGCAAACGCGTTTGAAAAGGATTTTTATAAACTCATGAATAATAGTGTTTTTGGAAAGACTATGGGGAATGTTGATAAACGAGTTGATGTAAAGCTGATAACAAAGTGGGAGAATGATGGTAAAAGGTATGGTGCGAGCAACTTAATAAGCAAGCCTAACTTTCATAGCTGTTCAATTATTCATGAGGATTTAGTTGTAATACAAATGAATCGTCTTAAAGTAACTTACAACAAACCCATATATGTGGGTTACACCATTCTGGAATTGTCAAAAACACTTATGTATGAATTTCACTATGATTATGTAAAGAAAAACTATCTTGATAATGCTAAATTACTCTACACAGACACAGATTCTTTTATTTATGAGTTTAAAACTGATGATTTTTATGAGGATATCAAAACTGAGCTAAATAGGTTTGATACTAGTGACTATCCCGAGGATAATATTTACCATTTACCTCTAGTAAACAAAAAGGTTCGTGGGAAATTTAAGGATGAATGTGCTGGTGTTATTATAGACACCTTTGTAGGCACAAAATCTAAATCATACAGCTATATGACAATTGATGGTGTAGTAGTAAAAAAATTAAAAGGAGTGAAAAAGAATGTTGTTAGTAAAGAGTTAGTTATAAGTAATTTTAAAAACTGTATAGTTAGTAACCCACCTGTATTATATAAGAAAATGAGTGTATTTAGAAGTAAAAATCATCAGCTACATACCAATTTGCTGAACAAAGTTGCTTTAAGTAATGAAGACAACAAACGATTCATTATACCCAACACATTTGATACTTTTGCTTGGGGAAACAGTCGCATTGGCGACTATTACTTTACTTAAGTCTAATGATCACTATATTGTAATATTTGTAGTGTGTTTTATATTGTATTTTTTTTTGTAAAAAACTGTAAGTAGAATGTATAATGTTAGGCTACTGTAGTTTAGTAAAAAAAGATAAGTAATACATTTTAGTGTAAAATGTTTGCTTTTGTATATTACGAAAAAGATTTTAAAAAAATGTACAAAATGTGTGAACTAAACAAGGGAAATGTAAAAATGTAAAGTGGAAATTGTAAATATCCATGTGTGAAAAAGTGAAATAGTTATCACCATTTTTAAATTAAAAGACATTGTGTTCTGGTAAACCTTGTTTTTATTTCACAACAACAAAAATGTACAGAATGTGTAAACTAAACAAGGAGAATGTAAAAAATGAAAAGTGGAAATTGTAAATATTCGTGTGTGAAAAAATGAAAATAAAGAAATGTCTATCACCATTTTAAAATTAAAAGACATTGTGATCTTGTAAACCTTGTTTTTATTTCACAACATATATGGCTTTACAAAATAGAATACAAAGAAATACCATTTCCTCAATCCTTTTCAATGTTCATGTCCACTCATTATTAACTTTCCTTTTGGCGCGATTGATAGTAGGCGCTATTAGTAGACGTGATTAATAGTAGGCGCGATTGGTAGTGGATGTAATTGATAGTAGGCGCTTTTGATAGTAGGTGCGATTGATAGTAGGCGCGATTGATAGTATGCGCTATTGGTAGCAGGCGCTATTAGTAGACGCGATTGATAGTAGGCGCGATTGGTGGTAGGCGCGATTGATAGTAGGCGCTATTGATAGTAGGCGCGATTGATAGCAGGCGCTATTAGTAGAAGCGATTGATAGTAGGCGCGATTGGTAGTAGGCGCGATTGATAGTAGGCGCGATTGATAGTAGACGCGATTGGTAGTAGGCGCGATTGATAGTAGGCGCTATTAGTAGACGCGATTGATACTAGGCGCAATTGGTAGTGGACGTTATTGATCGTAGGCGCTATTGATAGTAGGTGCGATTGATAGTAGGCGCGATTGATAGTAGGCGCGATTGGTAGTAGGCGCGATTGATATTAGGCGCAATAAATAGTAGGCGCGATTAGTAAGCGCGATTGATAGTATGCGTAATTGATAGTAGACTTGATTGATAGTAGGCGTGATTGGTAGACCTTGAGGTGATAACCCCTTTTGATTGATCCCTGTTGATTTGCCCCTTGGGACTGGTCCCTGTTGACTAGCCCCTTTTGACGGGTCCTTTTTGAAGGGAGTCATTCTTGACAGGCCCCTGCTGACGGGTCACTGTGGACGGATCCCTGTGGACGGGTCCCTGTTGACAGGTCCTTTTGACTAATCCCTTTGGACCGGTCCCTTTGGACTGATCCCTATGGGTTGGCCATGCATTTATCCAAATTATGTCAAAGGGACCGGTCCAAAGGGATTATTCAAAAGGACCTGTCAACAGGGACCCGTCCACAGGGATCCGTCCACAGTGACCCGTCAGCAGGGGCCCGTCAAAAATGACTCCCTTCAAAAAGAACCCGTCCAAAGGGGCTAGTCAACAGGGACCAGTCCCAAGGGGCAAATCAACAGGGGTCAATCAAAAGGGGTTATCATCTCAAGGTCTACCAATCACGCCTACTATCAATCGCGTCTACTATCAATTACGCATACTATCAATCGCGCTTACTAATCGCGCCTACTATTTATTGCGCCTAATATCAATCGCGCCTACTATCAATCGCGCCTACTATCAATCGCGCCTACTATCAATAGCGCCTACGATCAATAACGTCCACTACCAATCGCGCCTAGTATCAATCGCGTCTACTAATAGCGCCTACTATCAATCGCGCCTACTACCAATCGCGTCTACTATCAATCGCGCCTACTATCAATCGCGCCTACTACCAATCGCGCCTACTATCAATCGCGTCTACTAATAGCGCCTGCTATCAATCGCGCCTACTATCAATCGCGCCTACTATCAATAGCGCCTACTATCAATCGCGCCTACCACCAATCGCGCCTACTATCAATCGCGTCTACTAATAGCGCCTGCTACCAATCGCGCATACTATCAATCGCGCCTTCTATCAATCGCACCTACTATCAAAAGCGCCTACTATCAATTATATCCACTACCAATCGCGCCTACTATCAATCACGTCTACTAATAGCGCCTACTATCAATCGCGCCAAAAGGAAAGTTAATAATGAGTGGACATGAACATTGAAAAGGATTGAGGAAATGGTATTTCTTTGTTTTCTATTTTGTAAAGCCATATATGTTGTGAAATAAAAACAAGGTTTACAAGATCACAATGTCTTTTAATTTTAAAATGGTGATAGCCATTTCTTTATTTTCATTTTTTCACACATGAATATTTACAATTTCCACTTTTCATTTTTTACATTCTCCTTGTTTAGTTTACACATTCTGTACATTTTTGTTGTTGTGAAATAAAAACAAGGTTTAACAGATCACAATGTCTTTTAATTTTAAAATGGTGATAACTATTTCACTTTTTCACACATGGATATTTACAATTTCCACTTAACATTTTTACATTTCCCTTGTTTAGTTCACACATTCTGTACATTTTTTAAAAATCTTTTTCGTAATATACAAAAGCAAACATTTTACACTAAAATGTATTACTTATCTTATTTTTACTAAACTACAGTAGCCTAACATTATACATTCTACTTACAGTTGTTGACAAAAAAATATTACAATATAAAACACACTACAAATATTACAATATAGTGATCATTAGACTTAAGTAAAGTAATAGTCGTCAATGCGACTGTTTCCCCAAGCAAAAGTATCAAATGTGTTGGGTATAATGAATCGTTTGTTGTCTTCATTACTTAAAGCAACTTTGTTCAGCAAATTGGTATGTAGCTGATGATTTTTACTCCTAAATACACTCTTTTTCTTTTATAATACAGGTGAGTAACTAACTATACAGTTTTTATAATCACTTATATCTAACTCTTTACTAACAACATTCTTTTTCACTCCTGTTAATTTTTTACTACTAAATCATCAATTGTCTTATAGCTGTATGATTTAGATTTTGTGCCTACAAAGGTGTCTATAATAACACCAGCACATTCATCCTTAAATTTCCCAAGAACCTTTTTGTTTACTAGAGGTAAATGGTAAATATTATCCTCGGGATAGTCACTAGTATCAAACCTATTTAGCTCAGTTTTGATATCCTCATAAAAATCATCAGTTTTAAACTCATAAATAAAAGAATCTGTGTCTGTGTAGAGTAATTTAGCATTATCAAGATAGTTTTTCTTTACATAATCATAGTGAAATTCATACATAAGTGTTTTTGACAATTCCAGAATGGTGTAACCCACATATATGGGTTTGTTGTAAGTTACTTTAAGACGATTCATTTGTATTACAACTAAATCCTCATGAATAATTGATCAGCTATGAAAGTTAGGCTTGCTTATTAAGTTGCTCGCACCATACCTTTTACCATCATTCTCCCACTTTGTTATCAGCTTTACATCAACTCGTTTATCAACATTCCCCATAGTCTTTCCAAAAACACTATTATTCATGAGTTTATAAAAATCTTTTTCAAACGCGTTTGCTGACAGTGTTCATAAATTATTGTTCAGATCAATATACGGTTTGAGCCATGCTGACTGATGAAATTGCAATATGCGATGAATTTTAGTTAATTTCAATCCATGCTGTAGACACTGTTTCAAGTTTTGATAATGTATTACATATTTACATGTATCACTCACATTAGCAATTAACATTTTTGTTCGTGATGTGATGTATGGAGATTTCATATTCTCAGGACAAAATGGTAAATCATTATGATCATCATGTAACTCTTTAGGGTACTCAAGATTTACCTCTAAAATATATCCTTTATCATCGTTATCATTAAGAGTGTCAACATGTAAGACATCAATTTCAGGTTGTGTCAGCCAGCGAAAATCTTTCAGTGGTAGATATTAACTCATAGCCCAACCATATTGGTTATTTGCATCGAGGTAGACAATATACTTTGACTCTTCACAAGGGTTGTAGCTAGGCATGTATTTATTATTCGCTTTAGAGTACCGTCCACTACATTGGCTTAATCCACCTCGAGTTGATGATTTTATAAAATTGATCATGTCTATATCAGTCATTAATTCAAAATTTACTTTCGTTTTTTTTTTTCAACATTGAACTGAAACTTAACCCAGGAGCAGTGAAATACTGACAAGGATCATGGTCATAAGTTTTCATACAAACATTCCGAAAATTTTCAAAAACATCTGCTAATAACAACACATCTGTCTTCAAATATAGGTCTGAAAATTCTCCTAAAGTTTGAATGTCAAACTGTGCCCATACACGTTGTGCATGTAAATATTCCTGATCACTGATATGACCTGTGTTTAAGGAACTGTAAAATGCATCTTTCGGTGGTAAAGAACACTCCTCAAGACGTTCCACACAGTTAATATATTCGTAAGGGTATATACCCTTTTGACAAATCAAATTAAAATCATCCTCTTTAGGAAAGACACGTTGAATTTCATGAAACTGATCTGATTTTAAATTACTAGCCAGCTTATCAAGACTACTCGGCATAAAGCGGAATGAATCTAAAAATCGCAGTTTTATCGTTTTCTTATTGTCAGTTTTGATGTATTTTGTGAACGATATGTAGCCTATTGTTTCTTATTATTTGCAATCACATCAATTTTCACATCTGAAGCTCCAAATTCTTTAACGATAAAGTGGTTATCGTATTTGCTACCGTTGTGTAGAATGACCGGAATGAATTTACTAACTCTATAATTTAAATTACATTCTTGGTGAGCAGCACCACGATATTTTCCTGTTAAATGATCATGATCGCGAACCCTGTCTGTATATAAACATTCACCACATATAAAACAATTAGTTTCAGTTTCAAAATTCATTTGCTCTGATGAAGTTAGTGGTTCCATTGGAATGATCGTATTTAAAGTAGAGGATATACGGATGGCATCTTTCTCAAGCCTTTCCATAAAAACTTTAGGTGCATCAGGTCCTCTATAGAGCTCAAACTTATTTAAAGAGTCATCATAACTACATTTAATATAATATGCAAAGCTAAAAGGTTCATGAATGTGAGTAGTGTTGGTGAAAGGTTGGGCTGGATTCGATGAACATGTATTAAATGGTTTTAGCAAAGCCTCGAAGTCAGCATATATAACAAATGGTACTCGACGCTGTTTCTCATAATCCTTAAATTTTAGAATGTTATTTTTAGGAGTCGGTAATACCGTACACACATGATTACATCCCCATTTTTGGTGTTGAATTAGTTGGTCCTCTTTTCTGAAATATAGTAAACAACCATCACACAACCACTTCTTAGATTCACCTTTTGATAGCTGACTACCAACAAGTCTACTGAAATGTTTTATCCAGCAATAGTGAGCATTTTCATCTTCGGTTATGTATAGTAAATTTACGTGAGCATACTTTTTTTCCTGAGTATAATATAGAGGACCTACTATTCTCTTATTTTCAATTCCATAAACATTAATACTTACATTGTTCAGCTCTTCAAAACGTTGAATGTCTTTTATCGCCATAGGAATTTCTATTTCTTTTAAATCTAACACTGAAGAATAGTGAGGATAAAATGACGTTCTCTCCACAGCCTTTTCTGCTGGATGGAGAGCTGAGGTTACAGCCCACGCAAAGCATGCGTCATCATTATTCATAACGTTCACAACAGCTTCCTTTCGTTTGATCCAACCTGGCAAATCAATGTATGATGATGCTCAAGGGGGGTTGTATTTATTCATGTTGGTTTCTAAATAAAGTACTTCAACCAACGCCCAGCCTGACTCCCTTTTCTGGAACTCTTCACTCTTCACGTTGATAGCACTTGAAATATTTTGATATATATCACTAATATTAGTTGATTCGCTAACAATTATGTTTTTTTGTATTAAAAGATTTGATATCTGTAATTTCACCTTCGCTCCCAGTTTTTACATAGAGTCCAAAAAGTTCAAAATTCATTTTAATTGTTAAATGCTCTAATAAAACATTTTCTACCAAGTCAAACATTTTAAAAAATGATTCAATTCTTTGAGTTTTTTCTTTACTAAAAAGTCTATAACTAGCAATTCGACTTTTAAATGCACTGCCAATTTTCTGAATATTTTCAGAATTTCTTTCATGGCATGCGTTATTTTTATGATGAATACTGCGTAAATGTCCATGAATAATTGAAAAAGGTATATCAATATTACATACATTACAATGTGATATCGAAGGTTCACCATTCTTCTTTCTTTTTGTTGCATGACTATTTTCACAATCTTGAGAACGTTTACGCTTTTGAGCATCACATTCATTTAAAGGTTCCGTGCTAGTTGATGGTTTTACAGATTTCAATTCCTGTTGTTCTCCATGCACTTCAACCATGTGGGATTGATATCGCTTTACAGCAGAAAATCCAAGATCACAAACTGAACACGAAAATGGTGCTGAACTGACATGCTTTAAATTTACATGCCGTCCAAGGCTATCCTGTCTGTTAAATGTGGTAGCACAATGACTGCACACAAACATTTTAATGTCATGTTTAACATTTGCGTGCCGTTGAAGGCTGTCAGGTCTTGAGAACTGTTTCTTACAGTCACCACACTTGAACATGATGATCACTTTCGAAATTACCTATAAAAGAAAGAAATCATAAATGTTAATAAATGATAAACAAAAGTACAATTTAAATAGTTTAATTATATTCCAGTCAATGGTTATAGCAGGGTATTTAAATCGATCATCTGTGAACTCCTAGCAAGTCTAACTTCATGTAGTTCTGAGGGTTACTACATACCACTGTCACTGACACTTAGCGGTGAACATTGGAACTTGATAGAGTGGTAGAAACCAGCGGTCACCAGTTAAGTGAGCTAAGTGTGACGTCATAGCCAGTCATAAAGCAAGTCTAAATTTGTAGAACATGTCACGTGATAGAAACCAGCGATCGCCAGATAAGTGAGCTAAGTGTGACGTCATAGCAAGTCTTAAAACAAGTCTAAACTTGTAGAACATGTCACGTGATAGAAACCAGCGATCGCCAGATAAGTGAGCTAAGTGTGACGTCATAGCCAGTCTTAAAACAAGTCTAAACTTGTAGAACATGTCACGTATTGGAAACCAGTGATCACCAGTTAAGTGACCTAAGTGTGACGTTATAGTCAGTCATAAAGCAAGACTAAACTTGTAAAACATGTCGCGTGATAAGGTTAAGTTAGGTAAAGTTAGGTTATGTTAGATGAACTGAGGTTAAGTCTTTAAATATTCCCTCTGTCACTGACACCTAGCAATGAACATTCGGATTTAATAGAGCGGTAATCAAAATCTAACCTACAAATTTAGCTTTACACATCATGGTCAAGTAGTTCCAACTTTTGACTGCCTAATATACCATTTTCACTGACATGTAATGGTGAACATTGGAAAATATCACTCTAGCTGTTTAAAAGTTATTAGAGGGGCACTTACCTTTTTATAATTGATCAACTGCTGCCACTGAATCTGGTAACCTACAGGTTAACAAACAAATTAATCAATCAATCAATCAATAAATACATTCCAATCAATAACTTCAACATCAATTAGTAATAGACTACAATCCATTAATAATAAGTACTTACCTTGCAAAATAATTTAATGATTTTCTACCAAAACGGCTTTTTTACAACTCTTAAGCAGTAATAGAGCACTGTTCACTCAAAGCGAGTAATGAAGACTGACAGTAGGGAAATATATGACACCCCTCTTATATAAACTCTCATCATTCGTGTCACCAGTTTTTTGCAGATCATTGCAATTCCTTTCTCAATACAGCTGAGAGTCCAAAGTACACTAGGAACACCTGTGTGGTATCCAATGACTGCTGACTTTGCATGATCATCACCCATTGTCTTGATCAACACCTGAGGTTTCAAATTACTGCAGCGGCAGTCATAGCAACAGCAGTGTGCGCTCTCTGCCATGTCAGCAACATGACACCGGAAGGAACACCTGTGTAATATCCAATAACTGTTAACTTTACATGATCATCACCCATTGTCTTAATGAACACTTGCGGTTTTAAATTACTGCAGCGTTAGTAATAGCAACAGATCTGTGCGTTCTCAGCCATGTCTGTAATATGACACAGGAAATAACAAGACGTCTTACTGCACATATCATCTCCTCAGTTTTAACATCTTAAGAACATGTATTATTCTCTTTAAACTACAAATGACTCGTTAGAACACATCCATCCACCAAGTTAGATCCCTTGTATGCTCACATGTATTTCATCACTTTCCTTTCATATCGTTATCCCATTATAGTAGTCGGGGATTAGTGAACAACGTCAGTTCAACACATTGATTTACACGCAAATGTAGTTAGGCCCTTTGACATAATTTAAATAAATTCATGGGCTCGTCCATAGGGACCAGTCCAAAGGGGCTCATCCACAAGGACTCGTCCACAAGGACCTGCCCACAAGGACTCGTCAACAATAACCCGTCCACAGGGACTCGTCAACGAGGACCCATCAACAATGACTCGTCAACAATGACCCGTCCACAGGGACTCGTCAACAAGGACCCGTCAGCCATGACTCGTCAACAATGACCCGTCAACAATGACCCGTCCACAGGGACTCGTCAACATGGACTGGACCTGCCAACAATAATCCGTCAACAATGACCCGTCAACAATAACCCATTAGGTTGGGTTAGGTTAGGTTACACTACAGCCGCCATCTTTTAAAAAGCCCGCCCTCTTACAAAAGCTATGAGTGGGCATGCGTAAAAAACAAAAAACAAGCATGTTAATTCATAGTGGCTACCCACCGAACACATGCGCTTTATGTAGAACAACGTTTCATTCCCTATTAGCATTCAAACTCTGACATGTTGCAATTGGAAAGAGAGATTTTCTAAAAAAATACAATTTCACCCCCTAGTAGGGGTAGGTTTTATTTTGGGGTGAAAATATGTTGTCCATTGGAAAGGGGGTGTTAGCCCAAGTTCAATGACACCTCGTACAAGTCTCTAGCCTGATTGGTTCGCGAGATATTGCCATTTTAGTATTCCAGCGGTAGAGCGGTGGAAACCACTACTTTATAATTTCTAATTTGTTATCGTTCTGTAGTGAGATACATAATACACATGCTGCTTTTGAAACAATGCAGCTGTATAAAACCTATGTTTGGTTGTTCCTTTGTACATTTTACACTACCTCTTCATGCCCGTCGTTGACTTGTTTGCGTTGTAAGGGTAAAAAAAAGCGTTCGGGTGACTGGTCACAGAGATTAGCTGAGTTGTGGGTAGACCTGGTTTGGCCAACAGCCGTGTAATTTCGCAATTTGTATCCAGTATGTAGTTCTGCTTATAATTAGGAACTAGAAGGAAGATCACTTGAGGTGCCAAAAATAAACATTATAACATAAAACAGTTGATAAAATAAGTGAACTATCAGCCATAATGCAAATTATAAAATCCAAAAATCTATGAAATTTATTTGTTGACTTTTGGGCTCCAATATAGTTTTACTTGCATTATATCTTGTTATGATGAGGAAAGATGATTGTAAGGTATATATTATAATATAGGAAATGAATAAACTTACGATTAAAGATAACACAGATACATCCCTGCCCGTGGCCGGATTCAAACCGGCAGCTGAGCACGAGTTCAGACCAACCCTTTACCACGGACACTCGCCGGTTGGCAACAAAAAGATGCTTCATTAGGATATATGTACAGTACCCGAATTGGAGTAGTGACCCCTATGCTACAGTAGCCATGACCTAGTTGGAGCAACATGAATTACATCACCGAAACATATGGTAGACTTCGTCGGCAGAGCTCAGCGTGTAAGCTGGATCACGTCACAAGAAGAGGAGAAACATGTCGCTAATTTGACTAGCATGTCAGAATCTCCAATGATAATTAATCCGAGCTGATGTTATTCTGTTCAAAGTACAAGGAACGACTTAATGGGTAGCCACATATTATGCTCCAGTGGAGAGTCATGAGTACGGTATGAATCTTAGAAGCTAAAAGAAGAAATTTAAGAGGCAAGATAATGCTGTAATCTTGTATATCGCCGGAAGTAGGAGAAGGTCACGTGGATATTCAACCCCCTCCCCTAACGACATGCACTCAGGCGAGGTGAGCCGGCTGAAGAGAGATCACTCTGATTCTTGTTTTGTTACTGGCAGTATATTTCTGATTCTTGGTGTGTGATTAGCAGTGTCTTTCCTGTCCTGTGATTGGGGCGTTTTGCAAAGGGATGACAGTTTTACGTCGAACGCGAGTACGGTGATTAAGTCCGTCGTATACTTGGTGTGTTACAAGCCATGAGATTGTGCGGTATCGGAGTGCTTGTTCTGTGACCGAGCGCGAGTGTGTGAACACACACATATTTCGTGACGCCTGGAAATGAAACTTAAATCTGTTGAAATGCAAGTGAGTTAAACAACATGTTATCCTTATAAAGTGCTAGGAATCGAAACCTCCCACACACTGCAGTGGAACTTTAATATTTTGAGGACTGAGCATACCTGGGAACGCTACATTCAATAACACGAACGAGCAGTAGCCTACACAATACTTAATGCCAAGCAGGCAACATGTTTCAAATTCACATAGCAGTGAGAATATTCGAGGCAGTTGACAGTGAAGACACTACACTACTCCACAAGCACTGACATACAAACACGCAAGTACAGTGTGGTCTAACATTCCACTGAACTATTATTTGTACTTCGTAAATATTTACTGCCGAACCACACAGCAAACCATAAGAAAGTTACATAAATTTCTCGACATGTTGAAGCGACAGTGGCGTGCTATCCCAGCATTTATAATGGGGTTAGATATTTTTGAACCAAGGATTATTAGTTTGAGGAAGGAGATACAAATGATATTGGACATTACTACTCGCAACATGGGACTTTAAACACTGAAGGAGACATGACGAAGATATGGAATTTCGATCCGGGAGGACTTCTACCCAGGGAATCTTCGCGTCTATCCTCGCAAATAAATGACAGTCCGTCGACTCGACATCATGTGGATTTAGGGATCGTTACCAATAATTGGACTAAGCCGACGAAGAGTGAATGTCATACATCCTGAAGACATCGTAATGTAAATGGAACATCAACTTACATTTTCTAATTATTTCCCATAACGAGTTTTGATCCATAGCTGAGCACATGAGTGTATATTTTGCAGATATTCTACGTAATTGAAGTATTACAGGGCGAGATGCTATTATAATTGCACACATTCTGCGTGTTATAGAAGGGAGTCTAATGAATATATGTTAAATCTTATGAGGTTACAGCAATGTTTCTACGAAATTTCTTGCACTTTAATAATAATTATTATTTCAATTTGATAAATTTTGAGGTTCATTTTAGACCAGTTGCAAACTTGGATAATCCAAGGATTTGAGGAATGAGTTAGGATTTATTTGTGCATATTTGCAAATGCAATACTATTTGAATTTGAAAGGAAGGTTTGTGATTCGATGATTATCACCATTATTAATTAGTAATGGATGATGACTGGATAATTAATCAACAATTTAATTAATTAATTCTATTGAAGCATGCGAATTATTTCTTGCCTAATCACGATCTGTGTGAGATTTGTTGAATTCTTATGCCAATCTGCTGTAATGAATTGATCGGTTGGATGTTATATTTGTTTGAAGGAGGATGTTAGGTAATTTTCATTGACCTATAATATAATTTGTTGCTACACGATAACCTGACGATGGATGTGTAATATGGTTACTTTATTAGGGTTTGCGCTGTTATTCAAGTTTGATATTTTGATCTATGCATTCTAGTTTGCCACATAGTTACAGTGTTAAGTGTTTGCCACATGGTTGGATGTGAAGTTTGCCACATTGGTGTTGATTTATTAAGAGATGATTGTTGAATATTTACAAATAGGAAATGTACAGATAGTCATCTGCTTTCCAGTATTAAGTGGTAATATAATGGGCCATGATCTAATGTAGACATGTCGCTTGAGTTGTTAGGATGTTTGTGCCTTTAATGAAATGTTGGGCAAAGGATATTTACGGAATGCATAATAAACCAATCCTCATAAAATTTGAGAAGATAGAATTTTACTCTCATCTAGAGAAGGTGGTTAGCAAATTTTGAGTATTGTGTTCTTTGAAGTTGAATGACTACTTGCTCATTTGATATAATTTTTGATCGTCATTATGATTCGACGTTGGCATTGCATTTCATAAGTTTTCATGTATGGTTGTTACAGTTCCTTCATTTATTATTTGGATGCAGTTAATCCTATTTGCCTTTACTGAATTGTACTTATGAATTTGTACCACGATACCACGGAAATATAAAATATATGAAAACGTCTTAAGAGATGATCGTTGAATTGAAACATTTTAATCGAACATAGATGAATAAATAATAACAATAATTATAATTATATATTTTTTCAATTGAATTTATTCAATGAATAGCCTTCAATGAAAGTGTGTATTTTGTGCAAGTGTTTTCATATATATATTAGTGTGTGTAATTATGTTTCGATTAGATATAGGGTCATTATCTTTGTGCGCCCCAGTAAACATGGCATGCTAAGCCAGCGTTGACTGACGCTGAACGCGGGCGCGCGTACTCGGTTCAGTCGGTGGTGGCGTGCACTTTTTACACTTTTACCAAACATGTTCAATAATGTGTACTTACAGTGTTCATAGTCGATGATTGAAAATGTCCTCCCTCTCTTGTAACACACACCTGATATCTTCTGATGAAAGAATGGACAATAATCTCATCTAATTTTTGTTCTCTAAAAACACAACGTTGTCTGTTAACTTTTTAATTATTTATGGAGCCTGTTTTCTTGAATCGTTTAGCGATCCTCCTGGCATTAGTTACAGGTCTTCCTGGAAACTTGATTCGAAATTTTCGTCTTGTTTCGGAACAAGACTTTCTGCTTTTCATGTACGAAATATGGATATACACACGTTTGCGCTAAGTGAATTGGTGTCAAGGCATGACAAACAATCACAGTGATCACAATACTCACTAAACGTGCAACACTAACGTCTACGCTTTGCAGATACACGTCCATATGAATGAAAAAAAAACACGTGTGAACTAACGATATGAGTCAGCGTAGCAGGGTATTGCCGGGTCCACTCGCTCCGAACCTGGCCAGCCAAATGACGCCATAGTTTGCGGTGATTACTGGATCGCAAAAAGATAATGACCCTGTACTTATCAATCATAGGACGAATGGTATAGATAATTTGATGAATTTGATTTAATAAGCAGTATAAT
Source organism: Meconema thalassinum (assembly GCA_946902985.2). Taxonomy (NCBI): domain Eukaryota; kingdom Metazoa; phylum Arthropoda; class Insecta; order Orthoptera; family Tettigoniidae; genus Meconema; species Meconema thalassinum. The sequence continues at coordinate 655,642,403 of OX336389.2, forward strand.
GAATTAGGTCGCTCAGGGAAGATTGAAGTGAAATTTTATTGTGTCGTGTGCTAAAACAAATCCGTGCAGTGACGAGAAGGAACTTAAGTTGCCTGCAATTTTTTTTTTGGCCCTGTGATTTTCTTCTGATAGATGATCCGATTGGGCAAGTTTTGGAAAGGACATTTCACGATAACATAGGGTTTTCTTTTGCCATCGGGATCGTAGGCAGGCTGTTTTTCGGAATGTATGCAAACAATATCTTGAATAAATCAAGGTTCATTTCCTTTTTATCTTATTCGATCTATACTGTTTCTTATTTCTTTTCTTTAATGCTGGCTTCACCAGGAATGTGAATTTGTGAATTCTAGTTTGATAGCGCCTTTTCTTTACCTATCCCGTAACGACCCGGAGATATTCTAACTCGTGTCATCTGTGCTAACTTTTATTCTTCTCTCAATCTAGACTTCAGACGCATTCGTTTCGTTACAGTATTTTTATTCTCCTGCTCTTTCCTGGAAAATATGTGGTGTTATATTGGCCGGGTCATCGCATAACTCCTCCGGAAACGGGTACAGTACTCATATACTATATCATTCTATCTAACCATGGTATGTCACGAATAATTGGCTGTCAGTGAGAGTCATAACACCGTCGCAACAAATTCAGTTTGTCTGTGAGAATAGGATTGTAAGCCTACACGTTATCTCGCGATATTCTCAGATCTGCAACTGAAAGACAGGCTATCCTCAATAGATGGAAAACAGTTTTGCAATTGCCTCACTGCCGGGATTTGAGGCTTAATATTAACCACCTCACCATTTTGTAATACATAAATAATTCCCAGATGAAGGTAGAGATCGAATGATTAGGTTTGTCGTAATTTGTATAGCCAACGTTTTAAATACTTGGGTGGCTGCCATTTCGTTTTCATTAAGATGGCGGTGACATAAACATGACACTGAGATATCCTTTGCTAGCGCTAACTCCTTACCAAAGTTGGTTCAATTCAGTTTCGTCATTCTCGATTTGACATGGGGTACACACATACTCACATACGCACACACACAGACACACGATCCATTTGCTCGTGTAGATCTCATAAGTGTACTTTTATATTTTGTAAAAATCTAAAGTAGGCTAATGTGTTACGAAAATGTGAACAGGAGGCCTTGGCATTGCATCTACTGTACAAGCCGACCAAATGTCCACGGTCCAACAGGTAATTGTGGGAACTGCATGGAACCGGCTAAGGGACACTGTGACGTTGATGTGCGAAAAGCAATCGATCTCTCTAATCGCGTCGGCCCTTAGCTTGGATGCAGGCTGAAATATGGGCGGGCCTGCGTGCATACAGGTTCCATTCTGTGACATATCTGTCCTATATCTGTTGTAACCGGTTCTCATAGATCTTCAAAACTCCTCGGGTTCCACAGTTGACATCCCAGTGGTCCCATGATTGTTCGATTGGTGACGAATCCGGGTACCAGGCGGGCCACGGTAGTGTGCTATGAGTATCAATGCAGTCCTGTGCCACCCTTGCTCCTTGCCTGCTTCATCAGTAAGAATTGAATCACGTGTAGCTCGGTCAGAATATCGTCGGCCTGAAGATGCAATGTTAATGACTCAGGATCGAATCCTCGTCACTCCTTATCAACTTATCAAAAAGGTTGGATGCTTCCTAGTCGGTCAACAAGATTGTACCCAAATGAGATGGATTATTCCTTAATCCTGAAAAAAATGCATGTGATTAATAAATACACTTGGATGACCAGTTTCGATCGTCAAGCGATCATCATCAGATCCATTTCACTTAGGCTATAAAATCTATGTCTGAAAGTATGGCTGAAAATATTTACAATATGTACACTTATTTAGTTGCAGTATTAGTTGAAATAATGCAACTCGTCATTATTTGTTAGTTGTAGTCTATGTGATGTTTTGTTGAGATACTGGAAGTGGTGATTGATCTCCGGAATTTGCCTGTTTCGAGTGAATATGTGGTTGTTATAAATGGTCAATTCCTATTGTATTGTACAGGCTACTTATCTGGTTGAGTTTTGCGCGGTCCTGTTGAGAGCAGTTCCCTTGGTCACTGTTTGCACTAGACCGACTGAAAATTCCTGTGTGTGAGGGTCCGATATCTCGCTGGGCTGTTCCCCCTCGTGCACTCCTAGGTGCTGTGTGTTCCTCGCGGAAGTGTACCTGTAGTGAGTTACCAGTTCTAGTCGCTCAACTGTGGTGTATGTTACTGTATTCAGGATAACATTTAACTATTAAAAGACCTGGATTCAAACTCTCCATGCCTAAGCTAACAAGCCCTTATTAAGCGCAAACGGACTAATGAGAATGTCCCGGTACCTTTAATACTGCCGATAATACCAGCCTAGGTTTATTTTTATATTTATGATCTATTCTGCTGGACGGAAAATTGCTTTCCTTTGCTATTTGCTTGTTTATTCTGATTTCCTTATTGTAATGTCTTTTGACATGTCTATGTTCAAAGCCCTGTGCACCATTGAATTGAACCCCGCTAATTTATACGTACTGGGGTGATTGCACTGACTGTCAATTGCATACGAAGTTTGTGTGGCTTTTCGGAATATGGAATATGAAAGCTCATTATATTTACGTTCGATAGTTATGTTGAGATCATTCATTTTCCGATCGGTTTCGGATTCCTTAGTGAATTTGATTGAGTGATGTAGGCTATTAATGGTTTGGAGAATTGTTTCTTCGCTTGTTAATTCAGTGTCTTAGATGCAAATTGCATCTTCCACGTATATTTTACACGTTACTATTCCCTTTGTTGAGGTCTTTTTAGGAATGCATTTTCCAGTGCGTTAATGTAGATGTCGGCGATTGGCCCGTTTAGTGGTGACCTCATGATTTGGCCCTATGTTTGTGTGAATATTCAATTATCGAATTGAAACACGTTTTGGCTTAGTACGACCCTCAGTAATCACACGACCTCTTAAATTTCTTCTGCCGAGTTGTTGGGCCTTAGGTTGTTTTCGATAATATTGATTGCTTCATTAGTTGGAATGTTGGTGTACATGTAAGTTACATCGAAAGATACTAGCCGCAAGCTAGGTTTCATTTGTAACATGTTTAACGCAGTAACTAATTCCGTTGTGTTCTTTACAGAAATGTTTTGCCATTGGATAGGCGGTGTTTTAAATTTTTTTAGTAATTCTTTACTGATGTGACCTATAGTCAATTGCAGGAACGCGCCAAATTACAAAATAAGTAAAGAATTACTAAAATCTTAAACCACCGCCTTTCCAATGACAAAAACAATTCTGTAAATAACACACCGGAATTAGTAACTGCAAATAACATGTTACAAATGAAACCTAGCTTGCGGCTAGCATCTTTCGATATGACTAACATGTAAACCAACATTCCAATGAATGAAGCAATCAGTATTATCAAAAACAACCTAAGGTACAACAACTCAGCAAAAGAAATTTAAGAGGTCGTGAGATTACTGAGGGTCGTACTCAGCCAAAACGTGTTTCAAATCGATAATTGAATATACACACAAACGGAAGGCCAAGTCATGGGGTCACCACTAAGTGGGCAAATCGCCGACATCGTCATTTACGCACTGAAAAATGCGTCCCTAGAAAAGACCTCAACAAAGGGAATAGTAACGTGTAAAATATACGTGGAAGACGTAATTTGCATCTAAGACACTGAATTGACAAGCGAAGGAACAATTCTCCAAACCATTATTTGCCAACACCACTCAATCAAATTCACTAAGGAATCCGAAACCGATCGGAAAATAAATTATCTTGACATAACTATCGAACGTATAGATAATAAACTTTCATATTCCATATTCCGAAAAGCTACACAAACTTCGCATGCAATTGACAGTCAGTCCAATCACCCCAGTATGCATAAATTAGCGGGGTTCAATTCAATGGTGCATGGGGCTTAAACACATACCCATGTGTAATAGACAATTACAGTAAGGAAATCAGAATAATCAAGCAAATATCAAAGGAAAACAATTTTCCGTCAAGCAGAATAGATCAAATTGTAGGCATACATAAAAATAAATATAAAACGATTTAAAAGCCGGACAATAATGAGAAAAAATTCATGCGTTTCAATTATGGGAACGCGAATTTATATAAAATCACTAATCTGTTCAAAAATTAAGGAATAAACTTAGCATTTACCACGAATAACACAACCGCAAGGCATCTGCACAATAGTAATCCAAATAAACAAGACCCGTATTCAAAGCCAGGGATATATTCCATTACGTGCCAAGATACAGGTTGTCAAGCAAATTACATCGGGCAGGGTGGAAGAAGATTGGTTACACGATACAATGAACATAGATATGCGCTAAAATACGGAGCACACTTGGCCGTATGCGATCACATGTGCGACGCGGGACACAGTTTCACTAACATTGAAACCGACTTAAAAATAATTCATCACGATCCGAGAGGCAGAGCTCTTGACATAAAGGAAGCAATCGAGATACACCTAGCCAAAACAAACAACCCTAATAATTTAAACGAACACACTTTCATGGAGAGTTCACCCCTCTTCACTCTATTAGAAAGCACACCCCGTCGGAAACAAGACACAACATAACGATGTTGCCAAGCTAGATAAGGGATTAATAAGGGAAACATGTTATTTGATCAGAATGTACGATGTACCTTTTTCTTCCATAAACCTTGGCCGGTATTAACGGCAGTATTAAAAGTGCCGGGAAAATCTCATTAGTACGTTTGCGCTTAAAATGGGCTTGTTTGCTTATGCGTGGATAGTTTGGAACCAGGTCTTTAATAGTTGAAGGTTATCCTGAATACAGTAACATACACCACATTTGAGAGACTAGACTTGGCAACTCACTACAGGTACACTTGCCCGAGGAAGACACAGCACTTAGAAATGCGAGAGGGGGTACAGCCCAGCGAGATATCGGATCCTCATTCACAGTATTTCCAGTCAGTCGAGTATAAACTTTGACCAAGGGAACTGCTCTCAATAGGACCGCGCAAGACTCAACCAGATAAGAAGCCTGTACAATACAATCTGAATTGACCATTTACAACAACCACATATTCACTCCAAACAGGCAAATTCTGGAGGTCAATCATCACTTCCAGTATCTCAACAAAACATCACATAGACTACAACTAACAAATACTGACGAGTTGCATTATCTCAACTAATACTGCAACTAAATAAGTGTACAGTTTGAAAATATTTTCACTTTCAGACATAGATTTTATAGCCTAAGTGTAATGGATCTGATGATGATCGCTTGACGATCGAAACTGGTCATCCAAGTGTATTTATTAATCTCAGGTATTTTTTTCATGATTAAGGAATAACCCATCTCATTTGGGTACAATCGTGATGACCAATTGAAAAGAACCAAAATTTGTTTACTAAGGCAACACTGAAATATGGCTTGTAACACCATAATTATCAACTTGTTTTGTTACATGATAGTATATTATAAAATTAAGAATAAATAACATTTGTACTATATTATCACTACTGAACTATAGCAAATGTAAAAATAATAATTTGAACAAGGCTCGATCTCGCTGCCTTTGTATCGTCAATCGAGTGCATCCCCGGTGTTCCACGAGAGGCAAATGTCAAATGTCAAATGACTGGATATTTCATAATCTGCTTCAACTGCGCATCTACAAGAGCATTTATCGTGTAACAGCACCGTGATCCTAATTTGAACTTACAATATACTCAGTGTTTGAGAGTGCAGCCACTGTTATTTTTCACAGCTGTACGTATTTTGTGGGTGGCAGAAGCCTCATCAGAGCAGAGACTCTTGTAAAACGAGGAATATGAAATGGTCTCCATACATTGTCAAACATACAAGCCATTTATTTACATCGAATGATAACAAATAATCTGAACGGAATGCATTATTCCAGTGCCTGTGGTCCGGGATTGAACCAGCCGCCTTTGCACTTCAGCACAATATAGTTGTTGGTCGATATGTAATATGCAGATTGTACGAACATAGATTCCGAAAATTTCAAGCACTGGGATAGGCAACCAAATTTACCTAAGGTATGGGAACCGCAGTCTCTCGGACATGCACACAGTCAGCTCCATACGCCTAATTTATTTAAATGTTTTAACAAAAGATTGGACGGATATGCATGTTTCCATTCGGATGATGAAGGTAAGATAAACAGATCGTGTTTGCATTGCACGGTGAAACAATTTTCCTACAACACAAATACAATATTGTTATCTCGCAGTATGCGGATACCGAGTCCCTGGGGCTCATATTAAAGCAGGTAGAAAATAAAAAAACATGTCCTGGTCTCTATGCTTAGCAGTTTGATACGGTGATACACATAACAATTGATCTCCCAGTAATAATCAAACGAATCGCTGAATTAGTGTTAATTAACTTTGCATGCTATTAATGCACATAATATTCGCAACGCCTGAAATCGCCAAATGGGCAATTTTTTACCAACATATTGTGTGTCTGAATTTCTATGTTAAATACATAACATCATGTTTGTCCTTCAAGCTATGGGCCTGCTATGACACTCACCAAGCTTGGCGTTAAAACTGAGCTAGTTCAAAGCACACTGAAAGTATTTTATTTCGATGCACATTGTGAAATGTCGATATAATTCTTTGTTATTTGGCTTTCTCTTTCTTTTTCATAATAATAATAATAATAATAATAATAATAATAATAATAAACGATGAATGTTAATTATTTACAGTCAAAAATCATAATTATTCGCATGTCATGGGGAATTCGATAATCTTCGGTTGCGTGCAGTTCGCAGAATCGGAATCGCAGCACACATACACCACCCTTGTGAGGGGGTAACGTTCAGGTTACGTGGTAGAACCGTGCTAGCGTTCGAGAAAGCGGAATGGTGTTGAACACGCTCTATGATTCCTGATAATTTAAAACAGAATAATTGTTTATCGAGTCATTGTGAGACTAGAGCACTGTGAAAATGATCAGTAAGGATATTATTATTTAAGGCAATCCTTATTATCCCTTACCCCGACAGTGGTAGCTACGCTCGCTTACGCGCAGCGTAACGTCATGGGCCAAACTCTCTGTGGACTCGGGAGACCTGGGTTTGAGCCCCACCGTCGGCCGTCCTTGAAATGGTTTTCAGTGGTTTCCCTATTTTCAACTCCAGGCAAATGCTGGGCCGGTACCTACTGACAGGCCACGGCTGCTTCATTCCACATCCTTCATTTCATTCACCTTGGGGCCGATAACCTAGATGTTAGGCCCCTTAAAACAACAATTATCATCATCATCATCATCATTCACCTTCATTCATTTCATCTCTCATAACGGCTCTCATGAGGTTGGCGTCAGGAAAGGCATCCGGCCGTAAAACACCCTCGCCACATAGACTTTCATCGCATCTCATTCCCGACCCCGTTGTAAACGGGAATAATAAGGGCTAGACACACTTATTATTCCTTACATTCTGTACCTTACGTACAAACTGTTCTCGTACCCTATATTGAGTCCAATAGTTGTAATAAATGATAACTAAATTTTCAGAATGAATCAAAGAATATAGTATGTTACTAGGGGCTTTGCCACCAGTTTTCACAAAGGTATAATAATGTTATTGGTTTTATGTACCTTTTAACTACTGCGGCTTTTAGAGACGCCAGGGTGCCGTAATTTTGCAACAAAGGGGATCACTAATGTGCCAGTAAATCTACTGACACGGCTCCCTCGCATTTTCGCACCCTCAAATGCCAGCTGATTGCACCAGGATTCGATCCTGCAACCTTGGGAACAACAGACGAGAACGTTATCGCTGAGCCACACAACCAGCTTTTTCACAAAGGCTAATTGTGCAGTTTCGAGTTCGGTTTAAGCTTCTAACGATAGTTTGTGCTCTCTTGATAGACTTTTGTCTAATGAATGGATTTAAATTGTTATCCCATTTGTCCATAATGATAAAAAGTCACAGAAACACGACCGGTAGTAAATTCTGACGTATGAAGCAGTATAATGACAGGTGGACGTGACATACAAGCATTGACTGACCTACACGATGATATTGACTTATTATTCTGGAATGAAATCAGAACTCTTTGCTAAATGAATACCTTTATACGTATTTTGATGACCTCGCTAATGAATTAATATATTACGTTCAGACCAACCCAGTCAAAATCTCTGTATGAAACAATTAAAACCTTTACAATGCTCATGGGTATTTGTGAATGTCAAATTTTATGGTCAGATGACCCCGATGGTTCAACCCTTAAAACGACAGCCGTTTCAGCCAGTACAGCCACCTCTGAAACCTGGCTGGGAAATACATAATTTACCTATCTGTATGGAGAGTTTGTAACCAGGAATTTGAAGGGTTAAATTGGAAGTATTGTATCTAAAACGAAATACCCACAGGTATTTAGTAAATCTAATACACCTTAGTCAATAAGATTTTAAAAATTAATATTTATTAATTACCAGTTTCGGTCAAACTATGGCCTTCTTCAGTCTCTCAAATAAGAAATGAAAAGGATAATGGAAAACATGGAGCAAAGCTTTTGAAACAATATTCAAATTGATCTTTCTATTTTTTAATATATATATATGAAAAAAAAAACATATCTGTCTCAAATGTGGGCTTTAATTTTGGTAAAATAAAATAATTTTGTGGAAAATTACATAAATCCTTTCTTGTTTGTAGATTTTGTCATTTTTCAAAAAAAAATATTTTTTATTATCAAATTAAAGCCCACATTCTTGACAAATCTGCTTTTATATATATTTTTTATAAATAATAATAATAATGTTACTGGTTTTACGTCTCTTTTAACTACTCGGGCTTTTAAAAACGCTCAAAAAGTATGTGTTTCGAAAGCTTTGCTCGTAGTTTTCCATTAGTTCTTTCTTTTCTTTTTTGAAAAACTGAAGAAGGCCATAGTGTGGCCAAAACTGGAATTTAATTAATAAATATCAATTTAAAAATTGTATTCACTAAGGTGTATTAGATTTATTAAATACCTGTGGGTATACCGCACCTTTTTAGATTGATTCACAATAAGGAAATAAGAAATATGATTAAGTTCTTATCATTACGTGGACGTATTGTATCAAAGCCCACTTTATTATGACGTATGGTTTTCTTTAAGTCTGTATTGTGACTGTTACGGGTAATATTTAAATTTCACATAGTCCGTTAGGTTTATTTATGTAGATCTCAAAGTATAAACAATTATTGTCTTCACCGTTTTCTCAATCTGTGAACCTTAAGTTAATGGTGTAATTTAACAAAATTAAGCTTCCAGAAAAGAGTGTGGAGAACCGAGTAGAACAGTGAGTCCGAATATCAATTAGTAATTGACGTAGATTAGAACACAATGTAAATTCTTATTACTGAAATCTTCATTCACAGGTTTGTTTCATTTAAGGGGCATGGGCATCATGGTCATTTAGCCACGTGAATTACGTAGAATTTTTCTTTCTGTGTTATTATGGTGTTTCTACAAGTGGGTGTATCTTTACTTCAGGCGATCATTGGAAACAAGGAGGTCGTGGCCTTAACTTAGGAACCATCCCGACATTTGCCTGGAATGGGAATGGTAAGCCATGCAAAACCACTACCAGGTTGACTTAGGTGGGAATCGAATCCACCTCCTCGACTTTGCCACACCGGCTGAGTGTACCCCGTTTCAACCCTCAGACCAGAATTCAATTTTCTGGCAGATCCGAAAATCGAACCCAGACCTCTGTCGTAGATATGTATGATTTGAACAAAATCATTGTTTCTTCCAAGTGTTTTCCTCATGGAATGATTTCATTTGATGTCATAGTAACGGAGACCTGTGATTCGAATACGGTTTGGGTTATAGTTAGAGCCTTTTAGTGCTGGATTAATATACGAAAGAGTTATTTAGAGGCAATTTTTTCTGACATATTTCCAAATTTTAGGGCCAATTTCCATTTTGACAGTCATTGCTTATTTTATGACTTAACGCTATATTGTGTTTTGTTTTTTAAGGGTTGTGAAAATGAAGCATTGTGCAACATGTACTGGACAGTATAGGCCACACTATAACGCAACGTCTGCTTCCAGATGACAGCTACAGGGAGTTCACTGTTCATGCACCTGAGCCAACGCTGAACGCGTTACCCCTGAAGAAGGACGCTGGTTACTGGAGAAACTTTGGTCCATTGAAGAGGTTCCTGAAGCGTATGCAGTTTATCACTAATGATACTGTAGAATTATGTCCTTTTTCACGGAGGGTACGGGAAATGTTTCTCAGCGTTAAAACAAGAGCCGGAACGGTGGGGATGAACTTTCATCTGATTGCTGTCATTGTAACGTATTGTTGATTGTTCAATGCATATGAGTTCGTTTCTAGACATCAGTTTATGTTTCATTTGATCAATTCTCATAGATATTAGGTGATACTTTTGCATTGTTGAAATAAAATAGATACATATCATATTATAATGTACTCTCAACTGTTTCATCAGCTGAAGTTTATTATTGCAACACATGCCAACATGTGCTGAAAATGATCGCACGTCTTGTGGAAAGTGCGAGTTCTGTTGTGCGTTATGTGTTTCCATCCGCGATAGCTCTAGCCACTTGATTGTAAGAAGAATGATATTTATACAAGATGGAAATCATTCTTCCCCTATGACAGTTTACAACGTAAAAGAACGCATTGATGTTGTTGGTATCGAAAGAAAACGTAAAGTTGTAATGTTATTCAGAAATGTTTCAAGTAATAATGTGTAGCCTAGTTTTGTCTTGGGAAGTTCTTATACACCAATGGAAATTGTATTTCCATTAGTATATTCGGTGTAAATAGTGAAAGTAAACAAAGTTTTATATTTATGACAATTGTCCTCATTCTAAGTACCTCTTTAAACCATAGCAATCGGCCGAATCCGCAGGCTTTAGTCACGCGAATGATGACTCTCCAATTTCAAGAATATGTTTGTGGCCTCTCTCCAATTATCGATTATCCTGTTTATTATGTGGCCTGGATCCACCTTACTACGCATTGGATCATCGCTGTCACCTGGATTTGAGTTTCCTCAGAAAACAAGGTCAACGCTCAACATGATTCGTATGGGTCATGGCAACTGCAGACTTCCATTATGAATGGAAAATAATTTTTTCGCCTAACTGTGATTGTGGTACCCCTACGTAGACCATCCAGCATATCTTCACCAAGTGTCCCAAACTAAAGTACAGTGTCAACGACACTGATTTCACTCATGGATCACTGGAGACAATTACTTACAAAAAACAATTTAGATATAAATATATAGTTTGTCTTCCTTTCCTAAACTAATTATCATCGGTGTACATATTGTATCTGTAAAGCCATACGCTAAATAAATAAATAAATATTCTGATAGTATCACAACAGGATTAATATTGAAACAATTGTGCATGTATGGGATCATTAAAATATTGAGATCCTGTCCCAGAGTCATTTATAACTAAACTGGCTGCTAAAGCCATTAGTGTGTATGTGTAAAGAATCTGGGGGATTTTCTTGACGGAGTCGGTTCCGATTGTCAATCAAACGAGAAAGGAGATCAGAAAACCATAAGCTAAGTCCTCAAAATATTGACTCAAACTGAGTATGAATGACGTGCGCCTTATAGAAGACCGAGGGGCTGCACTACCTCCCCTTCGAGGGAGAGAGAAAGAAAAGTGTGGGGATGGAAGAGGATAAATAATAAGAAAAATTTTCTTCAGAGCAACTTGGACACTTTAATGGGGAAATTTAACTCCATGACTCACGGAATAAGTAGTATCCAACGTTGAGAATCAAGTACCACTAACTGTCAAAATCGAGCTCTGAGGTTTGGATGTTTGAAGGCACGTGATATAGTATTTGCTACAATTGTTTTGGTTCCCTTTATCGTTATTGAATACAGGGTAATTACATCCCAATGGACGTGAGATAACGCTATGTAGTTTCATAGAAGCTTGAAATCAAATTATTTCATAGCAGATACGAAGCAACTGAATCATTCATTGACTGAAAAGCAAATCGTCAATTTTCAGAATGTAGTTTAGGCTGACGTGGTGGAACCTTTCTGCCAGTTATTGTAGTTATTTTCTGCTTGTTTGTTTAAGTAATCTTACATTTCCAGTCTCCGTACATTCTGGACTTAACACAGAGAACCACTTCCATACACCTCTTGCATAGGTCAATACAAATGACACCTTGAAGTGATACTAGATGATAACATTTAAATGAACCTGTACCACAGTCCATATGCTTACGGTACTAATATACTGGAGATAATTCGATGACTGTGATTGATGTTATGGGAATTATTTCATTTAGAGCCACGATTCCTCTCTTTCGGTGGATGTTGAAATTTATCCGCTGTACATTGTTAAACTGCCCCAAACAAATACAAGATAGAGGACCGTATTCTAGGTCAAGTGGTGAGCAGCTTTTTGCTAATGCGGACTGGGTTGTAATCCAATTTTCGTCCTTGGTGGACTTCTATCGTGGTAAGAAGTTTGAAGCAGGGTGCAATCAACATCGTGAGTGTATCTAACAAGAGAGATGGTTGTGAATCCTTACTCTCAGGCATCGTATAAATGATTAATCGTGGTATCAAACTTCAACCTCTGGCATGTACCTGGTTCATTCATCACATGTCCTCCTGAGTCTTATTCACAATTAAAAGCTCAAGCACAATCGAAATCACTATTATTATTATTGTTATCAAGCAAATTCTATGGAGTTAACAACCACAGTATGTCTAAAATCTTCAATTGTCCACAGCAAGGTTAATCTATGAGACCATACGGTATACTAAGAGGCACGATGAAACTTTGCATATTAGCTGCCACTGCAAGGTTGATCTAGGTGACCATACGGTACTAGGAGACACAATCAAGGTTTGCATATTAGCTGCATATTAGGGTGATCTAGGAGACCATAAGGTATACTAGGAGGAACAATGATTCTGCCAGAAATCCCACAATGTAAGCACTGAAGAAACACCGCAAATAGTAACATATTCATGGGCTGTGTTGATGGTATTGATTTGCTGTTGACAATACACGTACGGGATTAGGGATTGACTTTTTCATTATTAATTTCCCATTACCATGGGCCGGCTAATCCAGTGCTTTTTGCTGGTCTGTTCACCTTTAATGCTGCCTGTGTACTCCAACAAAATAACCGATATTGCGGTTATGGATATAATTGTTACATGTGTAAATTATTCTATTAGTATTGCCAAATATATTTTCATGGAAAATGTGCCTTCATTCCTAACTAGGTATTTAACTCATTCTTTCTGTAATAATGTGCACATATGGCATGTAGCATCTGTACCGGGTGCCTAATCTAAGATTGGTCAGGGACATTTTCTCTTGTGTTTCTGAAGATAGCTCAGGTAGATAGAATGCTGTTTATCAGTTACACCAGACGATTCCAGTTTAGACGGGAACCGTCTTCATGTTCTTTATAGCGAGAAAACCCTTATCTTATACATTTAGTTTTACTTGAGCAGTCAATTAAATTGATATTAGTCTGCTGCGGTATAAGTTAATGGACAATTATTGACTATGCAGCTCGATCAATAATAGTTTTTTATATTAGCCAGCTTCAGTAGCCTCTCTGTGCTACTTAACGCAATGCTGTGAAAGGGCAGGCCTTACAACTATAAGCTACGCGGCTATCAGTCTCTCTTCCTTGCCCAATGCAGGTTCCTGTATGACAAAATATCCCTCAGATGCTCTACAAATCCTAGATGGGATATTCGTGTTAACGCATTTGGTACATTGAATCAATATAAGATAAGCTTGTTGGAGAATGGGAGATATGTTGATTATTAACGAAGCATGGAACGAATCAAATTCTGAAATATGTTGCCATGTTGAATAAAATCAAACCTTTAGAAGCTATAGTGATAATGTTACTTTAGAACTGTACATGCTCTTAAGTAAAACATCTGGGAGAGGGAATAAAACCACATGTATCAGTACCGTACATTAAGTGCTCGATGGACGAAAAGTGCGTTTCGATTTGAAATTCATATCACATAAAGTTATTTATTGGATCAAAGTATGTTCGATCCTGGTTGTGATTATTATTTATTATTATCATTTGTACAGTACTTTGCTATAGTGTAGTTCATGTACTTCTATTATTGGGACAGTATACACAGTACTCTTAATTATTATCATCAATATTTACCATCATCTGACGCCAATCCTGTGAGAATATTTCAAAGCATTTCAATTTAATTGTTTATGAATGATTGCCCATTAGATAGAAGAAGAAATGGAAATAATCAATAATTATTTACTTATTTGTTGCCAGTGGAGATGGACAAAGGACTAATCTCGACATAATCAATAGCCTATAGATCCTTTTAATTTAAAATTACCATTCCAATATGGGCGGTATATGGGACCGATGTTATTGTTAAACAGACGATTGTATATTTTATTGGTCCGTAGATATATAATAGCTTATAGAACATATTTTGATCCCATGTGTACAAGTCTGCATTCAAGTTATATACCACGGACTCAGATCGTTCAATCCTTCCAGACTGTTTCATTTCCTTTCATGACCCAAACATACGGCCACATATCTTCTCGCTGTCCCTTCTACCACACACGAAAACATGGACAAAATTGGTATTCCGGGTGGACTTCACAGTTTACGATAGTACGCTGACACTGTGACAACATTGCATCCATTGCCATCGCGCTATCAGATGTTGTAAATTCTGCCGGAACTAGAAAGGTACGATGAAACTCCAGCATTGTAATCTGGTCATTCAGCTCCATGATATATGTTGTGTAGCGTTAGAATGGTTATGCTGTTTAACTAATTTATCATAATGTTGCTTTAATAAACGGGGAAAATTAGGGTCCTTTCCAAATTGTATCACGTGTAATTACTTCGATAATTCAATAATAGCAAATGTGGCCCAGAAACAAAAAGAAAAAAATACTTCGTAATTTACATTCTAAAATCATACAACAAATTGCAGACCGAAAAAATATATATCGTACGGAGTTTCCAAGTCTGAGACAGAAGATGAATATAAAATTTACAATAACGAGAGTACCACCCTTTTTAAGGAAAATACAGAATGGTAGAAGCAGGAAATTATTATGAATGATTATTTCAAACCTAAAAATATACATAATTATATATTATCTCTATATTAATATTTATTTTTATTGGCTCAAGAGAAATACATATTATTATTGATTGGTGTGAATAAATTCTAGAACAGGTAGTGCTACTATACCAGGTGGCTGATTTGTCCCGTACAATCTACTTAGAAATGTACTGTTCGTACTAATGATGAACGGGAGTTTTAATAACTGAATACCAAGCCATTACATTCACTATGGAAACAGAAAACTACCAACGCATAGATTACTTAGATTGAACTGTCCACCGAGCGGATTAACGTACTCCATGTACCGTAAGAAGACGAAAACGTCACACACTATTGATAATTGCTCAAACCACCCAATTTCACACTAATTAGCAGGCATCAAATCCATGGTAAATAGGGTCATCAGCATAGGCATGTCAAAACGAAATTTCAATAAAGAAATTGACACGATAAAGCAACGAGCAACAGAGAATTATTTTCAGCCCCACATAGTAAACCAGATACTAGATAAACAACAAAAGAAAACATAGGACAGATCACCAACCCAAAATGAAAATAAGTACAGACGATTCAATTACGTGAAAAAAACTTACGAAATAACAAACAACTTCAAGAAACATGGACATAACATAGCGTTCAGAACCATCAACTCGCTCGATAGACACCTACATAAGATCAAAGAAAAACCCCCACGCAAAATCAGGCGTAGATCTGTTCACATGCCAAGATGACAGATGTAACGCTAATTTCGTCGGGCAAAGTGCCAGACAATTCGGAATACGATATAATGAACACAAAAATGCGATTAAAGATAGCAAACATTCACCCATATGCGAACAAATGTATGATAACAATCACCTACTCACTAACATAGAAAATGCCTTGAGTAGATGTTTTTGGCTGGTTCTACAGCCACCACCTCCACATTCCTCCACACAAGATGGCAGCCATAGCTTAACTTAACCTAGCCTAACCTAACAAGATGGCGGCTGTAGGTTAACTTAAACTAGCCTATCCTAACAAGATTGTGGCAGTAGGTTAACTTAACTTAGCTTAACCTAACAAAATGGCGGCCGTAGCTTAACTTAAGGGCCTAACTACACTTTTATTGATATTTCCTGAACCCATTGTCAGATTTTGACATATGAGGTGTCGTAGGACTCGGGGTGACACCCCCTTTCCTCTAGATAACTTATTTTAACCATAAAGTAAAACTTACCACTACTAGGGGGTGAAATAGTATTTTTTGTAAATGTCGCTTTCCAAGTGCGACATGTGAGAGGCTGAATGGTAATATGAATTTAGACGTTGTTCCACATGAAAAACATGCAGAGTCTTGCATGCCGCTATGATTTAACATGTTTGTTTTTTTGTTTTTACGCATGCGCACTTGAGTTTTTTTTGTAAGAGGGAGGGCTTTTTGAATAATGATTTATAGATAAGTTATTTTAAAGAAATTAACCAAAAGATCCAAAACTAATAGGTCATCGGCTTTTCAATATCTCTTGAACCAAAAAGGCTAGGGACTTGTATGAGGGGTCGTTCGACTTGGATGGCTGGGCCCACGGTTGCCATGCTTGCCAATGCATGAATCGCTATTTCATAAATCATGGATCGCAGAGCTTATTGGAATGCGCTGACCTGACCTGGCTTGACAACAGGGCAATGGAAAACAATCTGACAATCATGGTTTGGGGAGTGAAATGCATGTAAACACATGTGAAACAACATGTAAGCTAACAAGTCACATCCTGTTTGATTCGTACGTGACAAAAATGCAAGTAGATGTGTCACATGACCTCACGCAGGTGTCGGCTTTGAACGTTAGCTGTACACGTGCGCGATAACAGCTAACAAGTCACAGCCTGTTTGGCAGCGGTGGGTGGTGAAGGGGAGGAGAAGGGAGGGGGAGAGGCGGTGTAAAAGAGAACACAGGTAAAGACAAAAAGAAATATGTATTGCTCATAAGACATGTGGAGCTGTGGATTGTACACACAGGGCTATAGGTTAAGTACAACATGAGTGAATAAATAAATACAAGGTGCACAGTTTCATACTACATGTAATTTATTAATCCAAGAATTAAAGGCTGAGCTAAATCCCAACCATTTTACATATAGTTTATTTCCTTATTGTTTCAACACTTTTTCCACAAGGTAATGTTTTGGAAACGCTGTCTTTATGAGTTCTTGGAGATAAAACCTACCTTTTATGGGTTGATGGTTGAGGTCCTCGAGTAAATAGGTGACTGGGCTGTTCAGGTTGACTTGTCGAATTCGAAATAGTTCGATCCCCCAATTTGGTGTGTAGCCCTTATCATGCGAGAATGATCGCCGAGCCACAGGACATGGCATTGACAGGGTGTGAATAGGAAATTGGAAACGTGGAACATGAATATCGTTATAACGTGGGGATAACAAGTAAGAAAAAACACAAAAAACAGAGCATAGTCATACACACTATATTTTTATTTCATTAAATTACTTTTTACAATTGTTACCTATTTACAAAAAATTTTCTTTGTCCTAGGATATACGTTTAGTTTTTTGAAACCCGTTACTTGCGGTAAATGAGTTTTCCACGGGGGGCATGGATTGAGGTGGTTAAAAACTGGGGAAGCCGCAATGGTTTTATAGGTGTAAACACTTGATGCTCTTTTTATATTATCATTGTGATCATCATCATCATGATCATCATTATAATCATCATCATTATAACTATGATCACTATGACTATGTACTCCGTTTTGATGCTTTTCCATGGACACCTCTTGTAGAGTTTGCGTGGCTTTGGATAGTGTTGTTGTTCGCTTTACAGATGGCTTGGAAGAGGGTCTAAACACAACTTTTCGAGGAGATAAATGTTTTTTCACAAAGAAGTCACTATTTTGAGTAACACTATGTTTTTTGTTGGACTTGCTTTTTCTTGTTCTTTTGATCATGTTTTGTTAACACTAACGGTGTTCCATTTGGTATACCACATTGATGAGTACCCTCACTTAAGAGCACTGCCAAAATATGATGCCATTCGCATTTTCTCGCTTATAGTTATAAGAGTAGCCATGATACAGGGCAGGTGGTTTACCTCTATTGGTTATAGTATATTCCATAGTAGCCACTGACTTGTATAGTCGATCCGCCTACTGCACAGGTCTGAACACTTGTGGTAAAAGAATGATGTTATGTTGAAGTTTTATGCAGGATGATGTTGGCGGCATATGTTGGTGGATTATGTGGGTGGCTTATGTTTATGAGTTATGTTGTTGGCTTATGTTGGTGGCTTATGTTGATGGTTTGTGTTGGTGGCCTATGTTGATGGTTTATGTTAATGGCTTAGGTTAATGTCATAGGTTGGTGGCTTAGGTTGATGGCTTATGTTGGTGGCTTATGGTGGTGGCTTATGTTAGTGGCTTATGGTGGTGGCTTATGTTGATGACATATGTTGGTAACATGTTGATAGCTTTTGTTGGTGGCTTATGTGGGTTGCTTATGTTGATGGCTTATGTTGATGGCTTATGTTGATCGTTTATGTTGGTGGCTTATGTTGATGGCTCTTAATGATTAATAATGATGGTGATGACGAAGCCTCCGTGGCTTAGGCGGCAGCACGCCGGCCTCTCACCGCTGGGTCCGTGGTTCAAATCCCGGTCACTCCATGTGAGATCTGTGCTGGACAAAACGGAGGCAGACAGGTTTTTCTCCGGGTACTCCGGTTTTCCCTGTCAAAATTTCATTCCAGCAACACTCTCCACTATCATTTCATTTCATCTGTCATTCATTTAATCATTGCCCCAGAGGAGTGCGTCAGGCCTCGGCAGCCGGCACAGTCCATATCCTCGCCGCTTGTTGGGGGCTTCATTCATTCCATTCCCTGACCCGGTCAGAGACTGGAAGCAGGCTGTGGATTTTCAATGATGGTGATGACGATTGTATCACTGTTGGAGAGGCGGAGTGTACGTATTTGTAGTTGACGCTTGTGGGATACCTGTGTATTGTAATGAGGATAAAGTGATAATGAAGATGTAATATGCACTCAGTCTTCAAGCCACAAGAATGAATCCTAGGAGATAAAAAAATCCTGAAGCCTTGACAACTGCTAGCCAACTGCTGAGGTTTTGGAGCGTAATACAGTTGAAGTTTGTAATGAGAAGTAACATGTTTGAAAGTATCATGCATTGCTGACATGGTTAAGCACTCACATTACTACCATTTACAAAAAGTAGAATGAAAAATCTTGTTTTGGAAATATCATCTTTCAACATATGAAAAATTTATAGAAATGTGTAACCAACAAAAATGGAAAATTCATGTTTCCATATCAACAATTTTCAAAAACTTTAAACAGGTATTCAAAAAAATGCAAAGTGGAAATTGACAAATGTGCTAACAACAAAATAGAAAAATCCAAGTTTCCATATCATGAAATTGAAAAACTTTAAACTAACATTTTTAAATAGTGGAAATTGGAAAATGACAAAATAATAACAAATGTGTGTGAAATGTGAAAATGAAAAAATCAGCAAATACCTGTCACCATTTAAAAAAAACATCATGCTCTGGGAAAAAACCTTGTTTTTATTTTATGGCCAATAGCGCTTTACAAAAAATAGAATACAAAGAAATATCAATTCCTCAATCCTCAATTCCTCACAAGATGCCAAACGTTGTTTAGATTTTTTCAACAACACGTTATCCACCACACGTCTTAAAGCAGGATGACTATGGCAATAAGAAAGGTTATGTTCTTTGCATGCTTGAATCAAAGATTAATAGGAACATCACCACGCTGCAAACTCTTTACAAGATGTGTTCCAAGGCCACAAAAACGATAACCAAGAAGATGAATTTTGAAATGCAAGTATTGAATGAGTTTGTTAATGAGGCCATGGCCAGTACAAGTTTGATATATCCTTTTCCATTGATGTGAAAAGGTTTGATCTTCATCCTCCTCTGTGGACGATGTTTGTTGTTGCTGTTGTTATTGCTTTTTCTCGCCATCACACTCGTGGAATGAGGAAACAAAGTCTTTACACGGACTTTTATGACCGTGATACAGTTTCACCAGCTGGCAAGTAGCACACTGTCGCTTAGAGGGTATTTTTGCCAAGGACACTTGCTTATGGTGATCGTAATCCGTACATGGTTGCAATTCACTCAACACAGGGTCTTGAGTCCATGATTTCGGTACATGTTGCCAAATTTCTTTCTGCCACATAATAAATAAACGACTTGGGGAGCGCCAATAATTCCTCTTTGGTAAAACTATCTAGTTTTTTTGCACACAAAAAATTTCCCAATCGCTTTATCAGTAGCATCTCCTCTCTCCATGGTATTACATTGATGCTTACACGTCGCTTGTAGAAATCTCACTGATGGCATCCACGGGTGAACCTTGAGTTTTAATTTTATTCAACAATTCCCAGCAGGCATTGCTGGTTAACCAATGAAAGACATGCCACACTTGGGTTAAGGCTTTATGGGTTATGTTGCCACAGGGACAGCGGTCCATGAGTGTGTGCATTGAGGGACATCCCAAGGCCATGATATTATTACATTGACAGTAAGGTGCTAAAAATGGTTGTAACCATTGGCGTTTTTCATTACCTTTCACAAATACCACATGGGCAGAGGAGAAATGGGTTTTCATCACCATTTCCAGGTGCTTATATGAAATGGTTCCTTGATTCCAGTCTAGTTGCAAATGATTTTCAATCCATTTAGTTTGTTTACATTCTTTCTCACACAGCATATCAAAAGCATAGGGTAGTTTAAACATCAAATGAGTAGCTTGTGATATCCAAAGGTAGAACAATCAATAATGGCAACCTCTTTAAATATACATTTGTTATCTCCAATGTTAAACCCTTGGCAATCCACAATCAGTGTGCTCAACATATTGATGCTTGTCTGAACCAAGTCCAACTGACCACTAACTGACTATCCGCGACTAAGGTGTACCCATGACATTGACTTACATTCACATTCTAGTAAAAAAATTGAGGTTAGGGTATGACAGGAAACATGAGAAATAATAAAATCAACAGCAACCTTTTTTTACTACATAATTTTATTGGTATAACAAGTTTTACATGCTTTTGTCATTTTGGGATAGGGACGATACCATCTCATACAACAATACAGTCTTTCGTGTTTTTAACGTCCATAACACCGATGATGTCCCAATGTCTCTAAACTGGGAGTTTTTGACTGTGAGCTTCTCATCAAAGCACCGTTGACGCCATAAGGTCCACACGTATCATAACTTGTTTTTCATCACTTAGAGGTACTAGTGAGGGCGAGCTTGAATGACAGGGTATATTACCCACCTCTACTCCACACAGGTAGGGACAGGCTGGTGACCAGCGCTGATATTCTTGCATAGGTTCATCACTTTCTTTCCATTGGTCTATGGTGATGGAACAAAAAATCACATTTCACTTCATCTCTTTTAAATAATAGAAACCAGCTGCTGCCAAGGCTTGAGGGTTTATGAAAGGCTCAGGCCATGTCGCAAAGGTCTTGAAACGTTGTTCCTCAGATTTTAAAGTAATGGGTGTAACACCTGTTGAGGCTTTAAAACAAGACATGACTGAGCGGCTTGACGTGGGTTGACCTGTTATTTATACACTCGTCACTTGGTTGGATAGTGGATAATAGTTGACTTGTTTGTGATGAATGATCAAGCAGTAGGCCGTGGTATTGGCTGGAATATTGTCATGCGTTTCAAAATCTAGTCGAATGTCGATATTGGATTGCTTGACAGACTCTTCCAAGCAGGAACAGTCAAAGACAATCAGTGGTGACCTTGTCTTAAAGGCTTGGGGTGAAAACATGTGACAGTTTTCTTTTTGATAATACGACCAACTAAATTCAAAAAACGAGTCGTACAGGGGACCAAACTTATCTAGTCCTTCATAGGGAAATACAGCTCCGTTGAGGAAATGACGTGCATTTCTCAATTGCAGATGATCAAATTGTGTAGCATCTTTGGTTCGTTGATACTTGCGATTGGTTTGAAAACCCACGATCATGTAAAGAGGTCACTCTGTATAGCGTGCTGTTTTACAGACCAACTATGTGTGTTGGTGGTGGGTAATAGGGGATACTCATGGAGCGCCCAGCTTCTAAATTCCATGGGTAATGGCATATCTCTTACCACAATCTTGAGCATGTCCGGATTTTTGCTATCGGCAAGGGTCACGTGGGGGTACTTTCCATAGCATTCGTTGTAGTTGAATTTTTGAAACTATGGGTGCATCTTGAGCTCCCTTGAGTGCATTATTATCACTCCTGTCTCTAACCAGATAAAGCACTTGCCTTGCGTTAACCACAATACGCTGGTGATCTTCGGCAAAGCCTAAAATGAGTTTAAGAGGTAAAAATCCAGTAAAGGTGCCATCGGTGTGCACCATCCAGTCATTGGTCGAGTCAGGGGACCAACCTGCCATGCAAAGTGTTTTATCTTCTTCCTCACTATAAGAGGGGTATATTTTCATGACTCTTGAAATACCCACATTTCTAGTGCTATTCACCACAATATCGTTAATCACATAGTGCGCCTCTAGAAACAGAAAGGCAAAAGCATGATTGGCTAATTTGGATGTTGTTGGTGTAGAGCCATCGGCGTCAGTGAGTTGACCTTCAACCTGAATAACACTTTCACGCGGTAGGGTGTAAATGTCTTGGTTGTTGATATCAAATTGAATTTCATCATTGTTATTGAGTCCAGTGTTTGCGCTTGATAGGAATGGGGGTCAATTCTTACCACTCCTGGTTGCTCCTCGATGTTGTTTACCACTTATAGGATAGAATTCATCTTGGGGGTTGATGTGGTAACTCTGATGCTGTAAAATCTGCGTGTCCTTAGGTGTGAACGTGTATTCCCCTGGCAAACAACTAACCCCATTCCTAGACGGTGTTGATACTTTATACACAACCTTCATAGCGGCTTTAGCACCAACTTGTTAGTCACTGGTGTGGTAGAATCTAGTTGAATGAGTTGTTGATTTCTATTGACCAGTCTTAACGTTATATTACTAATGGGATTAACAGCCACGCAATGAAAGAGCAATACTGGAGGGTTTTCACGAATTATATAGCCATTGGGCGATGTCACAATAAAGTCATAAAGCGAATGCGATGGTTCTTGATTGGTATACACTTGGCTAATAATATTACACGTCACCGACACGTGATGGTCCTCAATCAATTTCACTTCATAGTCTGAATCATGTTCTTTGTTGGGCTCCAACACTCGTGGTTTAAATCCTAGTAAAGGGCCAATGGAATCGGGTTGTGATTCAAAGTCAATCTTAAACGTAGAGAAAATACTACAGCGATGAGTGCTGGTATATCCTGTAAGTTCAAACTTGTGTGTCCCATCAAGAAATTACTTTAAACCATATTCGTTGATTAGCACCACATAAATGTGCTCATAAATATCATCTATTGTATGTCCACTAGGGTTCAGGGTGAGCACACAAGCATTATAGTAAAACTTGTCGTTTACATCTTTACGTATGTTGTATATTCTATTGTACGTTTCAAGAGAAACAAGTCCCAAACCATAAGGTTTTTCACTCAATTCAATAGGCGGGTAAAAGTCTAGGCTGGCTTTAGGTCCACGTCCATGCAGTGTAAACGTCTTACTTTCTGTCGACATACTGTTGACGTTTTTGTTTTTGCTGTTTGTTATATAAAATATTAAACACAAACGCCCACACTCTTGGCTGTTAAACGTTTGCTCACGTTTCACATTATAATATATCTTCGTCCTGTTTCCAAAGTAGGTGACTAGATCCATGGGCGGAGGTAAATTCCCAAAACTGTCAACGTACCATACCATGAATCCCTCATTCAAATAGGCTACATAATGCGTTCCTGGCCCTCGGTGATCATCCAAACTTAGAACAACACATTCCTGTTTCCATGGTCGTCGTGGTAATTGATTGTGCATAAACACACTTCGAAAATGAGAAAGATTTAGTTGTTTGGCATAGCTTTTAACTTCTTCGTGGGTTAGGGCATTTCTTGCCATGGTTGTGGTAAAAAAATATTTGGAGATGGGAAAATCCCAAATCCTTGTTGACAAAAGGCTGGCTTTAAATTGGCGTTTCTAGCCCCCATAGCAATGGCTGCCATCGTTTCATGATGTCGCTGACTTTCTTGCAATTCTTGCTTACCCTGCTGTGCAGCTTTAATGGTTTTAGCCACCGAACTGGCACCGCCCAAAAGTGAACCCAGAGCAGCCAGACCGGCGAATAAATCAGATGAAAATCATGCTCGTTTAGGGACAGGGATCACTCGAACTTGTTTTGAAGTCTCTCGCCGATGTTTTGGAATAACACGTCTCTGTGCTGCTCGAAAGGCTTTCCTTATGGTCAACACATATTTTTTTATTCGCAAGGGCTTGTCCACTCATGCCTTATCCTCTTGCTTTGGCAATGACAAGGCATTTTTTAGTCTTTTTCACCACATATCTTTGTTTCACCATGGTGATAATGACCAACAACCTTTCACAACAAAGTTTAAGCCACAACTAACGTGAGGTTGTTATTACATGACTGTATATTCCAATTCTACATAATGTGGGAAATCGTTTATGGATTTCCCCGCTTGCTTTTCATCCCATGTAAGCATGAGATGAAAGGATAATTCATCATCTGCATTGACCATTTCATGGTTATGGACCAACATCCTATGACCATTTATCTCTATTTGTAAATGGTTCTCATCAGGCATCGCGTATTTCACGTGAACGGTTCCATCATAGTGTAATCGATAGTGGCTTGAACCCGAAGCAAGCACATAGGTCAGGTGCTGGTCATGGACTAGCGGTAAATGGTTTCTGTCATTCACAGGTTTTTCATTTGTCAGATGCACTAAAAATACGGATGGGATAAATTTATAAAGTCTTTTCATTTCATAGGTCACGTAACGTTTAGTGCAGACATCATCCTCTTCTTGCGGGTCCTCCACGTGAATAATTCGGTGATGATTAGCGGTATAGCCATTCACCGTAAACCGAGGTACTTTGTCATATAACTCATGCACCTTGTTATTCACATACTTTTTGTTGTGACATCCGTAGACACTTGAGGATGTCTCACTTGAGTCAATCGCTTCCCCGTAAAGTCATAATCTCCCTGTTTAGTGTGTGGCACCACAGACCTATCCTCATAGTCTTAATTATCAGGATCTGTTTCTTGTTTAGGATCATGTATGAGCACAGACCTAGCTTTAGCCATTAACTCACGTCCAAAGACGTCCGTCGTCGACCTGTACTAGGGGTCTACTGTTTCTATGAAAAGACATGGCTCCATGTATAAAGACAGCCTGCTCACCTCTCTAAGCCTTAGTTGATATGAAGATTATTAAGCAGCAAGAGTCATTCCCAGTGGGGGACATGGTTTTCCATCTCTATCCCACATCACGTGAACAACGTCACTGTTAACTGTTTCCGTCTTTCATTCGCTGCATCATTGAGGGACCTTCAGGATGTGAAAAGACCAATCTTTTGCTCACGCTCATCACAGCGCCCAACGGTCTTCGTTTTCAAACTATTTATATTTTTGCAAAATCTCTCTACCAACCCCTCTACGTGTACCTGGATCAAGTCATGTCTTAATTACAAAAAAGAGAAAATGGGTTATTTTACATTTTCTGTGCAAGAAAATGTTATTGCCCCGGATGAGGTAATGCCTAATTCACTCATGATTTTCGATGTTGTGTGTACTGAACGACAAGGCATCATTCAAAGCTATTTCAGCATGAGTCGTCACAAACATATCGATTGCTTCTATCTTGGACAAACGTATTCTAAAATGTCGAAATAGTTCATTCGTGATAATGCTAATGTCATTGTTTTATTTCGCCAGAATGAGCGGAATAGTCGTCACATTTATAAAGAACATGTGAATCCTGATATGACCTTTCAAATGTTTACCGAATTGTGTGCCAAGTGCTGGAACACCAACGCCATGCATGTTTAGTGATTGACAAACAAAGTGAACTCAACCAAGGACGTTATTGCTTAGGGTTTGGTCATTTTATTACTATTTAAGGGACTGTCTCATTCCCTCTCATTTCATTTGTCAAGACACCATGGCGGTAGCAGAGAGTCAATTGAAAAAGCATATTATTAACCCCCCCCAAAAAAAAAAACTAGTCGCCAAAAGTTTCGTCAATTGAAACGATCTCGTGTGGATGATGCTTTATTTATTCAATAACATTTAGCACCTCCGGTAAAAGCCATGTTTAAACCCTCTTTCAAGCCATCTGAATCGCTACCCACTGTTTCACAAGCAACGCAGACGCTACATGAAGACCCTGTGGAAGAGGAAGAGGAACAGGAACATTTAAGTAGTGCTAGTGAGGTTGAGGATGAGGATGATATTGATCAAATGTTTACACCTCAAAACAAATCCTCACCCCTTGCAGAGTTTTTAAGAAAAAATAAATCATGGGCCTGGGTCGAAACACCTTGCCCTTCCAGATCGTCTCCGTTTTCACAACTCTTGACCGCACCTCAACATAAAGCTCAACACAAAAACATTTTAATAAAATATTATGAATCAACACTGGAACCCTATCTTACAGATCTATTTATTGGAAATACCGATACCACATATGGTGTTCGCTATGAGAATGATGGTTTTAAACTTGGTGATTCATCGATTAAATTTGCTCGTACTAGTGCTGTCATTAAAAAAATTAAATTTAAATTAACTCCAGGACTGTTAAAGCTGCTCATCTCTCGTACCCCTTCTTCTCATGATTATACACACCAAGACCTTGCAAAATATAAACCCATGTTATTGGATACTCATACCCACAAATGACAGTATGATCCCACTCAACAAGTGAATGCCAATATATCTCAAAAATATAAAACAATCATTGCAAAAATGTTTCCAACCAGTCAAAGTGTTCGTTGTAAAGTGTCTGCTTCTGGTGTGAAAAATTAAACCATTAAAACCTCAGGTTGATGATACCTACTGGCATAATCCCAGTAACGTTGTCCAGCGGCTACAGCTGTTGCATGCTTCACGTCAAGCCGGCCATACCGGTCACGATTGGGAAATTCAAGAAATTGAAGAACTTGGAAATGCCAAAATTATTGTTTTAGCCTTCACCGATTAAAGTGGGCATCGCTCATGATTTGCATCGTCCAGCTAGACGTCACTGTCAGCGACTCAAGGTGATTTCATGGGGTGGGGATGAACTTTGGCGAGCCGATTTGGTGAAAATGATTCCCTATGGTAGCGTTAACGATGGTGTACGCTATATGTTGACGGTCATTGAAGTGTATTCCAAAGTGGCCTTTGTTCAACCCGTGAGTCGCAAGTCTGTCCCGCAAGTCACCAAGGCCTTTAAACATATTATTCAACAATCCAAACGTCAATCCCAGTTGTTACAAACCGACCAGGGAAAGGAATTTTTCAACAAGGATTTCTCCAGTTTTTAAAATCTTTGGATATTCACCATTACACCACATACGTCAATCTCAAAGCCAGTGTGGTCGAGCGGTTTAACCGAACATTGAAAACCCATATGTGGAAAGTGTTTACCGCTCAAGACTCATATCGCTGTTTGGACTTGTTACCAGAGCTAGTATCACGTTACAATGACACCAAACACAGAACCATTTACCACGCCACGACATGTGACCAAAAATATTCCGCGACTGGATAAACTGTTTAACCCCATAAAACAGCAGACCCTAAACGTCAACTCCTTAACATCGGGTACCATGTTCGTGTGAGCAAATTTAAGTATGTCTTCGACAAGGGCTACACACCAAATTGGGGGACCGAACTATTTCGAATTCGACAAGTCAACCTGAACAGCCCAGTCTTCTATTTACTCGAGGACCTCAACCATCAAGCCATAAAAGGTAGGTTTTATCTCCAAGAACTCCAAAAGACAGCGTTTCCAAAACATTACCTTGTGGAAAAAGTGTTGAAACAAAAAGGAAATAAACTACATGTAAATGGTTGGGATTTAGCTCAGCCTTTAATTCTTGGATTAATAAATTAAATGTTGTATGAAACTGTGCACCTTGTATTTATTTATTCACTCATGTTGTACTTAAACTATAGCCCTGTGTGTACAATCCTCAGCTCCACATGTATTATGAGCAATATATATTTCTTTTTCTCTTTACCTGTGTTCCCTTTTACACCGCCCCTCCCCCTCCCTTCTCCTCCCCTTCACCACCCACCGCTGCCAAACAGGCTGTGACTTGTTAGCTGTTATCGCGCACGTGTACAGCTAACGTTCAAAGCCAACACCTGCGTGAGGTCATGTGACACATCTACTTACTTTTTTGTCACGTACGAATCAAACAGGATGTGACTTGTGTATATTAAGGCTTTCACGGCCGGGACTATATAAATAATTCATATTTTTTGGGCTAATGCCGTGTGTATTTTTTCCATTGAAAAAGGAGGCAAGGTTTCTCCGAGGCTGTAGAACCGGCCAAAAACGTCTACTGCCTTGAAAATTCTACACCACGAAGCAAACGGAAATATATTGAAATGTGTGTTCATTCAGATTCGTTGCATTATCATTCTTCTTTCTATATTTTCTAGGTAAATGTGCGTGCAGAATAAACACGAACAAGGCTACTATTACGCCAGGTTACTATGCCTATTAAGAGAAGAATATATCAGTATATTTATCTTGACTTCTCGTCCCACCGTTATACCGCCAGTAGTCACTACAGGAGAATTGATCTAATGTAAATTTTAATTCTATGTTGATTTCTTATCAATGAATTTTCTTCACCAATCCTATGTTATAACGGTCATCAGTTAACTGATTGATACATCAATTTGAGACGTCCCCACTCCCAGTCATTACAAAGTTTAGTTTGTATGCGTGTTACCGGTGATAATTTCACACATTATGCGTTTCGAGTTTCGTACGAATCAGATGGCGCAGCCTACGTGCTTAATTAATGGAGTTGAGTAGTTTTCAGTGTGTAAATTAAATTTGTTTTACTTAGGGTCATCGGTTAACGTTGTCATCTTCCCGGGTACTCATGTATGTGGAACTCGTACGAGAACCTATGATGTAGGGAAGGTTGTAGAAGTGCGTGCAACTGAAATTACAGGGGTCTAGGATTGGGGCAGGTGTCACAGATTAGAACCATCCACACTTTTGCCTGGAATGTGTGATGTATGGATTGGGGTAAGTGTCACGGAATTGAACCATCCTCACTTTTGACTGGAGTGAGTGATGTCTAGGATTGGGGTAGGTGTCACAGACTTGAACCATGTTCACTTTTGGCTGGAGTGAGTGATGTATGGATTGGGGTACGTGGCACAGATTTGAACTATCCTCACTTTTGGCTGTAGTGAGCGATGTCTAGGATTGGGGTAGGTGTTACGGAATTGAACCATCCTCAAATTTAGCTGGAGTGAGTGATGTACGGATTGGCGTAGGTGTCACAGAATTGAACCATCCTCACTTTTGGCTGTAGTGAGTGATGTATAGGAATGGGGTAAGTGTCACAGATTTGAACCATCCTCACTTTTCGCTGGAGTGAGTGATGTATAAATGGGAGTAGGTGGCACAAAACTTGAACCATCCTCAATTTTGGCTGTAGTTAGTGTTGAAAGGAAACTGTCTCCGCGTGACCACCATCATGACCCAAATTCGAAAGCCAGCTACCCAGTCCATCATTGTGTAAATTATAGATATGTTGATTTAATTGCTCAACGGACTAAATGTTACTGTGCGGATACTGTCTTCATTAATATATTCTGCATTTAAATGGTTCAGCCGAGAGTCTAGACCAGGGGTCTCCAAACTACAGCCCGAGGGCCACATCCGGCCCGCGGACAGATTTTGTCCGGCCCGCGGAAAGCTAGCATACTTGAAAACTCCTTTTAGAGAACATATTTTTATAGCAAATTAAATTTAGTTTACTGAAGTATTCTAATTTTATGTTGAATAATTATTAATATGACATCTACATTGATATGGTCATGGGCTAACTACTCATAACATTGTTGTAGGCTTATTGTTATTGTTTTTGTGATAAGTTGGATAAAGAAGCACAGAATTGTAATGAGTAAAGACATGTATAACATGCAGACATATGAAATACTAATGTGATTTATGTAATTGAGATTTTCCTCTGACAATAGTTTGTAGTTGTGGACTAATTTTACTTGTACCAATTATTAAAAGAGATTTAAGATGCTCATCAGTTAATTTAGATCTGTAAACATTTTTTGTGTACTTCATTTTGGAGAAGGTCTTTTCACACAAATAAGTAGTACCAAAAACAGAAAACAGCCCACGAGCAAATTTATGCAAATTATTAAATTGTGTCAGTGGAAGACTCTTATAAAATTCCAACAAAGATGAGTTTTGATATTTGTTCTTAATTATATCACTGCACTGTAGTTCAATCATTTCCATTTGAAGTTCCGGGGCTAGGGTTTCAATGTCAGTATCAAATGGATCCTGAAAAATCTTAATTTGATTCGCAAAGGCATCGAAGTCCGAGAAACGAGTATCAAAATTTATTTTCAAAGCACTCAAAGTTTCGATTGCAAAATCGATAGGAAACTCAGTCTCAGTGGTGTGGCTGAATATTTCACATGTTTTAAAATGTGGAAAACATTTACTTCGTAGTTGTGATTGAAACAGTATCAATTTCTTCCGGAATGATTTGATATTAGTGTATAAATTAGGAAGATGCTGGTTTTCTCCTTGCAATCTCAAATTCAGTTCGTTCACATGTTTTGTCAAATCAACATAGAATGCTAACTTCCACAGCCATGCGTTGTTTTGTAATTCAGTTAGAGGGCGATGCTTTTCATTCAAAAAAAATTCGATCACTGCTCGAAGTTCAAAAAAACGCTGAAGGACTTTCCCACAACTAAGCCAACGTACGGCAGTATGATAAGTTAAGTCATTTTCTCCAATCTCTTCAATAAATTGTCGGAATTGTCAGTGATTCAGCCCAAAAGATCTCATATAATTAACAGTTGATATGACTGGTTTCAGAACTTCAGACATATCCAAACATTTTCCGCACAAAGACTGTTGATGAATGATACAATGTAAGACTAATGGTTTTGAACCACCGTCATTTTCTACAGCCTTTGACACAAGAGCGGCCACTCCTTTATCTTTCCCACTCATGTTTTTGCCTCCATCAGTTGTAATACATTTCAAGTTTTTCCATCGAAGGTTCTTTTGATTAATGGCCATTTCAACTCCTTTAAAAATATCTGTACCAGTAGTTGTGCCATGAATACTATACATATCAAGAAGTTCTTCATGCACTTCATAGCTTTTATCTACTCGTCGAATATAAATCAACACCTGAGCAGTATTTGACACATCCGTTGACTCATCCAAGGCCAAAGAAAACCACTCAACATCTCCATTTTTGTCGAACAGTTGAGAAGATATATTTTCAGCGATGTTTTCTACCCTTCGAGCCACAGTGTTTGCTGACATACTGACAGTTTTTAATAAATTTACCTTTTCAGGGCACATTTCTTCGGCTGCTGCAATTATGCATTCTTTGATCATTTCTCCATCGGTGAATGGTTTTCCACGTTTTGCAATTTCAAGAGCCACACGAAAGCTGGCACGAGTTGCAGCCTCTTGTTCGGTTTTGAGTTTTGTAAATGAAGATTGCTGCGATTTCAATCCGCGCTTCATAGCTTCGAATTTTTCTGTCCGCAAACTTCCTGTATATTTTGAGTAATTTTGAAAATGTTTTGTTTCATAATGACGTTTAATGTTATATTCCTTGAGAACGGCTATGCTTTCATTGCAAATCAAACATAGCGCCTTGTTACTGGACTCAATTACGAAATACTGAATGTTCCACTCATCTTTGAATTTTCTGCATTCACTATCAATTTTTCGCTCCTTTTCCATACTACTAAATCACACACAAAAGCAACAATTCAAATCAAAATACTGTTACAAAGATGTCTTAAACTTAAACACGCACAAACACGTTTTAAGGAGGTACGCACTATTTTATTTCACAACAGTGTCATAGGAACTGACTTGTGGTTGCGCAACTAGCCTTCTTATATATTCCAATTACTGCCATCTAGAAGTGAGTGGAAGACACAAGAACTCTCTCGAGATTACTCTGTACGTGCTATTAGCGCCATCTGTTAGCGATAGAAGGTACTACCTATTTCCGCTTGTGTCCACCAGATGTCGTGTCACGTTACTCCTCATGGCTCGTACTCTACGACTAATCTAGAAATTACAGATAATGACAGGAAAATTAATAATATGCAGTGTTGCCGTTTTGCGGACTTTAGTCCGATTTGCAGCCTTTTTTCAACGTTGCGTACTTTTTCGGACTTTTTTTTCATCAGTGGACTATTTCACTTTTTACCACCGGCAACAATGATAATATGGTTTTGGCCCTCGGAACTTACTGGAGTAATCAGTATGGCCCTAAGGCTGGAAAGTTTGGAGACCCCTGGTCTAGACGTTCAGCCCCTAAGATGATATTAATAATGCCAGTGTTTTCTAAAGAATTTAAAGCACCCGTACCGAAAATTGTAGCTAAGATTTGGCTTTTTATTTCCAGGAGAATTTGGAACAAAGTCGTGTTTATGTTAATGTGAAAGAAACTCTGACTCACAGCCAGTTGCTCACATAGAGCCTCGGCCTTGTCATTAGATTGAAAACTCTATTAATGGTGCAAATTGTCTTCTATGTGCTAGAAAAGAATATACTTTACGTGTTTTCGCCAGTTAAAGGTATGTCCTACTTGCAGAGGGGATCCTAATTTCAGTGCAGTTTTCACCGACATTTAGCACATGCTGTTTTTGCAGAGTGTTTCATTTCCGGGAGTGGGTGATCGTGCAGTGGTTAAGTTGCTTGTCTCCCACCAAGGTGGACTGGGTTTGATTCCTGGTCAATGCATGGGAGATTTTCGACTTGATTTTCTGTAGCTTAGATTCTAAGTAAAAATGGAGGTCCCGTGACTCATAATCGCGATATTAACGGTCACGTACTTCGTTTGTTTAATTTTCAAAACTGGAGTTTAATCGTAACGCATTGATGTAAAGGTGAAATAGCCTTAACGATCTCTGCGAAAATGAATGTTAGGAATCCTGAATAGTTGTACTAACACAAGTGACTGAAGAGGTAATTTCTGAGAGACAGGATCAATAACTAATGTTTAACATGGAAACTCCCAGATCGAGGACTCCCCATTCTGGCACACATGTTGATCCACTCACAAATAAAACATTTCTGGCAATACTTTTTTCCTCAAGCGACGCAATACGAGTGACCACGACTCCATTCTAAAGAGGGGCAGAGTGCATTACGTGACCAGTGAGTCGAGTAAGATCTAGAAAGTTTGCGTCATCGATGCAACCAGCAATTGGTATTGGAAGACGGCCAGAACGCTGGATTTGAAGAGACAGTAGGCCCTTGAAGTTCAACTTGCGTATCTACTATTATAGAAATATGCGCCCCGTACATATAGTGTCCAGAAATATATCTGTTGTACTCTCGGACTTCTTTCTTTCTTCCAGTCCCCGCTCTTTGTAGTTTCCACCTCCCGTAGTAGCCATGCGTGATAAATCGCTCATTATGACTAGAGTGCGGAGCTGGAGTAAGTCCGGAGATCGGAGGTTCGAATCCCGGCACTCACAGTGTGGTATTCCCTGAGTTTCTCCACACTCCCTCCTGGCAAATGTCAGGATAATACTTTATTTCAAGTCCCGCAGCACCTAACCCGTTCTCGACCCAGATAACTAGAGTTACACACACTATTTCCGTAATCCCCGAGTGGAGTTGCTGTTGCTGTTGTTGTTTACCTAGTACAGACATCACAGTGACACAGGCTATCAGAACAATATTGTACACACATCCAAAATACGGCTACGATACCGTAAAGC
The DNA here is from genome assembly GCA_946902985.2 of Meconema thalassinum. Classification (NCBI taxonomy): domain Eukaryota; kingdom Metazoa; phylum Arthropoda; class Insecta; order Orthoptera; family Tettigoniidae; genus Meconema; species Meconema thalassinum. The sequence goes on from OX336389.2 coordinate 655,676,461, forward strand.
CCCTAAAAGAATCAACAACTAAGCAACTGCATCTTTCAGGCGCTTGGACATCGTAGCTATCACTCTCGTGTACTGAGGTCTGTTTAATATTTGTGCCATTGTTATTGCAGTGTCTGTGCTAGCGTGTTTACTCGTAATTGAGTCTAGAAATGTGAAGGGTGCCACCGAGGCCTTAAGGTAGGAACCAACTGGGTATGCGCTGTACTTGAAGAGGGGAAACAACGGAAAACCATTCCTAGGATGACTGAGACAATGATCAGAGCCACGCTGTTCTCAGTTATCGCCACGTGGCTGGCTGGACAGCGTCCCAGCATTCAGATCAGAATTTATATTTTTGGACGAGCCAAGATACGAACTCAAATGCCTTAGAGATGGCAACTAACAGCGCTAACAATTACACCACGAGGTGCTCAAATTGGATATGCAGGAGATCTCTCGATACCTTGGCATCATGTCTCGAACAATTCGTAATATGTAAATTTAACAAGAATATATAGCAATCGGGATACACTTAGCTAAAATAAACAACCCCAATAATTTAAATGAATACACTTTTCAAATCGCAGTAACACTGTGTGATATAATATCGCTTGTTATTATTCACATTACGCACACTAGTGCAAGTAATAACTTTGCCGCAGAATATGTCACTAGACACACGCACAGCGGCACGATATATTTCCACTTTTGAAGATTATAACAACGGCGCAAGTGACATTCACGTCACTAACAACACGACGATAATACTGATGACGGGCATCTTCAGGATGACAAAACTATGATGCCAAAAGCCTGCCTCGGTTCTCCAAGCTCCAGTTTATACAGGCCTCGAAGGTCAAGTATCGATCCTTGTAGTCACATTACGTAATGTGATACTCTGCCTTCAATTGGCTCTTTCGTTGGAACGTTCAACAATATGTCTTCAATGCATTAAATTTTCTTACAATAAACAGGATAAGAATAAAATAATATCCTCATGTGCTTATGACGTGGACATCCATATATTATGTGAAGCAAGTATATTATACTCAAGCATTGTCTGGCGAAATCTCGTGCCACGCGCTAAATTCAAATATTGTAAAGTGTTAACTCGTTGTGACCTCGACCTCGCCTCAGCGCGCTCAATTCAAATATCATATCACGCCAAACTCCTGGCTACGCCTCATTAGGGCACATACGCCACCTACCTCTTTCAAAATAAAAATTCCTGGATTTTTTATTTTCAACTTGCCTTTCTGGGTTCACATCTTCATCTGCCGTGATATATCTTCTAGTCGCTGCCTGATGTTCAAGTGTGAAAACATCCTGCTCTACTTCAATTGTTCATAGAATGGTATGTATGTTTCTTTCCTTTCAAAATTTTGGTCATTAACTTTTGCTTCTCGAGAAGTTTCTGGTTTGGGGTTCTTCATTTGGCAAACTCTTGTTCTTCTTAAAGAGCTCCTTCAAATAGCTCTGGCTTTCACGACGTCTCTCCTCCAGTTGTTGTCGATTATCTTGGTATTGGAATCCTCGATTACTATTCTGGGCATCCTGGTTTCTCCAATTTCTTCGGTAGTGGTATGGTCTCCCTTGACGATATCACCCTCCTCTTTCATATGGGAAATCTTATCCAGGATAGCGTCTATAAAATCGTTCATGGCGAGGTTTCAAGTCACGGTTGTTCCGGGGATGATTCCCATCGGTGTTTCGATTTGGGTATGTTTGGCAATGTCGATCCGTATGTATGGTTTGAGGTTCTGACCTGACATTCCTGTTTCAAAATTGTTTACTAATGGTATGGTCCAACCTTTGTAAAACTTCATCTAGGTCTTCTAAAATCTCCACTGCTATGGCTATTTAAGTTCATTGGACGTCCAGCAGAAATTGACGCGTTAATGATGTCATCAACTCATATTCTGGCATGGGTGGTTGTAGGAATCTGACTTTCGCTAATTGACAGTTGAAATAGCTAGCATATTCGGTAGGCTGTGAGTTTGAAAATTTCTTCGAATATAATTCGGTTAAATAATCTTGGAATTCCCTCAGGAATTCGACGGGGGTGACAGTACTTACACCACTGTCCTTGGCTGGTTTCTCTTCCCTGCACTTTATGATAATCATAACTGAACTTGATGTAAGAGGACTACTATCAGACGAAAGTGATTTATGGAAGTAAAATTGAGGCTTTTCTGCAATGGACATATTCGAATACTTAGGCTCTACTCGTGAACTAATGCTCGTTTCTAGGGATTTCATTTTGCCTTCAAGAAAAGAAACAGCTGTCTAATCCTTCATGTTGTGTTTTCAAGAGTTCTGTCTTTAATTATCCATAGAATTCAGTCTTCATTTTTTCATGGGCAATCTGTAGTTCTGCTGTGGTAACCGTTTCTGTTGTCTTCAATTGTTCTAATAATTCATTCTTCAATTGCTCCTGGGCAACTTGTAATTTTGCAGTGGTGATCGTTTCTGTTTCGACCTTCTTCTTTACTTCCTGAAATCGTCGTGCAATCCTTGATTATAACGTTCTATCCGCCCTACCATATTTTAGGTGTCAGGGACTCTTTTTTGCATATCTTTTGTGACTATCTTATTGATTTTCAAGATATCGTTCTGAACAACATCTTTTTCCTTTTGAAATTTGGAGCTGTTAGTAGGATTGACTTCATGAACGTCCTTTAATTCTTCTTCCACCTCCTTAGCAACACAATCAACCATTTGTTTCTGAATGTTTTGAAAGAAAATATTTTAAAATTCAACAGTGAGTTGAGGAGTGAAATGTTCCTGCGTTCCTGTTTTGAGACTTCCCAGCACCTTATTCAAATTGAGATTAGATTTCTCCTTGATCCTGACCTCAAAGGCGTCCATTATATCACGGAGTACTTGCATGTTAGAATCGGTCCTAGCTTCTAATGTGAGAGAGTACCTTTGAGTCTTATTATGTAATGCCTCTTCCAATTTTTCAATTGGATTGGTTAATTCTTCGTTAGCCTTAACCAACCTCTATTCTTAGTGGGAACCTTTTTTTTTTACCTCAATCTCCACTATAGAAATTCGGGCTTCCAAAGTGTTCGAGTTTTCCTGAATCTTTTTTTGATAAATTTAATTTGTGTTTCAAGAGCGTCACAATTATCCTGAATTTTGTTTTCTACTAGAGTGAGTGCAGCAGAATTGTCATTTATTTGCGTCTCTAGATTAACCTAAACCAGTTTAATATGGTATTTTAGTATGTTGAATTATTTTGAATTTTATCTCGAATTTTACTTTCAAGCGTATCCGAATTTTCGATCCTTATATTTTCTAGTGTTTCTGAACAATTTTGGATTTTGTTTTTCTATTTTACTTTCAAGCGCTTCTGAACTAGCTTGAATTTTGTTTTCCAGGGTTCCAGTGCTTTTAATAATCTGACCTCTTAATTCAATAACAATAAGAGAGTTTTCTGCTAACTTACTATTTAAGGTAGTCAATATCGACGTCAAGTCGCTCTCTTCACCAGACATGATAATATTATCACAATAAATTATTTTACTCTATACATGAGGGACTGCACAATCATCTATCTAACTAATAATTGAATTGAGAAATGCTGCTTTTCGCTCTCCTACTTCCTAATATGTACATTTGTAATAAATCTCGAAGCCATTTTTACACTCGATCAATGCCTTCATGACGTAAATTACCTTGAGTTCGTATTTCAAAATTGAATTTTAAAAACCAATATATTTCTTTCAAATGCCACTTATTGAGACACAGCATTATCAAAACGTAGATATCTGGCACTTGACACTACCAATTTGTTGACATAAAAACGTTTTCGGAGTGAATAATAATAGTATTAATAAATTTCTATAACTTCCCAAATGTAATTTGTGACACTTAGCTGTACTTTCCACTACTGCTCGACACTTTAATTTAGTGGATTGCATTAGAACACTGATCATTAACCAGCCACTACTACATGAATTAACAATACATTTGACGTGATGTCATTACACACCTCCAAATAATTTCGATGATTATTATTAACCCTTAATTGAGCTCAAAGAAAAAACTCACACTAATAACCTCGTGTGGTCCCATGGACCACGGAATTTAAGACAATATATTTTGAAAACGATTTTGTTTTCTTTTTACTGATTTAAATAACAGGATATTTACATTCATATTAATGCAAATAAGACAAGATACAGACGTAAATATAGTATATTGAGACTTTTAAACGCAAAAAAATAAAATTATTACCATTATCGTAAGGCTTTAGTCTTTGCTTAAGAAAAAATACCAACTTTCAAGTTTGGCAATTAAATGTAATGTCCCTTAACTCAAAAATAGATCATCTAAATAACAGTAAAATTCAATCTGGTTCCGAACATAAAGAAAAGAATCCTGCAAGGGGTCCAGATGCTTTAATTCTTGTCACTGACGCAGCCATTGCAAACTTTCTTGCTCTGCACTAAGCAGATTGGAAGCTTTCATTCGTAATCCAGGTGGGCTGATAATAGTTCTCTTCTTCTCTGGACACAGTTAGCAACATTTTCGTTTGTGGCGGTCAATGTTTTTCCTCCAAGTTATTGTTGTGATCTAGATTTTGTTTTAGATTGCTGGCAATCCCGAGCGCCATAGTAGAAAAACTGACAGTTCCCGCTCCTCACCTTCAGCCTCGGCGCCTTCATTTTCTGATGCGCTTACTTCTGGAGCTGTGTCCTGATCACTAGGTAGGTATTCGGCATTATCTTGGTCTGAATATTCTTCTTCTGAAGCATGCTGTAGATGGGTAATCATACGCTCTTAGGAGTCTGCCACATTTTGTTGTATCTCTTTATCCGCTTGCAGCCAGTCAGTTACAACATTCTCAAAATTCGTGGATTGAACATTATGCCATCTGGGCAGGTTTACAATGGTCCATTATGCCAGGATTTATCAGAATAAGGACAGATTAAACTCAGTCAGATTTTTTTAAAAGTTACGTAGCTGACCTCGTGTGGTCCCACGGACCGCGAACAACTAAATACCTACATACCGAAAGACCGCACGTTCACGTCATTTCACCACAGCTTGACTGGTGCTACTGCAGGAAGGTACTGGGAGGTGGGGAGTCGATTGGTGGTAAAGTACTCCATTTACGAAGATAAGAAAAATGTATCAGGTCCCAGGGACCACACAAGTCAGTGATGTGGAAGTCCATGATATTAGAGTGACATTTAAATAATCCGAAACACTTTATACATATTATGGGGCAGGATTGTCACTCCAAAAACATGTCCCATTTACCAGAGGATTGACCCCTAAACCATCTGAGCGCATACTCAGGAAACAACAGTTATAAATCGAGGATTACATGCATATCCCTATACCATTATCTTCTACTCATAAGTAGAACAATTATACTTCAATTATCCCATACCCAATATTAGCTTAAGGATCGTTTGATCCCTCACCCTCAATCATTTATTTATAACAATATCATCATCATTTGTCATACTACAATGTTATATCAAACATCGTCACTGTTCACCAGAAATCAGTGTTCGATTGATATGTAGCGTTATAATTATTATTATACATGAAGAATATTTTATTAAGTAATGCGTGTTATAAATAGTGTCAATTAATGCTTTTGAGGTGCCACTAGTCCTGCTGCCTCTTAATAACATAGGGCAAGACATCCTATAATATGAAATTAATTCAAACGAATAACTTGAGGATCAACCTCACCTACAAGTATAAGCGTAAACTTCAGGCAACGATATAAATAACTTAAAGTGTTCTCATGGCATTATAGACGCAAATTTACGAAATATCAGGAAATTCATGGCAAAAATAGTATTCACATGACAAGTTGGAAGGTTTCTACTTTATAGATGTTTTGAATTTGAAGATCCCTCGGTGCGGAGTGAAACCAGGCACCACGATTCTATGAGGACCCTATCCTTGGGAAAGGTTGCATCCCAGCATTCGCCTACTGCCAGCTCCACGTCCACAGTAATATGCCAGGGATTGGCATCGTTCCCAGTACTCCATTCTGCTATCTCGGTATTGCTCGCCTCACCATTAGGCTTCCTATCCTGACATTTTCTTCAAGCAGCTGGTCGGTGACATCACTCGTCCTTGCCCCGTCCAAATAAGGTCATACGTGTTCGGCATTTTAGGGTTGTAGGCCACAGTCTCTATAGATTGCTTGACTGTCTGAATAATGTCTCAAGTAAACTCGGCGAGTTATTCCAATGACAACTATTACCTTTTAAATAACGACGTAATATTGGATTTCTTAAACACAATGTTCATTGAATCGTGATATTTCAGAAGTCCATAACATCATGGCCAAACAATTTCATATTTTAATATGTTTCCAGTCCACAAAGTGTTGAGTGTTAGAACAAACTCATAAACAGTCAAATAATCAGTCAGCTCATGTAAGAACAAGTCCATGTTCACATACTTTCGTATTTCCAATATTCACGTAATATGTTCATAATAAATTTCAAACATAGTTTTTGACAGCACTTTTCAAAGCACGGTAACATTGTATGATATAATATCGCTTGTTATTATTCACATTACACACACAAGTGCAAGTAATAACTTTGCCGCAGAATATGTTACTAGACATAGGCGCAGAGTCACGTTGTATTTCCACGTTTGAAGAATATAAGAACGGCGCAACTGACATACACGTCAATAACAACACGACGATATTACTGATGACGGGTATCTTCACGGTGACAATACATGATGACAAAAGCATGCCTCGGCTCTCCAAACTCCAGCTTATATAGGCCTACATGATTAAGTATCGATCCTTGTAGTAACATTACGTAATGCGATATTCTGCATTCTATTGGCTCATTCGTTGGAACTTTCAGGAATATGTCTACAATGCATTAAATAGTCTTACAACAAACAGGATATGAATATAAAATAATATTCTCATGGACTTATGGCGTGGACATCCATATATTATGTGAAACAAGTATATTATACTCAAGCATTCCCTGGCGAACTCTCGTGCCACACGCTAGATTCAAATATTGAAAAGCGATAACTCGTACGGTAGTGACATCGGCCTCGCCTCAGCGCACTCAATTCAAATATCATATAACGCCAACCTCCTGGCTACGTCTCATCAGGGCACAATACACCATATTAAGGACCTCTAGACTTGACAGCACACATATGTTACCTATTCGATAAACACAGACAGTAATGCGTGGGGGTAAAGCCTACAATAATAAGAGATACTCGCACACAGGAAATTCTTCCCATTTCAATGCAGGCATTTTTTTTCTGTTTTTACAGGAAACTTGTTTATTGACTTCAGATATTTAAGGTACACAGGTGATTGTGAGTTGGTAGAGGAATAACAATCATGGATATTGATGAGTTTATCAAAGTTATACTACTTAATGTGGAATGTTCATCGTCAGCGTCAATTACAAGAAAGGCACTTTGCACTATCACAAAACACAAAACACTTAAGACTCACATGATGCGGGTGAGCTGCTGGGCATAGCCCCCCCAGCCGGTGATTTCTTGTAGGACAGCGAAGGCTCGTGAGGACACACTCACTTACCTCGGACAGCATGTTGAGTTCTGTATAGGGCTCCGAAGTTTTCAGCACACAGTGCACGTAACAACCGAGGAGTAACACTACCGCACTGTTCAGTTGGGGCGGTTGAATGCTACATGAGGGGCGGGTCACCCATTCAGGGGTGATGTAGCTAGTCTGACAGTTCATGAAGCTATTCAGGACCCGGGTGAAGCGGTTCCAGGTCGATCGAATCGGATCACACTGCGTAAATCGGTGCAGGATTGAATCCTGATGGGAACATGAAGTGCATAAGTCTGTCTCCACCATATGAATACGATGGAGTCTGCTGTTTGTTGGTATGAGGTCATGTATTACTTTATACCAACTTTCCTTCGCTGCGCTGGGAAGAATGCGATTGGAGACATTCCTCCAGACTCGATTCCAGTTGACGATCAATGCGGATTGCATAATTCTGGGAGTAACATACTGTTGTGCCAAGATAGAACGATACAGCTTTGTAGTTGAGATATATGTAGACCTGATGACGTCTTGTGGCACGTAGCTTAATTCAACTATCAGATACCGGACATGGGGTGCATGATGATTGATATCATAATAAGCTAGTGGGTTCGAGCAGGCATGGGGACTACACCATCTCCGTAGGAAGTTATGTGACTCATTGGTCCCAAAGCCTGTAAACAGTTGATGATTACGTTTGAGGAATAAAGTTCTAGCTTTCTTGTCAACGTCGATAAGTCCCAGACCTCCCTGGGATTTATGCAAAGTTAATGTGCTGCGGGAAAGACGTAACAGAGCTCCTTGCCAAATAAACCATCCGACGGCGGAAATAATACGTGTACCCACCATCTTTGGCATGGGAAGAATTTGACTGAGATACCATATTTTACTTAAGCTGAACATATTCACGTAAATTGTTCGTTGGTCTAAGAGGAAGGAACGATACCACACTTGTTGCAAGACACCACGCACAGAATGTAGGGCAACGTCCCAATTCTTTATAATAATTTTTTTCACACTATTCAAGAAAGATATTCCCAATATTTTGAGTTCTGGGGCGATTGTTACCCACTACGGGAGAATCCCTTGGACACGGTCCAATTTCCCAATTCACATCGCCTTTGTTTTTCGTCGGTTCAGCCGCGCACCAGTATCTCCCGTACACATCAAGGTCCGTCAACAAGTGCTGCATATCAACGGTTCGATCCACCACAGGAGTGACATCATCCGCATATGCAAAAATACTGATCTCCGTGCCATTGAAAGATGTGTGGAGATTACAAAGAAGGGGTTCCAGGGATAGAACAAAAAGAAGCATGGATATCGGACACCCTTGCCTGACTCCACGATGGATTAGGAGAGGTCGTGTGAAATACTCATTTACGTTCACTTTTGAAGATCCACTATGATGAATTTTTCCCACGAGGGCAATAAACCGCATATCGAAGCCAATAGCTTGAAGGGTCGCAAGGATGTATTTATGGTTTACCCTGTCAAATGCATGGTCAAAATCCAGCGATAATAACAGTTTCTTCTTATTGCTGACCAGCGACTCACTGATGACATCGCGAATAGCACATGTGGTGTTGATAATGCACCTGCCTGGTACCCCACCCGATTGGTAGCGAGAAGTGGAGTCCTCTATAAAGGCCTGAAGTCTCGTTTTCATACATTTCGTGAAGATCTTGTAGTCAAAGTTTAAAAGCGTCAGTGGGCGAAAGTCACTGAGCTGTGTTGGTTCTGTAAATTTTTGGACTAATACCACCAGGCCATCTTTCATGGTGTCGATGTTTCGTCCAGGACGAGAAGCATCATTCACTACTGCTGTAAGTTCATCGCGAATGGTGGTCCGAAACGTCATGTAGAAAGCTCTCCCCAGGCCATCAGGACAGGACTCTTATTCGGCGCACTGTGGAGTATGGAGGTATATATTTCTTCGGCGGTGATGTCCTGGGTTAGGCACTCTTGTTCTCTGTGCAAAAGTCTTCCTCGTACACCATCGAAGAACGGATGCTGGTAGTGAAGTGGGACATGGAAGTCGTCTGTATACAAGGACTGAAAGAAGTTCTCTACCGTTTCTGTGATTAAGGTATGACTCGTCTCCATTTGTCCCTCAGGTGTCGCAATGCGGTTGATGTATTTCTGATGGCCTTTACGGCACGCCCGTATAAAATGATAAACGGAGGGTGCCTCTGAAGCCAGATTTTGATGATCTTGTGCTTGAAGTTTGAGTCCTTTCATTGCTTTGCGCTGCAGCGTGAGGAGCTGCGCTCTGATTTTCTTGATTCTGCGATATGTATTAGGGTTGGTAGGGTCTTCATTGTATAACTGTCGAAAACATTTATAGTAGAAATCTGTCGTCTGATGGATGTGGCGTCTTCTCTTGGCACTGTAGGCCTTCAATAACCTAACAGCTCTGGGTTTCTCATACTTCAACCACCACTCAAGAGTATCTTGATACCGGTGAATGTGTCGTTTCCATTTGTGCCATTCAGTGGCAAAGTTATCTCTCAAGTCCACGTGTATCAGAATAGAATTATTTAACCTCCAAGATCCTCTCCCACGGCGAGGTCCCAATTCTGGTTGGTGATTCCTACACAGATATACACAATGGTTGGAAAATTCCACCGGGCATACATCTGTTTCCCTCACGTGTTCTTTCAATTCCCCGCTGACATATATTCTATCCAGTTGAGAAGCACCATTATGGTAGCAGTGCGTGTAACCGGCTGTCCCCGACGGCTGCAGTTCCCATGTGTCTTTTAAGCGTAACCCTTGTATTAACGCAGATAATGCAGGGCAGCCCTGAAATTGGCCACTTTGGTTTCAGGGCGATAACACTGCGTTAAAATCCCCACCGAAGATTATATTGCCTGTATCATTATGAAGAAGTGGGAGAATATCTGTGGTATAAAAGAGCCGGCGTTGTATCCTGGCCTGTGAACCAGAGGGAGCATATACATTGACAATCAAAAGATCTCAAATACGGATACTGAGTCCGCGTGACTTGACTAACAGGACTGTATCCGCATATGGTATATGGTCCTTAATATAGAAGGTTGTACCACGTTTGTGCTCATTGACATTAACTATTTTATCGTTGCCAGAAATAGTAAGGAGGTCTTCAGTAGCCACTTCCAGCAACATAAGCATATCCACATCTTGGTCTCGAATGAGGTTGCATAAGAGCGACTGTTTACTAGCAGTTTGAATGCAGTTTACATTTAGTGTCATAAGAGTATATGTCAACAACATCGTCAGATAGGTAGACATGTTTTTTACCCAAATAAACAAGATGGAGAAGGGGAGGTCTTTAACGCCTGTCGCCCGACTTCCCGCCTTGTAGTCGGGGGTCCCTGACACCCGCTTAAGGCTTTTGCGTTCCCTCTTTAGACGTCCGGATTGTTTTAGCTGTGGAGGTGGTTTTCTAAGTTACATGTTCTTTAGTAATTAGTTCATTGGAGTCCATGATATCGGTTTCCCGTGACCCCATCTCTTCTGTGTCCATGTGGCTGGAGGGGTCGTCTTCTATTTCATCCGACCATCGTATACCAGCGGTCGGTGGTTCACAACTGCCTATGGACAGGTTTGAGGGTTGCATACAGGTAGCACTGTCTCCAGAGGTCACGCCTTGTTGACCGCTTCAGGGCTGGCAGTGCTGGTGTCAGGTTTCTGGTCAGTTATAGAAACTAGAGAAGTGGCCGTCCTACATAGACTGCCATTGGTGTATTGGCTAGTATCAGACGCAGGTGGCAACGCTGGCTGCCCGTGGAGTTCCTGTTGCAATGCGGGAGTATGTTGTTGTTTACTAGTGGTGGGCAATGTGCGATAAGATGATGGAGGGAGGAGGCGACACGTCCATCGTGTCTTGTGCTACAGCTGACGTATCAAGCTCAGGGCCGTTTTTTTTTTCAGTTTCGCCGCGCCTCACTGGGCATTCCTGTCGAAAATGGTCAGTGGCATGACAATATAATCATGATCGAGGTTGTCCATCATAGACCACCTGTGCTTTGAAGCCATCGATAGAAATAATGGGTGGAATTGCAGTTTTTATTTCAATCCGCATAGCCCGAATCCCACTCAAAATATTGAATAGGTAGGTAACTGACCATATGTCGTTTCTAATTCCACGAACCATCCCATACTTACTAAAGTACGACATTATCCGGTCATTCGGCAGTTCAATGGGAAGGTTGATAATTCGGATTAGTTTGCTGTCAACATCCGCACAAGTTATATTTATCTCAGATATAGAGCCATTACATTTCCGTACCTGGGATTTGCCGCTGGTACTGTTGAGGACCTTCTCCATCAGTAGTTTGCTGGTGAACTTGATTAAAACAGCAGTTTCCTGATTGTCGAGTTGAATGGCTTCTAATTGGTCCACGTTGAGTTTTAGGGTGTACTGAATCCACTCATGTACAGTATTTCTGCTGGGCCTGGTTTATTGGCCTTGTCGGGGAATGCATATTTTATCGTATTTTTCCTAATGCTGTTGGTTGCCTATTTTACTGTACTTGAAACGACTTGAAAGTTAGATACTCAAAAACGTCATTCACAAGGAAGCAAAGCGCAGCGAACCGGTCGCTGCCACGGTTCAAACCGGACTCAAGTGACGAGGTCAACTGCTCGGATCCGGACCGCAAACAACTCAAGGAGCTAAGTGTACAATCCACTCTAACTAACTTGACCATTTATAACGATCATAATAATCACACTAAGCAAACAAATTTGAAGATCAAACACCACTTACAGTATCTTAACAAGATATCACATATAACATTATGGTGTTTGAAGCCATTTTTCAGTGTTGCCTTATTAAACAAATGTTTGGTACTTTTCAGTCGGTCAACACGATTGTACCCAAGTGAGATGGGTTATTCCCTAATCCTGAAAAAAAATACATGAGATTAATAAATACACTTGGATGACCAGTTTCGATCGTCAAGCGATCATCATCAGATTCATTACACTTAGGCCATAAAATCTATGTCTGAAAGCATGGGTGAAAATATTTACAGTTTCCATTGTGTTGACCGACTGAAAAGCACGAAACTTTTGTTTTATCACATATAACTAACAAATATTGACTAGTTGTGTTAATATAATACTGCAACTAAATAAGTGTACAGTTTGTAAATACTAATCACCCATACTTGTAGATATTATGTAGATTTAATAGCCTAAGTGTACAGAATTTGAAGATGATCACTTTACGATTGGAACTACTTATCCAAGTGTATTTATTAATCTCATTTAATTTTATTTCAGGATTAGGGAACCACCCATGGGTACAATCGTGTTGACCGACTGAAAAATATCAGATTTCGAAGAATATGCGGGGTGTGGGTTGAAGTTGCGATAGTTGTGCAAACTGTTGGAGAGTGAAATGGGGTTAGTACGTGTAACATACTCGGTGCTATAACTTACATGCTTACGGATATTCTCAAGCTTGAAAACGTACCCTCTCTGCATATGAACAATGATACTTACGGGAAGAAGCACTACCAAGGAATTTCCTATTGACTTCTGTTAAACGTATGTACAACATGGAGTCACCTTTTTTTTAGCAGTCTCAAAATGTATGTTTTAGTCGTAAGTGTAGCCTACTATGCGTACTCAACGGCACTAATGGGTGAAAGGTATTGTTACGTGCCACCCCCTAGTGGCACTTTTGTTAACTGGATTACGGTGGGTAGAAAGCACAACACAGGTTGTTCCTTTAAAGAAATAATTAATTTTATTGCGGCCAGAAAGATACACTACTCATCAGCAAATACAAGCAATTAGAACCTTACTCCAGTTTCCTCAAGTCTCTTGCTTATGGAGTGCTCTTGCCCTCTTTCACTTGTCAACAGTTAATCTTCTCGCTAATGAGTCTGGTGGCCTTGACAGAACTACATGCAACTCTCCCCTATGTACACAAATTACAGTTACTTACGAAAACCTGCTACACGCTGCTTCGCTGTCAAGAGAAACGGCTTCATTAGGGGTTTCGCAAGTCACCACACTTCTGTCTCTGAGGATAAACGCTCGCACTAGCTCGTAAAACACAACAACACTGCTTGACAGGTCGCTCTTATATAGCAGGCCGGTGACTCAATAAATGCTTCTAGACCCATCCAGGGTTCACGGCTTCTCGAGGTTTCCTTCACTGGTTGAGTCACGAATATTCTGGACCATCCCTTTGTCCTGGTAGTCCTGTTGCATAAGGCGTACGCAATACACTGAGGCAGGGCACAGCCCAGCCCTGGGGCAGTTGTGACTCAAGCGGCGAGCGATGACATAAACTCACAGCCGTAACACCACCCCCTTCCTAAAAGGCTGATCGTCCCGATCAATCATTGGTCCGTCTGTGTCCCTCCGTAGGCTGCCAGGCGACCTCGATGCACGATCTTCATCTTCGCCCTCGGGCTCCGCTGGATCCTGTAGACGACATCGTTGATACGTTTCACGACTCGGTAAGGGCCCTCCCAGGACTTCTGCAGTTTGGGTGACAGGCCTTTCTCCGTAATGGGTTGATGAGCCAGACCAGGTCGTCCTCGTCGAACCACCGGCATCCGTCTGCTGGTCGTATCGGGTCTTCATTCGGTCGGTCTCGATCCGCAGTTTCCTCCTCGCGAACGCGTGCATGACCTCCAGTTGGTCGACCAGTTCTTGACAATACTGGCTTACCGGGACCGGATCATTCCCAGGTCGGCCGAAGGCAAGATCGACAGGTAGACGGAGCTCCCTCCCAAACATGGCCCGGGCTGGTGTGCACCCGGTGGCTTCATGCACGGCGGCGCGGTAGGCCAGGAGAAATAGTGGAAGATGATTGTCCCAATCCCTCTGGTGCTCGCTGACGACTATTCGGAGATGGTTCTCGATGATGCGATTGAATCGCTCTACCATCCCGTCGGACTGAGTGTGTAGCGGCGTTGTCCTTGTCTTCCGGATTCCCAGCAGCTGGCATAGGTTCTGGAACACCTGCGACTCGAAGTTCCTCCCTTGGTCGGAGTGCATCTCCAGGGGTACTCCGTACCGGCTGACGAATTCCTTCACCAGGGTCTCTGCAATCGTCGCGGCTTCTTGGTTAGGGAGCGCTTACGCCTCCGGCCATTTGGTAAAGTAGTCGCTGACGACCAATATGTAGCGGTTCCCTGCCTCGCTTAACGGGAATGGCCCAGCAATATCGATGGCCACTCTCTCCATGGGGCCGCCCACGTTGTAGGTCTTCAGTGGACCCCGTCGTCTTCGTCCTGGGCCCTTGCTGGCTGCGCAATCGTGGCACCTCACGCAGTGGTTCTCTACGTCAGTTCAGCATCCGATCCAGTAGAACCGCTCTCTCAGCTTCTCCAGGGTCTTCTTTATCCCTAGGTGTCCACCAGATGATCCTCCATGGACTTCCTTCAGGACTTCCTCCGTCATAGCCTTTGGAACGACGACTTGTTCCCGATATGTCTTCCCGTCGGTGCTTTTCCAGGTACGGCATATGAGGCCATCCCTCACAACCAGCGAGCCCCACTGCGCCCAGTAGGACTTAAACTTTGGACTGCAGTCACTCACAATGTTCCACCCGGGTCTGGGGACACAGGCCCTCTTCCATTCGGCTATCAGTCCCAGGTCATCATCTTCTGCTTGTGCCCGCATGAAAGATTCGCGGCTCCAGCTCCCATGAAGTTCCACGGTAGTCCTTCGGCACTGTATCCCGGTGTTCTCCTCCCTTCGGGCACAGTAGGTGCAGTCTTCGGGGCACGGTCTTCGTGACAGGGCGTCGGCGTTAGAATCCAGTTGGCATTTCCTGTGCTGAAACTCAAAGTTGTACTGTTGAAGCCTCTCTAACCACCGCGCGAGTTGACCCTCGGGCTGATTGAAGTTCAGGAGCCACCGCAGGGATGCTTGGTCGGTCCTGATGAGAAATTCTTGTCCGTACAGGTACTTGTGGAAGTGTTCAATGGTCTTCACGATGGCTAGCAGCTCCTTCCTGGTGACGCAGTAGTTCCTTTCTGGCTTTGACAAGGCCTTGCTGAAGTAGGCCACTACTCTCTCCTCGCCGTCCACTACTTGCGACAGGACTCCCCCTATGCCAAAGTCGCTGGCATCGGTATCGACGATGAACCTTGTTCCAGGTCTGGGGTAGGCCAGAATAGGTGCGGTGCACAGAGCCTGCTGGAGTTGTTCGAAGGCACTGTGGCATACTGCTGTCCACGTGAAGAGTTGGTCCTTCTCAGTCAGTCGATGTAAAGGTTTGGCGATGTCGGCGAATCCTTTCACGAAGAGACGGTAATAAGTGCAGAGTCTCAGGAAGCATCGTAGTTGGGACTTGTCCTTCGGAACTGGCCACTCCCTCACAGCTGCGGTCTTCTCTGGGTCGGTGCGCACCCCCTCCTCGGAGACGATATGCCCAAGGTACTGGACCTGCTACTGGAAGAGCTGACACTTCTTGGGGTTCAACTTCAGCTGGGCAGCCCGTAGCTTCATCAAGATCTCCTTCAGGTTGCTGTAGTGCTCCTCGAAGCTTCTCCCCAGAACGATGACGTCGTCTAGGTAGACCAGGCAGGTTTTCCAGTGTAGTCCCCTCAGAATGGACACCATTAGCCTTTCGAAGGTCGCAGGTGCATTGCACAGACCGAATGGCATTACGGTGAACTGCCAGAGCCCGCTGCCCACAGAGAATGCCGTTTTCTCGCGGTCCTTAGGATGGACCTCCACCTGCCAGTAGCCACTCTTCAAATCCAAGGTGGAGAACCATCTTGACCCTGATATGGTGTCCAGCGTGTCGTCGATCCGGGGTAGAGGGTAGCTGTCCTTCATCGTGACGTCGTTCACCCACCTGTAGTCCACGCAGAACCTGGTGGAACCGTCCTTCTTCTTCACAAGCACGACCGGAGAACTCCAAGGACTATGTGATGGCTCGATCACCCCTTGCTCCTTCATCTCTTCCACCATCCGGTCGACTTCGGCTTGCTTGGCGAGCGGGACACGTCGGAATGGGGCCCTAATCGGTGCGCTGTCCCCAACGTCGATTCTGTGCTGGACCAAGCTTGTCCTGCCGAAGTCTTTGCTCCCCACGGAGAAGACGTCCTGGAATTCGCGTAGCAGGTCCTGAAGTTTGCGTGATTGTTCCTCGTCTAAATGGTCCTGGGATCCTTGGTACAGCTTCTGTATTTCTTCTGGCAGTGCGCGTCTTCTTCGGTTGTCCGTCTGCAGGTGTCCGTCCGTCGTATCTGTGATGCGGGCAATCCAGGTAACGGGCTCGCAGACTCCTAGGTTGGTGTCCCGGTGAACCGTAATGTCGTAGTCGTTCAGGTTGGACAGGCGGACGTACGGCCGAGACGTCGTGTTGATGAGGGTCTTGGCAACTAGCAATCCTTTTGTCTGGATGTCCTCATATTTTGGCTCGATGACAGCCGCCACTCCCTCAGCAGTTCCGTCGACAATTACGGCGGCGCTGACCTCCGTCCTGGCGGGAACGATGACGTCCTCTCTCAGCCTTACTCGTCGTGCGGTGGCGGCCTCGTGTGCTGGTTGCAAAGCAAGTTCCTCACCTCCGAAGTGCAAAGTGTTGGTACTCAGGTCCAAGATGATGTTGTTCTGGTCCAGGAAGTCCAGTCCGATGATCACTTCGTTTGATACGTCAGCCACAAGCACTGGATGCTTCACCGCCCGTCGACCAATGACGAGCTTCAGTGATGCTTCGCCATGTACCGGTACGGTCTCTCCGGTCGCGGTAATTAGCTGGAGGTTCCTTTGTGTGGGTTGCACTCTCCACTTCGGGATCACGGTGGGATTGACGATGGTCCTCGACGCTTCCGTATCGATCAGCATGGGCCAGCTCACTCCGTTGACGACTCCGTCGACCATCAGGCTGCTATTGTCCCTCCGTAACTTCGTCACACGCACTTGGACTGCCGGGGCTTGACGACTGTCACAAGCCAACCTTTGCCCCCCAAGGCTGGCTAATACTCGTTTCCCTGGGCCGCGCTGTTTTCAGACGACTGATTTCCCGTCGGATACCCTCGGCGGCGGCGATCACCGCAGTCCTTGCTCAGGTGGCCTTTCTTACCGCAGGTCCAGCAGGTCCTCTTCCGGGCCGCCTCTCCGGTTGCCTTCCGGCTGTGTCGTTGCTGGTGGTGCCGCGACTATCGAAGAAACGGCTTAGCGCCTCCAGTAATTCGTCGGCCATGGGCTTGGTCTCGTTGGTTTTTACTGGATCGTCGACGTCCACTTGACGCACCCGCGCGTGCATTCTGTATGCCTGTTTTGCCGTCTCGAACTCAAGTGCGTGGCTCAGTGCATCTACCAGAGTCTTATTGCGCGCGAGTCGCAGCGCCTGTTGAGTGTCCGAGTCCCGTAGCCCGTCGGTGAAGGTCTGCGTCGCTATCTGCTCCAGAAAGTCGGCCGGCGCTGTTGAGTAGGCGAGCCTTACGAGACGTGCGATGTCCATCTCGAACTCCTGCAGGGTTTCCGCGTTCTTTTGCATCCGGGTCCGGAGCTGCATCTGGTAGGCCTGCTGAAGATGGCTATGTCCATATCGGGACTCCATATGGGCGATTAGTGAAGCGTAGTCCTGGCATCCAGTCGGGATGGCATGAAGGACGTTAAGGGCGTCCCCTCTCAGCGCTACAATGAGAGCTGTAGCCTTTTCCGTGCTGTTCCAGTTGTTTATGGAACAGGCTGCCTCGAACTGACGTAAATAGGTGCTCCACGGGACCTTTCCGTCGAAGGTTGGGGGCGTCACTCTGCTCTGTCCCGTTCCTGATATTCCCGGTGTACCTGTGTGCGGGCGTCGGCGCAGCTCGGCAACTTCCTCTTGAAGAGCGTTGAATCTCGCTTCCATCCCCGTCGGCGGGCGTTGGTTCAGCTCAGCAATTTCCTTTTGTAAGGCGTTGAATTTCTCTTCCATCCCCGTCAGTGGGCGTTGGTGCAGTTCGGCAACTTCCTCTTGTAAGGCTTTGTATTTTTCCTCCATCCCCATCAGCGGGCGTCGAAGCAGCTCGGCAACTTCCACTTGTAAGGCGTCGAACTTCTTTTCCACTGTCGTGACTTCCTCACGCAGCCCCTGTTCTAATTTCCTTTGGCTTTCTTCTAATTTCGTCAGCAGACACTCTTCCAGACTTTTCTGGCCATCCAGAAATTTGGCGGTTAGTTCCTCTGCTAACTTATTCTGGCTGTGCTCCATCTTCCTCTGGCTGTCCCCTAATTTCGCAGTTAGGTCCTCGGTTAAAATCTTCTGACCGTCTTCCATCTTCTTCTGGCCGTCCTTCAGGTCCTTGGCTAAATTCTTCTGGCCGTCTTCCATCTTCTTCTGGCCGTCTTCCATTTTGGTTTCCATGCCACTTAACTTTTCTAGCAATGCTGCCAATTGCGCCTCCATTTTAGTTGTTTGTCTTGTTAAGGGCATGCACTCACAGAAAAATTAAAAAAAAATGACCTGCTCGGGTTTTGAAACCAGGACCGTCTGGTGTTGTGCTTGTACTTGAGTTCGTAGAAGCTTGTAGTTTAACGTGACCGTTAATCTCGCGATCATAAGCCACGGGACCTCCGTTTTACGTGGAATCCGAACCACAGGACATGGCATTTCACATCGAAAATCTCACATGCATTGCCCGGGAATCGAACCCGGTCCGCCTTGGTGAGAGGCATACAGCTTGACCGCTTCGCCACCACGCCCCACTTGAGTTCGTAATTTGGCTTCTGACACCTGTTGTTAAGTGCCACCCCCTAGTGGCACTTTTGTTAACTGGATTACGATGGGTAGAAAGCACAACACAGGTTGTTCCTTTAATGAAATAATTAATTTTATTGCGGCCAGAAAGATACACTACTCATCAGCAAATACAAACAATTAGAACCTTACTCCAGTTTCCTCAAGTCTCTTGCTTATGGAGAGCTCTTGCCCTCTTTCACTTGTCAACAGTTAATATTCTCGCTTATGAGTCTGGTGGCCTTGACAGAACTACATGCAACTCTCCCCTATGTACACAAATTACAGTTACTTACGAAAACCTGCTACACGCTGCTTCGCTGTCAAGAGAAACGGCTTCACTAGGGGTTTCGCAAGTCACCACACTTCTGTCGCTCAGGATAAACGCTCGCACTAGCTCGTAAAACACAACAACACTGCTTGACAGGTCGCTCTTATATAGCAGGCCGGTGACACAATAAATGCTTCTATACCCATCCAGGGTTCACGGCTTCTAGAGGTTTCCTTCACTGGTTGAGTCACGAATATTCTGGACCATCCCTTTGTCCTAGTAGTCCTGTTGCATAAGGCGTACGCAATACACTGAGGCAGGGCACAGCCCAGCCCTGGGGCAGTTGTGACTCATGCGGCGAGCGATGACACAAACTCACAGCAGTAACAGTATCTTGAAATCTGTTGCCTCTTATGACAATGATTTTCTCCATTTGGACGTATGCCTTGCGGTGTAGTGGTTGGCATGGGTGGCTGCTACCTCAGAGGCTTGGGACCGTTTTCAGGGTCTGCTAAAAAAAGATTTATATTTGAGGAATTCGAACGTAATCGTTGATATAAAATTAATCAAATAGGTGTCAATTTCGATACCTTGCACCTGGTCAGTAGGCAAGATGAGGTTAACTTAAAAGATCAGAACAATGCCTATAAGAACGACAAGCAATATTATTACAATTTCTGTAATTTGTCAATTATTTATGCATATTTAATCAGAGTTTACTGAACTTTCCAGAAGATATAGATGTAAGTGTGTCTTTCATTCATTTCCATGCCACTGCTTAATCAAGAGCGTAGCAATCTCTTTCATGTTGTAACATTAACCGAAATCAGTTTTTATTTGTAGCAATGTGACCTGTTCCAGTTTCGCCTCCCAGTTCGGCAGCTTATCGTGTCTTTGTGTGAAACGGGCTGCCTAAACACGGTACTGCAGGCTGCTACGCTATTTCCATATGAAATGTGTTTCCTTACGGGTAGATCTCAGAGTAATGAAATGCTGGAGATAATTTCTAAACGGGACAAAACCAACCCCTTGAGAAATGGGCTTGTAAAATGGAGAAGGAGAAAGGGGTGGAGACAGACTTAGTACTTCTCTTAAGCTTGTACTTCCGAGTTGGTGCGGAAGGGGGAATAGCGGTTGAGGTCAAAGTTTATAGAAAGGACAGGAGGAATGAATGTGAAGTTTGGCAACCCGTGGCGAGTAACATGTGTCACTGCAAGGCAGAGAGTCATCCATCTTGCGTCATGCTCTACTCATAAATCATTATTGTTCTTGGTTTGACGCCGTTGGCGATGATTTGCAGTTTGCGGTAGTGGGAACGGCAGCGGTCGTGGGGAAAATGACACCCACGCCAAGCTAACACGGTCACGCTCTTCACAACACCCCTCCACAGAATACCAACAGGAATTATATAGAAAACTGGACAAAATTAAAGCAAGAAGCGCTAGCCACATGATATAAGCACCGATTTCATTTTTGGGAACACTTTACTACTTACTGCCGACCGCAACATTAACACGCAGGGGCGTGAGGCTAGACTGTCTCAGATCTAGTGAGACCTGTGGGTTCGAATACCACCACTGGCTATAGTCAAATACTTTTTCGTAGTTTTTTAGTATCATATCGTGGCAAACACCAATGCATTACCTTTGCAACCGTATACCAGTAGACTATATTCTCATCAGTGGGAATGGAACAAAAGCCTAATTTCGCTCCCAAAATGGTGTTTCTGTTTATAAAATTAACATGCTTTAGTTGTACTTTACCAATATGCCTAACATGATAGTTCACTTAGCACTGCAGTGCCAAACTCTGCGCAGTCACACATTCCATTTAATGTGCGTTTCACGTGCGTTCCATACTACCCTCATGGTACTGAAACTTGAAAAAAAAAAAGCAGTAAGTAATTTTGTACAAGACAGACACTTGTCACAGAATATTTATGGGGGGACATCCTCCAAAGTGCAGAATAAGTGGAACTAGTACTTGGGCCTTCCCATTAGGCAGTGATTCCCAATAAGCCCCGACATTTTTTATTAGCCTAGATCATTCTGGTTTTGTCAACTTTTACTTTCATTGTAAATAGTCTCCTCCCTAGGTCCTCCACACATTCCAACAACACGAAGTACTTATCTTCAACTGGTGGGGTATCACTTATACAGTAAATGTTCTATTTGAGGATTGTAATTTTATGATGTAATTGAATATCATGCTTCAGGTCTTTTCATAAGATATTCTTAAGTACATCTGTGGCCACGACTTGAGTTTTGCTTCACTCTGTAAAGCCAGAACCCTTCTGCCAACATCTGGTGCTGTCAGTGACTCTTCCGCTCCTGAAAACTTGGATTCACACATCTTCTCATTATTTGTAAGCAATCCAAGCCAGTTCAAAATTAAAATTCACGGAGCAAACAACTTGGAAACACACTCTCGGAATTACAAACGAGGGACAGACGATTTAAACTATACTGCAAACGATATATATAAAGCAGAAAATTAGAGCGAAGTTTCATTTCACGAGGTGAGTTTCACAACTGGACTAACGTTTTGTTATATAATTTTACTATATACCGACCTGAATCTATTTTAGATCGTGCATGGTCTAAAAACTGGCTACTTTATGCAATAACATACCATATACGAAAAGATGTAAAACGATAGATGACTTGAAGTTACATCAACTATGCAATAATTTCAAGTAAGCTCTACTCTATAAGCCAAAACGCCCAACATATTACTTTAACACATAGCTCCTATGGAATGCGTTGACATATAACCAGATTTTAAACTTTATCTGGATCACACCGAAGGTTATGGATTCCAATTCAATGTTAAGAATAGCGTACCATTTTAGGCACATACTTGACCCTAACGAATCATTCAGTCTGGCGACAGATGAATTATCGTCCATAGAAGATTCATACCGTACCTACCATTTATGTATAGATTGTAGAGTATATTGTAATTTTAGCATTACTAGCAGAGCACACGCTTAGGGGAAGGTACCGAGCTAAACGTTTAAATTACAAAGCCTAGCACAATCGGTAGACAGGGAAGCCAATGCCATGAAAATTCATAATTTTTACAAAATATATAACTTATTTTACTCAATGGAAATATGGGTGCGTCCGGAGTGCACATCTGTTTAATGGAGGCGTGCTTTTTAAACCAACTCTCGTGCCATAGGTGGTAACATTTGGACGCGGATTGCATGTACCACATCCCCTTAAATCGTTGTAAAATGGTCAAAATTCACAAATAAAATTATGTGTTTTTAAAAATAATCATCAGTTACTGAAATCCCCCGTGAACACTTTGGTAATATTTCTGTTTATGACTGCGTCATCCTGTCTACAGACTCCATGGTCTATTGAATTCCCTATTTGCTATTTAGCATATGAATTATGACTTCATTTACCGCCCAGTCTAACAATCATCTACTGCTACTCGTACACTCTTCAGCTTAGTTCACAGATTCTAAGGAACCATTCATGAGCCATTCGCATCAAATGAACCAACCATTCTTATCGATTCGTGTGGGCAACCACAACTCATCTATCCTCTTACTGACTACCCTTCCGACATAGGTCTTGTATCGTTTCCCAGGCAATCATTTCCGGCACATTCCAGCTTATTATCTTCAGCCTGTGAAATTGGGATCACTTCAAAGGGAAGACAAAACTAACAAACATCAAAGCTTCTTGTAAATGACAATGAGAATATTAGGATGACGTTCACCTCAACTCATTAGAAAATTGCATGAAATTCTTTAATTAGCCTAGTAGAACTAATTCACTAACAATTAATTCGGGAACGCATTTAAACTGCACTTGCCATGGTTACACTATACAGCGTGTTCTGGTCAATTCTAGAATCTAGCATTGTATAAGAGTCATTGTGATATAGATTTTGCATTTAAAAATCGTTATTCACCTGTTCAATTCATCAGTGATACTTGTAAATTACAACGGTTACACATTTCTAGAAGGCAATAGGGCAATCTAAAAGTTCCTAAAATCGTCTCACGCTCCCTGTAGCTGCCTAAACAAATTCATAAATTAAAATGTACGGTAATTTAGCTATACATTTTTAATTTTATCACATTTGAAGCGATACATTACGTGTTGATTGAGGATCGTATGGCCCTGCATACCAGATTAAATATTTAGGAGGTTCTTAAAGCGTAAAGCATATAAATAGATAATTTAATTAGCCTAAGGTAACATAGATGTTTTATCCCTTATCAGAACAACAGCCCTCGTTAATGTTCACTTTGGTCAGTAGGTTTGGACCCAAACGTGTTGTTGTTTTAAATGAAATGTTGAATATAGATGCGAGCTAACACAAGGATACTGGAAAGCCTCTTTATAAAGCAACTCTAGCTCAGTGGTATGAAGTAAGATCCAATCAAATTTCAATTGTACATCGGATTAAAATATAAAATTTCTAAAGGTTTTCGTACCAAAGCTACCTGCCTTGTGAAGCTATTTCACAAGAATTACTTTGACAGGAAGTGCTACTAGACATGTGGCAATATGTTAAGGGATCGTGCTCACTCGATCGAGAATACAAAGAGGCCATGGTCTATTTCATACAAGCACCTCACTAATGAAGGCAATATAAATTAATTCTAAGAATATGTTTACAGGAAAAGTTCACAAAGTGTTTAATTTTATATCGATTGCTTGGTTATTCCCACTAAAAGTGCTTCACTCCAACGTCGTGGAAGAAACAAGATACCAAGGATCATGCACTGGAATGTCAGAGTGTGTAGAACCACTGCTCACTTCCTCTGCTCTGTGGATGCTCGGAACATTTAAATTCAAATAAAGACCCCCAAAGAAGGATGAATTTCGTTGTCCAGAATATCTCACACTATCCCAGCAAGCCTTGAAGTTCATCCTCCTTCTCTGACGAGTATATTCTCACATCCAATTATTGCATTATCTTAAGAGAATTTTTCCTGTAACCCTCTAACTTCGCCAACGATACAGTAGGGTATCATTGTCCCTTCGATCCATATCTGGAAATGTTTGTTTGGCTCGGTCGTGGTACATTCCGAACTGATTCTAAATACAAGGATTTGGTCAGAGACCCGTTTTAAAAGCTATGTTTGTTATTGTTGTTGCTTATTTTAGGGGCTGCGACATTGTTGTCATATAGCTCCGTGTATTTGGGTGTGTTTGGAATTTGTGTGACAACCTGTGTTATTGTGATGGTTGTCCTAATATATATATCCGTAAACGGGGGATGGGATTGGGAAGGAGGCAGCCGTGGCCTAGCATTTACCTGGAGCGATGTGGGGAAGAAACGAAACACTACCTACAGGATGGCTGAGGTGGGAATCGAACCCTTCTCAGTTTGAAGTTATTCTCAGGCTTCTCAGTTTTCCCTCATGAGGCTGAGTGTTCCCCTTTCCAGCCTTTAGACCAGAATTGAACTTTCTTGGCAGAGCCGGGAATGGAACTCGGACCTCCGGGGCGAAGGCCAGGAACACTAGCTGCTACACCACTAGGTGGTCCTTCTGAAGAATTGTAGAGACGTGGCAATTAATAGCTCAAGGCTCAGAAAAGCCAATATGGCCTATCTTATTGCGACATGTAACGAACCGCTTCAAAGCAAAAGACGTACATCAAGAAACGACACGCCATTTTAAACACTCGCTGCGTACGAACACAAGTAACGTAGAGGCGATGCGTCTAGTTATCCAGATGGAGAAGTCTAGGAATTAGCCGAACAGTGATGAACGAAACTTTGACGAGTCGAGCCAAGTCCTGCCGAATGGTTACGGAGCTTGATTGTGACAACCAACTTGAGTAGAAAAGCCATGAATCACGTTGGAGGCCTCCAAAACATGAAGTACGGTACCAATTAACTTATTACAGCCAGTCTTAAAGTTGCCTATATGAAAAGGACTAATCCTGATCTTTAATTCTCCGCAGCGTTGGCCCGATCATTAAGTTGGTCATCACGACCACGATGGGGAGCTGCATCAAGTCCGGAGTTCAAAGGTTCAAATCCTCCACGCAAATGCCGATATTGTGCCATATCCCACCTCCTGGTTCACCGACACTATTCCCGAGTTTAATACTAACAGTTATACGCAATATAACAATCGCCACAGAATCACAGGTTATAAGGCAAATTGAGCACTTACCCAAGTGGAATGGGCTTATGACCGAGATGTTCCAAGCCCATAAACACGATTAACAACAACTTAATCCGTTAAAATGAAATAATGACTCTAGTCTGGTGATAATTGTGCAATAGTTAGTTCGTTCAGCATATTATTTGAAATATGCCCGTAATCATAATATTCGTACTGTACGCTAGTGTCCACAAGTTAAGCATAACATGAAAACTAGAGAAATGGGAGCGAGAACTTAGCACGATCACCTTACATATGTTCTGAGGGCTGGAGTGGGTTAGTCAGACTCAGCGTCATGAGGCTAAACTGAGAAGAGATGGGTTCGATCCCACCTCAATCATTTTCGGAGTGGTTTTCCGTGGAATCCACTTTTATTCCTAGCAAATGCCGGGATTGTTCTTAACTTAAGGCCACGGCCACCACCTTCTCAACCCTCAACTGAATTACAAATACACACACATCTAAAGACACCAAAATGACACAGGTAAACGGACAAACTCTACACACACACTAACATACACAGGTACATGGGGCATAGTGACCACAATGCCCAAGCCCATCAAATGAACTAACAATAAGGTAAATATGTAGTACGGAATGTGACTCATTGTCTTTGCATAGGCAAGCAGTGAGTCACATAGGCTCTTTATTGGACGGTAAACAACCCACATTTCATTCAACCAAGAGTGTATTATTCGGTGTTTGCCTCTCATTAAGTTTGGAAGACAAAACTTTTGCTGTGATTTAACAATATGGCATAAAGATCTCAGTTGGAGCTGGATTCAAAAGAACGAATTATCGGATGGCTGGAATCAGGTCAGACAGTTGCCCTGCATATGCCACAAAAGTGTCATTTCCAGGCTTTAGCGACGTTTCCAAAACACAGGGGATGTGAATCGTAAGTCCGTGCAGGGTCGTCCAAGAGTTAGAACTCCACAACAGGGCTGTTTATATGCCATTAATGCACGGCGAAACTAGATGACGGCTGCAACACAGAACTTGCCGCTGCCTCAGGAGTTCTCGTTTCTCGACAGACTGTGAACCATAGACAAAGAAGGGCTGGTCTCATAGCCATACGTCCAGTAGTGTATCTCCAGCTTCAACGAAAACACACAGTGGAGTCAGTACCCTTACAATTGGACTCTGAATACACGTGCTCTTAACAGATGAGTTCCAATTCAGTTCGGAGAATGATTCATGAAGTGCATTTATCTGGATAGAACATGGAGCACTTTTCAATCGCAGGAGTATCGTGGAGAGGGATCAGATTTGTGGTGGTAGTGGCAAATTGGTTAGGGTAGGCGTCATGCTCAATGCACGTATGGAGCTCCACAACCTCGTTGGGGGTACGGTTAATGGCCAGAAGTACAGAGACGATATACTCGAAAAAATGTAAGAATTTTCAGAGGCGCAGTTGGCCCAGACTTCTTCTTCATAGATGAAAATGCACGTTCACAATGATTTTCTTGGATGTAAAGATAAACATCTCATGGACTGGCCAGCATGATCTCCAGACATGAACTAAATTGCGGCCCTTCAGCCTCTTCAAAGGATACTCCCAGTGATCCACAATGTTCTTCGTGACAAATGCACACAACTGCCAGTAGATGCCTAGAACCGTCTCACAGAAAGTATGCCACATCAGCATTTGGCTCCAACAAACACTGCAGTTATTGCAGAATTACATTATACAGAACCTGCCATTTGAAGGAAATGACCACAACACCCTCATGATAGGTGTTGATAGCGTCATATGTGTGCATGACGTGAATATTTGACTGAATTATATAAAACCAGTCTGCCACATTCCTTCTTAAATCAAGAGCCATCCTCAGATGTTCTGTGAGTGGGCAAATAAGTCCGTTTCCTTTTAGTCCACTTATCTATATCTTTTTGATGAGTTTTATGATTTTTTCCACAATTTCTAATCCATTTGGAAACTTTTTTCACTTTTCGACGACTTTACAAACTTGAAGGATATATTTAATGATGTAATGATACTAAAATAATTTAATAAAATAAAATAATTCAAAATATGATATACAATTCAAATTGCCATTGATCCTTATTCACCTTCATATTTCGCAATTGATATCAATATATTTCTGCTTGTTTAAACACTGGCTGTTACCGAACTTTCAAGCTGTATGGCCCAGTGACATCGAATTATCAAAGTTACGAGCAATTCTGGACGGCTAAGATTTTTAAATAAAAAGAAGATTTTCGTTCATTGTGACCATTAATCTCGTGATATAAGCCACGGTACATCTTTCTTACATGGAATCCGAACCAACAGATATGATATTACTCCTGCAAAATACCACATGCAATAACCGGGAATACGACCTGGTCTGCCTCAATAGGAAGCAAGTAGCTTGACCGTTGAACCATCACACCACTCTGCGTTGTAAAATAAGCATATTGTGCTTGAATAGAGTGTGCGCTTTTCATTTGAGCGTTGTGTTATGTTGAAGTTGAGGGATTGGTGAAGAAACCACCAAAAAAGATAAGGAAAAGAATTCCCAATCAGGTGAGTCCTTTCGAATGCAGCTTGTTATCAGTTACACGATGCTCACGCGACTAAGATCATAAGTCACTTCGCTGACACAGGCAACCTCCCCATTTATAATCACTCATGCTTGCACACTCACTCTTAATGACTCTTTGGGTAAGGAACGCGAAGACTTCATTAGTCCTTCTCACCCACCTGATGTTTTGTCAGATATCGAGTACATCTGCTAGGTATACTTCCCAATGAGCAGTGGTTAATGTTAAAACACCACTTTCTATTCTCGAGTATCAAGTAACTGTACTTCCCAAAGTATGCGGAAGAACATTTTCTTGTTTCTATCAAAATGATCAAGAGGTAAGCGATTTAGCTTTCATTTATCATGAACATGGGTTTAATTCCTGGCTATTATCACGATTTACGATAATCTGAAAATCCCTAATGGCTCGGCACAGTATTGTGTTGATTAGGTGCCAGTGTGGTGATTGCGCTTCTGAGAACCAACTCAAGAAGACTCAATACTGTCATGCCTACTTCAATCGGCAATTATGTATTCATATCCTGATAGGTTGTACACGGAAGTGGTCAACGTTTTCTGAAACTGCTAGCACAAGCTGGGTCAGTGAAGAGCTGTGTACTATCCAGATGGGCTCGTGCAACATTTGGACTGTTTAACGAAGCTTGGACTGTTTGCTGAGTGGTGAAGTTGTCTCTTGTCACCTAAAATATGATGGTTATTATTATTAGCGTAAGGTAAAAAACAATCAACATAAACAATATGCATATATACAATACGTAACACATTACAACTATATCAAGCATGCAAGGGAAAGGGTGTTCAAAGATTAATGTCTACATTTTCTAGCCATCTCATGGCTTCAGTAGCTACTATTACAAAGTCATGTGTTGATCCAGTGAATTACCTACTGATACGTTCAGTGACAATATGGTTCATAGTCTGTTTAACTGCACCACAATCACAGAATGGGGAAGATCACATACCCCACTTAAACATCATTGATCCGCATCTCTCGTGGTTAGTGCGGGCTCTGTTGAGAGTTACCCTTGTCTTGCGGGGCAAATCAAAGCCAGCTGGCAGATATTGCGTCGGAGCTGTGCTTTCCCACTCTTGTTGTCAATCAGCTTTTGGTTCATAATCCTTACTAACCAGTTCCTGAGCAGTTTGAATAGGTGGACATATTGACTTGAGGCGGCTATAACTGGTGCTAGAATCATCATAAATGGGGAGTTCAGGATTGGCCAATATCTTGTTTTACTCTCTGACCAAGTCTTTCAGTCTTCTAATTCTAGACGGTTCTATATGACTAAGCGCAGGCAGCCATTAAAGAGGGGTAGATGTTATTGTGCCACTAATAATACGCATTGTTTCATTCACGACTGTGTCCACCTTTTTTTTTATCACGAGAGCTGATTACCCAAACTAAGGAACAGTACTCAGCTGTTGAGAGTACCAGTGCCATCGTCGAAGTACGCAATGTAGTTGCATACGCTCCCCATGCGGAGCCAGCAAGTATGTGGATGATATTCATACGTGTCCTTAATTTGGCTGCTGGGTTGGTGAGATGTTTCCTGTACGATTACGTTTGGTCGAGAGTAAGTCCAGAATATTTGGGGTTGGCATTATGAAGGAGAGAAATTCTATTAAGAGACACTTTCAGGGTAGAATTCGCTTGCCGGTTGTTTAAATAGAAGAAGCAGGTTTCCGTTTTACCAGAGCTGGGTTTCAAGCAACACATTTAATGTTCTCTCTATCACATTAGCATCCGCATGTCGAGTAACTATTGCTAGATCATCAGCACAAGCAAACTGACGAAAGATTGTAGTAGGCTATGTATGTCCGCAATATACAGATTAAACAATAATGGAGAAGGAACAGATCCTTGAGGAACACCATTAT
Source organism: Meconema thalassinum (assembly GCA_946902985.2). Classification (NCBI taxonomy): domain Eukaryota; kingdom Metazoa; phylum Arthropoda; class Insecta; order Orthoptera; family Tettigoniidae; genus Meconema; species Meconema thalassinum. The sequence goes on from OX336389.2 coordinate 655,706,518, forward strand.
TGAGTACCCTTATTTTGCTGTAGTTTTTATGCATAACTACGTGGAATACTCTATTTGAAAGCATTTTGTTAATCAAACGTGACATTTCACTGTACTTTGTCAGTTTAAAGAACTTGTACACAATACGTTCTCTCCACACTGTGTCGTAGGCGGATGTTAGATCAATAAACACTGCCCCACTCTTCAATCGCTTTTCAAAACCAGTCTCAATATGTGTTGTCAAGGCAAGCTCCTGATGTTCACAATTACGTTGAGGTCTGAAACCAGCCTGCTTGATAGGAATGAATTTACAAATTAAGGGGGATTATTCTATTGTAAATAAGTCGTTCCAGGAACTTAAAACAAACGCTCATCAAGGCGATAGGATTGTAGCTTTCAACATAATCCGGAGGTTTACCAGGTTTTACGATAGTTAGAATCTTAGTTCGTTTGAACTCGGAAGGAAGTTTACTAGTTTGAAGTATGTTTGAAAATAACTGCAGTAATCTATTCCTTACATTCTTTCCAATGTGTTCAGAAATTCTGGATGTATAACGTCAAAACACGGGGTTTTCCATTTTTCTATACTTTTAGGGCAAGCAGTGGCTCTTGTTCAGTAAAAGGATCAGAAATGTTGGAAGAAGTAATATAATGGCAATGGCAAAAGAGGCAGTCGTGGAAACCACACATCTCAACAACCACAATAGAGGGGTAGGACATTATTGAATGTTGCGTCGTATAACTATTTATATAAAGATACATCTTGCCCAAAGAATAAAATGGGCATCAGCTTCTCAATATTAAATTCCGGGTTTATATTATCGACAGTGCCAAGGATCTAAGTGAAATTTCCCCAGAAAATGAGAGCTTTGATTTTTAATTTTTGACTTTCAACAAAGAATATAGACTTTTCCTTTTCTCGTCCTGTTTGGTACAGTATGTAGAAATGTAGCAACACTTTATGTAATCGTAATAATATATAATGTTATGGGTTTAACATCGTCTTAATTACAATGGATTTTGAGACGCCTCGCCTGGATGCCATTAGTCTACACTGGAGGGGTTCTTTAACCTACTGGTAAATCTAGATAAATGGGTGTATCCCATTTATGAACCCTCAAATGCCAACCGATTTCACCGGGATTAGACCTTGCAACCTTGACGTCAGCAGGCGGGAACTTAGGCGCTGTACCACGCAAGCCAGCCATTGTTGTTATAGGTTAACATTTCTGTTATTGTCCAAGGTAATTAATTCTTGAAAGTGGCCGATGTTATAATACAGTCGGTGCTTCTCTCCGAGTCACATCAGGAACCATTAGTTGCATAGCCCCAACCAGTGTGCTTAGGTGAAAATTTATTGACAGTGTTTGGAAGTTGAAATAACAATATAAAATTGAAGCAGGAAAGCACCGTGTTTGTTGTTAGGTATTTATCTTCAAACTATTACAATTATATTCAGTTTCATTTTGGAGTCTGTTCTAGTGAGGATATTTTTAACACGGGCCAGACTACGAAACTGAGACTTTAAAATAGCCCATAATTACTAAGTATGGGAATGTTCGTAGAGAATAAAACCATCAATATTGATGTTTATTTTGGGAGGAGGGAAATTATAGATTTTAAATAAGCTTTATAGTGCTTAAATTTGTTAGCCTATTTTCATCACATGAAATATGGGTTTATGAGATCACTTGTTGTCCACGCATGTACTGTATGTTCAGTGCAACTTGGTAACGTTATGCTTGAGCATGGGCAAGTTATAGCACCCTAATTACACCATTTTTTTGTCTTATAATGTTAATTTCGATGCATTGTTTGAGTACTGAGTCTTAAGTCTTAAGTTGTTACCCTATATTTTATCACTGTGTAGGCCACAAACCAAAACATCATTGGTCTATATTGACAGGGGACTTTTGTGATATGAAGGACCAGTGACATATTTGAAGGTAGCCTATGTTACTTATTATTGTCGGAAATATTTGTTACTAATAGTGTCATTTAATCACTTTTGATGCGTTAAATTCTGAGGTATCTTTTAAATAATGGATATAACTTAAGGAGCTCATACTGCCAAGTTGTCATGGCAATTGATCCTCGAGCATGTGACAGGCAGCTCCACATGTAAGAGACAATTTTGAATTTGATTCATGCCACCCACTCTCAGACACCTCACTTATGTTACTATACATGTTCATAGTCAACTCAATCATTCATGCTCAGTGGGCAGTTAGAAGAAGGCAATGGCATTCTTGGAATGAACGCAGTTTCATCTTATTCACATTTTGTAAAAGTGTGGCCCAGATAATATTTGGCCGAAGTGTCTTCACTTGAATAAATGTGCCAATGCATAATGAGATCACGTCAAATACACAATAGCATCAATGTGGCGCCAGGTATTCACGCAAATTGATGAGTTAGCATTCCCGGAGGGTGTAGTGTGTTGAGGAATCTGATGGAGTTATATTGCTGACTCAACACTCTTTTGAAGTGAGTCAATGGAGGAGCGGTATATAATTTATAAAGAGCCACGGTGACATAATTATGCAATCATGAAAAGGTTGCAAATATCATTGGATCATTTTACCTTACTAGTCATACACAGTAATACACAAATCAAAAAACGTTTTACACATTGCTGGCCAAGAGTCGTAGTGGTCTCAACCCCATTAGTTATTCGTGCGTGCGAGTAGGCTATATCGGCTGTGTGCACTCGCCTGTGTCAATGAGGATAGATGTGCGTAAGTGTGGAGACTTCCCGGTGAACGTATGCACGACCAATACATCCGATACCGATACCAACAGGTGCAATGTTTTGGGGTGGCATCATGTATGGTCGCCGAACCCCTGTTGTGTACATCCCAGGGAATATGACAGGTAAACGTTACAGGGATACTATCCTAGCACTTGTAGTGAAGGGTTAAGCAAACAATTTTGGCCCAAATTTCACTTTCGTGGACGATAGCGCTCGCTCGCAGAAAGAGTTAGGAGAAAGGTATTCACGGAATGGAATGGACTGCCTATGTTCCCAATCTCAATTGTGTAGAGCAGGAATGGACACTGCTTAATAAATAAGTCCGTCCTTACTTTTATCCCCACTGTGCTCCATGGCTATATGCAAAACGTTTTTCGAAATGTGAACTTTGGAAATCAAAATAGCTTGAATATTGTCTGACTTTTATGAAACTAGCTCTGGATGTCCATTGATACGTTATTACACAGTGAAGCTTATATAATGGTTTAACGGGACACGTCTTCAAGATAGTTTAAACCTCACTCAGTTCGTCTAGAGGAACTTGTGAAATGGGACCTTAATTTGAAGATTTGCTGATAAATCTTGCTACTCCAATCAGTGGTCCGAATAGACTCAAGATATGCCAACCGATTCACTGATAAATCTTGCTACTCCAATTAGTGGTCAGAATTGACTCAAGATATCCTGACGCCCGAGATGGAACCACATGTGTACTAGCAATCTGAACCAAAAGCCATTAGCTTCCTAGAACGCTCCAGTGAGCAACTATCCTATTGGTGCTGCTTCAAGGGGGCAAGGTATTCCTGATTTATAAAATCTGAAACCAGAAATAGATTATGCTCTTGGTCTCCTGGACGGTTTTATATGACACCCTCGCAAGTTGACAAGACCAGTGTAATATTGTAGTCTACAAGCTAACGATCAGCAAGTTATGTATTCTTTGGAGTCAGGAAGGCATAATTGCTTTCAGTTTGTGTGGAAAAGATGGCCATTGAGATATATTGTGATTCTACATTTCTGTACTACAAATTAGATCGTGAAGTAACAGGTGGTTTGAACACTAACGTTTCTTTATTCTAACAAACCATCTATTGACAATATTTCAATTTATACTGTTTATATACATTTCCTTAAGGGAGAATAGACAACCCCAAATTGTAAAAGCACGTATTACTACTCATCGAATGCCACTGTATATGTCACATGAATTAGGACACCTCTTGAAAGATACTGAGCAAATAATTGTTGATTACTTGGAGCATTATATAATGTACTTCAGCATGTTCCAAATCTAAATGATAACATTGCTGACATTTTTTATTAAATATGGAGTCATTTACCTAAAATCCCTCTGATATAATTGATAACAACAGGTGTCAAATAAAATTGCCCTTCTCCCCTGGGCAGTCAATCGATTAGGTTTTCTCAATATTTCTTACAGAGCCATTGATATTTTCCCCAGAATGTATACAGAACATTTTGTATATGAATTACTGGAAGAATGAAACTTGAGTTTTAATTTTGCCCCCAAGAGAATTGCGTACTCTTCCCCTTAAAACAATATTTGCACTGTATGACCGTCATTTCTATGTATATCCACGTGCGTAAGGAAACTTTATTTAAGCATGAATAAATGACAAAATACGTGAGCATCCAGGAACTCAGTCTACTGGATGTCGGGACTGGAAGGGAAGCGAATTATTTAGATTTCCTGATTGCTTGTTATCACAGTAATTGAGAATATGAATGTTTTGCGTGAGTTAGTAAGAATAGCTCAAGGAACTTCCGCTCGGAGCTAACTTTAAATATTGGAACTCTCTGCTCCTGAGCCAATTGCAAGGCCCGATGGCAGAGGAAATAAAGATAAAAGTTGTGTAAATGGAGTACGGTAATACACTGAATATTCATGGATAGCTCGTAATTTTTAATTAAGCTGTAATATATAATGAAACGTTACCCCGTGTAATACGAGAGCAGGCAGTCATCACAGTGTGCCTCCTGTTTGGGCAAATCCACCACACGTTATCAGTGCATTGGAAAATGGATGTTGATTGCATAAATGGTTTCCTCTTCATTAACCAGAATTAAATGACAAAATACATGAGCATCCAGGAGTTGGATTTAAAACTGAAATAGGGTAATGCATGCGGAGGTGGATGGAGAAGCGAAATATTTTGATTTCTTGATAGCTTATTAGCTTTGTTATTAATGTGAGCATAAATATTTGCCGGTAAATCTAGCAGCTAATCAGTAGTAATGGAGATATGGCTTCATTACAATTTTTATTTCACAGTTAATTTACGGTAGTAACAATTTTATTTCGTGGTTATCTCAATTCATCATCGCCCTTCATCATTCCCTCTTAAGTGATCCAAGCGTTGCCACGAAATACAAATGTCTCCGTAATGACGGACACAATAAAACACAAATATTTGAGTACTATCCAATCCGGGTATTATGAGTTTCTAGGACCTGAAAACTAAATAATTAAATTCCTTGAATTGTTATAGAAACGCTATTAAAATTCTTCTCATGAAATTATGCTTAAGAAGCCACAGTACTCGTATGTGCACCCATCCTTGATATGCTTGTCGGAAACTGAGTACAACTAGGGCGTATATTTTTTAGAAGGTAGTTGAAGACCTTTTACCCACTTGGTCCTAGAATCCTCTTGGTATTATCCATTTGTTGTATCCTGTGATCTACACATTGCTTCCATGTCTGCTGAGAGGACGGGAACCGTATTATCGTTCTTAAACCTGGAGGGATCCCCTAGATAAATGAAAATTAACAAAATTGTCATCCAATTTACATATTTACACGAAAGAAGCTGGTGGAAATTCTATTTCAAATCGCTTTTGTTGGGTGGAATTTCTTTGTAAACCATTATCAACGGAGACAATTATTATTCTGCTGCCTTACAACACAGTGGTTAAAATGTAACAGGATATTTCAGCATAATTTAGTTATTTCAAACAAGGCTCTCTAGCGTTCGTCGAAGTAACTTCAGTGAACTTTGCGGGTTGATGAATCACATTCACTAGCTGCAAAGAACATACTTTATAACATAATCCAACATGCTCGAATTAAATTCAAAATGCCACCAAAAATCAAATGTTTAGAGGGAGGGAGAAGTGGAATATGACATTACCAGTGTGAAATCTGACTCTTTATTCATCATGCTATGGATTTAAATTTTATATTACTGTCATCGTGTATCCTTTGTCGTAAGTTGCCTAAGGTAACCTAATGCTGATTACAATAGAAATAGATTTCAGTTAACATTTGATAGCTGACTTTAACTCATAGTTCACAGTTGCTCAGTAGCAGTGTGTAACTCTCTAGGCCACCATCATAATCTAAGAGTGGTCTAAGAATTAATCTTCAGTTAAGAGAGCTACAAGTAGAATTTGTGCCTCTAACATGGCGCTTAATTCTCATTCGAGGGCTAACTCGGGTGTTGTCTCTCACGTGAAGACATTTGGCGAAGGAATGGTTTCGAGACGAATAGGAATCATTCGCTAATGTTCCTGTTTGGACTTACTCTCGCATTCCTAAAATAGGAAAAGAAAATCCTTCTGTCGCGTGATTGGTCCTCTACGATATCTTCAATTTTCAGGGGAAAATTGTCCATCAGTCATTTAGGGATGGCAGTGGATAGCCATTGCGTGTCTCTTTCAGTCTTACAACAACTAAGCAAGGGGATAAATTTAAATATATATACAGTATATATATTGGGAAGAACAATGGCAGTGTGCCTCCTTCAGGCTTGGCCTCAAGGATTTGCTAATCCAAAGGAGACGTTCCGGTGACAGTTTTATGCACACTAAATGTAATATTTCTCATCCGCCTGTGTTCGCACTAGGTGCAAGAATTCTGCTTTTCCCATGATCCGTTTGTCGACGGTAATCTATGTTTTTGGAACAAATCTTGCGGTTCACACCACATAAACTCTTCTAAAATGTACTCTACATCAACCATCTATAACCCATATGTCGTACTAAACTATTAATGATAATATCTTATTCCTTAGAGATGAGTAACCATCGATATGTATCAAATATTTGTAGAATTCTGCTACTTGGGAATCAAAATGAGCAGCGCTGGAAGAAGCAAAGATGATGTAAGATGTAAGTTATTATAGGCAAAAATAGAAGACTTTTCTGCATAGAAGAAATCTCTTGCCATCAGATATAGATTTCAGTATTAGGAAGTCATTTTTGGAAGCTAATGCCTGAATCGTGGCGCTTTGTGGAACTTGGAATGATTATGAAGCATAATAGAGGAAAATACTGTAGATGCACTGTAAATGTGGTCTTACAGGAGAATCAAGAAGGCAGGTTGATAGAATAACAAAAGGATGTATTAAGGCTAGTGTGGAAGGTGAGATGTTGATATTTCTGCAAGTGCTAATGGAATGGAGAGGTAGGTTGGTAGGGTAAAAACAAAAACACAGAGTAATAGCAGAGCTAAATTATGGAAGAAGGGGATTAGGGCAGAAACTATAGAGGTACCGTAGGTTAAAATATATTTATCAATTAAAAACGCAAATACACAATACACAATTTTCATGCACACAATTTAATACGCGATGCATAAAACATCTTTCTTCAAATTATAATTTTGAAAAAGTTTATAACTTTTGCTAACATTTCCATACACTTTGATTCACAACGAATTTACCGTTGGCTACTACTGATTGTACATAACATTCCTACCAAACTGTATATTTAGTACTCAGTCTTTTATAGGACTGTCAAGTACCCTTGCTCAGACATCACAAAGTCCAGACGAATCATTTTGAAATGTTAAGCATTTATGGGTAAAATGTTTATTTTCATCGTAAACTAGAGCGATTGTAATGGCATTTATTTCACACACACACATATATATATAAGCAACCTACCCCGGATTCGCCCGGGAACAGTTATGAATGAAGGTGATAGGCTACTATTAACTGAGGTCTTATAAGATTTCCTTGTATACGACATTAGTCGTTTTCCCTTCAGCAGTGAACACGAAAAGATTTCAGTTTGATGTAACACGCGATAGAGCCACGTACAGCTGTCCATGAGAAAAAAACATTCTCCACTGAGATCTACTCTAGTCACGCTAAGTGTCTGACCCTGTGCTTAGTTTATAGTCATGCCAAAGCAGACTCTTACTGGGATTTATACTCGTTTGAAATGATAAGGCAAATCTGTAGGAAACATAGGGAATCTGGGTACTAAGTCCGTTTCTCCTGTACCACAGCTAGTTAAGATAGTTGCTTCAATGATACAGATTTTCAAATTTTTCACTACTAATCGCGTCCCATTGCATAACTTTGGTGGGTGTAAATTACGTAGCAATATAATAGGCACTCCCACTTTTAATATAAGCTTGGGTGGTAGCAAGCCAAAAGGAAGTAAATAATTTAGGAAATCTGTAGGGTAATGAAAAGCTTCTTCACTATCAACTACTGCATGTAATGAGTAATATACTAGAGCCTGGGCAGTGAATTTGGAGAACAACAAGTCATTAATTTTCGCAACTTGTTCGTTTGTTGGCGATAATATTGCTCTTCCTTTAAACCATGAATGAGGCTTGTTAGATAGGTCATGGATTTGAGGATAAACGCTATCAATCAATTCTTGAATGCTGCTTACTAAAACACAGAAATCGTGACTGAGAGTAATTTTCCCGTCAATGACCGATACATCTCCATTTCCGACTCTAAGTAACAAATTAGCAAACAGACTATTATCTTCTGAAGATAAGAGTACTCTCATATTAGTTTTGAGTGCCAATTTTGTTATATCCGGCCAGATCAATGATCTTTTTAATGAAGCGTTCACTTCGTCGGCTCTCGTTCGTCTGGCTGGTAACAACTGGTAAGATTTGACAAAAATCTCCGGCGAACAAAACTGTGTAGCCACCCATAGGTGTGTTCCGATTCCTTAGATCACGCAAGGTCCCGCCTACAGTTTCAACGGAAGTTTTGTGTGACATTATAGCCTCATCCCATACAACTAAAGAACAATTTTGGATTAAACCAGCAGTGTTAATTTGGTTTGAAATATTACATACGCTTCCATCATTACTGCTTATTTTCAAAGGAATTTTAAATGTTGCATGTGTTGTTCTTCCCCCTTCCAAAAGAGTGGCTGTAATTCCAGATGATGCGACGGCAAGAGCAATATTACCACCAGGCCTCACTTTGGCGAGCAACAAATTAATCAAGAACGTTTTGCCTGTGCCTCCAGGGGCATCGAGAAAAAATATCTTACCTTCCTTCTTAGTGATGCTAGATGTGATGGTGTCATAAGCTTGTTTCTGATCGTGGTTCAGACGGTGTTCTTCTTGAGCAACGGTTTGAAGGAGCCGAGGACGAAGTCTTTCTTTCTCTTGTGACACTCGAGAAATTAAATGTTGCTCTGTTTCATTGTTACGTGATAAGCGCTTTTTTTCGATCTCAATGAACTATGACCTATAACCGTTTTACATCTCGGCATGATGGCTTAAAATCACTGACTGGACTATTAATTATAACGAATTCCTATCAGACGTAATTTAAGAATGGCGAGGTGCACGGAACGCAAATCTCCCTCCCGACTAATTTTAAATTGACTGTGTATTTTGCGGAACGGAAAGTTCACAAGCGAAGTGAAGAAAAGCCGAGTTGCAGTTCCAGGGAATGGCGAGGTGCATGAAACACAAATCCCCCTTCCGTCCAATCGTAACTTGACTGTATATTTTGCGGAACGGAAAGTTCACTGGCGAAATAAAGAAAAGCGGAGTTGCACTTCCAGGGAAACTCCAAACACAACCACCCATCCCTCAAGTCTTTACTCAACACGACTGGACGGTTTCCTGCTGGCTGTATCTGGGGTAATAGGTTTGCTCCCTAGTTAGGCTTTAACAGTGGTGATAGACTCACCCTTAGCTAGTTCGTGAACTGTTGTCTCAGTATTTGAATGGACATGGTTGGAAGAAATGAAAACGTAATAACACTTATAGTGGGCGATGTATTGAAGATAGAGATATGCTCTCGCGGATTTTTTTTTTGTAGAACTTTTCATGCTGAACAATTCTTCCACTCATAGTATTTAGATATTCTTAACGGTTTGCTCAGCGTAAGCTTACAAAGCGCTCGGACGCCAGGTTTTTCCGATCTGTTCACTAAAATCGTTACAGCTCGGCTACCTTTGATCATAAGTAAATTATTTTGTACAGAAATCATCCTCGAGATATTCTTTACAGAATGGTGAAATCCACATTAAAATCCATCCAGAGGTTCTAGAGATTACCCTTGACATCCATGAATCGGGGACTTTGTTTTATAATAAGTATATATATATATACTGTTACTTCAGATCAGCTCACAGTCCTATTTTGTGGTGTACTCGATTCCTTAAAATATTGCTCATTACACACGCTGAATAAGACAAATGAGTATGGTCGGGAATGTAGTGTTGGGGCATCTTTTTGTTCACGGTAAGTGGCTCTAGAAATAGCTCCTTGCATGTACACTGCAAAAACGTCCTAAATAAATGGCGTAAAATCAAAATTCTAAACATATGGATAGGTTATTTTGGCAATGTGCATTAATCCTAGATATATTACAATATTATATAATAAAATACAATCCATGAAAATGCTTACAGTCCTAGTTTCCAAATTATTAGTGGCGATTTACACACATATTAGTATACCAAGATCATGACTACGATTATTTGAGGGGTCTAGAAGCATATCCAGTTATCTCAGCAATATATTTTAAGACAAAAATGTTGTATGGTAGGGTTTGGTTTGTGTCTGGTGTATGCCGGTCATGAATGAATTGTTTGAGGAGTTTTACCCGCAAAATCCACCTCAAGATTAAGTTCAAAGTTACGGTTACTTACATCCACAGCAACGGTAGCTGTGAGTTGTCTGAGTGTCTATCCCCATGTAGATCAATCACCAGCAAGCACAGCTGTCATGTGACCTATTACTACACCATCCTAGCTCATTCTACGATGCGGCATATCCGTGCTGTTAATAATTTAATGTTATTCTAATGGAAAGTAAGGTTTTGAAGCCATTTCTTCAGTGTTGCCTATACTAACTGTCAGTTGTAGCTCTTCAATTGGTCAAAACGATTTTAAATTCGTGTTGACCGACTGAAGAGATACAAATGACAGTCTAATGGAATATTTTTCCATAAGTTTTGGGCAGTACACTTCATAAGGAGGGATCAATATCGCAATGTCATAGTTTATTCAAATTTGGTAAATATAAAAATAATTAATCCCCCGGTAATTGAAAAAGGTGTTGGGGTAGCACGCCTGCCTCTCACCCAGAAGCCCCGGGTTCGATTCCTGGCTCCACCAGGGATTTTAGAAACTGACGTGATGGCTCGAATGGGGTGCACTTAGCCTCGAGAGAACAATATAGTACCTGTCTGACAGTGCTCCAGTCACGAAAACCAACATTAACGGCCAAGGGGACCTGATGCCCTGACCACGCTTCACCCCAATATCTGCAGGTCAAATGGCAGGCCAGTGGTCGCTTGGTAGGCCTAGGCCCTTAATGGACTGTTGTGCCACGGGGGGGGGGGGGGGGGGGGGGGCTAGGGGTGTTAAAGTAACAGCCTTGGTAGTAATGAGATAGTGACAAATTGTTGATCAAATGTTCCGACACTCGTTGAGAATTATTTGTGAGCGTACGGTTCAAGAAAATTTGCTGGAAACGACAGGGAACAATGAAACAGCAAAATTTATGAGGGAGAAGAATTCATTGTAGGAACAGATTATGCCATTATTTTGATGCTTTTGTTCTCAACCAGTCTCTACCCACCACGGCGTATCCGTGCGGCACGTTAAATAGCTCACCACGACGTGTGAAAGGGAGCAGCAGCAAGTCTGGACAGCTCTGACAGCGGCCATCGTGAGTGAGGTATTCCTCGGGGTTTTCCACACTTCATCCAGGCAAATGCCACGATCGTAACTCATTTCAAGTCACGAGCCACCTACATCATCCCCGACCCAAATAATTACAACAACAAACACTACTGCAGTCACCATAGAAATATATGTTTTCAGACAAATTGAACACACACCGAAGTACACGGGGCTGATGACCAAATAAGCGCCTAGTCCCTAATACGCACTAACTGAAAACAATATCATCTTGTTCATATTTGATTAAATATACTGATATACCTTTTATTATTAATTTTTCATTGTATTGATTTTATGTAAATTCAGTTGCAATTACTACAATTTGGTATGAATGCCGGATGAAAAACTGGAAATATCTGAAGAATAAACTCGAAATCTTCACCTGTTAGTTTCACGCATGGAATTGTCCATTTTCATCACCTCAGTACTCATAGCAGGTTTTAGATTATCCAAGATTTTTAGTATTAAACGAGTAGAAGATTATATTTTCTAAGAAGTATCATAAAATTACCCCATTTGTTTGTTTAGTTGTTGACTTGTAGTGAACCAGACTATCCTGTACAGGTAGGTTCAATTGCCAATGCCAGTTTTCCATCCTGACCCCTCAATTTTTATCTCCAAAATGAAACAAATGCATAAAAACAGATTAATATCAAAAGCCTATTGTAATGTAAAAAATATACCGACTGTTACGGATGTACGGTTGAGTGAAGATTACATTTCCTCACACCAGAAAGAAAAGGAATAAGACTCTGCCATTAACGGTATGACTGGGATAGAGATGCGTCTTATATATTTAATTACATTTTTGGGTGTGTCCCCTGAAGAGTTACCTCTCGTTGCAAGTTCCATTAAGTAACCTTAGCTACAAAGACGATGTAACTTTCAACAGCTGAAATTCTCTCCTGACGGTTTAGAGGTTGACTTCAGCGTGTATTCACTATCTGATCGCGTGGTTATTCTGATATGTTCCTCGCGTCCTTTCAAAGAAGAGGAAAAGGAAGAGAGAAGGGAAATAGGAGTGGCGTTAACTGGTATATTTCGCGAGATCTTTTTATTCCTTTGGTGGGCTCAGAGTCCAGAACGCAACCCTAGCAGGCAGGCCCTGAGGCGGGTAATTCATCTCTCTGACAAATGGCAGTGAGGGGATGATGCGCGCCAGATATAGCTAATGGCCACTGCTCCTATATACCACCAGCTCAGTAATTCGATTAGCAACGTCTTTTCTCGTCAAAAGTAAATCTAATTATGGGGAATTGTTTCCTTTTCGCCGTATTTCTCCCTTTCTTTAAAACACCACTATCATATTTCTTCCACATTCCAGCTCTTTGGTCAGTTTTCTTGCCAAACATTCCTGTGCTGTACTGCATTTTTCATCTTCACGATAATGACACCAAAGTCTGGCAGTTGTAACCTGATTCTCTAGGCAGGGGAATGTGAGTCACGTTACAAGCTTTATACAGTGAAGGCAAACAGTACCTGTAAATGTAAGCAAATTGTCATTAAAACCTTGATGCACTTTGTTGCTCGGATTGCCCATTTGATGAGAATAGACACGACACAAATAGCAAGTAGATAAAACGTGTCTCTTCTGAGAATCCGACATTCGGAATAGAGAGTATTCCAAACGTACATAACTTGTGCCGCCTCTCATGTCTCTCCCGAATCATAGACTTTTCTAGTGCTAAATTCGTGTTCAGGTATGGAGCACAGTCAGTGGCGTAACTCAGGTTTACTCCAGGAGGGGGACGAGCTGAGTAAAAGTTACATGGGTGGGGGGGATGAGGGTTTGGAACTGAAATTTCAATACCTCTAGCTATTGTATTCATTTTTCGGTTTTGATTTCGTTAGCTTTTGATACGTTGTTTATGCACTTATCATTCTACTAATGCACAAAAATGAACAATTTTGTTGATATTAAATTATTAAGTCCAGTTTTTTAAAGAAATCATCTGGCCATTTTTATTCCATGATATTGTAAAAATATTAATAAGCTACAGTTTAATAGAAGACGGCAATACAACTTAACACAATGGCACTTACACTCGGATACTAAAAGAATGACAACTAACAATTGGTGTAATTTTGGAAAGGGATGAGGAAAGATAATGACACACCCATCTCACTGCCACATCTCTGTTTAACTGAACAGCTGACCATTTGGTTCATTCAGTGAGTGTTAAATTATAGTGACACTAAAAATATTACCCGTGTGAAAAGAAATGCTTTCAAAGACAGTCCACTCACTCATTTGTTAACAACTGGAAGACAATTCTAAGTTAAAAAGATTACCAACTTTCATATTTTTAATATTTGGCTCTGGGGGGATTGTTACCCCTGATCACCTTCCTTAGTTACGCTACTGATCTCGTAGCATTTCATTGCAGAAGCAACTTGTCCAGTCATTTCGCTATGCTTTTATAACAACGCCAGATAAGAGCTAGGAAGGAAATACGTATTCACGATGTAGCATTTACATTATATTCTACTTACAAACTATTTATGGTAATAATCATTTATAAAGCATACGGTATACAAAATATAGCAGAAATGTACGTTTTTCGAATGTTAGTCAGTGTTATCTGCCAGTCTTTTTCAAATACGTCATATTCGTCATTTACCTATTATTTACACTACATCCTGAAGAATCAACATATTTTTCTGAATTCCACAACGAACTTGTTTTTCAGAGATATACAGCATGATATAGCCTACTATAAATATTTTAAAATGATCTACTCCCTGGTGGCCGTCCCAATGGTCAATTTTTAAGTAACGTATGAAAGTGTAATTTATTTATATATTTCATGTATTTTGAGTGGCGAAGTTAGGGCCCCCGACCCTCTCTTACACTTAACCACAAATTACGCATTTGGATATTAATTTAATATGTAGAAACATTATAACATTAACAAGTAAACTACACAGGAATTTGCACAAACACAATACAAATTTACATTAATAAGTATTCCAATATCAGAACACAATTACACACTCCCACAAATCAGTCAGCAGTACTCATCAGGTCGTCGTGGCATACTGTTTAGAATTTCCTCAGTTGGGTGACATTGACTGGTAGGGAATTCCAGTCTTGAACCAGTGACCTCTTTGAAAGTGGATGCCGTCGCACTTGGTGTAGACGCATTGTCATAGGAAAGCTTTCCATGTTACGAACATGGACCGAGAATCCTGTACCGAAAGGTTCTTCAGATTTAACACCTGGCCAATTCTGAACAACGGTTCCTTGAACTAAGATTAGCCAATATTTTATTCTATCGTTCCATGAGTAATATTTCTACAGTATAAGTACGTAAAATTTGGTCCATATCGGTGAAACAGTGTAGATTTGTGCCAAAGGAACAAGGAAAATTGAGCTTTATATAAACGGATGAAAGGCAGCCTATGTGTTAATCCAGGGTATATACTATCAATGTAATCCACAGTGTTCCAAAATATAAGTACGTGGTTCTGTTCTGTTTGGCAAAACGGTGTAGATTTGTGCCAAAGAGCGTAATTGTATGGAATGGAGAGGGCTGTCCGAAATTTCAAGTGGACAGTTCCACCTGCAGGATTCCAAAGGATAAGTACGTAAAATTAGGTTAAGATTGGTGAAACGGTGTAAATCTGTTCCAAGGGCCTAAATATGGGGAATGGAGAGGGCTGTCTGAAATTTCAAGTGAACAGTGTTACTCGCAGGAAAGTACAGGCTAAGTACGTAATATTTGTTTCAGATCGGTGATACGATGTGGATTTGTGCCGAAAAGCCTAAATGTAGAGAATGCTGCGGACTGTCCGAAATTTCAAATGCACAGTGTTACTCGTTGGGTTCCTAAGTGTAAGTACGTAAATTTTGGTTTAGATCGGTGAAATGGTGTAGATTTGTGCCGAAGGTCCTAAATGCAGGGAACGGAGAGGGCTGCATGAAATTTGATGTGGACAGTGTTACTTTTCGGGATTCAGAGGATAAGTATGTAAAATTTGGTCCAGGTCGGTGAAACTGTATACATTTGTGTCAAACTACGAACATTGAGCTTTTTATATATGGATGAAGGGCAATCTATATGTTAATGCAGGTTATAAACTATAAATTTGGTCCAGATCAGTGAAACGGTGTAGATTTGTGCCAAAGGGCTTAATTGTAGGGAATGGAGAGGGCTGTCCGAAATTTCAAATGGACAGTGCTACCGGCAGGATTCCAAAGGATAAGTACGTAAAATTTGTTTTAGATTGGTGAAACGGTGAACATTTCTGCCAAAGGGCCTAAATATAGGGAATGGAGTGAGCTGTGAACAGTGAACAGTGTTACTCGCAAGAAACCACAGGGTAAGTACGTAATATTTGATTAAGATTGGTGATACGATGCAGATTTGTGCCAAAAAGCCTAAATGTAGGGAATACTGCGGACTGTCCAAAATTTCAAGTGCACAGTGTTACTCGTCGGGTTCCTAAATGTAAGTACGTAACTTTTGGTTTAGATTGGTGAAACTGTGTAGATTTGTGCCGAAGATCCTAAATGCAGGGAATGGAGAGGGCTGCTTGAAATTTGAAGTGGACCGTGTTACTTGTCGGGTTTAAGAGGGTAAGTATGTAAAATTTGGTCCATATCGGTGAAACAGTGTAGATTTGTGCTAAAGGGCCTAACTACGAACATTGAGCTTTATATATACATATGGATGAAAGGCAGCCTATGTATGAATCCAAGGTATACGCTATCAGTGTAATCTGCAGTGTTCAAAAAGATAAGTACGTAAAAATTGGTTCTGTTCGGTTAAACGGTGTAGAATTGTGCGAAAGGGTCTATATGTAGGGAATGCAGCGGGCTGTCCGAAATTTCAAGTGGGCAGTGTTACTCGTCGGGTGCCATGTTGTAAGTTCGTAAATTTTGGTTTGGATTGGTGAAACAGTGTAGATTTTTGCCACAGGGCCTAAATGCTGGAAATGGAGAGGGCTGCTTGAAATTTGAAGTGGACCGTGTTACTTGTCGGGTTTAAAAGGGTAAGTATGTAAATTTTGGTTTAGATCGGTGAAACAGTGTAGATTTGTGTCCAAGGGCATAACTACGAACATTGAGCTTTATATAAACATTTGGATGAAAGGCAGCCTATGTATTAATCCAAGATATAAGCTATCAGTGTATACTGCAGTGTTCCAAAAGATAAGTACGTCAAATTTGGTTCTGTTCGGTTAAACGGTGTAGAATTGTGCGGAAGGGTCTAAATGTAGGGAATACTGCGGGCTGTCCGAATTTCAAGTGGACAGTGTTACTCGTCGGACTCCAAAGTGTAAGTATGTAAATGTTGGTTAAGATCGGTGAAACGGTGTAGATTTGTGCCAAGGACCTAAATGTGGGGAATTGAGAGGGATGCTTGAAATTTGAAGAGGAAAGTATTACTTGTCGGGGTTCAGAGTGTAAGTACGTAAATTTTGGTTTAGATCGGTGAAACAGTGTAGATTTGTGCCGAAGGTCCTAAATGCAGGGAATGGAGAGGGCTGCTTGAAATTTGATGTGGACAGTGTTGCTTGTCGTGATTCAGAGGGTATGTATGTAAAATTTGGTCCAGGTCGGTGTAACTGTATAGATTTGTGTCCAACTACGAACATTGAGCTTTTTATATACGGATGAACGGCACTGTATATGTTAATCCAGGGTATAAACTATAAATTTGGTCCAGATCAGTGAAACGGTGTAGATTTGTGCCAAAGGGCCTAACTTCGGACATTGAGTTTTATATAAACTTATGAAAGGCAGCCTATGTGTTAATCCAGGGTATATACTGTCAATTTAATCCATAGTGTTCCAAAACATAAGTAGGTGGTTCTTTTCTGTTTGGCTAAACGGTGTAGATTTTTGCCAAAGGGCTCAATTGTAGGGAATGGAGAGGGCTGTCCGAAATTTCAAGTGGACAGTTCCACCTGCAGGATTCCAAAGGCTAAGTACGCAATATTTGGTTAAGATTGGTGAAACGGAGTATATCTGTTCTAAGGGCCTAAATATAGGGAATGGAGTGGGCTGTCCGAAATTTCAAGTGAACAGTGTTACTCGCAGGCAAGCACAGGGTAGGTACGTAATATTTGTTTCAGATTGGTGATACGATGAAGATTTGTGCCAAAAAGCCTAAATGTAGGGAATGCTGCGGACTGTCGGAAAACTTCAAGTGCACAGTGTTACTCGTCGGGTTCCTAAGTGTAAGTACGTAAATTTTGGTTTTGATTGGTGAAATGTTGTAGATTTGTGCCGAAGGTCCTAAATGCAGGGAATGGAGAGGGCTGCTTGAAATTTGATGTAGAGAGTGTTACTTGTCGGGTTTCAGAGGGTAAGTATGTGAAATTTGGTCCAGGTCGGTGAAATGGTGTAGATTTGTGTCAAACTACGAATATTGTGCTTTTTATATATGGATGAAAGGCAGTCTATATGTTAATCCAGCGTATAAACTATAAATTTGGTCCAGATCAGTGAAACGGTTTAGATTTGTGCCAAAGGGCCTAACAAGGAACGTTGAACCTTATATAAGCGGATGAAAGGAAGGCTATGTGTTAATCCAAGGTGTATACTATTAATGTAATCCGCAGTGTTCCAAAAGATAAGTACGTGGTTCTGTTCTGTTTGGCTTAACGGGGTATATTTGTGCCAAAGTGCTTAATTGTAGGGAATGGAGAGGGCTGTCCGAAATTTCAAGTGAACAGTGTTACTCGCAGGAAAGCACAGGGTAAGTACGTAATATTTGTTTCAGATTGGTGATACGATGTAGATTTGTGACAAAAAGCCTAAATGTAGGGAATGCTGCGGACTGTCGGAAATTTCAAGTGCAGTGTTACTCGTCGGGTTCCTAAGTGTGAGTAAGTACATTTTGGTTTTGATTGGTGAAACGGTGTAGATTTCTGCCGAAGGTCATAAATGCAGGGAATGGAGAGGGCTGCTTGAAATTTGATGTGGACAGTGTTACTTGTCGGGTTTCCGAGGGTAAGTATGTAAAATTTGTTCCAGGTTGGTGAAACGGTGTAGATTTGTGTCAATCTACGCACATTGAGCTTGTTATCTATGGATGAAAGGCAGTCTATATGTTAATCCAGGGTATAAACTATCTCCATTTCACATTTCATCCAAATCCGTCAAGCCGTTTTAGTATGATGAGGTAACAATCTCACTCACTCACTCAATCACTCACTCACTCACAAACTTTCACAATTATAATATACATTTTTTATTAGAGCAGCCTATGGGCATACAGAGAACATACGAGAAAATGGTGTGATAATTTATATTGTGCCAAAGAATTTGTCTCCAAATTGCTACAATGTTTCAAAACTGAAAACAATGGACAGAATACATTTTGGAATCATAGGCTACACTTAAATTGTCTACATATAGTATGAGTATCTAGTGATTAGTAACTGATTAATTATGCTATATGTGCAGATAATTCTAATATTCTTGTTAGGGAGTCCTTTCGGAGTTTACTCTTCGATATTTCATTGTAATAAAATATGATTCCATTCTTTCGAATCATAATGAACATCTACTTATGCCTTCAAGCAATGAATATCCAGCTACATTTGTTGGGGAATCGATGGATATCATGAAGCATACAACACGTCATGACTACCCATAAAACCACTGTGTTGTGTTGAGTAGAGTTACGCTGCGATTTCGAGCTCCCGGAATTTTGTAATTTAAGCTACCAATCGCAGCTTTAGTGTGCCCAAATAAGTGACAAAGTAGTTAAAAGGGGACATCTGTGCTAAGGATAACAAGAGACCAACAGTACCAAAGGTAATTTACATGTAAACAAGAACAAGTTACGGACCCCTCTGGTAAGATATTACGGTAGTGAGGTTAAGTGGCACAAACGGAAATGCGATACAAACCACTCACTTGGAGAACAATCCTTCGCTTAATGCCTTGCCACACAAGACGCACACGCTACAGATGATTAGCGCACGTCAGTGATTCATTCCGGACTAAAACCACCTTTCTGTCTCAAGTGCAACAAAACCTTCAATTAGCAAACCCCAAACGGCTGTAGTAAAGATGTGATCGCTTGTAGGAAATGTGATATAACACTAACGAAAGATGAAGTTTCTGTAGGCTGTGATGGCTGCCCTCTCTGGTATCATAGCACATGCACCTCATTATGAATGGCGGAAATAAAAGTCTTGTATTCTAAAAAAGGTAATTATTTACTATGGTTGTGTGACACATGCAAATTCCGACTACAAAATTTTGGACTCCATAAAACTACCCAAGAAGATGCAGAAATCATCTCCGAAAACAAAAAGACATGTGAAGATATGAAAAAGAAAATGGATGAAGTAGCTGATAATCTAATGAAAAAATGACTATCATTCTAGAAGCTCAACTTCAGCAAGCTGAATTGCTAGCGTCAGTGAATAAAAACACATAAAGTGTCACAGCAAAAGCACATGAGGATGGAATTACTGAAGGAAGTAAAGACATCCACCGCTCAAGCACTAGTGAAATACAAAAGAGAGACAATACAAATCTACGAACAACTGAAGACACTCTAACATTCCTCACAACAGACGGAGATCCAACAAATGCTCAAAATGGACGTCGAAAGAGTTATTCTGATATGGCGAACAGACAACAACAACCTAATGAGCATACTGTTGTGAAAGGCACCATGGACCCCTCAAACTGAGATCTACAAGCAGGGGAAAGACGTGCTTGGTTATATGTGGGAAAAGTATATCAGGAAAATCATCAGGCATATGCAGGGGCAAGGGATCGCATGTGACGTACAATGTGAAGATCTGCAAATTAAAGGATACTTTAAAGCCTTTTAAATTAACATACCATTCAACGAATTGCAACGGGTAAGCGCATCTCAGTTTTGGCATTCTGTAATACAGATCAGACAATATCGAATTCGGAGGGGAAGTACAACGGGAGCCCGTTTCAACTAACAGAATCTACTCTGCTGCCATCAACAACCATACCACAGTCTGCACGACACAAACAACGATTAAGACACTACAATGGAATATAGAAGGTCTGAAAAGCGCTAGCAATGTACTCCCTGATAATTCCTTCATGACATAAATGTGCTCCTTACTGGGACACTGCTAACGAACGAATGGACAGCTCGAGGCATGTACACTTTCCATAATTTTGCAGCACAGCAGCATATGGGCAGACCAAAAGGTGGCATTACGTGTCTATTAAAATCCAAGTTGTCCCCTTTCCAAGTCATTTACTTTTCAGAATATGTTTTGTTCATAAAAACAAAATTGTGCTCCGTAGCATGTCTATACTACAAGCCGCATACCCCAACAACTGATATCATCGAAGGAATAGACTACATACTACGACATGTGAATCGAAACGATCCTGTGATTCTAGCGGGAGATTTGAACTGCAGAATTGACTTGAGGGACAATAGAACCAAATCTCTGATGGAATTTATGGAGGAAGAAGGCTTAAAGCACATAACGGAGTAAGCACAATAAACTTGGTTTTTACGAATATGCAATCCATTCGACCATCCCACCAGGTGATCATCCCTCTTGTAATCAGGAAGCACCTGCCAGTGGTAAAGATTTTCAATCTTCTGTATCAGGATAACGACAAGACAGACGCAACAACCTACCCTACAAGGAGCATCGACATCACCAATATCCAGAACGCAGATCTCACCGTTATACATGAATTAATCAGTAAGGGAAATACAGACGAAGCTGTCCAAGAATTGGACCAAATAATGCAGCATGCAATACAATATGCAAATTAATTTCAAAGTAAAGGAAACCATGGTTTAACGCTGACTGCTACAAAGCACGGAGGGAAGCATTGAACAAGCTGCACACAGCCCTGAAGAGCCCCTCGACAAAAAACTCAAAATCTATGCAAAATGTCGCAGAGCATACAAGCAACTCATCAAGCAAAGGAAACAGAACATCAAGAAATGTTAAGAAAATTGAAGAAGCCGAACGCCATCCTTATAAAATACTGAACCAAAAAAAGCCAAAATTCCCCCGAGACATTCCCATGGAAGAAGGGGAAAGGCACATGCGTCAAGTACTACAAACAAAAGAAACTCGTCCACCCAGAATACCAGCAGTGGAAATAACCGATATAGTGCCCATGACAGCAGAGGATATCGAAGACACTGTCCAGAATATGGGCAATGGGAAAGCTTGTGGCCCAGACCAGATATATATATATACAACGAACATTTAAAAGCAGCAACACCATTACTGAAGGGAACTTAGGCATCTTTGATGAACGAACGTCTACAGCGAGGAAGAATTCCAGACAGCTGGAGGAGATCCAGCATCAAGATGTAGTATAAGGGCATGTGACATGGGCGATCTGGACGCGTATAGAGGCATTGCCCTCGAATGCAATACTTTCAAAGTGTTTACAAAGATTCTTACAAATAGACTAACAATGCTTGTAGACCAACATATTCCTGAGGAGAAATTTGGTTTTAGGAGGGGTAGATCTACCCTACAAGCAGTGAATTGTTTACAGGAAGATATTGAGGCAGCACACATCGCACCAGGCGGAAAACTTCATGTAGTTTTCATTGATTTTTCAAAAGCTTTCGACATGCTGAACAGGACTGTTCTTTTGACATAATTAGAACAATTGATTAGAAAAGATCATTACATTACAGCAATAATAACATACATTCTTTTGGACAACAACGTCGTCATAGAGGATAGCACATCAAGATCCGCGAACATAACACAGACTAATGAAATTCTCCAAGGGGATCCACTAAGCCCACTCTTGTTTAGCATAACTACAGCAGATGTGACTCAGTGAATAAGTGATGGAGTAAAGCTTTATGTATATTGCCGATGATATGGTGCTCGCAGCAACTCGACGAGATGACAAACACAAATCTTTCAACCATATGGTATCATGGGCAGAGGACAATGACCTCAAGTTGAATGACCAAAAGACTGTGTACATGGTTTTTAGAAAAGGGGGCAGGCGAGCAGCGACGGACCAAATAACTTATAATGGTAAAGCCCTGGCAGGAGATGGTAATTTCAAATACTTCGGAGTGGTTTTCCAAACAGAGATACCGGTAATGCTTTTACTCAGCACATAGCTGATATGACCGCCTCAGCAACCAAAGCAATGTCAGACAGTAAGGATCTACGGAGAATGTCTGTTCAAACCGCAATAAAACTTTTCAACATTAAGATCCAACCTGTTGTTACCTATGGTTTGGAACTTATATGGGAAAACCTGAACACCACCAACCTGCCACAAATAGAGAAAGTAAAAGCAGCATACCTAAAGAGGACGCTGGGGTTATCGAATTATTCACGGACCCGATTAGTATATGTATTGACAAGAGAACCTATCATGATTGAGGAACTTCGTTTCAAGATTCAGTTACCATTCACAACCAGCTACGGAAGACTACTTACGGAACTCCAACAAAAGAGACAAGACATATGGCCAGATTTCTTCTCGACAGATGCCATGATGACCAAAGAATGGTTGAGGGCCAACAACGAATTGCGACATATAGTAACACGAATGGCCGTGCATGGCTTCCATTTTCAATCTCCAAGACAAAGACTCTCCATGACCACAGTCATGACTGTGTCTGTGAACGACGTGAGTGCCTATGCGATATATACCTTGTAATTAGGAGCCCTAACAGAGGAATATATATTACGCACTTTTCCATAGACGTGTAGTTTCTCCCTGTACTGCCCACTGTAACACTGAAGTCACATACCATATTTTCCTTATTTACTTAGCATGCACGCTAATATTCCGTCTTGGACCAATGTGACATTGAAGTCACAGTATGGCTACGCTTATTTCCGGTAGCTAAGCGACAATAGTTCAGATCCTTCCCACTAGATGTCTGCTATTTCGCCAGACTGCACACATGTTTATGCTGACGTGGTGTTGTCTTAGTTTGATGATTGTTTGTTCTTCGTTTTTGTCATTAGTGTGAGAAATGAAATTTCATAAAGCAAAGGTAAGCCTTATAGCATGTTTTTATGTATTGTATAGTAATGTGAGAGTCAGTGTTGCTCATTTTACCGATAAAGTTTGCTTTGTAACTTGAAAGTCACATTGGGCAATGGCGAACTGTAACCTCACCTTCCTTTATTTTGCTGCAGACTGATGGATCCCAGTCGTTTCTATGGTAAAGGCCGAGACAATTATGTCAATTTGAGGGAAATAAATGGATATGATTCTGAAGATTCTCTCTTATCTGACTCCGATGATGAATTAGACTTTTTTACACCAACAGAGAATATAATTATTCCAGAAAGTGAGGATGAAGAAGGATTCGATGACAATATGTCAACAGAGACTGATGTCGCAGCAGAAACTCAGAATTTAGCAAGTGTCAATATTGATCAAGAGCCTACATCAAGTTGTGACAATGCAGTGATATCAAATGGGGTGAGTGGACCAAAGAATACAGTTTGGAAGAAGGTTTGCACACGCAGGGCAACTGCTGTTTTTCCATGGAAAGATCAGCTGCCCCCAGGACCTGATATACCTCATGCTCCAATAAACTATTTCCGAAAATTGATGGACGACGATATCTTACAATCAGCAGTGGAACAAACAAATTTGTATTCTGTACAACGGAATCCAGCAAAGCCATTAAATGTAAGCAAACATGAAATTGAACAGTATTTTGGATGTTCTATGTATATGTCAATTTATGGTTTGCCAAACTCCCGTTCTTATTGGAAAACTGACACTCGAGTCCCAGTTGTTGCCGACACATTGAGTAGGAACAGGTGGGAAGCCATAAAATCAGGACTTCACTTCAATGACAACTCAAAACTAGATCCAAATGATAAACTCTACAAAGTCAGGCCCCTCTTGCAGGCTCTGGTTGAAAATTGTAATACCATACCAATTGACGAAAAGATTTGTGTGGATGAGCAGATGATCCCTTTCAAGGGTCAACACAGCCTCAAACAGTATGTGAAGGGTAAGCCAAAGAAGTGGGGTTATAAGGCATTTTTGTTGTGTGATTCAAAGGGAATTGTTTATAATATGGAGATCTACTCAGGGAAGGCAGATCATAGCCCATTGTTGCCAGATGTGGGTGTGTCCGGCAATGTAGTGATTCGATTGTCGACCATCATTCCAAAACACCGCTTTCATAAGTTGTACTTTGACAATTGGTTTACAAGTATTCAGTTGCAAGTATGTTTGGAGAAAGACGGAATCCAGTGCTTGGGCACAGTGCGTGCGAATAGACTAGAGGGATGCAAATTTTCAGCCAATAAGGACATGAAAAAGATGGGAAGAGGCAGTTTTGAGGAATATGTTGCGATCAAAGATTGTGTGACAGTAACGGCCGTAAAGTGGTATGACAACAAACCAGTTCACTTACTGAACACTTTTGTCGGTGCTCATCCAGTGACGAAGGTACAGAGGTGGGACAGGTCAAAGAAGGAGAGGATAGAAGTTCCATGCCCTAGCATAGTACTTCTATACAACAAATTCATGGGAGGCGTGGACCTAATTGATTGCCTTATGGCTTTATATCGAACAGTTATCAGATCAAAAAAATGGTACCTGAAAATAGTGTTTCATTTGATGGATTTAGTAGTTGTAAATGCATGGCTATTGTACAGGAGGGACTGTGACTCATGCCAGATCAGAAAGAAATATCAACTGAGCCTCTTGGAGTTCAAGGCAGCAGTTGCAGCCTGTCTTTGCCAGCAGGGTAAAGTTACGCAAAAGAAGCGGGGAAGACCAAGCTTATCGTCAATGGAGCAGCAAATTGAAGAAAAGAAGAGGAAGGGCCCAAGTGCTCCAATGCCAGTCAAAGAAGTCAGACTGGATGCGACAAGTCACTGGCCAAAATTTGTGGAAAAATGGGGGCGCTGTAAGAAGCCTGGCTGTCCTGGAGTCCCCAAAGTAATTTGCGTAAAGTGTAAAGTGCATCTCTGCTTCACACCGTCTGCAAACTGCTTCGTAGAATTTCACACGGAGTAGTGAAATATACATTCTGAATTTGTTATGCCAATTCATATGAGTGATCTTGTTTCCACGTTTTTGTCATACATTCTAATTTTTTGGAATGTTATTGGTGATTCCTGAGGTAAATTTTGGTAACAGAACTGAAACGCACTGATTCCTCTTTGCAGCCTTATTCTCAAAATAAATATTGGCATTTGTCTTCCATATGGAAATTTTTCTCAAATGTGACATTTCATCTATTTGACATTTAAAATTTATTATTTTCATGTGATTTGAATATTGTCTCTGTTCTAATTTTGTAAAATCTAAATAATGCTAAATATAGCAATTCTAATCTGGTGAGAATAAAAACTTATGATTCCATTCATTAAATTTATACCATGACCTTCACCGCCCACTGTTACCTCAAAGTAACAAACCAATTTTCAAAACAGTAATTTTTGAAAAAATAGAAATTGATGTTTTTTGGGGATATAGCACCCTTTAGTCTATAAATGTAGGAATCAATATTTTTTTTCTTGAAGAAATAATAATTTGGGCTATACAGGGTTTGAACCATCTATTGTATGTTATTGATGTAAAATTTTCTCTTATGTTCTCTGTATGGCCATTGGCTGCTCTAATACAATTATATTATTATACAGAGTGGTTCACCAGCCCCATATTTTTTTGGAGGAATGCAACCCAACTAACACGTATATCATAGTCATCCTAAAACATTAGTACCTGCTCCATTATGGCCTTAATACAACTTTACCGATGAGTTCATGCTCGCGAATATAGTGGAAATCATTAGTGTTATTTCAATGACCTCAACTATAATACATGTTATAAGTCGTCACATCTCCGATTAACACCCCCTGACGTTTAGACAGGTGTCTATGGTGGCTACGAATGGATTCGATACGTGCCAGCAATTGGCTATGGCTATCGGTAGGTAAGGTGGCCAAGTCATGCATTTCTGCTGTTGCGTCTGGCAAGCTGCCGGGTAGCAGGTTCGATCCCCGGGCTGGTACATATATTTTCGCTTAATGCCGTTAACAGTGGATGTACTATGGCCGATTATGTACCTGTTCCAACGAGTCCAGAAATTAACCTTCTTTATCCGATGACGTAATGATCTGTAAAACGAAAGCAAGGTACCCGGCATATTCATGGTAGCATGTGTTCAAAATGTTCACCACCTTGGTTTAATGGGAAAATTAGACTCACTCAGGCCACCGCACGTGTCGCGTCAAAACAATCGAGATGTAAACCATTCCTTATTCTTACGTTCGACAAATTTTAAACAATATTAATTCATTCACTAATGAGGAAAACCGTATCGTATTGATTTCATTCGATTGTTACCTTGACTTTTCTTTCTAAAGATATGGTAAGAGAGAAACTCAAATTATCAGACACGAAAGCTACTAACTGCTGAATGAATTTTCAGGTAGGATTATTTTTATACAAACAAAATAGTGTGTGTTGGCATGCATATGGAATTGATTTTCAAATCTATATCATCTACTCGAGACCAACCCAGTCACCCTGGAAGTGGTTTTCCGAGGTATCCCACTTCTACACCAGATAAAATGCTGGGATGGTTCGAAATTTAAGAACACTGCCTCATCCTTAACACTTCTACTTTCAGTTACAAAATCACAAACTACTACCGACACCGTAATAACATAAGTTATTTGACAAATTTAAACACAGACAAGAACACAAGAATGTGATGATCACGATATCCAAGCTCCTAAAGATTGAAATGAAACCTCGAATATTGACGCCGCTGAAAACAGCAAAATGAAGTCGCATGTGCATTGACACTAATGAATTATTAGTCCTACTGACGCGGAATTTGAATTAAAGAAAACATTGAACCTTCTGCTCCACCTGGTAACTGGTTATTCTTTGAGGCACCTATTTTCCTAAAATTGGCTACGATGTCGAAATACTCTTGCAAAACCTTTCACTGGGTAATTTACAGCCAATGGCAGGTACATAAAACTCTCATTTTTAGCTTGAGAGCAAAAACAATTTGTGGATGAGGGTGTATTAATCATACCGTACCAGTGTAAACACCTCACTGATTAGTCTACAAATGACAATGATGATGATGATGATGATCATGAGGCCTCCGGAGAGGCCGAGTGCAAGTCTTTCTTGTTAACGCCCGAGGGTGACCTGCGCGTCGTAATGAGGACGAAGTGATGATGATGACGGCACATATACCCAGTCCCCGAGCTACGGGAATTAACCTCAAGGGATTAAAATCCCTGATGGCTTGGCCAGGAATTGAACCCGGGGCACTTTGGGCCAAAGCCTTGCACGTTAACCATGTAGCCACGGAGCCGGACACAAATACCAATGATATTACGGTTGAGTGTAAAGAGTCCACGGCAGTTGCATTGAGAACAGCCCATACCCGCGAGAACATTACAATATTCCTAATTCTCATAGCTCCATAAGGTAATGTTTCCGCTACCCGCAATGCAGTGGAAACGCACGTGTCTAGGTGATGCGATCGAGGTGGCTTTGGATTAAGCAAACACATGCACATTTGAAAGGCATCATAACAGAAGAAAAGAAATTGAATCTTATCCTTGAACGTGAACATTAATATGTCTAATGCCCGACGACTAGAATCGTATTCGAACCGGTAAGAACGTTTTAGATAAAGAAAGTATAATGTCCAACCCAAAAGTTCTTACTATCTTCATAAATTACCAAAATTCAACGTACTCTGCACAGGAATATATCGTAAGTGAATAAATCTGGTAACGTGACTTTGTAAGTGTGGCTTGATATTATCATCATCATCATCATCATCATCATCTTCATTTCCCCTTTTCCACCTGTCACTGGGTTGGGGCAAATATGGTTCCTCTCCACTTTGTTCTGTCGTTCCACCATTCCTCTTCCGACACGGTGATATTATATCACCACTAAAATGGAGCACGAGCTGTCGTTCAAAAACGTTTGCCTACGGCTGGATACGAAGCCCTATTCTGTTCGGTCACGCATACCACGTCAGATCGGACTTTAACCGCCTCGGCCACGGAGACAACGCACGTATTGCATACTACACGGGTACTAGATAACTAGGTTGTTCCACGTCGAACGTTTGTATGCGTGTCAAAGTCTTCAATCATGGTTTAAAGTGTCCAATTTTCATTCTACTATTGCAGATCACGTGACGTAACCTATTAATTCGATTGTGTTACACGTATGTGTGTTCTTTAAGGAGCAATGAATCGCATGTTCGTAGAATGGTCCTTAGTATTTGACGTGCAAGTAATTACGGTCGTTT
Organism: Meconema thalassinum; assembly: GCA_946902985.2. Classification (NCBI taxonomy): domain Eukaryota; kingdom Metazoa; phylum Arthropoda; class Insecta; order Orthoptera; family Tettigoniidae; genus Meconema; species Meconema thalassinum. Next base: position 655,735,422 of record OX336389.2, read on the forward strand.
TTCCTTTTCTAGGCCCATGGCTCAATTTACATTGGTGTCACACAGGCAGTGCGCATAGCAATATCGACCATCAGGAGAATTGTAATGTTAGTTGGGTTACATACAACTAAATAATAAGGGGCTGGTGAACCACTCTGTATATAGGGATATAGGGATTAGAAGCCATTTTTCAGTGTTGGCTAGTTCCATTATAGAAAGCTATTCAGTCGGTCAACACATATTCTGCCCTATTACATTAGGCAGGAAAGCAAGTATTTAAATCCGCTTCCTACAAGAAACGTTGCTGGCCCCATGGTGTTGGGGTAGCGCGTCGCCTCTTACCCGAAGGTCCCGGGTTCGATTCCCGGCTCCACCAGGGATTTCAGAAACTGACGTTAGGGCTGGAACGGGCTGCACTCAGTCTTGTGACGGCAATTCAGTAGCTAACTGACAGTGATGCAGCACCCCGGCCTGCTACATAATTATACGGGTCTGATGACCAAGATAACCCAATCTCTTAAATAAATTAACTAGGAGCAATTATTAATCACTGAGTTCTAGAAAATATCTTAAATGTGCTTATGAGTTCGTACATATAGTTCTCTCAATTTCCTTGTTAACGAGCGGCTCGCCTTTGAAATCTCGCTGGGCTGATATGTTTACATTCTATATCTGCGGGGAGCCAAGGCTTTCCCATTTCGAGTCACAGTGTTGTCAACTCTCCACCGTTGCTACTGAGAAAAAGCAGTGAGACTGGAGAGAACTACGTAGAGCTGTACAACACTAGACACCTGATACCTGCCTTACACGCGAGCTGGTCCCCAGGACCGGATTATTTAACACTGTGAAAATGGTTTGTAAATTTAGGACTGTGAGATCAACCAGGGTCTTGTTTGCATCGGTCTCTCTGTGTGCCCATCCGCCTGTCTACTTGTCTATCTGAGTACCCTCCCCTTATAAATTGTGAACGACGGCCAGCAATTCCAAATAGAAAAGGCATGCATCAAGTTCTCTTTAGGGACATCTGTCATTCCATAATTTCTAGTGGATCATTGCTATTAACTAGAAATTAAATGCCATCTTGAATTTCGACTGCATAGCTCCGAAACAATTCACTCTAATGATACAAAAATAACCCATTGATACAACACGCAAGGGAAATTTTGACAAAAGGCGGATATATAATTTTGAAAATCACACGCATTCACCATCTTAAATATGTAAAATGTTAAAATCAATTGTTAGTATGTCATAACCTTCAAGCTCCGAAACCTGCCAATAAAGTAGAACCGTTCCAGAGATTCAGGCTGGCGATGGCGCAAGTCTGTCGACTTGATTTATTCCAGATGGAGGGCATGCGTACATTTACAGCGAAAATACAGATATAGAAGGATACAATTGAGTAATGACCACTAAATTCCGTGAAGGAGAAGCTTTGTATAGGAAACTTCACTTTGTTGAAATCTTAGGACAATCGCATGGAGTATCACGCACAAACGCCATATTGAATATGTAGAATATTAACTTGCGCAAGTCACTTAAAAATCATTCTATGTATTTGACATAACCACATTTTTGAATAGACTTACATTAGGCAGTATAAAATCTTAAATTGGATAATTCACCACCTAATACACTTGCCATTTCGAAACTTGGCAAGATGGTTGTATCGTGCAAGTGCTTCACTCTGCTGAAGACACATGTTCATATCCTTCTTTTACCCTTTTCCCACCAAATGAGAAATAGACATATATGATAACATTTTGTCTGTGCGTGTATGTGTGTTGAAATGCACCTCATAGTAGCCTATACTTAGTTTGAATGAACTGATTAAAAAAAACTACTAGGACCTCACCAGGCTCCTACCATACCTTTGCAGTTTTGACGAGTGTTACGAATAAACCAATAAACGCGCGACTTATTTCACCAGTATTCAACAACTCCCAACTATTGCTGCGTTCAACCTGATACTTTACGAGGTGATAGAGCAGTATGGAGTAAACTCGTACAGGTGACTTTTGAAAACCTGATAATCTTAAAACCAAAATGGCGGCCACGTAAAATCCAAATGTTTCAACGGTCCTTTTGGTGACTTAATCTTCCAAGCGCAGTGAAATTTGTCGTAGAAAATCGTCATTTGAAGCTTAATATGTTGGCCTCTAATCAGATTCAATTGTCTTGTAATATTCAAGATGGTAGAGGTGCGAACGTTATTTATTGGTATTTTGTACCCGAAACATACAAAACCACACTGAAACCTTTTATAGTGAACCACTACAAATATGTATCATATAATACCTATGTCTATGGATGATATTTACTAAATTGTAGATTGTGCGCATGTATATTCTTCAGATATGAATTCCTTGTCACGGAATTATATCTGTTAATCATAGTATAATGAACCATTGTTAAACCTTAAACATACAGGTACAAAAATCTATTTCTTACTTTCGATTTGAAATACTCAATATTTTCTCTTCTTCTGTGTTACCTTCAGTTTTTCGAGAGACCACACCTCTTTTATTTCATTTCCTACTACCCCAAATCTATTGTCAGAGGTGACTAAAGTGACAGGATGTGCGCACCCCACCATGGTCAGTACAATAGCCATAGTGTTTGCCGTTTGATAAGTGGCAGTGTATCGCCGTTCTCAGTCGTTACATTGCTAAATGAGATAAGTTATTTATATTAGCCTATTGTCATGATGGGATATTTACTTTTACATCACAGATATTATTGGGATGAAAAACTACGAAGAACACAAAATTATCAGCATATTTTGGGTAAAATGTTGGACGTATGAACATCACTAACACAATACAAATCACTGGTGTCTAGTTCTCGAAGTTCGTCACCTCATTTCTCAAATCATCGAAATTTAATAACATCACCATATTTAGCAGCACTGCATATAGCCCATTTAATTTTTAACGCGTTCAACTGCTTAATTTACTGGATTGGTGTTATCTATGCATAATTATTTGCTATTTCGATTAAGACTGCAGAGAACTAGTTGCTTGCAGTATAGAATTTCTCTAAATAGGTTAGCTTCTCAAATGATAAGCCGAATATTAACCGTTCTCTTAGTGAAATATCCGGCCGATTCCCGTGGAATTAGAAAGGGAGCTGTCAACCTAGTCTCAGAATACAATTAGTGCTAATGCTGCTGGTAAGATAATCACCTTAAGTACTCTAGTATGGTATCATGGATTTAGAACAACGGTAGGATAAATTTGCTCTCGGTATTACAGAATATAAATAGCCGGTTTATTCTTTTTGAGTAGCTTCCGTTCCATTTCCCATTAAGCTAATAGAAGTACAATATAAAAATATCCCGTTGTCACATTTGTTTATTACGTCGACGTTACAGTTTCATTTCATTTCTTAAAAAGGAGAACAAGGTGGTATATTTATTATGAAAGTATACTTTACCGTGATGATAATATAAAGCACTTGCTGTAACAATGCTTAACTGTTTGTTTTAGTTATGCATGGGCCATTACACATATGAGCTTTTACAAATTGTATTCACTGATTGTTGTTCCGGTGTATTCGGATGTTAGATAAATTACCCTTAAAGTTGATTGCAAACATAAGGTCCGTATTCCAGTGTGTGATGCTAATTGAATGACATGTGGAAATTAAAACTGAGTTAGCATACGAAGTCATTGAAAGGGCAAGTTAATAATTCTGCCAGCCAGCTCCATGGTGTGAGGGCAAGGTGACTTGTTCATACCCCCGAAAACCAGTGATCCTTGGAAAGTCACTTAATACTTACACTTTGCCAACGTAAGATTTGGTAGGCTATATGCACACAGACCAATCCAACGACGATTGTGTATATCGCTTGTAGTTCATTCTGATTGTTGTTCATGACATTGAATTGGATCTCCGCGCTTTGAGACTGACCATGAATTTGTTGTTGGTTGGAGATGTTCATTTAAGGACGTTGAACATTGTGTTCACAACCCTGTGAACTTAGGTATGTGTGTATGATTTCTACGATAAACCCGTTTGTTTTGATGAATGCAGTAGTTTATAACGATATTTTTGATATCCATAATTGTGATAGGGACTCTGTGTTACGTAACAAAGTATCTGCCCAACATTTCATAGCGGGTGATTGTACTGTACGAGCTCGTAGGGAAACCATAATCAGATTAGCTGCTGTCAGCACCGAAGTTCAAACGCAAGCTAGTCCAGTCGTGGAATGTGCCCTAGGACAGCTAAGCTATGCAGACGGCAATCGTTGAGTTCGATAACATAATAAGTAATGTTGTTGAATTTGCGCGCATATATCCTGTTATGATATGACAGGAGGCATGGGGGTCAGTCACCATACAGTACAACCGGGCTGAGCAGGTGAGCAACTCGCACTCCCAGTAAATCTGAGCAGCTTGCTTACCTTGCTATAGCAGATGTGACCGCCTTCTCTCTACTCTCGTGGTCTTTGATTTGCCCCCATATGACATGTTATAATAGGACAAAAGGTATGGACGTTAGTCGACAAAGAATACATCCGGTAGGGCTTTATTCGTTATTGGTTGGATACCTGCATACGAGTAATAGTAAGGCCTAAGCACGACTCAGTACCTTCCAGGATACCCACACATACCTTGAGATCAAGAAGGGTCACCATGAATAAATGAGAATTTATTTTATTTTCATTTGATTTGCAGTCTTCCTGTACTAACTTGCGCTTTTTAGAGGGGGGATTTTATTCTTAAGTATTCCTATTACCAGTGGTACCCAACTGTAAAACAGGGGCAGATGACCTCGTAGTTCCTCCCCTTAAAACAACAATAACTAACTAACTAACAACCGTAAAACTATCCGAATTAGATCTATATTAAATAGTTTTGTATTTATTTCAAATTACACCCCATTCCAGTAGAGCGGAAATAAATAAACAATAAACAAGTTGTTCCGCGAAGAACAAAATAGCCTATTTTCATGTATCCTACTTATATCAATTGCCACTATCAACATACACATTTTCAGTTTGATTGCTCGAATAGATTCGTACATATTGAGAACCGTCTAAATATTTCGGATGGTCACCATGTTGGATTTTTAGCCTACTTTTCACATTTTGCAAAAATGAGGAAAAAGTAGACTTATGAGATCGGGCAAATGTGTGTCTGTCTGTCTGTCCTTCTGTCTGTCTGTCTGTCCCTCCGTCTGTCTGTCTGTCTGGCTGTGTGTGTGTCCCCCCCCTATCAACTCCTAAACGGCTGCAGCAATCGAAACAAAATTTGGTAGGAGTAAAGATCTATAACCGAATATCTCACGGCCATATTTGAAAATGATGTCAGTGCTACCAACTGCTGAAAAATCGCAATTGAAATTTGAGCCCCCTGTTGGATATCTTGGAAGATATGAATGGGAGCTATTTCAAATTTGGCACATGTATAGATAATAATATTTCAGTTTAATTTCCAGGAGGCCATACATGGCAGTGTTGCCAAAATGATTATAAGCCAGCTGAAAGGTCCACATTTTAAATGCATATACCTTCTACACTATCAATTGGATTTCAACCAAATTTCGTATGTGCTATGTGTACATAAACAGATATGACATTAGTATATTTGCAGGGGTTCTAATACCACCGCCACCGCTCCACCGCTGGAATACTAAAATGGCAATATCTCGCGAACCAATCAGGCTAGAGGCTTGTACGAGGTGTCATTGAACTCGGGCTAACACCCCCTTTCCAATGGACAACATATTTCAACCCCAAAAATAAAATCTACCCTACTAGGGGGTGAAATTTTAATTTTTTAGAGAATCTCTCTTTCCAATTGCAACATGTGACAGTTTGAATGCCGATATGGATTTAAACGTTGTTCTACATAAAGTGCATGTGTTTGGTGGATAGCCACTATGAATTAACATGCTTGTTTTTTTGTTTTTTATGCATGCCCACTCATGGCTTTTGTAAGAGGGTGGGGGAGTGGATCCCTGTGGATGGGTTATTGTTGGCAGGTCAATGTTGACAGGTCCTTGTGGACGAGTCCTTGTGGACAGGTCCTTGTGGACAGGTCCTTGTTGACAGGTCCCTGTGGACGAGTCCTTGCCCCTTTGGACTTATCCCTTTGGACGGGTCCCTTTGGCCTGGCTCCTACGGACTAGCCCATGAATTTATTTAAATTATATCAAAGGGCCTAACTACATTTGTGTGTGTTAAACTGACGTTGTTCACCACTACTATAATGGAATAACGATATGAAAGGAAAGTGATGAAATACATGTGAACATACAAGGGATCTAACTTGGTGGATGGATGTGATCTAACGAGTCATTTGTAGTTGAAAGAGAATAATACATGTTCTTAATATGTTAAAACTGTGGAGATGGCACGTGCAGTAAGACGTCTTGTTATATTTTCTGTGTCATATTACAGACATGGCAGAGAGCGCGCAGATCTGTTGCTATGACTAACACTGCAGTAATTTGAAACCGCAAATGTTCAGGAAGACAATGGGTGATGATCATGCAAAGTTAGCAGTTATTGGATATTACACAGGTGTTCCTTCCGGTGTCATGTTGCTGACATGCCAGAGAGCGCACACTGCGGTTGCTATGACTGACGCTGCAGTAATTTGAAACCTCAGGTGTTGATCAAGACAATGGGTGATGATCATGTAAAGTCAGCAGTCATTGGATACCAAACAGGTGTTCCTAGTGTACTTTGGACTCTCAGCTGTATTGGGAAAGGAATTGCAATGATCTGCAAAAAACTGCTGACACGAGAGATGAGAGTTTATATAAGGGAGGTGTCATATATTTCCCTACTGTCAGTCTTTATTACTCGCTTTGAGTGAACAGTGCTCTATTACTGCTCAAGAGTTGAAAAAAAGGCTTTTTGGTAGAAAATCATTAAATTATTTTGCATGGTAAGTACTTATTATTAATGGATTGTAGTCTTTTATTACTAATTGATGTTGAAGTTATTGATTGGAATGTATTTATTGATTGATTGATTGATTGGTTTACAGATAATTGGGTACCTGTAGGTTACTAGATTCCTACAATCTGTTAATTCAGTGACAGCAGTTGATCAATTATAAATAGGTAAGTGCCCCTCTAATAACTTTTAAACAGTTAGAGTGATATTTTCCAATGTTCACCACTACATGTTAGTGAAAATGGTATATTTGGCAGTCAAAAGTTGGAACTACTTGACCATGGTGTGTAAAGCTAATTTTGTAGGTTAGATTTTGATTACCACTCTATTAAGTCTGAATGTTCATTGCTAGGTGTCAGTGGCAGAGGGAATATTTAAAGACTTAACTTCAGTTCACCTAACATAACCTAACTTTACCTAACTTAACCTTATCACGTGACATGTTTTACAAGTTTAAACTTGTTTTAAGACTGGCTATGACGTCACACTTAGCTCACTTAACTGGTGGCTGCTGGTTTCTATCACGTGACATGTTCTACAAGTTTAGACTTGTTTTAAGACTGGCTATGACGTCACACTTAGCTCACTTAACTAGCGATCGCTAGTTTCTATCACGTGACATGTTCTACAAGTTTAGACTTGCTTTAAGACTAGCTATAACGTCACACTTAGCTCACTTAACTGGTGACCGCTGGTTTCTACCACTCTATCAAGTTCCAATGTTCACCGCTAGGTGTCAGTGACAGTGGTATATAGTAACCCCCAGTTAGAACTACATGAAGTTAGACTTGCTAGGAGTTCACAGATCGATTTAAATACCCTGCTATAACCATTGACTGGAATATAATTAATCTATTTATATTGTACTTTGTTTTATTTTTTATTAACATTTATGATTTCTTTCTTTTATAGATAACTTGGAAAGTAATCATTATGTTCAAGTGTGGTGACTGTAAGAAACAGTTCTCAAGACCTGACAGCCTTCAACGTCATGCAAGTACAAAACATAATCAGAAAATGTTTGTATGCAGTCATTGTGCTTCAAAAGTTAACAGACAGGATAGTCTTGGACGGCATGTAAATCTAAAGCATGTCAGTTCAGCACCATTTTCGTGTTCAGTTTGCGATCTTGGATTTTCTGCTGTAAATCGATATCAATCCCACATGGTTGAAGTGCATGGAGAACAACAGGAATTGAAATCTGTAAAACCATTAACTAGCACGGAACCTTTAAATGAATGTGATGCTCAAAAGCGTAAACGTTCTCAAGATTGTGAAAAAAGTTGTGCAACAAAAAGAAAGAAGAATGGTGAACCTTCAATAACACATTGTGATGTATGTAATATTGATATACCTTCTTCAATCATTCGTGGACATTTATGCAGTATTCAACATAAAAATAACACTAGCCATGAAAGAAATTCTGGAAATGTTCAACAAATTGGTAGTGCATTTAAAAGTCGAATTGCTAGTTATAGACTTTATAGTAAAGAAAAAACTCAAAGTATTGAATCATTTTTAAAAAATGTTCAACCTACTGTGTTTGGCTTGGTAGGTAATGTTTTATTAGAGCATAAAACAATTAAAATTAATTTTGAACTTTTTGGACTCTATGTAAAAACTGGGAGCGAAGGTGAAATTACAGATATCAAATCTTTTAATACAAAAAACATAATTGTTAGCGAATCAACTAATATTATTGATATATATCAAAATATTTCAAGTGCTATCATTGTGAAGAGTGAAGAGTTCCAGGAAAGGGAGTCAGGCTGGGCATTGGTTGAAGTTCTTTATTTAGAAACCAACATGAATAAATATAATCCCCTTCGAGCATCATCATACATTGATTTGCCAGGATGGATCAAACGTAAGAAAGCTGTTGTGAACGTTATGAATAATGATGACGCATGTTTTGCGTGGACTGTAAACTCAGCTCTCTATCCAGCAGTGAGGGCTGTGGCGAGAACATCATCTTATCCTCACTATTCTTCAGTGTTAGATTTAAAAGAAATGGAATTTCCTATGGCGATAAAAGACATTCAACGTTTTGAAGAGCTGAACATTGTAAGTATTAATGTTTATGAAATTGAAAATAAGAGTATAGTAGGCCCTCTATATTATACTCAGGAAAAAAAGGATGCTCATGTAAATTTACTATACATAACCGAAGGTGAAAATGCTCACTATTGCTGGTTAAAACATTTAAGTAGACTTGTTGGTAGTCAGTTAACAAAATATAAGACTAAAAAGTGGTTGTGTGATGGCTGTTTGCTATATTTCAGAAAAGAGGACCAACTAACTCAACATCAAAAATGGGGGTGTAATCATGTGTGTACGGTATTACCGACTCCTAAAAATAACATTCTAAAATTTAAGGATTATGAGGAACAGCTTCGAGTACCATTTGTTATATATGCTGACTTCGAGGCTTTGCTAAAACCATTTAATACATGTTCATCGAATCCAGCCCAACCTTTTACCAACACTACTCACATTCATGAACCTTTTAGCTTTGCATATTATATTAAATGTACTTACGATGACTCTTTAAATAAGTTTGAGCTCTATAGAGGACCTGATGCACCTAAAGTTTTTATGGAAAGGCTTGAGAAAGATGCCACCCGTTTATCCTCTATTTTAAATACGATCATTCCAATGGAGCCACTAACTTCATTAGAGCAAATGAATTTTGAAACTGAAACTAATTGTTTTATATGTGGTGAATGTTTATATGCAGACAGGGTTCGCGATCATGACCATTTAACAGGAAAATATCGTGGTGCTGCTCACCAAGAATGTAATTTAAATTATAGAGTAAGTAAATTCATTCCGGTCATTCTACACAACGGTAGCAAATACGATAACCACTTTATCGTTAAAGAATTTGGAGCTTCAGATGTGAAAATTGATGTTATTGCAAATAATAAGGAACAATACATATCGTTCACAGAATACATCAAAACTAGCAATAAAAGAAACATTAAACTGTGATTTTTAGATTCATTCCGCTTTATGTCGAGTAGTCTTGATAAGCTGGCTAGTAATTTAAAATCAGATCAGTTTCTTGAAATTCAACGTGTCTTTCCTAAAGAAGATGATTTTAATTTGATTCGTCAAAAGGGCATATTCCCTTATGAATATATTAACTGTGTGGAACGTCTTGAGGAGTGTTCTTTACCACCGAAAGATGCATTTTACAGTTCCTTAAACACAAGTCATATCAGTGATCAGGAATATTTACATGCACAACGTGTATGGACACAGTTCCATATTCAAACTTTAGGAGAATTTTCAGACATATATTTGAAGACAGATGTGTTATTATTAGCAGATGTTTTTGAAATTTTTCGGAATGTTTGTATGAAAACTTATGACCTTGATCCTTGTCAGTATTTCACAGCTCCTGGGTTAAGTTTCAGTTCAATGTTGAAAAAAACGAAAGTAAATTTAGAATTAATGACTGATATAGACATGATCAATTTTATAAAATCATCAATTCGAAGTGGATTAAGGCAATGTAGTGGACGGTACTCTAAAGCGAATAATAAATACATGCCTAGCTACAACCCTTGTGAAGAGTCAATGTATATTGTCTACCTCGATGCAAATAACCAATATGGTTGTGCTATGAGTCAATATCTACCACTGAAAGATTTTCGCTGGCTGACACAACCTGAAATTGATGTCTTACATGTTGACACTCTTAATGATAACGATGATAAAGGATATATTTTAGAGGTAAATCTTGAGTACCCTAAAGAGTTACATAATGATCATAATGATTTACCATTTTGTCCTGAGAATATGAAATCTCCATACATCACATCACGAACAAAAATGTTAATTGCTAATGTAAATGATAAATGTAAATATGTAATACATTATCAAAACTTGAAACAGTGTCTACAGCATGGATTGAAATTAACTAAAATTCATCGCGTATTGCAATTTTATCAGTCAGCATGGCTCAAACCGTATATTGATCTAAACAATAATTTAAGAACACAGTCAACAAACACGTTTGAAAAAAGATTTTTATAAACTCATGAATAATAGTGTTTTTGGAAAGACTATGGAGAATGTTGATAAACGAGTTGATGTAAAGCTGATAACAAAGTGGGAGAATGATGGTAAAAGGTATGGTGCGAGCAACTTAATAAGCAAGCCTAACTTTCATAGCTGTTCAATTATTCATGAGGATTTAGTTGTAATACAAATGAATCGTCTTAAAGTAACTTACAACAAACCCATATATGTGGGTTACACCATTCTGGAATTATCAAAAACACTTATGTATGAATTTCACTATGATTATGTAAAGAAGAACTATCTTGATAATGCTAAATTACTCTACACAGACACAGATTCTTTTATGTATGAGTTTAAAACTAATGATTTTTACGAGGATATCAAAACTGAGCTAAATAGGTTTGATACAAGTGACTATCCCGAGGATAATATTTACCATTTACCTCTAGTAAACAAAAAGGTTCTTGGGAAATTTAAGGATGAATGTGCTGGTGTTATTATAGACACCTTTGTAGGCACAAAATCTAAATCATACAGCTATACGACAATTGATGATGTAGTAGTAAAACAAATAAAAGGAGTGAAAAAGAATGTTGTTAGTGAAGAGTTAGATATAAATGATTATAGAAACTGTATAGTTAGTAACCCACCTGTATTATATAAGAAAATGAGTGTATTTAGAAGTAAAAATCATCAACTACATACCAATTTGCTGAACGAAGTTGCTTTAAGTAATGAAGACAACAAACGATTCATTATACCCAACACATTTGATACTTTTGCTTGGGGAAACAGTCGCATTGACGACTATTACTTTACTTAAGTCTATTGTAATATTTGTAGTGTGTTTTATATTGTAATATTTTTTTGTAAGAAACTGTAAGTAGAATGTATAATGTTAGGCTACTGTAGTTTAGTAAAAATAAGATAAGTAATACATTTTAGTGTAAAATGTTTGCTTTTGTATATTACGAAAAAGATTTTTAAAAAATGTACAGAATGTGTGAACTAAACAAGGGAAATGTAAAAAATGTAAAGTGGAAATTGTAAATATCCATGTGTGAAAAAGTGAAATAGTTATCACCATTTTTAAATTAAAAGACATTGTGATCTGGTAAACCTTGTTTTTATTTCACAACAACAAAAATTTACAGAATGTGTAAACTAAACAAGGAGAATATAAAAAAATGAAAAGTGGAAATTGTAAATATTCATGTGTGAAAAAATGAAAATAAAGAAGTGGCTATCACCATTTTAAAATTAAAAGACATTGTGATCTTGTAAACCTTGTTTTTATTTCACAACATATATGGCTTTACAAAATAGAATACAAAGAAATACCATTTCCTCAATCCTTTTCAATGTTCATGTCCACTCATCATTAACTTCCCTTTTATAGCAGTAATCTCAATGAGGGCTGCCAACCTCTCCCCCACTGAGCCATTATAGGATGTCAAACGTTGCTTACCTTTCAACGATACTTTATCCACCACAAGTATTAAAGCATAATGACTATGGCGATAAGAAAGGTCGTGTTCTTTACATGTTTAATCCAAAGAAATAATAGGTATTTACTTAACACAGGGTCTTGAGTCCATGAGTTTGGTACATGTTGCAAGATTTCTTTCACGGCATTGACTGTCACAAAATAAATGAAAACTTGGAGAACACCAATAATTCATCTTTAGTAAGACTATCCAGGATCTTGAGTCCATGATTTTGGTATAAGTGGCCAGATTTCTTTCATGGCATTGACTGTCACATAATAAATGAACAACTTGGAGAGCACCAATAATTCTTCTTTGGTAAAACTATCTGCATATCGATGACAGATAACCTTTTAGTTCCACCCTTAAAACAACAACACTACCTCTTGCATAATCTGCGATGTTGATGGCTCTTGAGACGTGAAAGATGGATTAAACATAACTTTTACATCAACAGGAGTTAGACTTTGCTCAGTAAACAATGCACTGTCATGAGCCACAGTATTTTTTTCTTGGATAAAAACAAGGTTTACCAGATCACAATGTCTTTTAATTTTAAAATGGTGATAACTATTTCACTTTTTCACACATGGATATTTACAATTTCCACTTTACATTTTTTACATTTCCCTTGTTTAGTTCACACATTCTGTACATTTTATAAAAATATTTTTCGTAATATACAAAAGCAAACATTTTACACTAAAATGAATTACTTATCTTATTTTTACTAAACTACAGTAGCCTAACATTATACATTCTACTTACAGTTTTTTACAAAAAAATATTCAATATAAAACACACTACAAATATTACAATATAGTGATCATTAGACTTATGTAAAGTAATAGTCGTCAATGCGACTGTTTCCCCAAGCAAAAGTATCAAATGTGTTGGGTATAATGAATCGTTTGTTGTCTTCATTACTTAAAGCAACTTTGTTCAGCAAATTGGTATGTAGTTGATGATTTTTACTTCTAAATACACTCATTTTCTTATATAATACAGGTGGGTTACTAACTATACAGTTTTTATAATCACTTATATCTAACTCTTTACTAACAACATTCTTTTTCACTCCTTTTAATTTTTTTACTACTACATCATCAATTGTCATATAGCTGTATGATTTAGATTTTGTGCCTACAAAGGTGTCTATAATAACACCAGCACATTCATCCTTAAATTTTCCAAGAACCTTTTTGTTTACTAGAGGTAAATGGTAAATATTATCCTCGGGATAGTCACTTGTATCAAACCTATTTAGCTCAGTTTTGATATCCTTGTAAAAATCATTAGTTTTAAACTCATAAATAAAAGAATCTGTGTCTGTGTAGAGTAATTTAGCATTATCAAGATAGTTCTTCTTTACATAATCATAGTGAAATTCATACATAAGTGTTTTTGATAATTCCAGAATGGTGTAACCCACATATATGGGTTTGTTGTAAGTTACTTTAAGACGATTCATTTGTATTACAACTAAATCCTCATGAATAATTGAACAGCTATGAAAGTTAGGCTTGCTTATTAAGTTGCTCGCACCATACCTTTTACCATCATTCTCCCACTTTGTTATCAGCTTTACATCAACTCGTTTATCAACATTCCCCATAGTCTTTCCAAAAACACTATTATTCATGAGTTTATTAAAATCTCTTTCAAACGCGTTTGTTGACTGTGTTCTTAAATTATTGTTTAGATCAATATACGGTTTGAGCCATGCTGACTGATAAAATTGCAATACGCGATGAATTTTAATTAATTTCAATCCATGCTGTAGACATTGTTTCAAGTTTTGATAATGTATTACATATTTACATTTATCATTTACATTAGCAATTAACATTTTTGTTCGTGATGTGATGTATGGAGATTTCATGTTCTCAGGACAAAATGGTAAATCATTATGATCATTATGTAACTCTTTAGGGTACTCAAGATTTACCTCTAAAATATATCCTTTATCATCGTTATCATTAAGAGTGTCAACATGTAAGACATCAATTTCAGGTTGTGTCAGCCAGCGAAAATCTTTCAGTGGTAGATATTGACTCATAGCACAACCATATTGGTTATTTGCATCGAGGTAGACAATATAATTTGACACTTCACAAGGGTTGTAGCTAGGCATGTATTTATTATTCGCTTTAGAGTACCGTCTACTACATTGGCTTAATCCACCTCGAATTGATGATTTTATAAAATTGATCGTGTCCTTATCAGTCATTAATTCTAAATTTACTTTCGTTTTTTTCAACATTGAACTGAAACTTAACCCAGGATCTGTGAAATACTGACAAGGATCAAGGTCATAAGTTTTCATACAAACATTCCGAAATTTTTCAAAAACATCTGCTAATAATAACTCATCTGTCTTCAAATATATGTCTGAAAATTCTCCTAAAGTTTGAATATGGAACTGTGTCCATACACGATGTGCATGTAAATATTCCTGATCACTGATATGACTTGTGTTTAAGGAACTGTAAAATGCATCTTTCGGTGGTAAAGAACACTCCTCAAGACGTTCCACACAGTTAATATATTCATAAGGGAATATGCCCTTTTGACGAATCTAATTAAAATCATCTTCTTTAGGAAAGACACGTTGAATTTCAAGAAACTGATCTGATTTTAAATTACTAGCCAGCTTATCAAGACTACTCGACATAAAGCGGAATGAATCTAAAAATCGCAGTTTAATATATTTTTTATTGCTAGTTTTGATGTATTTTGTGAACGATATGTATTGTTCCTTATTATTTGCAATAACATCAATTTTCACATCTGAAGCTCCAAATTCTTTAACGATAAAGTGGTTATCGTATTTGCTACCGTTGTGTAGAATGACCGGAATGAATTTACTTACTCTATAATTTAAATTACATTCTTGGTGAGCAGCACCACGATATTTTCCTGTTAAATGGTCATGATCGCGAACCCTGTCTGCATATAAACATTCTCCACATATAAAACAATTAGTTTCAGTTTCAAAATTCATTTGCTCTAATGAAGTTAGTGGCTCCATTGGAATGATCGTATTTAAAATAGAGGATATACGGATGGCATCTTTCTCAAGCCTTTCCATAAAAACTTTAGGTGCATCAGGTCCTCTATAGAGCTCAAACTTATTTAAAGAGTCATCGTAAGTACATTTAATATAATATGCAAAGCTAAAAGGTTCATGAATGTGAGTAGTGTTGGTAAAAGGTTGGGCTGGATTCGATGAACATGTATTAAATGGTTTTAGCAAAGCCTCGAAGTCAGCATATATAACAAATGGTACTCGACGCTGTTTCTCATAATCCTTAAATTTTAGAATGTTATTTTTAGGAGTCGGTAATACCGTACACACATGATTACACCCCCATTTTTGATGTTGAGTTAGTTGGTCCTCTTTTCTGAAATATAGCAAACAGCCATCACACAACCACTTTTTAGTCTTATATTTTGATAGCTGACTACCAACAAGTCTACTTAAATGTTTTATCCAGCAATAGTGATTATTTTCACCTTCGGTTATGTATAGTAAATTTACATGAGCATCCTTTTTTCCTGAGTATAATATAGAGGGCCTACTATACTCTTATTTTCAATTTCATAAATATTAATACTTACATTGTTCAGCTCTTCAAAACGTTGAATGTCTTTTATCGCCATAGGAAATTCCATTTCTTATAAATCTAACACTGAAGAATAGTGAGGATAAGATGATGTTCTCGCCACAGCCCTCACTGCTGGATAGAGAGCTGAGGTTACAGCCCACGCAAAACATGCGTCATCATTATTCATAACGTTCACAACAGCTTTCTTACGTTTGATCCATCCTGGCAAATCAATGTATGATGATGCGCGAAGGGGATTATATTTATTCATGTTGGTTTCTAAATAAAGTACTTCAACCAATGCCCAGCCTGACTCCCTTTCCTGGAACTCTTCACTCTTCACAATGATAGCACTTGAAATATTTTGTTATATATCACTAATATTAGTTGATTCGCTAACAATTATGTTTTTTGTATTAAAAGATTTGATATCTGTAATTTCACCTTCGCTCCCAGTTTTTACATAGAGTCCAAAAAGTTCAAAATTCATTTTAATTATTTTATGCTCTAATAAAACATTACCTACCAAGCCAAACACAGTAGGTTGAACATTTTTTAAAAATGATTCAATACTTTGAGTTTTTTCTTTACTATAAAGTCTATAACTAGCAATTCGACTTTTAAATGCACTACCAATTTGTTGAACATTTCCAGAATTTCTTTCATGGCAAGTGTTATTTTTATGTTGAATACTGCGTAAATGTCCATGAATGAATGAAGAAGGTATATCAATATTACATACATCACAATGTGTTATTGAAGGTTCACCATTCTTCTTTCATTTTGTTGCACAACTATTTTCACAATCTTGAGAACGTTTACGCTTTTGAGCATCACATTCATTTAAAGGTTCCGTGCTAGTTAATGGTTTTACAGATTTCAATTCCTGTTGTTCTCCATGCACTTAAACCATGTGAGATTGATATCGATTTACAGCAGAAAATCCAAGATCGCAAACTGAACACGAAAATGGTGCTGAACTGACATGCTTTAGATTTACATGCCGTCCAAGACTATCCTGTCTGTTAACTTTTGAAGCACAATGACTGCATACAAATATTTTCTGATTATGTTTTGTACTTGCATGACGTTGAAGGCTGTCAGGTCTTGAGAACTGTTTCTTACAGTCACCACACTTGAACATAATTATTACTTTCCAAGTTATCTATAAAAGAAAGAAATCATAAATGTTAATAAAAAATAAAACAAAGTACAATATAAATAGATTAATTATATTCCAGTCAATGGTTATAGCAGGGTATTTAAATCGATCTGTGAACTCCTAGCAAGTCTAACTTCATTTAGTTCTAACTGGGGGTTACTATATACCACTGTCACTGACACCTAGCGGTGAACATTGGAACTTGATAGAGTGGTAGAAACCAGCGGTCACCAGTTAAGTGAGCTAAGTGTGACGTTATAGCTAGTCTTAAAGCATGTCTAAACTTGTAGAACATGTCACGTGATAGAAACTAGCGATCGCTAGTTAGGTGAGCTATGTGTGACGTCATAGCCAGTCTTAAAACAAGTCCAAACTTGTAGAACATGTCACTTGATAGAAACCAGCAGCCACCAGTTAAGTGAGCTAAGTGTGACGTCATAGCCAGTCTTAAAACAAGTTTAAACTTGTAAAACATGTCACGTGATAAGGTTAAGTTAGGTAAAGTTAGGTTATGTTAGGTGAACTGAAGTTAAGTCTTTAAATATTCCCTCTGTCACTGACACCTAGCAATGAACATTCAGACTTAATAGAGTGGTAATCAAAATCTAACCTACAAAATTAGCTTTACACACCATGGTCAAGTAGTTCCAACTTTTGACTGCCAAATATACCATTTTCACTAACATGTAGTGGTGAACATTGGAAAATATCACTCTAACTGTTTAAAAGTTATTAGAGGGGCACTTACCTATTTATAATTGATCAACTGCTGCCACTGAATTAACATATTGTAGGAATCTAGTAACCTACAGGTACCCAATTATCTGTAAACAAATCAATCAATCAATCAATAAATACATTCCAATCAATAACTTCAACATCAATTAGTAATAAAAGACTACAATCCATTAATAATAAGTACTTACCATGCAAAATAATTTAATGATTTTCTACCAAAAAGCCTTTTTTTCAACTCTTGAGCAGTAATAGAGCACTGTTCACTCAAAGCGAGTAATAAAGACTGACAGTAGGGAAATATATGACACCTCTCTTATATAAACTCTCATCGCTCGTGTCAGCAGTTTTTTGCAGATCATTGCAATTCCTTTCCCAATACAGCTGAGAGTCCAAAGTACACTAGGAACACCTGTGTGGTATCCAAGGACTGCTGACTTTACATGATCATCACCCATTGTCTTGATCAACACCTGAGGTTTCAAATTACTGCAGTGTTAGTCATAGCAACAGATCTGCGCGCTCTCTGCCATGTCTGTAATATGACACAGAAAATATAACAAGACGTCTTACTGCACGTGCCATCTCCACAGTTTTAACATATTAAGAACATGTATTATTCTCTTTCAACTACAAATGACTCGTTAGAACACATCCATCCACCAAGTTAGATCCCTTGTATGTTCACATGTATTTCATCACTTTCCTTTCATATCGTTATTCCATTATAGTAGTGGTGAACAACGTCAGTTTAACACACACAAATGTAGTTAGGCCCTTTGATATAATTTAAATAAATTCATGGGCTAGTCCGTAGGAGCCAGGCCAAAGGGACCCGTCCAAAGGGATAAGTCCAAAGGGGCAAGGACTCGTCCACAGGGACCTGTCAACAAGGACCTGTCCACAAGGACCTGTCCACAAGGACTCGTCCACAAGGACCTGTCAACAATGACCTGTCAACAATAACCCATCCACAGGGATCCACTCCCCCACCCTCTTACAAAAGCCATGAGTGGGCATGCATAAAAAACAAAAAAAAGCATGTTAATTCATAGTGGCTATCCACCGAACACATGCTCTTTATGTAGAACAACGTTTAAATCCATATCGGCATTCACACTCTCACATGTTGCAATTGGAAAGAGAGATTCTCTAAAAAATTACAATTTCACCCCCCTAGTAGGGTAGATTTTATTTTTGGGGTTGAAATATGTTGTCCATTGGAAAGGGGGTGTTAGCCCGAGTTCAATGACACCTCGTACAAGTCTCTAGCCTGATTGGTTCACGAGATATTGCCATTTTAGTATTCCAGCGGTGGAGCGGTGGCGGTGGTATTAGAACCCCTGCAAATACACTGCTTATGACTGAGCGTATTCTTAAGATCCCCCAGGGCTGCCAACTGTTAATAAATGCTCTCATTTATTTAAATCCATATACCCATATATCAGAAAGTATGCAAGCTGACTGCTTTAAACTATGCACACGTATAGTTCCTGACATTCTATATTAATTTGGAGTAGCTTATATACGTCAGTGCTACCAACATGATTCTAAGCCTGCTGAGAGGTCAAACTTAAAATACATGTAACTTCTATACTATCATTTGGATTTCAACCAAATTTCGTGTGCGCTATGTGTACCATAACATATATGACTATGCTGATTCTTAAGAGTAACCAACACTGCCAACTGTTAATAATACTGTCTCGATTTGTGTTACCCTAATACGAATATATCAGAAAGTATGCAAGCCAATAGCTCTAAACTTTGCACACTGATAGTACCTGGCATTCTGGATTAATTTGGAGTAATTAATATACGTCAGTGCTGCCAACATGATTCTAAACCTGCTGATAGGCCCAATTCTAAAATGCATGTAACTTCTATACTAACTAATGGATTTCATTCAAAATTGACACAAGAGTAGATCATATTATTTCAGATTATTTCTGACCAATACATGTATGTCATTGTTGCGAACATGATTTTACGCGCGCTGTTAGATCCAATGTTTAACTGCATGTAACTTCCATGCTATCCATTGGACTTCAACCAAATATTGTATTCTGTACCTTACGAGATGGAACTAAGAATATGTTTAGTCACCAGGGCTACCAACTGTAGTTCTCTATTAGGCTACATTATGCCAGGTATACAGTATTTCGAACTAATTACAAATTTCGATATTACCAACTTAACTTCGTCATTATTCTAGATAGACCCATATAGATTAATCATTGGAATGAATCTTAAATTTTAAGAAAAGTAGGCTCTTTAGTTCGTCACGGAACTTCTTGTTATATATTGGCCTTAGAGTTATGCACTATTTCATGAAAAATATTGTGTACAGTGGGTGTTTTATTCAAACTTTAATCGCATAATTAGGACACAAGAAATCAAAACGGGTTTTTAAAATTTCGCTAAGCCGCCATCTTGTGGTTTTGAAAATAATTTAAATGACTTAGATGCCAGTGGAGTAAAATTTATATAAATATATACCGTACCAAGTTTCACTGCGCTCGACTGGTTATATCACGAGAAACGTCCATTGTAATATTTAAATTTCGCGTTGCCGCCATGTTGTATTTGTGCACACCAGGTTATTGAACGTCCCTTATTGTGTAGGTTCATTATTCAAATGCTGATTTCGATTGCATGATTTGAACACAAGAAATAAAAACTTCATTTTAACATTTCGTAGAGCCGCCATCTTGAGGTAATGTAAAAATTAGATGTCGGTGAGTTGAAATGCGCAAAGTCATACGCTGTGCAAGGTTTCACTGCATTCTAATGGTAAACTCGCCAGAAATGTCTATTTAAATGTTTCAAATTCGCTTGGCCGCCATGTTCGATTTGTAGTTAGCAGGTTTTTGAAAGTCACATAGGTGAACGGATAGTAGTGCTCTTTATCACCGTACGATATATCAGGGTGATATGTGTAATAGTTTCGGAGATATAGAATGCCGGTGAAATATTTCGCACAGCTGCCATGTTAGATTGATGAGACGTAATAAAATTTGAAAGGCACGTACAGGGTCGGCCAAAATAGTACTATGACCTTACCGAGTTTCTTTGAAATCGCTCCAGCCGTTCAGAAGTTATTAGGTGGGACACACACATGGATGCACTGACATACACGCACATATGTACACATACACACACGCACATAAGGTGATCTCATAAGCCTATTTTTTTCATAAATGAAAATAGGCTAAAAGTGTATATGATACTACGAAGATAGTATTCCATAAACCCCTCTGTGTACCAACTGATATTTAGAAAAGCAGGTTATCTGTTAAAGAAACGATTCAATTAACACGATGTTAGTAAAGAATATATAGCCCACTTTCTCCTAAATGCATGGGTATGGTTATAACTAGGGCTCGGATTCGAGCATATTTGCATATTTTTTTCCTGAATAGTACACATTGAAAGAAGCCTTTCGGTGGTATTTTTACCTGTCTGGGACCAACACAATTGAAATTTATCGAGCATATAAATGCATAAAACCGCGGTTTTCAGAATAGAAGCATATAAATGCATATTCTTGTGGGTTTTGTCTAAATAGTTTGTTTTTCTTCGAATTCTCCCCCGAATTCGGGCCTTGACCATCCTTAAGGTTCGAAAACAGAAATAATTATTGAAAAGCCTATCTGGTGCGAATAATAGAACCGCAGGTTTTTAACTTTTAGTGAGGTCGTTCTCGTCATTGAAACTTTTATTGACTGATTGAAGAAAATCATTCAAAACTGATATCATGGAACATTTCTTGTTGTACAGACCAATGCAGATCTACTTCATTGACTCGCCTAATTCTGAAGATTTTGTAAATGAACTTTTAAACTGTAACTTTTATAAGAACACTCTCTTATAGACTATATACTTGAAAAACTTGAATGCGAGTATGATATTGGTTTTTTCGTTTCACTTTCCTTTCTATAGTTTTTAACGGTGTTTTTCGAGCATATTCTGCATATTTAACCGCATATAATGGGGGTTTCAAGCATATCTATCGAGCATATAATGGTTTTTTCGAGCATATAATGGTTTCTTCGAGCATATCTATCGAGCACAAAACACATGGTTTTCGAGCATATCTGGAGATTTTATCGAGCATATCGATCCGAGCCCTAGTTATAACTCTTTGTCCTTTTTCAAGAAGTATAATTTATTGTTGGTTATAGTAGCTTGTTGAAATACAACGTGCTATACGGAAATTTTACTTTGTTTAATTGAATCCTCACATGAATTAAATATACACACACTAATACAGCCATCACAATAACACAGCGTACCAGACAAAATTCAAGTCACCCAAGTACACGGGTTTAAATGGCCACGATGCCCATTCATCAAAAATGAAGCAACAACAACGACAGCTTCATAACCAAACTCTTCCTCGTATGAAACTACACACACTAGTAAGACTACAGACATGACAGTGACACAGGTTATCAGACAACTTCTACACTACCCAAGTACACGGGGCTCCAAGACTATGATGCCAAAAAACTTTGAAGAATTAACAAAAAATAAAACAACTTTTATAGATTCTACCGCGGATAAAGGACAATGAATTTTAATCGCTGTAGTCGAGTGTTGAAGTATGTGGTGGTATAAGTAATATTTTCTATTGCAAATACACACTATATATTGAACCCTTATTATTATTATCATATAATAATTGTTCATGTTTTATTGTATGCTGTTTTGGAGGTATCAGTAAGGCCGGATGAAGTAGCCACCTGATGTCGCAAGATTTCGAACACTTGAAACAAGGGAGTTATGTTTAACTAGTTCTTGGAAATGATGGGTCAGTGGACGGGACGCGTGGCGTTACTGATGACGTAGGGAGTCCAGGCACCTCTGTGTGAGCATGCAAGAGTGAGAGCGCAGTGTTTGAGCAAGCGAGAAGAGAAGTGATTTGTGACGTCAAGGGGGCGGAGTCTTCGTGACTGGAACAACGAATTGAACTTGAATCGACGAGTCAGAGAAATGATGCTTTCTACGGCGGCAAAATCAGCGTGGGATCAAAAAGCGAAGGACATCGATATTGAATTAATCTACGGTGGATTTGTATTCCGCGTGGCAGATCTATAACCTGCAGGGTGAGAGAAGTACAATGATACCACCCGCAAGTCTGTACGCCAATTTCTAAGATTTATTATAATTTTATTGTCCCCACTCTAGTGATATCTGCCAGTTATGTAAAAATTAGGTCACTGTGCAAGCCTTACTCATTCTATTTTGCGTCTCTGAGGAGACAGATCATTACTTTTTGCGTCTCTGAGGAGACGAGTAATACATCTAATTTGCGTCTCAGAGGAGATAATTCACGACATGTTCTAATTTGAATACCTCATGAGATATTACTCTGCATTTGAACTTAATCATTTAACAGCAGGCATTGATCTGACTAACTTTCAAACACTTCAAATATTACTGTAACATGTTTATAGCGTATGACAAGTTGCGTGTGAAATTAGAGCATAATTGCTAATTAGGGAAATTGTCGTCGAGAGTAATTGCATAGAACTATGAGTGAAAATAGTAACTCTGATCGCAATTCTAGTAGGATGTTGTAGTGTATTATGAATTAATCTGAACATTTATTTTCATCATTAAGAAGATATCAAGATGGTTGGTACGAGGCCAATTTTGGGATGATGACCATTCGATATACCGCAGCTATGATGATGGCTGAGTAAACATCCGATTGGGTCATGAAAGGTGACGTACGCTGAATTGATGTTGCAGATATGGTTGAGTCCTAAACATTGGATTTATTCAATTATGTAGATAGATTTAGGGGTGGGAACCTTTTTTTCTTGTAATTTTAATTTTGGTGTTGGTTAAATATAGTGTTTCCGACACGCAGATGTAAATGTGTGAGGACGCGTGACCACTAGTTGATTTGTTTGTATTTATTTGTGTAATGTAATCCTTGTTTTAAGTGTACATGTTGTGAATATTTTGGTTTTGCGTACACATGAGTTACGGCTCGGGTGATAAGTGAAGCTGCAATAGAGTAACGATAAATAATTAGATATGGGGCGAAATGAGCTATCTTTTGTTGCAGTTTTGATTGAACAGGCATGTAATGAGTTGCCGATGTTGCAACAACTTGGAAAGAATCATCCGTTCTTATTTTGAAGTATGCGTTTATTTGATGATAGCATTTATTTTGATTCTTCGGTCGGAAGCTTAGATCAGACGCGCGGTGAGTGTGGAAAATATATGTGATTTTTTCTAGGTGATTGTCAAACCCATACGTGTGATATTGTGTGTTTGTGTGCCATGTTGTGTGAGTATTTGAATTTGCGCGGAAAATTGGCATTGTGTCCAAGTCTTTGTCTGCAGCACGTCGGATGGCGGGTGGAGCTTTGCGAAGACCCCGACCAGTCCTATTGAATCTTGTAATTCCAGAGGGAATTAATGAGATAATTGTATTTGTGACACACACCTTTAGCTGGGTGACAGCTGTAATTCTTCGTTGTCGTGGAGCCGTGCAATGCCAGGCCCGAGATATTATTGACACACGCGGGTGATTGACAGGTAGCAGCGAGGGGCCACACTGAGCGCTGGTCTGAGTTATTTCGAGAAACTAATTAGGCAGGGGGAACGGCCCGGTCGTGACCTAGTTAAAGATGATCGCCTGTTCGACTAATGCTTTGAATATGTTAATGGGGTAAATCTTCATGCCCGCACGGTAATCTCATGTGTTCCGTCAAAATGAAAATGCTTGTATTGTAAATAAGTGCATTTTGAGCATTGTGTTTTGTATTCATTATATTTGATTTTGATCCATGTAACTTGATGACACCTTGTTGTGTCTTAAGTAAAATGATAACGGTCATTCGGTTGAGTTTTCTTTTGTGGTTGCGTGGTCACGTTAATCATACTTGTGTTATTTTGTGAAGTCCTGTTTGAGGCCATCTTTGTCGTGCTTTGGCACATGGGTCCAGATTTTATACGGAAATCTTTGTTGTAAATATTTTAAGCTAACAAGTGTCGGTATTGTATTTTCTTGTGATGTTGAGTTCCCATTGCTATTCTATCTCGTTACATACGGATTCGTAACTTGACGGCTTCGCATGATGGTCACGAATCACGTATAAATGTACTCATACCATATTTTGCATGCATTCACATCACTCACGCACATGATTTGGAGAAGTAGATTTTATCAGGCCGAGTCTCAGATCCTGAATTTGTGGAAATCTCTGGGAGAGATAGTTTTTGTGAATATTTCATGACAAATTGAGGGTGTAGGATTGGGAGATGTTTTACTTTGTTATTGTTATTTTGATCTCATATTAAATCTTTTTTGTGTTAATTTTGGCTTCACTTTTCTTTCTTTATGACATATATTTAGGCTACGTTACCTTGTATTTTGATAAGAAGCACATTTTAGCAACTTCGATCTGTACCGAAACACTACCCCGAAACATAGTGTCATAAAAGCTTCTTCGCAAGAGTTCAATATGTTTTACATTATAGCGTGAGAGTAGTTTTAAATCAATAAATATAAAACGAAAACGAAGAGAAAAAATTAACATGCTGGGATTTGAACCACGAACCTCAAAGCTATGAGTCGGAAACGCAAACATTACGCTATACCGAGCAATATTGACATTGCTTTAACAACTGTTTTAGTGTACCAGTAAATGCTTAGAATATTTTGTCTTGCAATGACCGATTTCATTTGCGTTTTCTGCCGTTTCTATAAACCATCTGATACTAAATATGTATTATTTTGTTCCTTACATTCCTAAAAGGATATATACCTAAGAAGTTACGGAAACATGTGGATTTACGAGCAAACAATGGCGGCCAATTTGATCTAGGGGGACGGCATGGACAAGCACGATAATGCGCGGTCAGCCTGAGCTCTTAGTCACTACTGAAGTTACAGATTCTATTTTAAAATGCTAATATCTTACCGGTCACCTCCTTGAGGACTGTTTAAACCTCCCTGTGTACGATGAGTGTTTTTGGAAAGGCCAGGCCTTGTTGAATCGTAAGTTATGGTTTGGCTATAATACTTGCATGATTCATACATCCGCCATCGTGAAACTATTTTGCCAATGATCTTGTAGTTTGAGCAAAAGACGCTTCCTACATTAAGGTATATTGCTGCAAAATTTGGTAGATATCGTATGATTAGGCTAGTTGTAATTTGATTTAAGCTCAGAACATGTTTGTGGGCGACATTTCTTTTTTGTTATGATGGCGGCAATATACAACATAACACTGAGTTGTCCCTTGCTAGTGCTATCTCTGTACCAAAGGTGGTTCGATTTGGTTTCGTTGTGTTTGAATTGATAGACGGGATTTATTTTCACACATACACGGCCGCCATCTGCAAACTATAGTTCTGATAACCTTGTAGTTTGGTCAAAAGACGCCTCTCTGGCGAAGGTATGTTGTTGCAAAATTTGGTAGAGATCAGATGATTAGATTAGTCGTAATTTGATTTAAGCTTTGAACATTTGGGTGGCTGCCATTATGTTTCCGTCACGAAGGCAGCGATATAAAACCTGACACTGTGGTGCCCTTTGCTAGTGCTACCTCTGTACAAAATTTCGTTCTATTCAGTTTCACCCTGTTTGAATTGATAGGGGAGGGGGGCAGACATACCATATCCCACACACACACTTACACACACATAGACACACAATTGTTGGCCTTGTGTAGATCTCATCAGGCTAAAAATACGAAATTTAAAAGGACTCACTATTTACAAGAACTTTTGCTAGAAAGCAGATTTTGTATTTGAATTAATAATCATTATGTATTCTGTACGAACTGCCGGCAAAGTTTTCGCTGCTTCTCTGTGACAAAATTACAACCCATTGTGGATCTGCACGAGAGCTCAAGTTTACCGCTTTAAGACTATTTACATGGCATAAACCTAGAGGATTATAAGTTGTATACGAGCATGTAGCGTATCACACATTCGTTGCTGTAGCGCGCAACACAAGCTGTTTGCTAAAAGTGGCTTAAAGACACAAATTCGAGCGCGAAATACTACTCGATGAAAATTAATATTTACTCACATCTTCGTTCTCAATCTATAAAAATGTGTAATTCATGACACACAAGCACCAGAGATGGCGGGAAGATGAAGCGAAGTCTTGAATGCACTAATTTGATAGGAGAGAGGTTTTGCCACTCGCACAAGTAACAGAGATATGAAGCCATGCCTACTACAAGGTAATTTTACCAATTTTAAACGTACAACGTGTCTTAATGACTATATTCTATAAAATATTAATGATAGTATTAAAAAAAAATAATAATAATAATCATAATAATAATAATAATAATAATAATAATAATAATAATAATAAGGACAGACGATATGAAGAAAGGAAAGGAGATTTTTGATTTACATTCCCTTTAATTCCTCAATCATGAAACTCAGGCCTCCTTTTTATGTCGAATCCAAAACAGCAGACGTGACATATCGCCTCAAAAATATCACATGCATTAACCGAGAATCGAAAGCAAAATTATGATTCCATTCAAGATGGTGGAAAGACGTATTTTTAGCCTACTTTCGATTTTTGCGAAGAATGAAAGGGACTTATGAGATCTACCAAGGGACCAAAAAATGCTAAAGAAACTAAATATTTACATGGCATAAAACTAAAAGATTATAAGTTGTATACAAGCATGTAGTGTATTACATATTCGTATGTGTGTGAGGGATTTGGTATGTCCCCCTCGACCCTATCAATACAGAGGTAGCACTATTAAAAGGCACCTCAGTGTCATGTTTCATATTGCCGCCATCTTGACGGAAACGAAATGGTGGCTACCCAAATTCTCAAAGCTTAAATCGTGTTACGACTAACCTAATCATCTGATCTCTACCAAATTTTGCAACAACATACCTTCATTAGGGAAGCGTTGTATAACCAAACTACGAGGTCATCAGCCCAATAGATTGCAGATGGCGGCCATGAATGTGTGAAAATTGTTCCGCAATATCAATTCAAACACAACGAAACCAAATCGAACCACCTTTGGTACAGAGGTAGCCATTGCAAGGGACAACTCAGTGTCATGTTGTATATCACCACCATCATAACAAAAAGGAAATGGCGCCCACGCAAATGTTCTGAGCTTAAATCAAATTACCACTAACCTAATCATCCGATCTCTACGAACTTTCGCAACAATATACCGTAATGTGAGAAGCGCCTTTTGCCCAAACCACAAGGTCATCAGCCAAATAGTTTGAAGATGTCGGATGTATGAATCATGCAAGTATTTTAGCCAAACCGTAACTTACGATTCCACAAGGCCCGGCCTTAGCAAATACTATCATCGTACATAGTGAGGTTCAAACTCTCGTCAAGGACGTGACCGGTAGGATATTAGAATTTTAAAATAGAATATGTAACCGCAGTAGTGACTGACAGTTCAGGCTGACCGTGCCATATCCTGCTTGTCCGTGCCGTCCCGTTGGGTTAAATGGCCACTACTGTTTGCTCGTAAATCCTTATATTCCTTAACTTCGTATGTTTATATACATTTAGGAGAGTATTGAAGAAAATAATACATATTAAGTAACAAATGGTTTATAGAAACGCCAGAAAACGCTAATGAAATCGTTTATTGCAAGACAAAATATTGTGGAGTTATACTAAACCGGTTTCTAACCATATATTGGTGTACGGCATGTGTGGCGTACTGGTAGCGACCTGGACTTATAGTCTGGGGTTTCATGGATCAAATCCCAGCAAGTTAATTTTTTATTGTTTTTTTTATTTATTGATTTATAAATCACACGGTATACAGTTAAGCATATACGGTGTGTATTTGCAATCAAAAATATTATATATATATATATATATTGAACCCATGTACCATGGCCTCAAAGGGAGTCGAATCCACGTATTTTGAGAAAAGAATGAAAGAATCATACAGTCTCTAAGGGAACAGAGAGAGATTTCAAGCCAGGATTATAGCCTAACTTTGTGCAAGCGCTAGGGCCAGGTGTTCCTTAGATGAGCTCATGCCTCTTGACATTTATAAGGAGCCAGTCATGGATATTATTAGAACGAGTGGCAAGTTTGGACTGTAAGACGAAGAAGCTTGACTCGGAAATTCCTCTTACGTTGCAGGAAAATGGCAACCCCGCTGCTGAGTCAGAACAGGAATAATTAAATTTAACCCGTTTACGAGTATAAAAATAAGTAAACAGATACAGTACGGTGAATCATTTTGGATTAGAGATTTTTGTGTAAAGAAAAACCTTGTAAAAATTGCACAGGAGAAAACTGCAAACGCAAGTATACGTCATTGGGGATTCACCGGGACCCAAGGAGTGGGAGAATTAAAAATGAACAGCACCACCCACACAGTTGAGGACGAGAAATTAATTAATATCTCGGAAATGCACGATCGATTTCTATGCACAGGAAGATTATTTTACGTTTGGAAGACGAGCTTTCTGGAGATATGATTTTTAAAATTGTGCGACAATTAGTTCAAAAGTTGGTCACGAAAAGGACTAGGATTTTATCTTTTTGTGACTGAAAGGTATAAAACTCCTGGCCTCACCAAGCCAATCATGCAGTCTACGAGCATTCCGTGAGCGGAGGTGCTGCACCACATCGTATAGGCAGTATTCAAAAGCCCGTGAGGGGAACGTAACGCTGTATCAGACATCAAAGGCAGTTAACCAGTACTCCTTGAAGGGAGAAACGCTGTATTACACCGCAGAATTAATATCCGATAGCCACGGGCATCGAAGTATCAGTAACTTGCGTGCCTCCGGAAGGAGTTGCAAAGAAGAAGTATTAAAGTATCGCCGTGTTAAAAAATTAGGAAAATCCTAGTTACAGGATTTAGGTCCGACAGGGCAAAAGTTACCGTAAAAGTTCCAAAAATACAGTCAAAGCAGGCTGCGAACTTAGGATTCAGGCGATAGGTCTTTCACTAATCGACCAAAAGTATCATAACGCACGGAAGTACCGGAACAGCGAGATAAACAGTTTATAAATTTTAAAGAACCCGAACAGGGAAAAACTGAGTAAGGTTCGCAACGTATTTCAGAAAATTAGAAGTGCGAGAACCAAATAAACAAAGAAGAACGGAAACTATAGACATTGTTCTCAAGAAAGGAGACGAACTATTCTAAAGCACTAAGACTCGAGAAGTATTAGTTGCTAAAAAATCCATAGGTCACCGATAGGTTATCGAGGGGACCTCGATCAGAACAGACTTTCGCTAGGATCGATAAATCAGATCTAAAAGGGGAGCCGTTCCAGGTAGAGAAATAGCCGATCATCAGGAACAGGATTCGAAGAATTGTTATTCCAGGGAATAAGTAGATGATTCGAGACTTTCGTATTCTGCAGGATAGGAAGCCGACATTGAATAAATTTCACCCTTGGAGACGGGAGATTAAGAGGTCACGTGTGATAGGCTAAAAAAACGGCCTAGTGATCAAAAGTTGTGAAGTGTAAATATATCAAAAGTGTGTGTTAAAAGTAATATATTTTTTAGTGTTTTATTGTGAGTTCAAACGGATACACCAGTGTATTAAAATGTTGTCAGTGTTAAATGTAGTGAATATGTGTCAAGAAATTTCTGTACATGAGATGAGTTTGTACAATATGGAGTAGGTCAAGAAGGTGGGCCAAAATGTCACATCAAACGAGAATAAAGGTCAGAAAACGACCTTAGACATGTGAGTAAAGATTTTCATTATATTTTGGTGTCGGGAAAAATTTTGTGTACAATTCCACCGGAGTTTTGGGTAAAAGGGATGTTTTTAAATAAATAATAACTAAATAAGAACGCGATCTGAACGAAAATAAAGTTTTAAGAAATAATAAATAATTATGTGAAATAATAAATCCTGTAGAGGAAATGCATGGAATAAAATGTCAGTGTATTTAATGAATGTTATAAAAGCAAGCGTAATAATAATAATTATAACAAAGATATTTACATAAAGGTAAATTCGAATTATATGAAAGAAATAGCTTTTGAGCTTTTGTAAGGAATGTAATCATAATAATAAGGTAAAGAAATCTAAATAAAGATTAAATTGAGTGATATAAAAATATAGAGCGTTGAAGCCTTAACAAATGTATAAGACATAATGTGAATGCATGTTCTTAAAAATGGAGCGATTTATTGTCAACGGAAAAGATTAATATAAGAATTGGGATATGTATAAATTGTTACTATGAAATTTATCAGTTCTTTGGAAGACATTCGGCCGTAAAGTAATGTGTAGCGTAATGGAACGCAATTAAATAAAAAGTCACGCTAGGAACGCGTAAAAGTTAAAGTACTTGGTAAGTTACTTATGGAGGGTAGTTGCAGTGAATTGAGATATGTTGTAAGTCCTCTAAATTGTGACGTGAATCACGAGGCCATGTGTGTATTATTTAAAAGGGAGCTAATGTATGGTATTATTGAGCGTATGTCATGTAGGCCACGGCCGACTTTAAATCGCGTCTTGTATAATTCCTCCAAATGTGGAAATGGTTCCTGAGGCATGTTAAGAGATTCGAACATAGAATCCTCTTGTTGTTAAAGCCCCTAATTATTCGTCGTAGAATGGGTATTATTCTTCCCAATCAATGAGGACCCTCTCATAATTAATAAATGCCAAGGTTACGAAAGTGATTTATGAGCCAAAGAATATTGTTGAATGAAAATAAGTGAAGTAAAAGCCAGGTCTCTCCACAGAACTGAGAATAATGTGAAGGTTTGTTTTAAAGCATTGAAGAGAGCTGCCACCGTAGGTTAGGCAGAGAGCCGCTTTCCTTGTCATAAATCACGCTCGAGTATAATGGCCTGACCCTCATAGAGCGAGGGTGGGTAAAAACCGTCTTGTAAGAAATGTTAAATACACCGTGAGTGTTTAAAGTTGTTAATGACCCGGGCGTTGAACCGAGGTCCTTGTAGATTGATATTATCGCTTGCCAGTTCAGATCGTAGTTTTCTTATGTGATAATGGTCTTATAAGACAAATGAATTAAATAAAATCCCTATTGTAATATTGTATGGAAAATAAGGAATCCACGAGTTTTGTGAAGATAACTAGGTTTCGGGAGTGATCATAGTTTTTGACTTTGTCAAGTAATCTTTATAACTCTGGAGTACACAAATAAGTTTCCCGATCACCGTAGTGTATTTGAAAATTTGAGAGAGATAGTAAATCCTGAGAATATGTGAAATGCCCAAATATTGAAGTGAATAATTAACATGTAATTTTAAATGTAATTATATATTTGTTTTGATGATAAGAAAAGATAAAATAAATTCTTGAGGTGTACAGAAGTATGACACCATTATTATGGAAAAGTATCGAGCCAAAGAAGCTCGTAGTTATATGGAACTTTAAGATAAGTACTTTATGGAAGTGAAAATAATCGTGAATTGTTGGTTTTAAAGAAAACCATGTGTTTTATTCTAATATTTGTTTTATTTTTATGCTATTCCTTGTTCACTTTGGACAAGTAGAATGATATTGGTCAGTAGTTTATTTGTTTTATTGTTTGTAGCGCCATAATTTTGATTAATTAAATATGTAAAAATAGGAGTTGATTTTGTTGTTATTTTTGTAAGTGTATCCTCTATTTAATCCAAAATATGTAAGTCACAGAGTGGGAGAACTTACCGTAGCCCCGAAAAATCCCGAATTGAGCAATGCTGGCATACTGTGATTTGCATATTTCTTGCTGAAGGGCACAATATACATATATATATATATATCCTTATAACACCACATACTTCAACCCTCGACTTCAGCCATTAAAATTGGTTGTCCTTGATCCATGTAGAGTCTATTGTTGTTGTTTTGTGTTGATTCTTTAAGTGCTTGCGACATCATGGTCTTTATCCCCATGTACGTGGGTGTGTGTAGAAGTTGCTTGATAACCTGTGACACGGTGATGTCTGTAGGCCTACTAGTGTGCGCACTTTTATACGAGGAAGGATTTGGGTAGGAAACTGTTGTTGTTGTTGTTTTATTTTAGATGCATGGACATTATGGCCATTAAGCACCGTTTAATTGGGTGAGTGTTGATTTATTTCTGATAACCTGTGTTATTGTGGTGGCTGAATTAGTGTGTGTGTGTGTGTGTGTGTGTGTGTACATAATTCCGTTGAGGATTCAATCAATCAAAGTATAATATTCGTATAGCACGTTGTATTTGAACAAGCTACTACAACCAACATTCAATAATTATACTCCTTGAAAAGGACAAAGAGTTATAACTATACCCATGCATTTAGGAGAATGTAGGCTTTATGTTTTTTACTGAACACCTTGTTTAACAATACAATCTATTTGTCTGGTTGCAAGGGTGGCACTACAACGTAAC
This sequence comes from Meconema thalassinum, assembly GCA_946902985.2. Lineage (NCBI taxonomy): Eukaryota > Metazoa > Arthropoda > Insecta > Orthoptera > Tettigoniidae > Meconema > Meconema thalassinum. The sequence goes on from OX336389.2 coordinate 655,768,694, forward strand.
TTAGTAAGGAAGGAAGGAAGCTTGTAGTTTTACGTGTACGTAATCTCGCGATCTTGGGCCACGGTATCTCCATTTTCACTTGAAATCCGAACTGCAGAACGTGGAATTTCTCTTTGAAAATCTCGCATGCATTTACCAGGAATGAATCCTGATCCGCCTTGGTGAGAAGCAAGCAGCTTGGCCACTGCGTCATTACATCCCCACGTAGCTTAGTAAAAAATGGTCTTGAACACGTTGCAATTATTAACGGTAATCACAGAAACAATCAATTAGTTATACGACTTGGTAAGGACAAAGAGTTTTAACTTCCTCATTCATTGGGGAGCAAGTAGGCTACATCTTGTGTGTCCGTCAGATACCGCACTGTATGTCGATTACCCTAAGCAATTCCTGAAGACATACACATTTTCATTACAGCTTTAGGTATTAAAGCCCTTTTATAAATGATTATTCGCCCTACATAGAATTGTATTTGTACACAATATTCATAGGGAACTTATAGTAAGCGTTTCAGAAACCTGTTCATTTTTATCGTAACACAATCGATAAGATGTTTACGAGGTGCCTTTATATTATTATCGATTTGATAGTGGCCATAGACTGTCAAATGCTTGTCTGAATGGTATTGGCATATTACAGTATTATGGAACTTAATGAGCGAATGCATTCCAAACTCTTAGGGTCAATATGACTATATCAAAGCACAAACGCCCAGTGATAAGATTTGACATAACACAATGTATCCTTAGTGTAGGACTTCTGTGTTAGGAAACCTCTATAGAGGGAAAGGAATATAGCTACTCCTAATCTGGTTTAGAATGAAATCGACGAGGGATAGAGGAAACTACCTTAAACCCATTTTACCATACCTTAAGATTCTGAGCGCCAGCCGACAAACTAAATTTCCTTATTTGTCATTTCGCTCCTTCTCATTCTATTGCTTACCCCTGCGAAACAGCTCGTAAAGCGTTATCCATCCTTGTTTCTCCTTCTCCTGCGTGTGTGTCTTCTTTCACCCTTCATTTCCCTCACCCTTCCTTCAGTTTATTTCTTCCCCCCTAATTTCATTCGCATCAGATCTTATTGAAGCCGCCTTTTCTATATCCTGTTCTGACACTGGCCATATGCCCTCTTTCTGAGGCAATTTAAAAGATCGATCTCCCTAATCTTATTAACCATCTTGTTCCAGTGGAACCCTACAAACTGTTATTGTTCTGGTGTCATACCGTATTATTTTCGTGTGTTTTGAGGTTCAGGTTTCAACTGCAAGACAACTTAAATGTTTTTATAAGTCTTTGAATTCATAACACGAATATTTTGGACCCTGATCTATTTTCATTATACTACAAATAATGTGCTTTAACCCTGTATGGGTCCTTGGGATAATATCTTCCAACCATGTATTTATAGAACGGTGTTAGGGAGAGAATCTTCCCACCCCTTTCATTTTAAGCAGTTCCGCAAGCTAGCTGTAGATAAATATTGAAAATCGATTAATTTGATGTATACTGTCATCAGAAACCAAAGGTAGGAAGAATATATCCCAGTAGACTCCACAGGGCACGTGCTCACCGGTTTGGTTCTGTTGAGTGAATGCTATGCATTGTTTTACAGAAGAAGGTGTCTGTATGGATGATAAGAGATTTGTAAACGTTGGTGTATAATTGAGATATAATGTTAATAGTGGTTTTGGTCACTTGAGTAAATGTATTTCAGGTAGAAAGGAAATACTTATCCAGGGTGTTTGCCCTTGAATAGAAGATTTTTAAAATTAATTAATTAATTTTCTGTGTTTTAGTTAATATTATTTTTAAATTATTATTGAATTATATTCGAACATACTAACTTTTAACATTCCAAAATAACTTTTATATTTTTTTGGCAGTTTTTGGCAAAGATGTTATAGCTCACTGACCTTGTGTTGCGTGGGAGTTACGTTCTTTTAAGTTATAGAGAGTGATGGGTGTTTTGTATATACTATATTTATCCTGTTAAATAAACCTCATTATTGAGTGATAATCACAGTATCATCCTAATTTGGAGGTGGGAAATTATTACTCCATTGCTCATTTAAGAAAACATACTGTCGGGTATGGGCAGTGGGATAATAATTTCCCTCCCCATATTTCATAAACTAGAATTCACGCCTATATTGTTGCATATTCCTACTCATCTATCACCCCAATTACAAATGTACCAAAAAAAAACCAAATATTTTACACCTTCAGTCTTTTGACCTATAAAGGGTTAAATGCCGCGAGTTCGCCTTAGCCAGTCCGTAATATTCAAAACATTCCAGAATATACAGTTCCAAGATCATAAAATTAATTAATTTAGAGCCTAAAACAAAACAGGGTATGGGAGAAGAAATAATACAAGTGATAGAAGCAATGTGCAGTAATTGTAGTAGCTATGACAAGATGCAAGTAGGTAAAACAGGATGGTTTGAAATTGAACGTGGATTGAAACAAGGGAGTGTTCTCTCGCCACTGCTGTTTATACTGGTGATGTATGATATACTGAAGGAAACAAAGGAAGTGCACACAGGTACGAGAATGGACATAATTCTGTTTGCTGATGATGTTCTGATTTGGGAAGAGAATGCGAATGAGAAGCTGGAAGTACTGAAGGAAAATATTTAGAAATGGGAAATGAAAACCAGTGTAGTGAAAAGTAAGACAATGGTAATGACAAAGGAAAAGAAAGAAAAAAGAAAGAAAGAAAGAAAGAAAGAAAGAAAGAAAGAAAGAAAGAAAGGAAAAAGAATGAAAAGGGATTGTTAAAATGGAGATGTAGATCAGGACGTAGTAGAACTTTTCAAATATTTGGGAAGTGAATTAATGGAAAATGCAAGATTGGATATGAAGATCAACAAGAGAATACAATGTGGGAGTGTTTTCTATCATCAGGTTCCGAGTTCAATTTCAGATCAAGACATACCGCTGAAGGCTAAAGAAATTATGTACAAGACCTATTACCTACCAATATTGAAGTATGGAGCAGAAACTTGGCCGATGACGACAAGAGATGAAAGTAGAATACAGGCAACCGAAATGAAATTCCTAAACAGTATGACAGAGAAGACTAGTAGAGATAGAGTGAGAAATGAAGATATTTGAAAGGAAGTGAATGTACAGAAGCTGAATGATAAGCTGGAGCATAACAGATTGAGGTGGTTTGGACTTGTGAAAAGGAAGAATGATGAAATAGTGCCAAAACAAGTGATGGAGGGACGGATGACTGAAAAGAGAGGGCGAGATAGACCTAGAGTACGGTGGATGGATTTGGTGAAGGACAGTGTGAGAAAATAGAATCTGGAGTGGAGTTTGGTGGTTGAAGAAGGATTGTGGACAGACAGAGTTAAGTTGAGGGGTGTCATATTTGCTCCAACCCGGCCCAGGCTGGATAACAAAAATTGATGATGATGATGATGATTTGTTATCTATCATATGCGTATTATGCATACTGGGGGTCCCCTGGGCCTTAAACGAATGTGGTTGTCGATGCAATTATATCCTGTATGAAAATGAGTGCATTACTTCGGCTTGTTTTAAAATATTTGTGTCTTACAAGGCTAGCAACCGGTATGACAGGTCGAAACCCATCTTGAAACTTTGTGGACGCTATCGTTGTACGGTGAAACATCGTTTAACCGTCACTCTTTAAACCGTCAGAGTCTGTTAGCCGTCATTGCTGTAATAGCATAATAATACTGCAATAATCATGCTTTTATCATGTAATAAATAGTTTTATTTGCTATTACGATCGTGTTTAATTTATTTTCGCTCCGAAATATATTACATTACTGTGAGAGTGATATCTGTCTATAATATAATTGACTAGCAGTAGTACTCGGCTTCGCCCGGTGGATTTATTTATTTGTTTTATGGATGATAATGAATACTACTACTGAACTGGCACATGAAACTTACAAACTAACAGAAAAACATATTTTAAAAATATAGCTTCTTGTGATGGTGATAATGTAGTATAGTATAATGGATGTAACATCCAGATCATTTTCCCCGAATAATAATGAACAGGGAAACTGCTATTTACTAACTACAGTACTGACACATGTAATTTACAAACGAATTGAAAAATATGATTAGAAAGAGGAGTAAGTGAAATAAAAAACACGGCCTAGGGCCTATATATCATTGGCTGTTAGAAAAGTACTGACCAATAGTGCTGGCTTTTGTCGCATAGCGCCGTAGGAAAATAATCAGAGCACTTTGGAAAACTTCGGCAGTTCCGAGCTCATGAGGTAGCAATAGTGTCATTTATCGCCACATAGCGCTCACGGATAAGGATCGGAATAAATGAAAGTAAATTAGAAAGCATCAACGCTTATTGCAGCTGATAACCTCAATGTACTGCACCAACACCATCGCACTTATACAGAGGCATAATATTTCCATGATGATAACTGTTTTAAGGGGCCTAAGAAATCTTTTTGCACTAATTACTCCATGTGACTGCAATTTATAAGCAGCGCAAGATGAAACTATTTTCGAAAATCCGCACCTGAACACGGGTAGGGGCGGCGTGATGCAGCCCACATTGACAGCCAATAATAGACTTATTAAAATACATTCTTACAGTTACATTCCTACGGACATGAATGGTTATAGGGCCATAAGACGTGGTTTGCAAGTTCCTTTTGTCTGTTATTCTAAATTTAGGGAATGGAGAGTGTTGTCCAATATATCAAGTGGACAGTGTTACCAGCAGGGTTACAAAGGGTAAGTATGTAAAATTCGGTGCAATTAGGTGAAACGGTGTAGATTTGTGCTAAAGGGCTTACATGCAGGGAATGGAGTGGCATGTCGGAAGTTTAAAGTGGACAGTGTTACCCGAAGGGTCCCAAAGTGTAAGTATACAAAATTTGGTTCAGATCGGTTAAACGGTGTAGAATAGTATTATAGGGTCTAAATGCAGGGAATGGAGTGGTCTGTCCGAAATTTTATGTGGACTGTGTTACCCTCAGGGCTTCAAAGGATAAGGATACAAAATATTTGTTCAGATCGGCGAAACGGTATAGATTTGTGCTAAAGGGCTTAAATGCATGGAATGGAGTGGTCTGTCCAAAATCTCAAGTGGACTGTGTTATTTGAAGGGTTCCAAGGAGTAAGTATACACATTTTGGTTCAGATCAGTAAAACGGTATAGATTTGTGCCAAAAGGCCTAAATGCAGGGAATGGATTGGTCTGTCCCACATTTCAAGTAGGCAGAGTTACTCGCAGGGTCCTAAAGGGTAAGCATACACATTTTGGTTCAGATCGGTGAAACGGTGTAGATTTGTGCCAAAGGTCCTTAATGCAGGGTATGGAGTGGTCTGTGCGAAATTTAAAGTTGACAGTGTTACCCGCTGGGTTCCAAAGGGTAAGTATACAAATTTTGGTTCATATCGGTGAAACGGTGCAGATTTGTATAAATAACAGACTAACAGACAGACAGACAAACATTGAGCTTTAAATATATAGAAGATTGAGGTCATGTTTTGGAGGAATAATACAGTGTTTCTGTTATCCGTTTATCCGCTCAACCATCACGATCACGGTCCCGACGATGACGGTTAATCGAGTTTTTACTGTACTATAAGAGGACAACGTGCGGAAAATCAGCCGCCAGATTGAACTGCAAGGCTCCGGAATCATGTGGCGAATCTCGCTCTTAGAGATCAATGGGAAGCAGCAAGTACCGTAAATGTTGGAAGGGACAGCCCTGAAGCCCCAGGCACTCAAGGCCAACGGGAAACAGCCGCACGCTCCAGCCAGTATATACGCCCTGCCATTCGACAACTCCAAATGCCGCAGGGATATCCTGCTCTGCCAGCCGTCATACCTGCGTACCAGGATGTCAGGTACGATTTCGGAGCCTTGCAGTTCAATCTGGTGGCTGATTTTCCGCACGTTGTCCTCTTGTAGTACATCGATTCTGTCCACAATGTTTCATGATAGGTTTCGACCTGCCTTACCTGATACTTCCCTTGTTAGCATTAGGGATACAGAGTAAAATTTACAAGGTAGTGTTTCAACTGTTGGGTTTTAATTGCCACGCTGAATTATCAGAAGTTTTTTTTTTTTCAAATTAAAACATAATTAAACAATGCTTTATGGTTCACAGAACACAATTGTGTGCCATCTTACACACGTCGACTACTAAATAAAATACATTTAATTGATAGAAAATCAGGTCTAAAGTCAGAATAGGGAACTGCAAGACGCTGTTCATTCTTTGATGCTGTAATCTGTAAATATATGCAGAGCATGAAGCAATCTCCCCGTTACCCCACAGCGTAGCCATGAGCGTTAATTGGCACACCATGGCTGCGATGAGGATCAACAACAGTCCAGAGATCGAAAGTTCAAATCACGGGGCTGACAACAATCATCTTAAGTGTGTCATCTTTCTGGTTTCTTCAAAATCCCTTCGGGACAATGCAGAAATTGTACCTTATATCAAGCCCCAAGGCAACTACTCCAATGCCATACAAAAATACATTTACACACTCTTCTACAGTCCATAATGACCCAGGCTATCGGAGAAATTCAACCCACATCCAAATACGTGGGGCCGATGACCAAGATTTCTCTAGACTATCAAATAAATTAACAAGAATTTGCCCGTCGAGGTCGATAAAGAGGATCTTATAATGTCATCACATGTGATCCAAATATTCACCAACTTGAACTGAACGGCTTCATAAATATAATATTTATGATGTTAAATATAACCATGATTCATGAATGATGTTGTCGAGGAATTAATTCCAGATTCGTCTGCAGCAAGGAGATTTATTTCTTATTTTATTATTTTTGAGTATGGCTTTTAGAACCGGGAGTGTCGCCAGAGTTTGCAGCTGCTTCTATGCGGACACCCATGAGGTGAGCTACAAGTACCGTCAGGTGTGGAGTGTTGTCTGGGAAGGAAAGTGTGAATGTAAGGACGAGGAATTGGAAGGTACCTGAATTCATAAAGAATATCTTATCAGACTTAACGGATATTTTGAATAATAATAATAATAATAATAATAATAATTCATCCCCCTTCATTTAAATGCATTAATTAAAACTAAGGCTGATTACGCGTTTATGAATATTTATAAACCTTATTTCAACGTTGAACTACCGACATAGTGGTTGTTTCTCGGAGGAGATGTCATTCCCACCGTAAGGTTAATCTCAATAAATTCCAAACAGAAAAAGTTCAGATTTTTTAAAGACTGGATTTATATAAAGAATATTTTGCCAAAATGTGACACCAATAAGGTAAATTTATAAAAAGAGTGAACATTTTTAATAATTTTTAAACATGAAATTTCAAACACAATGTACAAATTGACATTAACTTTATTTTTGAATACTTTTCAATGCCTAAATTTCGCAACATATAAACTGTGATGGTAATTGATTCTATCTAACCCAAGTATACTTAAAACATATTAATTTATGCAACTTACGTTTACTGATATATACTATATATCATCCATTTATGAAGTAATTAGCAACCCGACCTGGCTTCACCCGGGAACAGTTATGAATGCATTACGTGATTAGCGCTTTTTTCCAGTGTCAATGAACAACGACCAATATCCGTTTTACGTCTCGGCATGATGGGTTAAAATCACTGACTGAACTATTAATTATATTATCATGGAGATGCATGTGCAACAAATTCTTGTCAGACGTATTTTAAGAATGGCGAGGTGCATGAAACACGAATCCCCCTTCCGTCCAATCTTAACTAGACTGTAAATTTTGCGGAACGAAAAGTTCACAGGCGAAATGAAGGAAAGCCCAGTTGCACTTCCAGAGAAACTCCAAACACAACCACTCTTCTCTAAAGTTTTTAACTCAACACGACTCGACAGTTTGCTGCTGGCTGTATCTGGGGCAGTAAGCTCGTCCACTAGCTAAGCTGTAACTGGGGTCATAGACTCGCCCCTAGCTAGCTCGTAAACTGTCGCCTCAGTAACTGAATGCAGAATGTTGGAAGAAATGAAAACGTAAAAACACTTATAGTAAGCGATGTATTGAAGATAGAGATATGCTCTCCCGGTTTTTTTTGTAGAACTTTTCATGCTGAACAATTCATACACTCATAGTATATAGATATTTTTAACGGTTTGCCCAGCGTAAGCTTAAAAATCGCACGGACGACATTTTTTTTTACCTTTTCACTGAAATCGTTAGTGATTGACTTCCTTTGGTCATAAATAAATTATTTTCTACATAAACCTTCCTCGAGATATCCTTTACAGAATGGTCAAAACCTCATCAAAATCCATTCAGTGGTTCTCTAGATTACCCGTCACATCCAAGAATCGGGGACTTTGATTGATACTAAGTAGAAATTATACGCCAATCAGTATAATTTAATATAATTCAATATAATCCCCCTTCCGTCCAGTCTTAAATTGACTGTGAATTTTGCGGAACGAAAAGTTCACAGGCCAAATGAGAGTTGCACATCCAGGGAATGGCGAGGTGAATGAAACTCAAATCATCTTTCCGTACAATCTTAACTTGACTGTGTTTCACCGGCGAAATGAAGAAAAACCGAGTGGCATTTCCAGGGAAACTCCAAACACAACCACATTTCACAGAAGTCTTAACTCAACACGACTCAACGGTTTGCTGCTGGCTGTATCTGGGGCAATAGGTTCGCCCGCTTGCTAGGCTGTAACAGGGATGATACACTCGCCCTTCGCTACCTCGTAAACTGTCGGCTCAGTAGTTGAATGGGCATGGTTGGAAGAAATTAAAACGTAAAATCACTTATAGTAGGCGATGAAGCCTATTGAAGATAGACATATGCTCTCGCTAACTTTTTTGTAGAACTTTTCATGCTGACCAATTCTTACACTCATAGTATTTAGATATTTTGAACGGTTTGCCCAGCGTAAGCTTACAAAGCGCTCGGACGCCAGTTTTTTCGACTTTTCCACTGAAATCGTTACTGCTCGGCTTCCTTTGCTCATAAATAAATTATTTTCTTCAGAAATCATCCTCGAGATATCCTTTACAGAATGGAGAAAACCGCATCAAAATCCATCCAGTGGTTCTCGAGCTTACCCGTAACATCCAAGAATCGGGGACTTTGTTTTATACTAAGTAGAGATTACCACATTTTTATTTAAGTAGCGATTCCCAGAAGGTTAGCCCGCACGTCTACGTCGTGTAAGACGGACAACGGCAGGGACTAGAGGTAAAGTACTGTGGAGACTTCGTGTGTTCTAGAGCCACTAAGGTATCTGTAAAAGTCTTACTGGAACCCCGAAGAGTGAGGGCTTAAGAGACTAGGATGAAGTCCTGAAAGGCTGGATCAGTGGACAAGGAGGAAGTCCCCTGATACGGTGAAGACAGTTGATGAGGCAAATATTCCTTTTGGGGTTAATTTAGAGAAATCAATTGCCTTGTGGTGAAGAGGGATATACCAAGGCTAAGGCAGACAACACATTCATAATTAAATTCTCATAAAGATTTAAAAGTTATCCCCACAGCTAACCTCGGTTGCTTCGTGCTAAAAATTCATCCATCTTAAATTTAACTATAAAAGAAACATTAACACAAGGAAACTAGACGGTTCCTAAGATGATCACTTTTGATGTGAAATGAAGAACCAAAATTGATAAGCATAATGTGAGCGCCTTACTGGAAATAGGAAAATTACGTTTGACAGTCACATGTATGACGATGTATGTCCTGCGCATTCTAGATTTAATCGCGGCGAGATAAAGTATGTATGGAGAGGCCACTATCGATGGAGCAACATTTCTCTACTCATGAAGTCCCATGCCAAAATCTGAGTCCGGAAAGCGAGAGAATATTAATGGGCAATGAGGCAAGGAGGAGACTCGTGGATGGTACCCAGTTTCAGCAAGGAAAATTATAAAAACTTTCAACATAATTGTCAGAAATGTAGTATTGATGGTGTGCTATGCACCACTAGAAGAAGAGGGCAAGGAAGAATAGGTGTTTTGTGAGTTAAATGGCATGCTTATGATACAAACGAAGAAGTATATCATCATCATCATCATCATCATCACTGAAAGAAATTTCGGTCATCAAGTATAGGGAAGGAAAACGAAATGCTGGCCAATGTTTCGGCAGGCATGGATAAAGTGACTGGATTGCGTCTTCGGTCGATTGATGAGCAACCCACGACATAATTATTGGTGGTACTATACGCAAGACATCTATGAAGTTACACGGCTATCATTAGGTTGCAGGACAGAGAATCAGATAAACTATATGGTGCTTGGATGAAATTGTAAATACTCACTCACTGCTGGATGTGATATATAATGTGGGCAGACATTGACAGTGATCATCACTTTGTATTAGATAGCTAGCCTTAGAATGGAGATCCAGGCTTATGAATGGAAGGAGAAGCAAACAAGGTAACGACGCGAATTAAGGAATATGGAGAATGAAATAAATGATCCAGTTGAACTTCAGAATCGATTTCAAACACTTACCGATGTTGAGGATGGAAGCACGCAGATACTGGTACTTGACTCACGTCACGCTTCACTCCTCTCAGTATCGTATACAGCGATGAAGCATTAGAAAGCAGCCAACCAATCACATAGAGTATATCAATAGCAATGCCGCATGGGAATGAAACAAGAGAACAACCAACCAGAAACTTTCAAAATCTGGTGGGGCGTGCTGGCGCAGCGGTCAAACTGTATGCCTCTCACCAAGGCGGACCGGGATCGATTCCCGGTCATTGCATTGAGATTTTCGATGTGAAATGCCATGTCCTGTGGTTCGGATTCCACGTAAAACGGAGGTCCCGTGGCTTACGATCGCGAGATTAACGGTTACGTTAAACTACAAGCTTCCTTCCTTATTTTTTCAAAATCTTGACACGTTTCCTGGTTATTCGAGAACATTCCAATAGCATGTATAAACCTCTGACAAGCTCCACTTCAAATTATTTAGAACGAGTCCTTGAAAATGTCAGCTACACTTGGTAGAGAGACATAAAGTATCTAGAAACGTTTACATTGCCTAATAAATCAAAAATCCGTTCTGAAGATCACTCAATCAGCCCTGAAAGCCTACACCAGTATTCTCACGTACGGTAAGTAAAATATGTTGATCTTTCAGGAAAGGAAGAAAATAAATTGGTGACCCAACACAAGTGGAAAAACAACGTAGAGCGGCAGGATGTAGAGGATGTAATGGAGTTATGTTTGTCGCTTAAACATGCGTGGATAGATGATGCTTAATTTTAAGCGGTTGTCCGAAAGGTTCTCCACGCGGCTGTGTGCTATCTCATTCAAATGAAACGAAGAATTCTAATTTGTGTTTCTATATTTAACAGTCGACCATTATATACAGTTTGATACCAACACCAAGAATGAAGTTTACAGAGCAACGCTCGAAGAGCGAAATTTACAAAATGCTATCAGAATATTTCTCGGAGACAGCGACTTCTTAAGATACTGTGCCCTTCTATCAAAGCTATTTGTCAGAATCCAAGATGGGCAGAATCACAGAATCTTCATGGACCCCGGCTAGATGAACCACTGAAAGAAATGCCTGACAATTCGGATAGAAACAACTCTCCTACTATTGTACTATGTTAACTACAAAAGATTGAAAAAAAATATCAAATCAACTCCGATAGAGGGAGAAACTTTAACAACTCAGCGGATTAAAGGTGAAAATTGGTGGGCGTCTATTATAGTTCACATAGTACAACTTTCTTTTAATTGATATAAATCAGAAATCGGTATGTACAATTCTAAAACGACCAACCGAAAAACCTCGTATTCGAAATTTATTCAAAGAGACGATACAGTAAAGACTGTCAAACTCCACAGCTTATGCTCAAAAGAAAAAAAAAACATCTCCTTCCCTCGTAATATCTCCATGATCAAAACTGTCTTCAAGTAATACCAAGTGCACTATATAAATCACCTGCATTGAAACGTCGACATTGGAGATTATAAATCAAAAATAAACCCTGAATGAAAATCATGAACTTAAATCCAATTATGCAAAGCTAAACATAGTCGTAGTTAATTGATACATAGAATAATCTCTGATATCTTCCTATCCAATTTATGTACACCAAGATCTATCGCACAATCCTTATCGGGCACCATCTTCAACCCTTCTACATAATATACATTTATATACAACTTACATAACTATCATAACCTCATCAATCTTGAATATAAGTTTCACTTCCATGAATCAACTAGCATCCTTCGATTTTCAAAGCAACAACTATCTTCCAAACGACTCTCCTCACTTACGTCAAAATCGTGACACATATAGCCGTACAGTTAGGTCTAGCTCATGTATTTGTGACATTACAATATCATGGACAATAAATTAATAATAATGATGGTTAACCGTCGTTCTTATTAAAGATCGCCTCAATCCTGCGTTCTTACATATATACAAATATTACACGCAGCTTTTCACAAATCAACTTGAATTAAATGAAAGGTGCTTTCAATTAATTCAATTTTCCCATTATACGACATGTGGAATAATGCCTCACAGCATCTTTAAATTAATTCAATTTGCACATTACACGACTTGTGGAATAATACCTCACTCATCTTGGCAAGATTCAGTTCTCAAATGGCCTCTTATTCCAAATTCCACAAATATTTACACATTTTAACTATTTCCAATAATTACTTCAAATACCAATATTCCCACCGTCACCTTGGCTGATTGGAATCCCAATTCAATCACATTCAACTTATTTTGTGCCATATTACAATTTACAGTGCGTTCTCATCTCATTTAATACTATGCGTAGTATTTCTCGTAAGATGTATTTCCGGTACTTGGCAGTACTCCAAAGGGTTTAAATCTTTACAACTATAGCATCATGAGTTACTAAAAATACCTCAAATTCCCTTCTTATTATTCGTGAATGCTCCAATTGACATTTATTACTTACATTCCATTTCTTTTATCTAATCAATTTCACGTTGCTTTAAAATACATAATCTCGTTACAATATAATTCATACAATCAATTCATAAATCCTTTCCTCAATGAAAGTAACAAAACCTTAAACGCATCTGTCGCAAATCGTGAACAGTCCTGAATAATATTCTCGAATAACATCGAATAAAAATATTCACAATCAAAAATTGACCCATCTCAATGATACAGATACGTATTGAGAAATAAGGATAACCTACAGTGTCAAAATTAACGGTTCCAAGGACGTTTCCCTAATCAATTACACCTGTCGAGTCATATAAGTCTCCGAGCTGAATAAATTATGCTCGACCGAAGAAAAACATTTAAATAAATGAGAAAACAATTAATTTCGAAAACCTGATGGTAACCGTAATAATAAACGCTGAAATAGCAAACGTCGTCTCAATAACTACTGCTGCAAATCTAAATACAAAAGTCTGATAATCTTAAAAAAATCTTCGAAAAATGGTTCCCAAGATTTTTCAAAAGTTCTACTGCAAATCTACATAATCGTGCTCTGTTCCTGATGAAGAAAATGGCGTAGATACTACCACCCATGACCTAGATGTTGACAGCAACTGGATCTCCATATCTCCTCCCACTGCTAAAACTGCGTGGTCCGATCTCCAATTTCACCCTCGTCCTGTCTCGAACTGGGTTCTTCAAGATTTGAGCTGGGTACAACCTTGCTCTTCCTACGTTTCTTCTTCTTGATCATGCAGACCTGTCCCGATGTTCTAGAAATTTCTTTCTCATTCTCATAATCTTGTAGAGTGACTTTAAGTAGCTTCGGAAATTTTCCAAATAAGTTGCGGAATACATTATTAGTTACTCTGGATTTTCCACGTTCTCCTAACAGTGTTCTCTACTCAGTTTTTACTCTTCCATATGTGCACTCATGTTCAATTCAGATATGTTTCCCCAAACTGTAGATGTAGACACCAATCTCATTTGAAGTTTCGTAAGTATCTTTACGAACTTCCCACGTATAGTTCTTCGGCAACAGTGTGTGTCGTATGGCATGACATTCACCATATTAATCCATAGAATACCGAAAGGTCGTAGTAATTTGCTATTAGGGAATATGTTACAGAGAATCCCTCGTATAATGTCCAAATTCAACTATTTCTCAAGTGATGAAAGAATACATCAGATGCCACATTGTAGCTCACGATTAGAACTGCTCGTACACGTTCATTTAATACTGCGGTTTAGCAATCCTTCACTGATATTCAACTGTTCACAGAATCGCTTGAATACTGAAGTGAACTTCCCTGTATTATAATCTGCACTGGAGCTCACTGTCAAACGTAGCACGTTTCCATACTGTCTATCTGCCGAAGACACAGTTTCGATCGCTGGCAAAATTATTACGTCCGCACTTCACTCGATTATATTACCGATCGCGACACCTCCGAACTCGTTAAGTGTCAACTCGTAACCTTCCTCTCCCAGAGAAGTGCTGACTCTCTTTTCTCAAACATCATCCCTTCCTCAGGCGAAAAATGGTAGCGTTGTCGCTTCGTAATTTAATTATTCATCTCGCGTAGATTCATATAAATGTAGCTCTAAATTGATGTTAATTTTCCGCTATTCCTAGGGTGCTCATAACTATTCAGTTTCTTCTGTAACTATATGAAAATGAAAATCCACAGCCAGCTTCCAGTCGACCGACTGGGACAGGGAATGGAATGAATAAAGCCCCCATATAGTGGCAAGGATATGAACTGTGCTGGCTGCGGAAGCCTGTCGCACTCCCCTGGGGCAATGATTAAATGAATGCCAGAAGAAATGAAGTGATAGGGGAGAGTGTTGCTGGAATGAAAGTTGTGACAGGGAAAACCGGAGTACCCAGAAAAAACCTGCCTGTCTCCGTTTTGTCCAACACAAATCTCACATGGAGTGACCGGGATTAGAATCACGGACCCAGCGGTGAGAGGCCGGCGTGCTGCCGCCTAAGCCACAGAGGCTTACTTCTGTAACTATACAAAAACACTTATTACAAACTTCGTTTGATTGTCGGCATTGTTCGGTCGCTCGTATCATGTGATCAACACTTCCTTTCTCCTCCTTTGCATGACCTCGGCTGGAGTAGTCCGTCTTCAATGCTCTGCCTTGCCTTGCGCTGCATGCTAACTTAAAAATTACGAGAATATGATCGTTTTCACTGCCTGCTATGAATGCATTACAACAAGCTGGATTCATGGCATGCCGCTCAGTCCACATCCTAGGTTCACATGCTGCTTCTTCAATGCTTGGTAAAACATACCTTTCATTTATACAGAGTGGTCCACCAGCCCCTTATTTTTTTTGGCGGAAGGCAACCCAACTAACGCGTATATCACAGTCATCCTAAAAACATAAGTCCCTGCTCATTTACGACCTTAGTACTACTTCACCGTTAAATATATGCTCACCAATATAGTAGAAATCGATAGTGGTTCAATTACCTCAAATATAATGTATGATTGAAGCGATCACAGCTCCGAATAACACCTTCTCACGTTTGGACAGGAAGTGTCTACGAATAGATTCAATACATGCCAGCAATACACCCAGGTTCTCGGTAGCAATGGTGGCTAAATCATGAATTGCTAGAGTAGCATCACGAAGTCGCATTGTAGTAGGTTCGAACCTCGAACTAGTACATTTCTTTTTGGCTTAATGTCGATTATGTGGATGTATTATGGACGCTTATCTATCTGTTCCAACGAGTGATTTTTATTTGGTCCTGATAAGGACCGTACTTATCCAATGGTACGTAGCCAGATTGGACGACGACATCATGATCTGTAGAACGAATGCAAGGTATTCTGGTACATTAAAGATCCGGCACCCCGGCGTCTCTAAAGGCCAGAGTAGTTAAAAGGGACGTAAAACCAATAACATTATAATTATCTGTATTGAACCCGCTAAGCATGGGTTCATGTGATATTTTTCATTGCAACGCACTTTTGATGCATCATCTTAGAACGCACTCATCGACCAGCCATGCTGTTGCCGCATGCTGACATTCCTTCGAATTATTAATGGTTGCACTTTTGACTTTGGAAAAAAAAACGTTATATTATTATCTGAGTCTTTATTATTACATTTCTACTTTCTACGAGGCTCAGATCTTCACATTTTGTAATTCAGTATCATCGAAACATTCTGGAGAATGTTATTTCTACTTTTGGCAAGGTATTATCATCGCAGACACGCGAACCGGAACCAATCAGTAGGTATACGACTAGAGTATTTGTAAGTTCCAGCAGCGAAGGACCGAGCTTTTCGCACATGTGTAGGATTTTCCATCCCTGTTGGATGCGTTTTGTATGTCCGTCTTCAAAGACGAGGAAATTGTCCGCCTGTAGGCGAGAAAAGTGATCGTTGTACATCGTTTTTTATATAACACTGAACAGTGTAACAACCAAGTTAATATTAAAGCCCATATAAGCTTGTGCTACGAAATTCTTCGAATTATCAAAAAGTGATAAAATTTGTACATCGTGGAACATCACATTTTAAGCCACGTTCTGTGTGAAAATCAATGTCTGCAAGTGAGGCGAAAATATATTAATAACTGTGATGTTATGATTAAAAAAGTGCATTATTTCAACGTTAACAGTTACAAATGTTGCTATGATCGCAAGAGCGATTAAATTTTCCAGTATATAACTTCGATGCCACGTGATTTGTGGAACATAGAATCTGTGAATGTGAAAGCAGATATGTGCATGGCCAATTTTTCAATCTGCGCCGTGTAGATTCAGTGAGATTGCTACCACAATAAAGCTAGCTTCAGTGAAACTGTGCTACACCAATTTTCTACATTTTTCCAGTGGTTATTTTCACATAAAATGTCATATTTTCATAACCACGTGTTTGACGCTTTTCATCCTACACCATCCGTGGGAATGAGTAGATAAATCCCCATGATGTGAAGGAGCGTTTCTGGAGAACTTGAGCATGACAGAAGACCCAGGAACATAGCACTAGAGCGGGAGATGGATGTGCTAAGCCAAGGAACATGACATTTGCTATAATGGGAAGGAGTCTGGTTATATCAAGATGTCAACGCCGAGGACGAATTAAGGCCATGGTAATGGATAGAGCCTATGTGGAGGCCCAGTTTGGACAACCCTTGTCCGGAGACCAGCAGCCTAATTATATCCCTCAAGTCGTTGGAACGATTGAGATGTAGACGTCCTTTCTTGTGAGTCCGTTAACCTATTCCTTGTGAGGTTCTTTTGTGGTGTAGTAGTTGTAGTTTTTTTTAGACTAGAGAAGATTGTAGAATCAACCGAACTTCTTGACGAGCCATAGGTAAGGTTTGTAATGTTAGAACTAATTTTTATCATTCACTTTCAGTGATTTGTTAGCCACCCTCTGATTTAACCCCGTTCGATCATGGTGCATTCTGATGGACATCGCTTAGATGTTAATTATACCCTTGCTAAACGTGACTGTAGTCTTTGTTACTACTTTGGTCAACCCCTACGCGGGTGATTTTGTGTATAGCTCAATTTGGCATGACGACTAGACGTCATGGCCAGTGATATTTTATAACACCCCCTTTTAGTTAAATGTTTGTCACGCAACTGATTTCATTAGAACTGTTCGTATCGCTTGATAGTCAACAGAAACTGTCAGTTTTGTAAAGGTAATATTATATTTCATTTAGATGAGCTATGAAGCCATCCTATTCGATTACAGAACATATTCAGGGAATTGTATTTGTATGCAACTTAGCATCGAACTCTGTAATTTTTACCGTATCATTGGTAAACTCAGCAATCGTGAGATTTGCGCCTTTATAATGTTTATTTAGTGTCAGGTGTTTCGACACGGATATTATTTGGTTATTTAAATACAGAGCAGTTATGAAGTGACATATCTGCGGATTGCAAAGACTTTCAGTACAAGTGGTATTTCTATATTTTACTTTTCTTTGGTTTGAAGAACATGCCACGTCTTTGTGTACAGTTTTAAGGCGTGATTTTATGCCTAATGTTTATTCTATTTGAGTATTAATATGGGATCAGATAACAAGTACAGTTTTCTAGTGGACTTCTTACGAGAAAACTGCCTGCATTTAGTCTATTATGTCATTCCAACCGTCCAAGTAGGTGACTGTAAATTGGGAGTGTAACTCCAAGTCACGGACCGGTTATACGAGTTCCCAGCATGCAACGAAAGTAACACTCACACAGTGAGACAAATGTATCAGACTTTATGACAAGGCTTGTAGCATTATTTACCGTTAGTTGTTGTGATTCATAAGTAGGTCAATGTCTAGGCCACCATTTTGTGGAAACCAAATGTTTTGTTATGATGAATTTTTGGCAAACGCCATACGTTTGCATCGCTATTGAAGCGACTACCTTTTAACTCTATTTGAGAGTGATTACATTTCATGTCGAGGTTTATTTGTTGTGTTAGAGGATAGAGATAGACGCCTGTGTTAGAGGCTATTCATGTATTGGTGCGTATTGCACTGTGTCCAGAATTTGTACTGTAGACTAGGTATTTACGGGAGGTAACTGAAGTTCTTACCAGGCCAACCCGAGGTAATTTAAGTCAGCCGAGAGCCACTAATAACCTGTGTTATTGTTATGTCCGAGCATGGAGAGCTCGATGATGGTATTTTAAAGCAGAGATTGATCTCGCACGAGACTGCTACTGCTGAGTCCAAGGTATTCATGGTCGTCAGCACTATTCGCCATAAACCAACGATAAATTTAACCGTCACCTTAATAATCAAGCGCATAATTATTATAAACAAATAATAGCTAATTGTTTATTGCATTTAAACTTGATCCACTTGCATTTTGGAACTGCTGACCGACACCTGCTTTTGTTTACGCTTCTTTATGGAGGTAATCTAGGACAGATGACACTAATTTTGATCGACGGAGTGCTTGCTTAACCTATAGTTCATAGCTGGAGGAGCTTGAGCCTCATGCGACGTTAGTCGTAGTATTCGTTACGCGATCGCCAACGTAAATGACATGCACTTAGATGACACTGGTTTACAAAGAGTAACCCATGGCGAAGGCAGGAATATAATTGATTGTGGTCTTGTTGTTTTATTTATTGTATTGTATAAAATCCCATGTTTACCTTACTTAGTTTGTAAGAGTGTATTTAATGTTTTTTTTGACGGCTTGTCGTGTAGATTTGTTGTAATTGTTTTGTCTTACGGACGTCACCACCGTAAATTTTGTATTAAATGTCAGGAATTAGCTAAATTAATTATCACTAAATGTAAATGAGGAAATGGTATCATCCTAACTTAGATTTGTTATTGCTACCCTGTTAAATGTAAATTCCGTTATTAGTTTATTTTGTAACTTGACTTAGGGTTTATTGCCGTACCATTTTCCTAGCGTTGCTGTTGTTGCTTAACTTTGTAAATTAGATCTTTCGCGAGGGTTTACCGTAGTTTACAGGTAGGGCCCTGTGTTTATTTTTGTTTATTTATTAGTTTGCGGATTAGCCGATAAAAACCCTCTGAACTAGGATAGGTGCTTGAATATTTTAAATAAATATTTCTACAAGTTTTACATAAGCCGGGAAGTTTATTTTCTCAGTCTTGCTTTAAGAGGTGATTTTTCTTAGGCTGTCTATGACCTTTTAGCAACCATGTTACCACGGATCCTTTGGATCATAGATTCTCGTGCCACTATGGCCTATAAGAAATTCACCTGATCCTCTTGGCACATGGGTCCGGCAGGTGAGGTGTTTGGAATGTCATTTTGGTTGTTGGCAACCCTGAGAGCTCCTCTCACGGGCACTGTATCTACTGTATGTTTGGGGCAGATGACCTCGTAGTTCCGCCCCTCGAAACCTCACTAACTAACTAACCATTACTGTATGTGTATAGCAAGCGCTTTTCGCACAGACGACAGGCTCACGAATACATACATCAGACCGAAACTATAATTTCCTTCAACGGCGTCTGTGCGAAAAGCACAGTAAATCTACTGACACGGCGCCCTCAAATGCCAGCTGACTGCGCCAGGATACGAACCTGCAACCTTGGGCAGAGCAAGCGAGAACATTGCCGCTGAGCCACGCTTCAAGGCAGTAAATACAGAACGTGTCATATTATTAATATTATTATTATTCTGGGGAAAATATTGAACTATTAAAATTCTAATAATCACGAATAATATCCATCCATAGTTTTGAACAGTATTTAGGTAAAATTAAGTCGCCTCCATTGCGTAACGGTCAGCGTCGTTAGCTGCCGCCCCGGAGGTCCTGGGTTCGATTCCCTGCTCTGCCACGTAATTTGAAAAGTAGTATGAGGACTGCAACGGGATCTACTCAGCCTCGGGTGTTTCAAATGAGTAGAGGGGGTTCTTTTCCCAACTCAGCCTTCCTCGAAGTGGTTTCCCGTGGTTTCCCACTTCGTCTTCGGGCAAATGGCGGGATGATACCTACTGTAAGGCCACGGCCGCGTCCTTCCCTCTTCCTTGCCTATCGAATCCCTTCCCTCATGAGGCCCCTGTTCGCCTTGCAGGTGAGGTCGCCTGGGCGAGGTGGTGATCAGACCTCACCAGTAGTATCCACACCGACCAGATGTTCCCAGCTCTAGGACACTGCCTGAAAAGGCGGTAGGGGTGAGTTCCCTCGCTGAGTTTGTGGGAGCCACCACCCTGGAGGGTAAACTTGTTTCTTTTTATTATGGAATTTAAATGAGAGAAGAAAAAACAACATTCCCTATCGTCCTCGCAGATCATGTGAACGAAATTAAGTTGAGATCTTCCTGTACGATGTAGGGAGGGTAAAATAAAATAGTTAAAGAGAATTACAAATTTCCGCCGTTGTATAGTCTTGAACCCGGGATCTTCTAAGAAGCGAGCGGGCGCGATACCATTCGCACGTACGTCCACTATGCTCTATTGCTCTTTGTTGCGCTTCTTATTAATGCGTATGGTAAAATATTCAATTATTACAGTTAGATCTTAAATATTGATTGGATTGTATTCATTTAGTGCCTGGCATGGTTTGAAATTTACTCAAAGCAAGTTTTGCGACCGCTTTGCGTTAATAAGGCGAATGAACTGAAAATAATACCCTCAAACGATAACCCGTCGCCATGTTTTATTTCATACAACTTGGCGCATTAATTGCTAGCGTGTGATACAATTCGGTCATAAAAGCAGGTGTACTGACGAGGATGAACAGAATCATACAGGATTTTGTACCAGCGATCACAAAAGCTTCCTTACCAGCGAGTGTCGTGTGATACGGGCCTAAAGATATGCTAAGACTTTTTGTTAACATCTAATAACAAAATAATTCTTTTCTTTTCTTAGTCGTTTACCCTCCAGGTTGGTGGAACCCACGGACTCAGCGAGGGAACTCACCATTACCGCCTCTACAGGCAGTGTCCTAGAGCTGGAAACATCTAATCGGAGTGGATACAATTGGTGAGGTGTGATTGGCACCTCGCCCAGGCGGCCTCACCTGCAAAGCGAAGAGGGGCCTCATGAGGGAAGGTAATAGATGGTCAGGATGGATAGGCAAGGAAGAGGGAAGGAGGCGGCCGTGGCCTTGAAGAAGGTACCATCCAGGCATTTGCCCGAAGACGAAGTGGGAAGCACAGAAAACCACTTCGATGATGGCTGAGGTGGGAATCGAACCCCCTCTACTCATTTGGAACACCCGAGGCTGAGTAGACCCCGTTTCAGTCCTCATACCTCTTATCAAATTTCGTGGCAGAGCCGGGAATCGAACCCAGGTCCTCCGGGGCGGCAGCTAACCATGCTGACCGCTACGCTACGGGGGCGACATAACAAAATAATACCACGGCAAATTCTAAGAAATACGTATACTTCGAGGCGAGCACTGGCGATCAGAATCTCCTTCGATATGTTATTGTTTCATTTGAGGGGCTAGAACATCGCGGTCAATTAGCCCCGTGTACTTGGGTGTGTGTGAAGAATTTTTCTGATAACCTGAGTTATTGCAGTTTGTAATGATGTGGTATTGGCAATAAAGGATTGTGAAAGGGGTGGCCGTGGCCTTAAGACAGAAACCGTCCCGGAATTTGGCCTGAGTAGATGTCGGAAACCACGGAAAACCACTTCCAGGGTGGCTGAGGTGAGAATCGAACCCACCTCTTCTTATATTTGCTTCACGAGGATAAGTGTACCCAATTTCAGCCCTCAGACAAGAATCAAATTTCTTGGCAGAGCTGGGAACAGAACCCGGACCTCCAGAGCGACACTTCGATATGTTGTGTTCATATCCAAGCCAGTTTTTTAAATTTCTGCCATTACAGTTTACGTGGCATAACGTGCCAATTCGATCATATTCTATTTATAAATCAGCAAAACTCAACGTACTCTTCGCAAAAATACATCGTAAGGGAATAAATGTGGCAATGTAGTTACATTCCCACTAAAATGGAGCGTGGGCTTCCGTTCAAAAAAGTAAGCCTACCACTGGAATCGAAGCACCTTTCTACCCGTTCGCGTTCACGTCGTACGGTCAGGCTTTAACCGACTCAGCCACCACTACATATTAGATAGAGAGCGCTGCAAGTGCAGTATTTACTGTGGCCGTCCCACCTCAAACGTTTAAGTCCTTGTCAATGTCTTAAATCATGGTTTATGGTGTTGATTTAACGTTCTACTATTACACATCACGTGGCGTAAGCTATTAATTCGCTCGTATTACGTGTATGTGTGTTATTTCAAGGAGCAATATGTCATATGTTAGTAGAATGGGCCATAGTATTTGGCGGGGAAAAGTTTATGGTCAGTTTTTCTTTGCTAGACCCATGACCCAATTATATTGCTGTCACACAGTCAGAGCGCAGAGCAATAGCGACCATCGGGAGAAATGCAATGTTAGTTGGGTTTCATAAAACTACATAATAAGGGGCTGGTGGACCACACTGAATATCCAGGCATAAAAATACGGATCGAATACATGATATTTAATGCAAGTATTTTACCCAGGTGGGGGTAGCCGAGTTCTCTCGAGTCTGCCCGAATATCCTTTAGCCAATCAGGAGGCTATTAAAACAATCGTCTGATCAATGGGATGACAGTCCCTTACACACAAGTCAACCAATCACAAAATATCTCGGATGGTCTTCAGAAACTACAAGGTCTTCGAAGAACAGGAAGGTAAAATACAATTAACACTCATGTTGGGAAATTGAGGAAACTTGTTTTGAAAATTATCTAAAGTAACCTTGTTCTCAAATGGAATGGTCATGTCTCCAGAAGTGAGCTACATAGCTATTCCTTTAAGTTTATTTCAGAATTCTTATATTTCTGATGTCTAAAGTCTGCTTCTGTCCTAAAGAGAATACTTACACTTATACTTCATTTTAGACAACCAAGCCCTGGTGGTCTCTTTTGTGCGTAGTTTTCATGTTGAAACTTTCTTACTGGATATGGCTTGCGTTTCCATTGTAAGAGGAATGAAAATAATAATAATAACAATATTCTTAGACGTTAAATTCATTAGGAGACACAGGCTGGGGTTCAATACCAGGCAAGGAATTTAATTCCTCCCCCTTTATTTTAAGGAACTATCCTCAGTGAACTTCATATATTTCTTTACACCAATTCTTATGGCTTTACATAAGTGATACATTTTCTGTCAAAACATTATTAAAATAGTACATATTATCATTATTAAAAATATACATTAATGGATATGAATTGCTCGTAGTGATATAAGTTGTAGGGATTGTTTTAGGTCCAGTATCATTTTCGTTACATCTAAGTGGGAAAATGGAAATTTATTTCATTCTTTACAAGAGGATCATCATGGATGGTCTGGAGTAGAAATGTATGGATGCAGTTGGTAAGTTTTTGGTGGAGTGTTATACCTATACTTGAAGTTTGGCAATATTCATTTGAATAAATTGTACGTGGTCCTGAACTCTGTGTGGACTTTTGAAACTCCGGACATGTTTTTAAAATTACTTCAGGCATTTTACTAAAGAAATGGATGTGCTCTTTGTTTATAGGTTGAAAACGTTTTACATTATTCCTTACGAAAGCAAATTCACATCCTGCAGTATTCGATAAATTGCAATTAGTAATTATTTTTATTATTTTTTATTTTTTATTTTTTTTATTTAGTCAATGTACCTCTAGGTTGGTGGTTCCCACGGACTCAGCGAGGGAACTCACCACTACCGCCTCTATGGGCAGTGTCCTGGAGCCTGGAACATCTGTTCGGGATGGATACAACTGGGGAAGTGTGATCAGCACTTTGCCCAGGCGGCCTCACCTGCAAAGCGAACAGGGGCCTCAAGAGGGATGGGAAGGGATGGAAGATTGGGATGGATAGGCGAGGAAGAGGGAAGGAGGCGGCCGTGGCCTTACAGTAGGTACTGAGCCAGTATTTAGCTGAATACTTGAACCCTGATACGACAGCGAGACGTATTTTGAAATTATTGATTGGTATTAATTTGGCTGCAGGCTGGAGGAGCTACACACTCATCTTTCACTGAGGAGATAGATAGGCAATCCCGCCATGCTCTTGATCACGTGGACAGGACATGCTCACTAACTTATTCCTGCAACTGTCTGATGTACATATAAAATGATAATCGACAGAGTTCGATTGTCAACCTCGATACAGGAGAGATGCATCATGGGTAGACTGCCAGCTGGAGCATCTACGAGCAGTTCTGATATGACACACACTTGAGTTTTGTGACACACGCAGTGAACATGCTATCGCCTTAATAAGAAAGTTTCGTTAATCACGCAGTCATACGAGTGTACTCTACTCGCGGCGCGGAGCGAACGGGCGGATTGCTACATAGCAATATGCGGTTGTTCGTACTTCTGGCGTGTTTGACATAACCCAGAGAGTAGATATACGCGAGTGAGCTTAGTTATTGCATGGACTTGTCAGTACAAACTTCACGATGAGGAAATCTACTACATATATGGTTGAAATGCAGGAAAGCATTAGTATTATCAAGAACAATACGACTGGACTGTATTGTGAGAATATAGCTGCTGCAGCAATGTTGGGCTAAGCAGATCGTACAGGAATGTAATGCAGAGGCAGAATTGATCATTTGGAGTGACAACCTTATTAATACTACAATGAAGGAAAAGAAACGATTGGGAGCGTTCGTTCTAACCCAGTGGCTTTGAAGTACCGGAGAATGAAGAAACAACTCCAAATGAACGAAACTACTTTACTGATAACGTCGAGGGAGTCTTGTACAAGTAATATGTAGGAACTCCGTTTCGTAGACAGTAGTTTTCGAGTTAGGAGGAAGTTGGTTCGACGACTTACAGCTCCAGCCATGGACTACTCAGGGATGAGGGTTCAGTTCCACTTTCTTCAATCTCAACCAGAACATCGTCCAAGGTAGCTGGAAACTTTTCTTTCTTGTAGACAGTAGACTTTGTCAATTTTAGTTCGATACTTTTCACCAATATTTTATTAAATAGTATGAAATTCATTCGAAGACTAGATTTGGTTCCTTTTATCATTTCTGTCGGAGAGTGTAATTTATTGTGTAGTTAACAGTAATCGTAATGCTATTTAGAGCATTACTTATTGTTTATTTTTGAAAATTTTGGAAATAAAACAAAGCATTCAATTTTGTTGGGAAGATATCTGCAGCATAATTAGGACCAAGACGACGATATCTTTGAATAAGAATAGCAATTAGGAAGAAGATGGCCACACACACGTGCACTTGAACTATTCCAAAAATATTTCAGTGATACTTTTCGTTTGGACTTATGACATTCTAGTAGAAATTCTTTCTTTTAGAAATGATAGTTCATTTCATCATTATTTTCCATGGGTATGGAATTATAGAAATCGTCCAGCGAGAACAATTGTGAATTGATTATCAAGGCATTTGTAGCCTACTTTCATATTTCTTTTGATTAGAGATTTTTTCTTTTTAACTGAAACTTTAGTTCGTTCAGTCTTTAGCTTGTGTTATTTTAACTCGTTTTTGGTAGGCTCTTGGCTAGATCATCGTTTGATTTAAAGGTTTGCGTGTATCTATTGATATGATAATAGACTCCTTTCCATGGTGTAAGTCTCACGTGTTTTCTTCTGAGTAGTTGAGCCATTTTTCGAGTTTGGATAGGCGAAACTGAACCGACTATTTTACTAGTGTCTATCTACCATTTTTTTAATATATAAGTTATTATGGAAATAATTATATATATATTGGAATAGTGAACTAATTTAACAGTTCAAACAAGTTTAACAGAATTTGTCGTAGACTTAAATGACGATAATTTATGGAAGTAGATAATACAATTTATCTAATAAATTGTTGCATCTTGTTTAGTGAAGTTGGAAAAGAGGTACTCTGTGACACTTCTATATTCGTCTACGATGAGGCATGATATTTTCAGAGTAATTTTTGAAAGGTTTTAAGTTTAATTACGTTTGGGAAAAATGCTTGACAGCTTTGGAAAGCTGAATTGTTGTATTGCAATTTAATGCATACGAATTTATTGTGCTAATGAAGTGAATATTTGACATCATTGGATGGTCAACCTTAATATTGTATAATGTACTCGTAGTCTTTTGTGAAGACATTAACGTAGTCATTTCGTTTTGTAAGAGTGAAATTAGCTTTTGAGCTATCACCAATTTGGATAGGAAGTTGTAGTAAACGTGAATTGGAATCACGAATGTTTCTCTTAAATGATAGTATTAATTCAAGTAACCCTACGTTTTTATTCTTGCCTATTAAGATTTGCCGGAGATGAATTGCTTATATCATGACACACATATTTAAGTGACACAGCCACTTCTCGAATAACTTTAATTAATTCATGCAATATAATACATTTGACATTTCAGTGATTTTAGCAAAAATATACTGCATTCATTGAAGCATCTGGATAGTTAATAAACTATTTCATAACTTGTAACACTATTCGATTATCTTAATTGATTGTTGAATGCAACAAATTAAGAGAATTATAACCTTGAGATATACTTGTAAAATTAAATGGAAATGGGCAGCGATGATAACAAAATCCTAACTAAGGATATGACCTGTATATAAAATGTAAGATATGTATAAATTTTTAATAAGGGTATAGCATCAGTGCATGATTTAATATTGTATTTTTCTTGTAATTTGTTCTATGGATGAGATAGTTAAACACTGCGATTTAGAGCAGTAAGATGGGGCCTTATTATAGGCGTTTATTTAAAACTATTTTCGTCATTTGATCTAAAGAAGCTTTTCTTTATTTTTGTGTCTAGTTGACAGACATACACCATTTGCCAGTTAATAAACTGAACTTAATTTTAAAAAAATCTTAGAACGACTGGTGTTTTCTATTAGAAAAGGGAGTGCGTTAGGAGGACCAGTGGGTGGTTTTTCCTTGAGTTTGCTTAAACTTAACGCCCGAGATACTTTCGTTTTATTTTAGAGTCTCTTGTTCGAGTTCTTTTAGAGCTTCGTTCCATTGTAATTTGTACACCACTGGCACCTTTGTACCGCATTCTTTAATATCGACGAATCCTGATCCCTGGTTGATCCTAGTTGGTAGGCTTTTAGGGGTTATTTCAGCCGGGAACTTCTAGAATCTACGTTCCAGCTTTTCCATCGGATTTCAACAGGTAAGACCACGTGGATTACGGGTACAGTACCATCCCGGCATTTGCCCGAAGACGAAGTGGGAAACCACGGAAAACCACTTCGAGGATGGCTGAGGTGGGAATCGAACCCCCTCTACTCATTTGGACCACCCGAGGCTGAGTAGACCCCGTTCCAGTCCTCATACCACTTTTCAAATTTCGTGGAAGAGCCGGGAATCGAACCCAGGACCTCCGGGGCGGCAGCTAACCATGCTGACCGCTACGCTACGGAGGTGATAATTAGTAATTATAATCTTATAATATACACATATATATGACTGACTATTCTTAATGCAGGGTACATTGGACCATTTCAATGTGGGTCCTTGCCAGGGACCCGGAACAGAACGTAACACGGAACCGAACTCTTGTCAATGTGGAACAGAGAAATTCCGTTATGTCCAAGGTTATTTTCAGTTGTAACGTTACTGCTGTATGTTCCAATGCGTAACGTTACCCGTCCTGGAGCGGAACGGAGTCTGAAACCATACCCGGTATCTGGAACAGTGGAACGGTGTCCGAGCCTGTACCGGTACAGCAGATTGGAGCCAGGTGGACCGTTACGCGATCTCGTACCGAAATGAACACAGGGATATCCGATACGTTACAGTTCGGAACGGAACGGGACATATTTAACGGGATGTGTATTATTACAAGGCTGCATTATGACGTCTCAAGGTCAAGTAGTGTCAGTGGTCAAATCTAATCCAAACACAGCGTTTACATATTCTGCCAAGCACACAATCCCCTCTTCTCGCTCACCTCACCAGACACCGGCCACGTGTTTCAGCTACAATAGAGATCCTGTACCCCAAATATAGATACGCGAATTCCGTCCTCTCGCTATTATTTATCGGTTGATCAAAATGTATTTGCTGATGATGAATTTCAGCCAGTTTGGAGTTGTTGTTAATTATTTTGGGGCTTTGTGACATCGTGGTCATGTAGCTTCGTGTACTTAGGTGTCTGAAGAAGCTGTCTGATAACCTGTGCCCTGTGACGTCTGTACTTGTGTGTGTACTCGTAATTGAGGTATGAATTGGATAAGAAGTTGCCGTGGCTTTAAGTTAGTTACCATCCCAGCATTTGCCTCAAGTAGAAAGGAGAAACCCACGGAAACCACTTCCAGGATGATCTCGTCATCCGCTTTATAAGTGAGAGTGGTTTAGGACCAGCAATCTAAATTTTCCAGTAAACATTTAGTCTACTGAAAGATTTGTTCTTTTTGAATTCTGAATTTTTGTTTTACCGTAATTTTTGTTTATTATTATTATTTTAGTTTTTTATTTATTTTCTTGTTTTATTAATTTTCTGATTTTTTCATATTTAAGTGTCCACCTCTAAATTCATAATTTCTTTCAAAAATTTGTATACATTAATTTGTGTTAAGAGGGGCAGATGCCCTCGTAGTTCCGCCCCTTTAAACCTCAATAACTAACTAACCAACCACTTCCAGGATGGCCGAGGTAGGAATCGAAACCACCTCTTTTCAGTTTTGCCTCACGAGGCTGATTGTACCCCGTTCAGTTCTCAGATCAGAATTAAACTCCCTGGTAAACCGGGAGTAAAATCTTGGTGAACGAGCTGCAGTACGAGGACTGGAAATAATACATTAATATTTAATTATTAACTATTATGATTAAATTTAATGATGATGACGTTCCGAACAACAACTACCCGAGCAAAGAAAATTGAAACATACGAAGTAAGAAAGTGAGCAATAGGTCGGGTTCGATGCCTGGTACTCTCGTACGATAGTCGAGTGCTCTACACATTCCACCAGATAGACTTTTGTCTAGCCTACTATATTTGGCTACATATTTTACCTACCGGTTAAGATATAGTGCTTATTTACACTCTCCTGTAATAAGTGAAATTGACGAATTCTAATACAAAAATATTATAACATAATATACACTACTGTTCACGCCAAGATTGCTTCAATAGTTTCAGAGACATTGAGAACTGGTGTAATATTTCGGATGGGAATCCATATTGGATTGGTTAAAATGCAAGCTACGGGGTTTTATACCAGTAAATAACTATCTTGTCGTCTCCGTGGTGAAGTGGTCAGCGTGCTTAGCTGCCTCCCCGGAGGTCCGAGGTTCGATTCCCGACTCTGTCACGAAATTTGAAAAGTGGTATGAGGACTGAAACGGGGTCTACTCAGCCTCGGGGGGTCCAAATGAGTAGAGGGGATTCGATTTCCACCTCAGCCATCCTCGAAGTGGTTTTCTGTGGTTTCCCAATTCGTCTTCGGGCAAATACCAGGATGGTACTGTGACCGATCCAGTCAGGGTCAATTTCCGGCCCCAGATCATTCGAGAAACGACGAGACCGGAAGATCAGCATGGCGTCATAGCGTGGTGTTAGAAACGAGATGCCGAGCCATGGGACAAAGCCTGACGGGTTTTTCGTCATGTGAAACTTGTAATGATGATTCTATAAGGTTCTATACATTTTACCTTTGACAGCAAGGAATTTCAATTTTATATTGTATGCGCACGATGTATGGGAGCGTTGTTCATCATTTTGCTATTTTCATTGAGGGATGACGGCGATTAGGAAGAAATGGCCATCGCAATGGTTCACGAGGCAACCGCTAGAGTTGCTCCAGAATATTCCAACCCCTTCCCCACTTTTCTCGAGAGGAGGCTAACACGGTTCCGGAATGTTCAGTCATACAGTGTGGCCCGGACGATGAAGTTGATTATGCGACACGGCTAGAACGAGTGAGTAATGCAGTGGTCGGACATGTAAGCCACGAGAATTGAATTGCGCGTCGGGCACTGGATAGTTTATTACGTGCATGGTTAATGCTCGTCGCCGCATGGTGTAAGAAATCATTCGTGAAGTGCGGTGGAGTTGTGTTTTGGTGAAGTGTCGCCGTCGCGATATCCATGTATCGGACACGCCGGCACGCGAAGGAAGAACCAAAACTGATAGACGGAGGTATGTGTAGTTTATGCCAGCGCCGCGATTGGGTTATGAAAAGTTCGTGTAATATCACAGAATTCATCGCCATTCTTTGTATTATGAAGTCTAATGCACGTGATCCGGGTCAGCTAACGGACATTAAAACGCTAAATGAATGTACTGTGGCAATAGTCTGATAAAATTTTGTGCGTCTAAACATTTGGACATTTGAGTGAAGGGCGGAATAGAAACCTGAATTATAACGCCGATCGGTTACGTCATTTAAAGGTGAACAGCCAAGCTGGCATTTAAGAGGCACGGTGTGAGTGTAAGGAAAGGATATATCTGCTTTAATCTTGCGTTGAGGGTTGCAGGTTGCGCAGGCGAAGCGAACAGTCTAAACATAGAATGTGGAACGCGAGCAGGTCGACTTGAATGAACTATGAACTGGATATTATCGCGTGTAGATGTGAAAGTGTTCCGGTGTAGTGGAATGTAATGTGGTCACACGGCAATGTAAACAATATGATCGTAGACTCGAATATGTTGGGAATCTTCACGGACCTCAGTACCCAAAGTATGTTGCACTAAACCCATAAGGGGGCAGCCATGGGATGATCGGTCGCGAGGAAATGGACGCGTGGACATGGAACGAGATGACAAGAGACGCTGACGCCGACGCTGTTGGTGGAGAGGAGCAGTCTGGGGCGGTCAAGGTTGTCGCCTGGAAATCTAGAGGTGTAGGGGGCGCATGCTTAAACGGGAGCGCCGGGAGACGCTGGTGGAACGACGCTGTACTAATGGCCAGGAAACACCGACGTCTCTTATTCCCTAGGACCAGGATTCATCACGACGCCGGATCCTAAGTAAGATATCTTATTATCACTCCCGTTGACAGTAAAGAAGAGAATATCCACTTCGAATAGCCATGCCATGAGATGACTTGAGGTCGTGTAACTTAATTCCATTCACATAGTTTAACGCTATTAATAACCATTGATTCTAGATTAAATAAGAGCATCATTTTCGTTTTCTTAAGGTTGTGCAGACATTCTTTAACTTCGAGTAGCTTTGACTTTTACAATAAACAGCATCAATGTTAGGAGTAAGATAAATAGTTATGCTTTGAAATTTACTACTACTACTACTAATAATAATAATAATAATAAAATATTAATAATAATAATAATAATAATAATAAAATATTATTAATAATAATAATAATAATAATAAATTTTGGGAATGAGTAGCGAGGATACGAGATGTCCATTTTTGATTAAAGATTGTTGGCATTGCATTTTTGAGGCATCTTAGTTAAAGGTTGATAAATACTGCTATAATCAGTACCGGAAATATAATTGGTGATAATTACGCTTGGCCATGGAACAGAAATATTGTTTGAGAAAATTGGGCATGAAAATTATGAAACAATTTTATTCCAAAAAGGTTTATTAAGAATTACAGAAATGTGATGTGAAATAAGACGCTGGGCTTGGTTAATAATTGTCTCATAGGGTTTCTTGGACAGGATTTCACGCTATCGTACGACTTTGTTGTCTAGATAAGGTTGAATTATTGTGTTAAGTGTGGGTTCGAGGTATGCTATTAAGCGCAATTTTTGTGATGAGATTAATATGGTATTCCGTCAAGTGTGACGAGGTAGATTAATGTGGTGATATTCAGTTATGTGTAACAAAGTTTTTCATGGGGCTATGTATGACCGTGCAAAGTGTAATTATAAGGACAGGTTCCTCACTCTAGATGAATGTGCTACATTTCCTCGTAGGGTTGAGTGTTGAACAGAGCAATGATGTACTTGAGGGTTCACTCTGCAGTAAGGTTACTCAGATCCTCACACATAGTAGTTGACTGAATGGCTATGATTAAATGTTTGTCACGAAAATGAAACACACTATTATGAAAGTTGTGAACCATTTCTAGACGTCAGCATATGACATAACTTACTTATGCAAGTGGACATATTAATGAGGATCAAGGTAATTGGGACGGTCATGCTTATAGAACGGATAAAATATTAATAATTTGCAGTGTAAATATGTTAACACTAGTTGTAAATGTAAATAATTTATATCACGGTTGGTTATTGAATTTCACTTTATGTGATGTCAATTTGGTGTTTAAACATTTTTGATGCGATTTCGATTGATGCTCCTTAAATGGTAAATTTCAGTTCGACACGGAAGGTTTGTCCATCGATGTATAAAGGTAGATTGTCATGATATGGACAGTTATTGTTTTTTTTCTGAGCTTATGCCACAGGTGAACTTTGGGATAGGTGGCCAGTACTTTTTATTATTATTATGCGTGTACACTAATGAAATAAGGTTGAGTTAATCTTTGCGGGGCAGTCTCCTGATCGGATTTCTAAGCAGGACACACACGAGTTGGATTAAATGTTAATTCTTCTTGTTTCGGGACCATGAATTTTTTATTATTATTTTTGACTGCGTCCCACCCTAACCTTTGATACTCGTGCATGTTAGGCAGGTGGTATGTTTTGTTTATCCTTTGGTCAATAAAGAAGCAGTGTGTTTTACGAAGGACTATTATTTCTTGTTTGTTAATTTAAGTTAGGGTGTTTGCCTTTGAATATTGGTTTAGTTTATTTTCCATCCCCGACCCGTCAACGACCCGAGATACTTTGTCTCTGGCCCGCTTGAGAATTTCTTTTATCCTTGGTTTGTTTTGAACCAAAATTAACGCCCTAATTTTGTACCCACTCCCTTGGCCGTTTCTTCCGATGGGGCCGGGATGTTAGCCGGGTGATCGCCTGTCCCAATGGAGAAACGGGCACAGGACTGAGCCCGAATTCTGATTATTTTTGGTCAATTTTGTGGTCATTTCCAACTAAATGATAATGGATTTGGATGGAAATATAGACACTGGAAATGTGCAAGGAACTTGTTTTCACCGCAGTAGCGATAGTTTAGGTGCATTATGGGTCAGATTGAGAAGGTCATTTTACTCTTGAAATGAACCGTGACCGCGCTTATAATAGGATAAAGACGGTATATATCAGCTGATCGAAGGTGCTGAAGTAACCAATCAGAAGAGACTGGCATGATTGGAAGACTCTGTAGGCATAATTATGCTGATTATCTATTAATTACCTGGCACCATTAAGAAATTTTTACTGTTTGAAAATATGTCTAAATTAAGAAGAAAGCTTTATTCAGAAGTCCCTCACGATGGTATCCGCATCTTGACGTGATGTGGGGGCTTGAGAGTTCAAATGATCCTGCGAGCTATGCCGGCGGGAGCGGGCCACCCATGCCAGACAGGTCAAAGGTGATGGGCCAGACTAAGAGGGATACTCTGGTCCTCCAGGTTGGGGGTTGGGCGTAGGGTTAACAACCCTACCCTGTAAAAAATGCCAATGTTACGGATACCTTACAAGTGCCTCGGAATGCTGATCACCCGATGACGAACCGGCAAAGGAAACGGTTAATGAGAAGGAAAGCGGATATTATGTTAGCGACATGGAATGTGAAAACCCTAAGGAGACCTGGGAAATTGAGAGAGATTAAAGAAGAAATGGGAAAATACTGAGTGGAAATAGCTGCACTACAAGAAATACGATGGAAAGGCCAAGGAATGATAGCGTCAGGGGAGCATATACTGATGTACAGTGGAGGAAACACCGGTTATGGTGGTACAGGCTTTTATACAAAAGTCTGATACGTCAAGTTTAATAAACTTTAATGCTATAAATGAAAGGATGTGTTCAGTGTGACTACGAGAAAAGTTTTTTAACATCACCATGTTCTGTGTCTATGCCCCCACAGATGAGGCAGAAGAAGAAGAAGACAAGGATACCTTCTACACTGAGTTGGAGGAGGAGGTCAACAAAGTACAAAGACATGATGTGAAAATAATCCTTGGGGACCTAAATGCCAAAGTCGGGAAGGAAGAGGTGTTCAGAGATATAATAGGGAAGGAAAGTTTACACGAAGGGAGTAATGACAATGGATTGCGGTTGATAGACTTTGCCATTGGAAAAGAAATGGTGGTGAAAAGTACTTGGCACCCAAGGAAAGATATCAAGAAAGAGACCTGGGTGTCTCCGGACGGAGTTACAAGGAATCAAATAGATCATGTGATTATTGACAAACGACATGCATCAGATGTTATGGAAGTAAGTAGTTGTAGAGGAGCAGATGGGGACACAGATCATTACTTGGTAAGAATCAAGTACAGACAAAAAGATAGATTCAGCGAGGAAATAAAAGGGAAAGAAAGATGAAGCATAATATCGGAAGGCTTCAAAGAAACTAGGAAGCACAAGTGAGTATAGATTGAAAGTGGGAGAAAACATGGAAAACAATAAGAACCTCTGGGAAGAAGGTAATGTGGAAACTAAATGGGAGTTACTGAGAAACACCATCGGTGAATTTGCAGATGAAACGCTCGGGAGAGCCGAATTCAAGAGAAATATACAATGGTTCGATGAAGAATGCTCGGAGGCAATCCATGAAAGAAACGAAGCAAGGCAAAGAATGTTACAACGGAGAACAAGACAGATAGTGGGGGAATATAATGAGCAAAGAAAAAGGGCAAGCAAGTTAAGTAGGGTTAAGAAAAGGCAGTATGAAAGAAGAAGAATAGAAAAATTACATAAAATGAGGGAGAGTGGGGAGATTCGGAGATTTTATGAAAGATCAAGCAAATTGAGGAAAGGGTTTCAACCAAGAGCAGCCTTTTATAAGGACAAAGAAGAAAATTTTATAGGAGATAAGAACAAGATGCTACAGAGATGGCAGGAACATTTCACAGAGCTACTCAATGGACGGGCTCAAGAGGAAACCGCGAATGGGGAAGAAGCGGAACATGTAGGGATTGATGAGCAAGAAGAAGTTGAAACACCGTATTTAGAGGAAGTTAGAGATACAATCAAGGAATTAAAGAACAATAAAGCCGCCGGAGAAGACGGAATAGAAGCGGTGTTGCTAAAATTCGGTGGAGAGGTAGTGGTATAAGCAATACATTAACTAATAAAGGAAGTATGGACGAAAGAAGAAATGCCCAGGGATTGGACTGTAGGAATAATATGTCCTTTGTATAAGAAAGGGGATAAATCAGTATGCGGCAATTATCGTGGGATCACTCTGTTGGAGGTAACATATAAGGTGTTCAGTAAGATTTTAGCCTCTCGACTGGAGCGTTGTGTAGAAAAAATATTGGGTGACTATCAAGCTGGATTTAGAAGAAATCGCTCTACAATTGACCAGATATTTGTAGTGAGGCAGATACTGGAGAAGTTTTATGAACATGATAAGCAGCTGCATCAGCTGTATATAGATTTTAGGCAGGCATATGACAGTTTAGATAGAAAGGAGATTTTTTAAATTATGAAAGAGTTTAATATCCCGATAAAATTGGTCAAGCTGACAGAATTGACTATGGAAACCACAATCAGTAAGGTTAGATTAGAACAAGAGATGTCCGACGAATTCATTGTAGGAAGGGGTTGGTGACAAGAAGATGTAATTTCCACGTTACTCTTTAATGTAGCTCTAAAAAAAATTCAACAACTGCCAATCAATCCAGGAGGGACCATATTTAACAGACAAGTGCAGGTGATAGCATATGCGCATGATGTAGCATTAATTGCAAGGAACAGTAAAGCATTAGAAGAGAGCTATATCCTGTTGGAAGAAAAGGCGCGAAAGTTAGGATTAGACGTGAATACAAGTAAAACTAAGTATATGAAGATGGGAGGCTCCAGAGAGGCAAGAAGAGATCCGTATATTAAATTAAATGGGAAAGAATATCAAAGAGTAGAAGAATTCAAATATTTGGGCTCAATAATACCTGAGGATAACAGAACATCAGTGGAAATACAAGAAAGAATTATAAGTGGAAATAGATGCTATTACGCTCTGCAAAGCATGTTTAAATCGATAAATGTTAGTAGGAATACGAAAATAAAAATTTGCATTACATTACTTAGCCCTGTGCTTATGTATGGATCGGAAGGTTGGGTTCTCAATAGAAGAGAAGAAGACTGGATGCGAAGATGGGAAAGGAAGATCTTGAGGAAAATATAAGGGCCAGTGAGAGAGGAGGAAGGTTGGAGAATAAGGACAAATGTGGAACTACAGGAACTCTTCGGACAGGCAGATAATCTGGTGAAAATTAAGCAGGGGAGGATAAGATGGGCAGGAAACGTACAGAGAATGCCAGAATCACGTAGTGCCAAAAAGGTTTTTACACAAAGACCGGAGGGAAGGAGGAGAAGAGGAAGACCCAGGACACGGTGGATAGATGATGTGGAAGACGACCTTAGGGGTATGGGAATCAGGAACTGGAGAAGGAAGGCGGAAGATAGAAATGAATGGAGGCAGGTGATAAAGGAGGCCAAGGTTCTTCAGGGACTGAAGTGGCAACCAGTAAGTAAGTATTATTCAGAAGTATTATTGCTGAAGATGTACGTAGTACACTGTATACTTGTTAAGTACAGGTATGCTCGTATTGAACCCTAGCGAATTCCCTAGAGAAATCAAGGAGGGAGGTGACAGTCAGAGAATGATATTCTTATTGTGAGATCGTTTGAAGCGGGAGGTGCTAAGCTGGACGAGTTCATTCCCAGTGCCCTCAAGGGTAATGCGAGAAGTGGCGAGGTAGAACCTTCAGCGCGGATTCTAAGTTGGGTCAAGAGAGCCAAGCATAGGCCGGACTTCTAACGCTACATATATTCATACATTAGGGTGATGTTAAACTAGCGTGTTTCGCAGTGAAAGTAAAGATTGTATATCAATTCCGCGAATAAGTGCGATTGAAGAAGAGAACTACAGACATTTAGTAGCGAATTATACTGACATTAATACGAAGTTATTTTGTTCAGAACAAAAACAGTGCGTGTTCTTGAAAGTGCCTAGCCAGCAACATTTTTTCGCAGTAAAGGCAAGCAGGCAAAGTCGTGTGAGCAAAGACAAACATTATCGCTTTGTGTTAAAGTTATTGACTTCAACAAAGCTGCGTGAATGAACATTAAGGTTAGTCATACAAGTGATAGATATCTTCGACAGTTATTCACTATGTATATTCATGTGAAGTTATACAGAATGCAGTTCGACTACTTTACGATGACTGCAATGATGGCTTATGTTTTTACATGCGCCAGGACTACAATTGACAGAGATAAGATGACATCGCAGAGCAACCATTATTTAAATATCGAGCATTATCAACATTACTTCGAGCCACTACGAACAGTCATTGACTTGTTGTATCTTCACACTCTCTATGATGTACATCACGGTCTGCAACAATGATTGTCTTCCAACGATATTGCTCTTATATGAATGTATATTATAAAACACGTCGCAGAAGATCAAAACTACTCTTGAAGAACCAAGAAGGTAGGATGTCCCACCTAAAACAGAAGAATGGTACTTAGCTCAGCCGGAGAGGAGGTGATCGCTTTCCGATGGTGCTGGAGCAGACCAGGAGAACGCAGGTTCGAGCCCCGTTTCGACTGTACGTCCGATGTAGAGGCGAACAGTTCAAGTCTTCTCTCGAGCAGTAATACTGGACCAACAGGGTATTTCAATACATCTAATCATTCTGCTAGATTCTTCAGAAGGTAGAAACGCCGAGTTATATTCTTTTGTAGTGTTGAGTAGTTTGACAATGTTACTATGAGCACCAATTTTCCATATTTTTGAATGTTGTTGAGACTTCAAATTTTCTTAGAATTTATTTAAACTAGATGGCTTGTTGGATGTTTGGTTTTTCATGCCAACATTGACTACGTTTATACAGATGTGGAACATCAAGATATTTATTGGAATTTTTATTTCCATATTGAGGAATAATTTAAATTTATTTTAATTCAATCTTTATTGAATTATTTTTGAATTTATGATTTTAAGGATTTATATTTCGACGATATTTTAATTTTTCATCTGTTTGGATTAACATGATTATGGGTAATTTTCTGTCATGAGATTATAAATAGGGAAGCTTTCATCGTTTATTATCAACATTTATATCAGAGTGTGATTTGATATCATGAACGCTTAGACGTTTTTGCAAGAATTAGATTCACGACTGCAACGTTATGCCAAGCTGAAATATGCAACAAAGACATTGGATTTGAATGATATTTGTCATATAAGTTGACTATTTTATATTTGATAGATCGTTTTGTTCTATCTTTAACAAACATTAGATTTGACAGAAGTCTTCTTGGAAGATTTATTTCCATAGACTTTTGCCAAAATAGGAACGTCTTGATCCAGTTATTAACTCAGATTAATCGGATTCCTAATAACATTTTGCAACGTTATAGACAATTGTAGTCATGATTTTGCAACAATGTTGAAATTTGAAATACAGATCAGTATGGAGGTACATGAGTGTATTTTTATTAACTATTGGGAGCAATTGTTTATACCGCAGTAATTTCATAAAGTAAACTTGCAGGAAGGTCAATTAGTACATACATTTCACAGATCAGTAGTTTACTGGAGTACGTTGTAAACATCAAATACCGTTGTATTAACGAAGAATAATGCAACTATTATTAATAATAACAATTGGAGGAAGCAATGATAATGATGTTATGTGAAGTTACTGTTATAAATACGAAGGTTATTGCCGTATTGTGCAAGTATTGCATTGCTGTATTGTTATGGGGTAAGAGTATGCTGTTCAGAGCATTGCATTTAATGGAGTTGAGTTGGTTGTAACTCACATATGTTATTGTTAACATGATTGTAATATTGACGAAGGGTTTAGCAAGCGGAAAAAGTAAGGTGAGGTGGCTGCTAAACATTGTTTCCTAATCTTTATTAACTAATTATCCCGGACATTTGGAATAATAATCATATGTTCTATACTTAACTGAGTGGTCATATTAGCCAGGAATAAACATTTAAACCAAAAAAACTTTCATGTAATGTGATATACGTAGAGTGAACTTTTTAAATAAGTGGAGTGAATTTTAATGAGGAGAGATTGAAGTAAAAAATTATAAAAAAAATATGTTATATGGATATCTAAGTGAGGATATTTAACCTACACAAATAACATTGTTTAATGTATATTTAAACAAACATAATTAATAATAATGATATTATTAATAAAGAAAGACGTAGATAGACAGTATTAAACTTAAGCTTGTTGATTTAATCCGATGTAAATATTTGAAATAATTATTTAAATTTTATTTAAATTTTATTCGTTCTTTTTAACGTTGGGAATAATATTAAATTATTTCAGTGTTTATAAATAAGCGATGAAGCTTATTACACGTGTGTTTCGACGAATGAGGGGAACTGTTAACTTGAAACAGTAAAGTAAGTCAAAGATTGTCTTGAATAGAGAACAATTTGTGAATTTAAGTGAACAAGCATGAAATGGGAGAGGCATTTAATTCTCCAATGTTGTTCAACAATAAGTGAAGGATATTTTAACTCTCCGTGTTGCAACTGTCCAAATAAGTTGTAATAGTTAGCAAATAATATGACAGGTGGCAGCTCCAGTCGGTACCGCACTGTGGAAGAAACTACGTAGTTTCTAAATCTACCACTAGAATCTCTGTGTGGCGTGTTGTGTTTCGGTTACGAATTTTTCAATTTCAGTTCTTTGGCGCCTACCTGCAGTCAATGTGTTTGTAATAATGGCGACTAGTTCTCGTGTTGTGTTTGAAAATGATGATGATTTGGTAGAGTATGTTAATTCACTGAGTGATGATTCTGATTATGTCGAACCAGGCGATGATTCAGATTATGCTGAGAGTGATGACGCCGGTAATAATTGAAATAATGACGACAGTGATGAAGTAAACAAAACTACTCGTGCGACAGTGGTTCATGAAATTTCTGATTCAGACAGTAATGATAGTGACGGGAATAATGCCAGAGTTGACGGAGATAACAACGATGATGATCAGGTTTCCGAATTCCGTGAAATTAAATCCGAGCACGACGTCCAATTTCAACCCTCTCTTGTATTTCTCGAGACGCCTGGCCCTAAACTTACATATAACAGGTGTGAGTGGTGATCAGGAAAAGTTGTTTTTTGGAAGAACTATCTATCTCAAGTTAGTGATATTTTGTAAAGTGATAAAAAATAAGTCAATGCGCACAGAAATATAAAAATTTAGGTGAGTACAATCAAAATACTAGGTAGTATAGAGATCCAAATTTGATTTGTTTATTTTTTTCAAAATTGCATGAGAAAATTTATTTTTTCACTTGTCACTGTGAATTATTTTTATGATATTATTACAATTAGTAAAGAAAGGCATCACTTAGCTACAAGGAGGTGTAAACTACAGTGAAATATCTTGAAAAGTGAGGGTAGTACATGTTATTTTCTTCAGTGCTGCATAATATGCATTTTCTCTCTGGCAATCTTAGCACACATGAAGATAAGGAGGCCGGCACTAAGAGGGTTAATGTAAATGAGAGAGTGTATTTGTGAATTGAGTATATGTGTGACTTAGGGTTCAGTCATTTGCGTGAATGGAGCCCATGAATAGTAACAGCTGATCGCTATTCATATTGGCGACTGTCAGTAAACAGCTGTTAGTCTAGGACTGGAGTCCTGCTGACTTATGTTTCGTTTTAAACAGTAGGGAGTTCTACGTTGTATCAGTTATAAATTAGTTACTTTAATAAGAATTTCATTTGCTTTGGAAAGTCATTTATGACAATTAAATTAAACTTAAACTTTTCTTTTTCAATGAACTCCAGCTGATTTAGTTGGTTATAAGAGTGGATCATGTGCGATCTTGGCACATTGACATTTGAATGCGTGCATGCCTTGTTTATTTATTTGTTGATATTTATGAATGTTATTATTGTTCCTTTTGACAATAAATTCTATTTCGTATCTTTATACGACGGAGTTGCGTGATTTATTTAAATTATAGCAGATATTGTGTTATGGAAGGGGGATCATGGTATTTGGCACCATACACCCATTCCGACCCGAGATTATGTTAAGGATCTCACGCTCCGATTGTAGTTAGCATCCTTGTCCACAGTAGTTAGTCCATAACACAATCGTAACGACTGTGGGTTTATCGTAGAAGTGCTTGTCGGAGGGATTTTCAGGTTTTTAGTCGGGTCCTTCAAGATTCTTCGATCCATTCTTGATATTCGGATTTCGACAAGTCAGCTTCATGATAAATACGGGTACAGTACCAACCATCAGGCCACGGCCACCTCCTTCGCTCTTCCTTGTCTATTCCTCCCATTTCTTCCTCCCCCATCCCTCATGAGGCCCCCTGTTCGCTTTGCAGTTGAGGACGCCTGGGCGAGGCGCTAGTCCCTCCTCCACAGTTGTATCCCCCCACCCCATGTCAACCTCCGGTACACTGCCCGCAGATGTGGTAAAGGTGGAATCCCTCTCTGAGTCCGTGAGGAAAGCCTACCTCGAGGTTAAACTGAAAACGACGACGAAAATAAATAGCATTATGGTAGTTCATTATGCTTGAATAAGACTCTAGAATTAAAAATAATATTTTTATATTTCGAACTGAAAAAATCTTAAATTTTTTAAAACAAATGAACAAAATAATGCTTCAATTTCACTAGGCTTCAATGATCAGTTCTCCAGGGAGGTAATTTTAAATATTAGAAATGCTCGTGCCAACCGTGTTTTTCTTTCTCATATCAGGTTTTGAAAGTAACATATACAAGATTATTCACCAACGAAGTTACGCCCGAATAACGTCCAGTCCATTGAAGATATCAATGTTTTGTTTACGGATTCTCAAATGATATTACGGTGCTCCAAAAACAACGAGCCATCTTTCACCTGAGATTTTTAATCATATATTTATTGCAGCCCAATCGTCATCTCAATTGTATACAGTACATGAATTTACACTTTCTGTTTTGCGTATGTACTTATCGATTTCTACCTTTTGTTCTATGTGGTAGCGTTCACACTTTTTGTTGCAGAATTAACACTCACACGATTCATTTGGTTCGTGGTAAGCTGTATTTTTGCAGATAAGATGGTGAAACCCATGAACTACCAATCTGGTTATCACATGTCGTAGTTCGAAATTCTCCTGTGTCCATTCTCGATCTACAGTGCCATGGCTCATGTGCCGTAAATCTGGGGGTTTTAGTAACAGAGATATCGATACCAACAGTGTTTTTAAATAATACTCTACTATTTTCTGCCATTATCAGAATGGTTCAAATTATTAAAATTCAAGGCAAATAATTTATTCAAACATTGGATAATTACTTCTTGAAATATCAATAATAATCAGCGTAGTGATTTTAGTCTGAGTGCGTAACCCATCACACAGCACAAGACAACGTGCTGGTTTCGATCGCCATCACACATGCACATACCGTACGTTAAAAATACAGGGTGAAGAAAAAATTCCACACTTGGAGGTCGCCATTAGGTTTGGTCCTCGTCAAAATTCACGACGAAAGTTTATGTAGCAAACCTAGCCCCGCCAGTAGTTTCAATAGAAATGCGAGTTAAGAAACGGGGCTCTGGCAATGCTGTAACTGTGTGCAGCGTTGCCAAGAACAGGTCACATGAACTCGACGCTGAACTGAAGCTGTCTCATTCGCTCAGTGGTACGAAGTAGTGCCGTGAATGCCGGTTATGCGGACCTATCAATGGTCGAGTCGCGTACGCGCCAATTTTTATTCCCGTTAATGTATCCAATTGTATAGAATGTAAACCTCCACAATGCAATACATTATGTCTTGTGTTTAGATGAACG
The DNA here is from genome assembly GCA_946902985.2 of Meconema thalassinum. Taxonomy (NCBI): domain Eukaryota; kingdom Metazoa; phylum Arthropoda; class Insecta; order Orthoptera; family Tettigoniidae; genus Meconema; species Meconema thalassinum. The sequence goes on from OX336389.2 coordinate 655,811,919, forward strand.
TCTTACAAACGTAAACGACCCCTTTGTTTCGTCCGTGGCACAAATAAAGCGAACAGAAACTAATAGTGGATACAGTAACATCCTATTTACCCAATTAGGTACAAAAAACACATTAGGTGCACTAAACTAGATTGCTCATTATGCTACGCATAATAATTCCATTCTGTACGTTTGACGTCCAGTCTTCTCTTCACAGAGCCAGTACGTACACTTACGAGCAACGTTCATTTCACAGATGTTCAAAGCGACTATGACTGTCATGTGTATAATTGTCAAGTAACAAAATGATGCCCTGCTTATAAACGCAGGCAAACGAGGGGAACTAGGGAACTGACGTCACAAAAAAGAAAAAGGACCTGAAGTAGATTCGAGACATACCTCCAAAGCGGATGGGGGTTTAATAACCCAGCAGTCTACTCAGTGAGCTACGACAGCTGGTTCGATAGAGCGGGGTGATACACATTCGTCTGTACATTCTGATGAGCTGCAGGATGTGACAGTGTGGCCAGCTTCTCGTTTTCATATCTGCGTTTTCAAACTGCACCCACTCCGATTTGGTTTAGAAATTTTTGTCTTGCATTTGGATGAGTAGTCGAATGCCGACTTCCAAGTGCGGCATTTTTTCTTCCACCTGTATGTCTCCTAAATACAGTATAATGGATCCCGATAATTAGAATGTTGGTTGTTGCTGTTGATGCTTCATGTTGGACCTTGGAACATAGCCTATTGGTTATCAGTTCCATAAAGTTGAGTGTGTATTGAATTTCAATGATACCTGTGTTTTTGAGGCGACAGTATCATTGTGTAACTATAATATTAGTACGGTCAAAAACTGAGTAGGAGGATTGGACTTTGAATTAATTCTAGTATTTATAAAAAGTGGTTTTCCACAAATGCCGGGATGATACTGTACCCGTATTTACCTACCAATACCCGTTGCATCCCACGAAGACAGCCGGATCGTAGAACCTGAAAATCCCCGGCTAGAAAGACCCCCAGGTCCTACCAACAAGTATGAGGGATAAAAGGGCACAATCATACCTAACAAGGTGGCATTAAGAAAGACTATGGCCACAATAGAAAAATAGCTCAGAGAACATGAGACTCCATCAAGTGGAAAACCTCGCGAGCGTGGTATACTCCGGAAACACCCTGCGATGGCCTTCTTAATACAACCTTCCATCACCTCTATAAAGCATCACGCAATAAAATCAAGAAAGAGAAAATGAATGCATTCAAGATAATTCGACAAGAAGACATAATAATAAATTAGCCCTCAGGCGAAAAGTACTGTGACTCACCCCTCAGACAGGGGAACAATCAAGCAAACCAGCGGAATAATCAAACGAGACGGCTGGGGCTCAACTTGACAAAAGAAAATACCTGTACAACAATATAAATACACCTATTCTATACATTATCCGAATAAACTAATTGGTTCATCGCCTACATCCTGATAAATCATTGAATTAGTCTGTATTATTATGAGAATCATATGATAGGTCAATATTATTACAACTTAAATAATACATTAATTATTTACATATATTACATGTTCATAAATTACACCTAATGTGTATTCTTCAAGTTTTTTATTTTACTTGGTCGTTGCAACATTATGATTTGAATCTTATTTTTCATAATTAGTTTCAATTCATGTAAATCATGTTTAAATCTAACGAGCATCTAAGCTAATTAGAAGTGTGGTAACTAACTCAATGTGAAAAAATAAGAACGACGGATCCTGCTGGCATCGTTTTATAAAACTCCGTCAAGAATTATCTAACCAAATATCCTGATTATTAATCTGTAGTATGCTCAGTATAACAATTGCAGTGACATAGATTAACTTAATACTATTAAACAGCTGATTTCAAATCCACACTTGACTGGCTTCAATAAATCCTTCAAAGGAGAGTTTCACTAGAATCTCTAATAATTGGCACTCAGTGGTTCAATTCCTCAAATACAAACTTGGATAAGCATTGTGTTCACTGACAACAATAATTATTAATTAGCAATATCCACTGATATGCATGCCGACGATGTACACCCTTAATTGGAGGTTATAAACCATTAAATATACTCTATCAATTTTAATACTGCACAAGAAATAGTGCTCACTCATTTTGGTAAAAACTGCAGCATTTATACTGAGTTGAATTATTATTAAAAGGTATAAAATACCCTGATAAGTCTAAAGCTTTGCAGCACAATACTTCATTACATCATGGCTTAATATTAATATGAGGAGACTTTTTTTTAAGTCTGTCCTACGAATTGTGTATAAAAGGACGTTATTGTTCACCAGAAATAAATCATGTCTACAGTGAAGTCATTACTTTAACTGTAGAAATTATTCTTTAAATTACTAGTGTCTCGTAAGATACGTGACTTCGATCAGAAATGGAAATTGATAAAATCAATGCTAGAGATTCACCCTTACTCGGACGAACTCAATAATGTTGAACAATGTCCCTACTCCATGGATCTAGGTATTATAAATATGTTAATCAACTAATTGATCCATTAGGACGGACTGCTAATATATCTTGCCCTTACGAATAAAGTGTAGTCTCATAAAAATGACAAATCAATGACTTCCGCAAATCCATACTTCTGTTGCATACCATGTCCAAGTGACACATTTATGGATCAAAATACTATAATCATCATCCAGAAATCTTATAACATCAACGTGAACGCAAAGACAACCCTCCACTAATCCATGAGTGTCTTCAACTTACGTGCAATCCGCACCAAATAATATCTAATCTTCATGAAAGTGCGTAATTCTTCTCCTAAATATATGTCTTCTCGACAATGAAAATATGCATATCAAATAAATAGACTTCCTTAAATACTCAAAATTAATTACCAAAAATACTACAAAAATGAATGCGTTTGTTAAGCAAACCAATTCCGGTTGACCATAAAATCAGACTCGAAAGAACATCGAGCATAAACCTCATTTCAACCATGCTACAATAGTAGAAAAGAATGGCAATTATGGTTACTCCAAAACACCGACTGAGCCACTACTTATAAAACTGATGTTCTTCTACCTTACATCGAGTCATTTAGCAGTGTCAAAAACGATATATAAGCCAAGGTAGCTATCTCCCAACTAATCCAAGGCATGGCCTGCTTCTTCCCAGATTCCGGGTCTTATACCATGGGACCTTCTCACTCCGCATGCTCCCAGACACCGTGTGGCCTGTCGCCATCGCCTCGAAAAGCCTCCTCGAAACAAGTTCACGAGCACGCACTTCTCGCATGTAGTATATCAGTTTATAGTAGTTCGTAGGCATTCGCAAGTAACCATATGTTAAGTTCATCTTCTCTCGAGATGCGATAAACATTACTTTCAGGTTCCGAAAAGAATGAGATATGCGTAATGCGATCTCGAAACACATAGTGGAAAATGGTTACACGAGAAGGAGTCCTTGCCAATGCGTGCTAGTAGTGCCTATGTCTTCACTTAGCCGGACATGACTAATGCAACTATATTGCTCTCACTGGTCCCCCTGAAGTCTCATTAGATAACATAACGTAGAGGAAGTGAATAGTTTCTGCATAAATAAAGTACATTGATAACAGTCTGTTATAAGGATAAAGACACAGGTGTAATGCAAGCAGAATCTGACACGAAATATTTAATCCTAATGGCGTTCACCAAGCACGTGTTTTTCCCGTAAATGTATCACTCCGCACTGTCTTGTAATGGAGATTATTTAAGCTCACTCGTTTGAGCATTATGAAATAGACGCAAATGTTTATGTTCCATCTCGATTTGATCAGAATAACATGGCTATTACAAATTTTCAAAGTCCGTAAGACTTAATTTATACATATCACGTCTCTCGGCACACGTAGTACTGTTTCTCGTGCACTCCCGGATAAAAAAATATCCCTGACCGGGATCACATTATGATCTGAGACTGTAGCTTGAGCAGCACGCTGAAGAAAGTCTCGGTTACCCCCTCCCTAGGGTATCTTAGTTCGATGTTAATCGCACATGACGTGATATACATTTCTCTTTTCATTTATGGGCTTCTCATTAGAAAACAAACACCTGTATATTCTTCCTGCCATTATAATATAGTGTTTGACATATATAAACTGCGTAAATAGCTAAATTATGCAGTTAAATAGTATATTCATCTCTCAGGTGCATGGTTCGATTATATTGACGTCATGATCGAGGCAGCCCGCAGAGTTGTAACTCACTCCCCTACTTCGGACTCACTCGTCGCTGTTCGCGAAGGATCGGCTGCACACTCTCCCCTGTGCTACACATATCAGATATACGGCGATCGCTCGCCATCTGTTGTTTTATAGAACGCTGTTTGATTCTCGGAAACAAGTAGCGCGTGGGCCATAAAATAATGGTACAGTACCTACCGTCAGGCCATGGCCGCCTCCTGCCCTCTTCCTTGCCAAACCCTCCCATTCTTCCCATCCCGGCCCATCCCCCAAGAGGTCCACTGTTCGCTTTGCAGGTGAGGCCACCTGGACGAGTAGCTAGTTCCGTCTCCCCAGGATTCGATATCAAGCTCCAGGACACTGCCGATAGAGGAGGTAAAGGTGGGATCCCTCGCAGAGTCTGTGAGAAAGGCCAATCTGGAGGGCAAACTAACTACGATCGAAGGAATTTTTAAGAAGGAGTATGAAAAATCCTGAGGAATGTGCTCAGAATGGCCCCTGTCAGTGCCGGGATTCAAATCTCTAATCTTTGACCTTACAGCAGCCAATTTTAATTATGGAGTGATCATTAAGGCGCTGTTGGAAATCGATATGATTGTCAAACAAATGAACCAAAGGCAAGAACGTGAGGTTTTATTTTGGAAAAAAATAATATTTTTGGTTAGAAACGAAGAAAAAAGTCTAGTCTGTGGACTGCTACGGGTTACACTCTGCTTTATATGGCAACACTGCGAGAAAGTGAGTTCGATTTCCATCTTAGCCATCTTACAGTGGTTTTCCGTGATTTCCCACTTCTACTCGAGGAAAATGCGTAGATAGTTTCTAAGTCATGGCCACGGCCAACTCCTTCCCAAGCCTTGCCTTAATTACAAATACACACGCTACTACAGACACCACAATAACGAAGTTTATCAGAAAAATTCAATACACTCCCCAAATGCCTGGAAGTGATGAACAATAAGCTATGTACTGTGCCCGAATTTCGCATAGCCACCACCTATTATCCGCTGAAATGGAAAGGATTGCAGGGATGTTGATACCCAGCCAGATAAACCAACACTTCCCTACTAGGTGAATAACTAGGAAATCCTCGGCGCATATCGGCCATGCAATAGTACTACTAACTAGTTACACATTTACTAGCATTCAAACAACAAAAAATGGTAGGACGAGAATCTCGGATCTCGAGAGTGAACGGCGAAATCGAGACTAAGTGGGCTCTAGTATCCAACTAGCAGTACTATCGCACGTCGATTGTAAAATGAAAAGATTATCAATTTCTATAAAATGGGCAAGCAAACTACAAATTGTGCTTGTACGGTTTATTAATGAAGAAACACTATAAAAAATGTCTCTAACACAAATATTAAGTTTAAAAATAAAAATAAAATATGTTAACATAAACATATAGATAGTCCTTCTATCTTTGTCAAATTTCAATGCTAAAGACTTCGTGGTACAGTTTGAATCCTACTCAAACACAAATTATTCGCAGAAAAATAATACTGAAATATTATTCAACAATCTCACCACGTGACTTTATTTAAAGAACAGCCTGTATCAAGCAGCTCTTATCATCTACTTTCCAAAACCGTAGTTGTAACCATATCAAACCGTAAATAACACATTTACATCGTTACTAAAACAAATTACCATATATGTTAATTAAAAATTATAAATTATTAAATTATTTACAACATTGGAATGATCATGACCAGCACGACATTCTACTAAAATATCTACAAGATATTTCGTGATCTCCCTATCTCTCCGTTCTTCCATTCAATTAAAGAATTTTTCTAAATACAATTCACAACAAATTTTACCTTGTTGTTAATGTTCTGTCACAACAAATAGAACCATTGCAACGAGCAACAAAGCTAATTACGGCTCTGTAATGTCACTATCAAAGAATAAAATTCAATAAACTAGAAGTACGATGCAAGACTAATCTAAAAATGTAATTAAACTACGTGGATTGTTGCATTTCTCTACACTGACATGTACAACATAAAAATACACTTATATGTCAGTGAACGTCTTCGACATACTGTACAGAACGATTGCTTTAAGTAGCAATATATTCTTAAACCTTCATAAAATGGTGAACAAGCTTTCAATAGTGCGGTAGCTTTGCGCATACATTCCTCAACACATTCTTTTCATTCCGACGATAATAATGCACGATATTTCTTCAATATAAACCCATAAATACATTTACAAACATGTATAAGATTCAGTGATCCACTAAAATATTACCTTCGTGCTCTTTATAATTCATTACTAGTTCTGTTCACTTAATTATACTTCTGTGCGACTTTTCACATTGCTTGAACTGACATAGTTCCGCTAATTATCTTCACATTATAAAATTATCCACGTTATAATAAAATATAAATTTTTAAGACTTTAGTCTGCTTGTCTTCGCAGTTAATAAGAATAAATCATTTCCTCCCTTCCTGGTGTTTCTCAATGAATTAATTATTCATGTACATTTATGTTTCATTTCAACACAGACCACAGGTTGATCTACAAATCACCTTGTCTGTATATTCGTAATAACAAATTACATACATCGTTATGCATTTTATTACATCAATAATAAATTGTTTATGTCTTTAGGCATCATATTGACTTCGTTTGTCAACAAAATGATCCTAATTTCATTCATGTCTCTATCGTGTTAACAACATATGACTATAACAATATTATGTTTCTTAAAACATCCTGTTATGGAATTATAAAACTTCTGAAAGTATTTTATAATTATTACACGAGTTCTGTTACATATTAAAAATGTTTATAATAAATATCTAGGCATATTTCAACTATGCTTTCTATTTTGTCGATGTAATCTATCAACATTGACGCATTCTATCGAAGCATTCAATTCGTTTAAAACAGTTTCGTTTAAAAATGAATTGAATTACACACGTATAAGCAAAAATCTAAATACCAAACATTAAAAATCCAAATTATCGTTAATAAACGTCATAAACGACACACGCTGACGTAGAATAAATTTACAGGTAAATTTACAAAACTGACAACATAATAACATGAGTTATGAATAAAGAAAATCTACATATAAAACTCAGCAATCCTTCTAGGTTTGTGCCGTGTCTTGTGTGGGGTTTCGCCTAGGACACCAAGCTGGATCATCTGCGGGCTCTTGGTGTCCCCGCCCGGACCCCCACAGGAGTGACAAACTGCGCGCCTCCTCCCTTTATTTTAGGTGCAACTGCACCACTTGACTGCGAGAACTAGAAGCTCATGCAGCCTTAACCTCCCTATGAAGACTTCCGGCCGTGAAAGCCAATATACCATCTTTTTTCTACATATAAAGTTGGTCACACCTGAAATACCCACAAAAATACAACAAAACTACTGAGATATTAGGACAATTTTTCGTCTACCTTCATGATGCTCGAATCTCGCGATACCTGGGTGGTCGTGTGAGCTGCGTCTGCCATTGTTCGACACGTGCGTGGCGCACGCCAGAAAACGGGTCCCGCTCGGCCTGCAAGTCACCAGCTGGACGGCTCTCCCCTCCTCACCTACAGCTGACTACCTGGATTCCGTTCGCGTCAAAAGGTCTTCTTTCTTCGCGATTAACAATCTGGTCTCCCGTAGCTTTGTCGAATATGCTTTTCGAACGGCAGCTCTCTCGTCGTAATGTCTCATGATTGTAGATGGAATGTCTATGTGTAGAATTTTTCAAGTTGTAGTTTCATTGTTGGCAATTCAGGATACTGCTGTTGGTGTAGCAGTCGTAGATTTATGGAAATCATTGTTGTCTGGTCCACTGTGAATTCCACTCCGTAAATGTAGACTAACTTCCCTTCATAATTTAGTACTTCATGACGATCTTCAAAGTAGATTTATATTGGGAATTTCCCCCCTGACCTGGATCCTTTGACATCGTGTAAAAATTTGAAATGTACTTTTGATAATTTCTCCAATATAACATTCGATGTATAGCTGACTACTCTTTATAATATAGTAGTATATTCTTTGAAATCATGTAATCTGTTTCTTATAAGCGTCGTAATAGAATCTGTCGTTTCAAGTTCTCAGATACTGCTGTTCTTCCTTCACGGGCATCTCCTCTCATTCCTCGATGAGTGTTGCGTCTCCTCCGGTCAAGTCTCCAGTTCCTTGCCATACTCCAAATATGCTTATAGGCTTCTCTTCTTTCAGACGAAAAGTTTCACAGGTCAGCACTTCACCCGGCGCAGTAAAGGAATGAATCTCCCTCCTCTCTGTTGCTGCGCTCCTCACTGGCAAAAATGGCGGACTAGCCTCCATCACTGTCCTAATTCCTGTAATTCGCTCATATCTTCTCTCGTATTCATTAATCTTTAATTCTGTTTCGATTGAAAAGTTTCATTTCGGGTTCTCTAAATATTGGGGTATTCAAATCGTTTATTTTCTTCACAATAAAATATAATAACAATTCACTCTTTGTTTATGTAGCTTTTTCTGATTGGCTGTTGATTTATCAAGCAAAACTCATTGTTCTAGCCTCTTATCAAAACGTCGTGTGCAAGACTTTGTTATTGACAACTCGGTGAACAAAACTGGTCCTTGACGAGCAAACTTGTGACTTTGGTCCGATTCCAGTGTCTGTTGATTGGACTCTCCCTTGGTTAAAATGATATTCACTGAGATATTTCCAATTTTAATTCTTAAAAATGCTACAAATTTCTCCCAAAACTCATCAATATTTTCCATTCACATCACAAAATACTTATGTGAATAAAATATTGATCCAACTATAATTTCAATTCCTTGCATAAATTTAGTTCGCAAGTCGGTTCGATCCTTGCCCCATACAATGTCTTGAGTAAAATCAAATTCGAGTTCAGTACCAAACCCCTATATGAAGCAAAAAAAAAGCAACAAGAATTATTTCGAATCTATGGGATCCATTTTATTTTATTTACGAAACATTTTTCTAACGTACAATATGAACATGTGTGACAGCGATCGAAACAATCACGTTGCCTTGCGCTGTCTGATGGGGACGCGCTGGAACTAATATCACTATGTTGATTATTATTGATATTTCAAGAAGTAATTACCCGATGTTTGAATAAATTATATGTATGGAGTCATAGTAATTTGAACTATTATTCTAATGGCAGAAAGTAGTGTCGTCCCGTAAAAATAATCAAAGTTGTTATCGATACCTCCGTTGCTAGTAATAGCACGTAAAAGTGAAGCTCGTTGTTTTCAAGCCCCTCAATACCATTTAATAAACTGAAAAAAAAACAATATCTCTAACAGATTAGACATTATTCGAGTGTAACACTTTACGTGAATAACCCTGTATGTACAGGAATTAATAGTCCTTTACCACCACACATAATTTCAGTTTGATTGCTAACATAGTTTCGGAAATCGAGATCAAGTGAAATATTTCGCGAGGCTATCATCTTGAATTGGTGACATTTATCAACATTTGTAAGGCACGGTAAAGGTCAGACAGGGTAGTACCAATTCCGTACCAAACATTATTGACATCGCTCAAGTCAATCAAAAATTATTAAGGACACTGACACACACAGGCCAATTGTTATCTATTAGCTAAAGCATTTCATAAGATGAACATAGGCTAAAATTTACCTTGATACGATTATTAAAATAAATCATGAAGTGCCTGAATATACCTATATATACTGCTCAAAAAAATTAAAGTACCACTTTTTTCAAAGGCCACCAAATTTGGAAAGTTGACTGCACAAGGTCGAAATCTCAGTATGACGTTTGCCCCGACGCCTACCAAGCACATGCTTCAGCACAACTCCCCAACTTGTGTAGTTTCGGGATAGCGCCCCCAAAACCAGCCCATTTTTGAAAACCGTAAATTGAAGTTTGCGAAAAACGCTGTAGGACTTGTCGCAGGTTGCCAAAGCAGTCGAAAATGAATGAGTCTTGCTTTTAAGGTTCCACGAACACGTTGAAATCGTTACATTTGACGTTTGGGCATAGGCAACCCACATCACGTCATTTTTCTCCCATTGCCAAACTTTGTAACCTATTGCCGATCATAGGCAACCCACACGCACGGACGTGATGTGGGTTGCCTACGCATGGGCGTACTTACTGTAGGCTGTACACTTTTTTGAAAAATTTTGGTCCCGTTTCCCAACCTACCGATGAATTTCTATCCAGCCTGCTGTTTTGGGCTCCATTGCAGGCCATAAGCTTCATTTTCATCCAACTCTGAAAACTCTGCCATGACGCATTACGCGTCCAGACAGGGAGGGTTGGGGGTGCAAAAATGTCGAATTTGGGGGACGGAATGTCAATCATCGATCGGAAGGGGTTGATTTCGTGTCACCACTACTTCTAAGGACCTTTACAGCCCTTTCAGCGATTAAGACGTCGTTTCTGCCCTTAAAAAGGGCCTGATTCGAAAAATCATACAAACGGGGGTTGCTGGGGAAGGGGTGGTGACAAAGGCACAGTTCCTTTTTTGAAATGTTAGGGGAAGACACTCCCATTAGCAGCACTGATAAACATCTCGATTAAAACCTTCCTTAGGGGTGAATCGAGAAGGGGTGGTTTGGTCCCATGCCAGTTGAGGGTGTTAGGGGGTGTGGACATTGCCGGAGGCCTTAAGAACTTACTGCAATCAGCAACTGAGGACGGTGTACAGGTTTTCAGGTGGTTAAACACACCCGGTACCTTCTCAGACGCCCCCAATGGTAGTCCATGTTTAGGGGATGATGAAGGGGGTTGAAAATGCCCAAACGTCAAATGTAACGATATCAACGTGTTTGTGGAACCTTTAAGAGCAAGACTCATTCATTTTCGACTGCTTTGGCAACCTGCGACAAGTCCTGCAGCGTTTTTCGCAAACTTCAATTTGCGGTTTTCGAAAATGGGCTGGTTTTCGGGGTGCTACCCCGAAACTACTCAAGTTGGGGAGTTGTGCTGAAGCATATGCTTGGTAGACGTCAGGCCAAACGTCATACTGAGATTTCGAGCTTGTAGGTCAACTTTTCAAAATTTAGTGGCCTTTGAAAAAAGTGGTGCTTTAATTTTTTTGAGCATATATATATATATATATATATATATATATATATATACATTTCTTCCTTTGCGTATACAGAAAGACAGTGCGGTTTTTTATACAATCTTAAAATTGTTTGCTTCTAAGATGAATTGACGCACGCTGCATTTATGAGTGGAGTTCTAAATTACTATTTTTAAAACAGATCAAAGAACATATGGCTCAGCATTGTTGAAATTGGGATAGTTTTTGACGCAGAAAAAAATTATCAAGTTTCTAGGTATAAAGTAGATACTGAAAAATATACTTAGGCTGGATAGAGTATTAGGGTAGCCTGAAAAAATGTCCCTAAATAAGATAATAGGTATGTAATTTGGTGTAATTATTATTTGATTAGCCTATTATATGACTGTTTGTAATAACTAGCGTAACAGCGTGATAAACGCAGTAGTACAATTGCCGTGGTAAATTAATAGACTATGTAATAGTCGTAATAGTATGCGTAAAATATCGGTGTAATTATCAGTAATGGGTGTAATAGCTAGTTTAATAACTGTGTAATTGTTCTGTAATAGTCTGAACACACATTTTGGGAAATGCTGCTCTACTGATCCAGCTCATACCGTTCCAGGTTTCGTTGGAACATGTCTTTATCTGAGAGCCCGGAACAATACGCATAGAAACCGGATGACTGGTTGGTATAACCTGGAACGGTAAAGAGTGTAACCGGCTGACTGGTGGAAACGTTATTCTATTTCTAGAACCAAGAACGGTAAGCAGAGTAACTTGCCAACTGGTAACGCTGAAGAATCGTTCCTGTCAGGTACCGTTTCAGACGGAACGTTCAGATAACGCGTACCTTGATGCTCGGTACAGTTGGGAGTCGAGGTCCTGCTGTTCCGTTCCAGCGCTGTAACGTACCACATTCTCACCGACAGTAGTGGCTACGCGGGCTAAAGCGCTGCGTTAGGTCAAGGGGCCAAGCTCTCTGCTGACTCGGTAGACGCGTGGGTTCGAGCCCCACCGTCGGCTGTCCTTGAAATGGTTTTCCGTGGTTTCCCATTTCCAACACCAGGCAAATGCTGGGACAGTACCTTCTGACAGGCCACTGCCGCTTCCTTCTACATCCTTGCCCAGTTTCATTCATCTTCATCCATTCCATCTCTCATCCCGACGCGCTGGTCCCCCACGGGCGTCGGCAAGAAAGACCTGCACTCGGCCTCTCAGGAGGCTACACGAAAAAAAAACACATTCTCGTATCGATCTCCAAGTTGCAGTTACGAAACGATACCGGAAGCCAGCTCGGGGCCGCGGTATGGTATACATAACGTAATTTGGAACACAGCGGTACGTAACGCATTTCAGTTCTGTTCCAGGTCCCTGGTCCTTGCAGATAATATCTCTCAGTCGGGAAAAGAACAACATTATTAGCAGTAGGTACAGGAGTTACATCATATAGTGTATACTGGGTTCCGTCCGTAATAGGCATGAAACGATTCACTATAAGTTCTTCGTCCAGCATGAGGACTTGTGACTTTGACACTTTCAAATTTTCATACTGATGGTATTGATCAGTATGGATCATAATATTACAGGATAAATTGATAATAGATGTTTCACTATGATTAAGCCTTTCCTTGAAAATAATTTGACGATGGTCATCTTGTTGAAAGAGAGACTAATGGTTTCTTGAAGCACTCCCACAATCTTGTTGAACTTGTTGATGCACAGTGACACGTATTGGATGTGTTCCAATGAAATTATCTTGTAGTCTTTAGCTTTAGCTTTATTCGGAATGGTGGGTACCAATTTATTTAGTTATTTATTTTTGCTTCTTTAGTAGTTTCAATTAATTCAGATATAAAATAAGGAAAAGTATTATTGATTTTTGATACAAGGCTGGAGACAGTATCATCAATATAATTATAAGAATGTTTAAATTAGCAAGATTGAAATAAAACATGAATTTATGGTAGTTATTGATTATCCCATAGGGTCGACATACAATCCTGGAGTTTTATGGGTTCAGTGTAGATGATGGCTTATCGTGGTAGGTGAATTTATCTTTTAGGTTTTATGTCACGGAAATTCCTGATATGAGTTTTACCATTTTTAGCCTATATTCATTTATTAAAAAATTAGCTTATGAGATCACCTTTGTCCGTGTGTGTGTATAGTGCCCGCTAGAGGAGATTGCCGGGGTAACACCAACCGTAAATGGCATTTCAGACACCAGAAAACGCCATTCATCGAACGCACAACCTGAGAGGATTGGATGCACTTCTCTTAGGCTAGCGGCAGCATGAAATCAATCACCCGATGGATCGGGTTGTAACACGGGGGTTATGTCATAGACGGCCAAAGAAGTACACCCTCAGCACACAAAGCTAACAAAGCTAACAAATAACAATCGTTTATTCAATAAGATCAAACCCCTGTCCTACTTCGGAGATTTTGAAATCGGCTATTCCTCATAACTAATAAACATAATGTAAATTTATGAATCATGTCCTATCCGAAGCTAAGTTTACCCTCTAGAAAGGCCTTTCTGTAGAAATCGAAAGAAAAGCAACAAAGCTTGGAACGTGAAATTATTAATTATACGAATAGCGACATTGGCAGTATCTACAGCAAAACTATGGTATTTAAACGTCGACATGTCACAAAAAATGGAATTTCATTTAACAGCACACTAAGTATATTCCAAGTTATGTTGGTACCACTTCCGTATTTAGCCATTTCAATTTAAGTCATCTAGCTAAATCCTGAATGTAGAACCAATTACGGCGAGAAGCGTCCGTAAACCAACAATTAATAGAAGTCTAGGACAGCAATCATCCTAACTGATGCATTAAAAAGAACATCACTCAATGATTAAACACATGGTACAGGACAATCAGGTAAATCACATAAAATAAATACAACACTCAAATCTTATTATTTGCAAAACCTTCATATGCTGATCAAAAAGCTCTTCGCCCTTAATCGTCATCTTAAGCATGCAATTAGATTGTCGATAGCGCAGTGATAATTGCGAATACCATCACGTAGAATCACAGCAGCCCACAAGTTACGAATTATTGGTACCAGTGATCCTCATCGTGTTAAATAGTGTCAGCTGTACTAAGTTCATTCCCTACAGGAAATGCTTAGCTCAATGCGCCGGTCAGCAAGCAAAAGATAGGTCAAATTTAAGCTGATAATCAATTCATCAATCGTATTAATAACGTTGGTTTAGAGTAATTAGGTTTCATGATTTAATGCATGTTTAATTCGTTGGTTTAGATCCCTAGTTCTTTATTATTTAGATTCGTAGATGACCATCATGACACAGGCTGAATAATAATTGTAAGTTTCCACCAAAGAGATGCTTACAAAGCACGTGACTCTAGCAGTCACCATAATACCAGGAACTAACTATAAGCTCCAACAACAACAACAACAATACTCAGCGGCTCTTCAAGCGCGCGAAAAAATACCTTGGTTCAGACTGGCAAAAGGGCTCAGCACTGCCGGAGCACAATGGTTGAAGGTATTCATCCACTCTTCAACGTGTCTCCATAGACACAACAATAACATGAATAACTAGCCTTATAAATTTGATGTCCGGTCAATAAAGACACTGGGATAAACCTCTAGTATAGTTATATACACTATGAAAATACAATTCAAAACTGTCGTTTACAAATAACAGACTTTCAAAATATGACCTCATTGTCATCTTATCAAATACAGCACAACAGCTGTGACCTACATTCCGTAGCATTAATTCTGCATTGCTCTAAACATTCCGCTTGGAATTTTGACGTCTAAATTGTCGATAGCAGTCAAGTCTCGCAGATGAGAATGCACTGGGATTCTGGGTAATTGTAAACTCAGGGAGGCACGACCTTGAATGAGTCGGCCAACGACTGCAGTAAGCGGGCATCACAAGGCACGTGAAAAACTCTGCGTTACCAAATTGAAATAATACTGGGTTCACATAATGAAGTCCTGTATGTGACCCTCTAATACAAGTTATCAAGTTTACGTGTCCATCACACTGATTCGTACCATGAAATATAATGCGTAAAAATACAAGCTGTTAACGAAGTCAAAGAATTCAAAAAGACAAATTGTTCACTCTCACTCTGACTGATTTGTTTCTGCAAAGATGTGCCTGCACTTTTTATCATATGTACAAGTTCTGGGGAAAATATGTGTCACCTCTTGACACAACTAAAAGATAATCTGACAGCACTTTCACTCCTCGTGCTGTATGAAATGATACGCTGGTGTACTTGGAATTAGTGTCGTCGGAGCTTCACATTAAAATATGAAATAAGGCCTTCCTAAAATGCGATTGTTGTGACTACATTCCACCAAATGATACGTCCAAAAATGTGGTGTAGATAAAGCATAAATTAAACAGGATGCCTAACAAGTTAACACCAGGATGATAATCATCCTACCAAAGGTATAATCAGCACATGCTAAATGCAAAAGAGCTCTCAGAGCTGAGACGAATTAATGGGTGAGATCTCTTTATTAAGTTCAAAGATTGCGTAGGTGCACCGGTATGCTACCGCCACAGGGTGTCTCACAAATAAATCGACCAGTTTGCCAAAGCTAAATAGAAGAAAACACATCATTAAATACAATAATACACAGAACTACCTATATGGTAGCTATCAGAGCACGGTTTCTACACTAGTCTACCGAAGCATTACCTTTACAAGAAAGAAAGTACAGGACTCGCTGTGGAATTAGGATTTAACCTCGTGTTACCCTGGTGATAAGGGTTTTGTCATCTCCTATCGGTAGGAGGGTTTTCCTTGTCCATCCTTCGTCCAAATCCCGCTTTTTCCTTTTCCTAATAGGGCTATTCCTCGGTAATCCGCCTCATGGGAATAGCTTAAGCCATCATGGACATCTTGTTGAATAGGTGAAACATGTGGTCCACGTGGTTTATGAAGAGATTCATTCTGATTAGAATAAAATCGATGATCTCACAGAATTTTACAGGATTGTATACTGGTTTACTTCCGAACACTGGCTTTACACTTGTGTGCAGACTGGTACAAAAATGGCCTTTGTCGTCTGCCACAGACTTTATGGACACTGCGGATGGTATCCGTCTCACAGAATCTACTACTTTCAACACTATCTTCTGGTACCGTGGCAATCGTGGCACGAACATTGTGGCAAAAATTAGCACTGATGAATATTTTAAAAATTGTGTGTGTTACACTGGTTATAAAGTACTTACATCATTCGTTCGCAAGGAACGAAGAGTCAAGCAACGTGGTATCGCGTTGGTTGACCACGTACATGAAAAATGGATATTTCCCGATTTTTATCGCATATTTAATACTTGCTTCACTTATTCGTGCCCGACACGGCGTCTTACCAATTATTATGCACATTAGAGTGTGCTCCAGGCACTATGCTCACAGATTTTAGTCCTCACTTGAGTTTCCGGGACTCTCCCCATAAAATCACGTCAATTCGAATTGACAGTCTCAAATGGTGTGTCGTTACATGAAATAGTGTTCCCGGTTCTGGAAGAACTTCCCAAGTCGTGTAGCGACTATTTATATCCGCTTCGCATATCTGCGATGAAAATACCTTTACCAAAGATTTAAAGTATTATAAAAGGCCACGATAATGTTGTAAATTAAGCAGAGTGACGAATAAATAATTTATGAAATATACATAACGAAGATATGAATGTATGCATCCAGGAATAACATTGGATGCAGTACCAAAGTCAAAGGGGTATCTGAAGTTTGAGCTGGCTTCCGGAGTGCGTTCTACACATTATTCGTGTAATGAAGATGCGTATCACTAGTTAGGCCGACCAGGACCTTGCCCTTCAAATTGTATTACGTGTCATCAATCTAACATGGCGGCTGTGCGAAATATTTCACCGGCATTCTATATCTCCGAAACTATTACCCATATCACCCTGAAATATTATACGGTAATAAAGAGCACTACTAGACGTTCACCTATGTAACTTTCAAGAACCTGTTAACTACAAAACGAACATAGGCGCCAAGCGAATTTGAAACACTTAAATAGCCTTTTCTCGGTAGAGCAAATAACCATACAAATTGCAATGTACTGGTTAAACTAAAATTCTATTTAGTTCAATTGTTGACATAACCTCAAGATGGCGGCTGTGCCAATTTTTTTATTTCTTGTGTTCTCATCATGCGATCAATATCAACGTTTCAATAATGAACGTACACAATAATCCTCATCTAATAGTACATAGGTATATGGCCTACATATATTAAATTACAACAAGGCCACCATCCGAAATATTTATACGGTTCTCAATATATATTATTATATGACAGCAATCAATCTGAAATTTTGTGTGTGTATAGAGGCTATTAACGTATGTTCACATATGGGACGTTTGAAAACCTGGTAGACACAAATTCAGCATGGCGGCGACGTGACCCTAATTATAAAACTTCTAATAGACGTTTCTCGCTATTTTACCACCCGAGCGCAGTGAAACTTGGTACGGTATATGCTTATATAAATTTTAATCCACTGGCATCTAATTTATTTAAATTATTTTCATGACCACAAGATGGGGGCAGTGCGAAATTTTAAAATCTCGTTTTTATTTCTTGTGTCCTAATCATGCGATTGAAGTGTGAATGAAACAACTACAAAATAATCTTCAAGTAATGATACATAACTCTAAGGCCAATATAAGAAAACCCAACATGGTAACCATCCGAAATATATAGACGATTCTCAATTTGTACGAATCTATTACAGCAATCAAACTGAAAATATGTATGTTGATAGAGGCAATTGATATTCTGTAAGTTGGATATATGGAAATAGGCTATTTATTTCTTCATGGAACTACTTGTTCATTTCGCAGTATATGCGATTTCCTTCGATTTTTTTACGGTGCCTTCATTATATAGGTTTTTGGATTTCTTATTCCTAGTTAAAGATCTAGGACATACACAGTTTCACATAGTTTGAATAAATATTCGAAGGTGGAAGTGTTGGGTGAAGATGGGATTTTCTTGATTTGAATGTACAGTTTTATTGTCCATTTCATTCTGGTGTTGGGATCAGGTTTGTTTCCATTTATGAGTTTTATTTGATCACTTTGTCTCTCAATATACCATATTCATTGATTTTCGGAGACGGGGAGAAAACATGATCTAGCGTTTTATAACATGAACCATATAAGACATTGAACGGTGGTTGTTTGATTGCAGAATGGATTGAAGAATTATAGTTCATGATCGTGGTGTCTATGAGCTTCGAGATTGGAGTGAATTTGTAATGATCTCGTGATACCCTTAATTTTTGAAAAAAGCGTTGAATTTAGTATTTCTACTGGTGAGTTATAAGACGAATTCAGAGAAGTAGTAAATTGATATTCAATCTTAGTGGCCTTACAATATTCAGTAATTAGGCTATTTTCAACTTCTCCTCACTGATCGTGGGTGATTTTGGGGGTAGCCATGGTGAGAAAAGTATTCCTGCAATTAATGGATGTGCCTTTAGGCAGTATATAGGCTTGTCCGTACTTTGAAAATACGTTTCTGAGCATTCAATACCTTCCAAAAACTTAGATGCTCTGATCATTATTAATACTGACGTAAAACATTTCTGACATACTCTAATGAATGGGATTTCGAGTGTTACGTAATCAAAAGAGGCGGCATATTGTTTGAAGTGTTGATAATTTTGAGTTTATGATTATTCAAATCTTGTTGGAGATTTTTCTTAGCGACTATCATGATGTGACGTGTATGTTTCTTGAATAATTTTTGTTCAAGAACATTAAGAAAAATACCATATTTTACGATAATTTGATTACAGTTCTAGTTCAAATTTCGTTCTGACGATTTTAGGGTGATGATAATGTCTTCCTGATTTGAATGTACAGTTTCATTCTGGTGTGCGACATCTCCTGGGATGGCTACATTAAAAACTGTCTCATCATTTGCATTTATTTGTATTCAGAAAGAGCATCTGCTACATAGCCTAATTAGATTTTCCCTTTTACGTATTTCATATCGTAATCAAATTCCCCGAGTTTTAAATTCCAACGATAATGTCTCGCACTGGGATCCTTTAATGTGAAAAGCCATTGTAGAGGACGGTGGTTGCATTCTACCTGAAAGTGTCGTCCCTATAAGTGTGGTTTGAAATGCTTACAGATTTCTACGATCGCGAGTAGTTCTCTCTCAATAGTAGAATAATTTCGTTCTGCAGGGTTTAGGGTTTTAGAGTAATACGCGGTCTTCTCTATGTGAGAACATTTCCTAAGGCAAAATCTGGGCTGTCTGGAGTTAAAGTGAAAGGTTCTTCAAAATGCCATTTGGTCTTAAGAATGCACCTGCCACTTTTCAGCGCGTTATGGACAACGTCCTGCGTCCTTTCCTATTTAAGTTCTGTTTCGTGTATATCGATGACATCATCATATTCTAAGGCAGGAGCGTTCATTAGAAGGTTTTTTAGGGTTTCGAACGCGGACTTGTAATTTTCTTTGTCAATTTCTGATTCTTTTCATAAACTACGGCTCATTGGTTGATCTATTTTAGCGAAATATTTTAGAAATTTTCTATAGAATTCTGCTAACCCTAAAATTGCTTAATCTCATTGTTGGTTTTATGTATCAGATAATCTTAAACACTATAACTTTCTCAGGATTAGGTTTTACTCCATCCTGAGATACAACATGGCCAAGACAAGCTACTCCTTTGGGAAGGTATTCAGTCTTCTCAAGTTGTATTTTGAGATTTACTTCTCTCAGTTTTTGCAGTACATGTGTTAAATGCTGTTTGTGTTGTTCCAGAGATTTACTGAATATGATGATGTCATCGATATACACGCTGAGAAGTGGCAGGTGCGTTCTTAAGACCAAATGGCATCTTTCTAATCGTTAGGCGTCTATTATCAATGGTAATAGCAGTCTTTTCTATGGACCGGGGATCCATTTCAATTTGATGGAAACTTTGGGCCAGGTCCAGCGTTAAAGTATATTGAAGGTGACCAAGGTTATCTAAAATATCCTCTATTCTTGAGAGAGGGTATTGGTCTTCAACAGTTCTTTTGTATAACTGTCTGAAATTTATAATTAGTCTCCATTTGTTCTGTCTAGAAGCATCCAGCTACTAGGGCACGATCCACACGGGATTTCAGTAAGGAGGTTCGCTATGGGTCACTATTCCATGGCTAATGAGTTGTTCTACTTCATCACTTAGTATTTTCTGTAATATAGGTGGATAGCAATAACTTTTCTGATACACTGGGTCTTCATTGGTGGTGCAAATGAAGATTTTTACAGTGTTCGTGAATGTCAAATCACAACCCGCGTAGTAGAATACATGGGAAATTTCAGAGCATATTTCTCGTATGACACTGTTCCCTAGTTCGTTCATAATTGTATTGTGTGCGGAGATATTCTTGAATATTGCAGTCTCAAATAGAACTCATTTATAGTGGCTGTATTGTGTTGTTATCAAAGGGTTCCACTAGTACTGGTTTGTGGAATTTTTGTTTTAACTGTTTTTCAGTCGGGTACAGGACCTGGTAGCTTTCTGCATGCAAATTTGCATCTGAGAAATATATTCCTCCATATTCAAACTTAGGAACATATACGTCTCCTTGTTCAATATTGAAAGGGATCGCAATATTGTGCGTATCTGCTGCGGGTTGAAAATTAATTTGTTTATTACTTGAGTGAAAATGAAATGTTATGGCTATGTTAGCTAGTGTGACTAGGTTGATGAATAATCAATTTTTGTACCTAGTTTGACAAAATCAGCAGTACCAATTAAACATCGAGGTAATTATGCCATTGCGTGACTCTAAAATTCGCAGGGGTGTCAATTCCATAATCAGAGAAAATAGGGAATTGCACGTTGTCTTCTCCTATAGTTTCAGAATGCTCGGATTGAATGCAAATCGGTTCTTGTAATAAATAATATGAAAAGAATTAATGTGATGTTGACGGATTCTTGATTAAATTACAAGCTCCAATAACTATATATTATATCATTGAAGCCAAGTAATGTACTGAATGGTAATTTTGGAGCATTTCTGATATTAGTTAAGTCTTGGATTGTGATGGTTGGGACAAGTGAAAATCCTGGTTTTGTTCGTCATTTTGATACTCGATTGGAATAAGGGATGGATGAGCTTTAATGTTATAGTCAAATTCATACTCAAGTGGTTGATCTTCATGAAAGAATTCTGATGCTACTGAGCCCGTTTATCACTAACCAGTACCTGTTGAATCCCACGAGGAACACTGGATCGTAAAATCTGAAAAATGCCTGGCTAATCCCCCCAGATCCTACCAACAGGTGAAGGAAGTATAAAGGAAGCATATGAACTAACCAAAATTGTGAAAATATAGACAAAAATGCACACAAAGAAAACTAGCTCAGGTCAAAAAACGTAACACGAAACTCAAATAAGACAAAACGTATCTCAGAGAAGTGAGAAAATTAAGGAAAATCACATTGATCTTCTCGACACTATTTTATGCGATTATTAAGAATTATAACTCTCGAATTAAATTGCTGTAAGATACAATTTTATTCAATTAAGTATTTCTGAAGGTATCACCTCACCTTCCAATCATGCATAACGATGAAAACGCTAAAAGACCTCTAAGCGTCAAATGAAACTCTTTATAAGGTGTTTGACACACCCTTGCAAAAATCTGTCCTGCATAGTGGAGATACGTCAAATAACGTTCTTAAGCATCATAAATAGTGAATGAAATTCACTCAAAACACAGTATATTTCCCTAAATTGAATTATATTACAACGATATACACATATTTATGTTTTAAATTGTTTCTTTATGAAACATAAACCAATGAACATTTTCAACATCTATACACCTTTCTATTGGATGAATTCGATATGATATCGTCACTTCAGAAGCTATTTAGCCAAGTGGCAAAGCTCAGCTAAATATAATTATGCTCACACTGTGGTAAACGAAAATGCAAATAATTCGAAAAAGATTACATGAAAATAATTGTACTCAAGAAATATTCAGAAATCGACACAGGTCTCATTATATTTCATAAATATGAAGTATGAAGCGGAGATAACGTTTTACAACAGCAAATATCTTAAAAGATACTACCTCCAATTGATTGAAAAAATCAAACGTCATTCGACGACGTAGTCACACAATACGTAATTATGTACTCCGTGTACATCCATATAACTTCAAAATACATTCCCAAAGTATATTACAACACCATGAAAAAACGTACAAACTTTAACTACATTCCCTTCAATACATATGTCACACTGTGCTTCAATCAACAACATCAATTATGAATACAAAGGGTGCCATCAGCCTGGATTCCCATCAATCACAACCTTCCAGGATAAGCCTTAAGTTACAAGGAAAGGATACGAGGAAAGGTAGCATCGTGACAACATTTTAAAACAAACTAGAAATTTATTAAACTTTGGTCTGATCAATGCAACAAAAAAAATATCCAAGGAGAATCCTACCTATGGAATATGGTGGATAAAGAAAGTTAGGATGAAAAGTTCGTAAATCCGACCATTTCCCCTCAAATCTGTGTTCACATGAAAAAGAAAGAACTAAAAGATTTTCTTGGGCGCCCAGGGTCACCGAAGCACTAACACTTGAAGACACGACACTCGTCACCTCTGAGCCCTATCAAAGTTAAGTCGTTAACACGTATGCATGTGAATTGGAAATCATTATTATACATAAACATATATACCCTATATAACTCATGTGAATGTGAGGTTATGCTAAAGTAGTCTGTTTCGCCCTCATCATTATATTTACAAAAAAAAAAATACAACATATTTTAATCAAACTTGATAATGTTCAAATGTCAATGGCAATCAAGTTATTTTCCATCAATCTTTAAACCATCCAAAAAATCGCAATCATTACAACGTCACTATCGTTCCTAAATCATATAAATCAAAATTATATATTTCACTTATTATTATCATTTGTTTTATTCAGAGTTCATCACCAATTAATTTATTATTAATTTTAATCAGACTACATCACCAATTAATTTATTATTCATTTTATTCAGACTTCATCAACAATTAATTTATTATTAATTTTAATCAGACTTCATCACCAATTAATTTATTATTAATTTTAATCAGACTTCATCTACAATTAATTTATTATTAATTTTTATCAGACTTCATTACCAATTAATTTATTATTAATTTTAATCAGATTTCATCACCAATTAATTTATTATTAATTTTAGTCAGACTTCATCACCAATTAATTTACTATTAATTTTAATCATAAGATCAAATTTCATTTAGAGTGGATTATCTAAGATGAATTTCATTCAGATCAGATTATTAAATATATATTAGAAAAATAGCATAAGGATTTTCAGGATCTCCAGAACCCTCAAAAAGTCAGCTTTCGGAAGTATCATAAGATTTTGACGTTTACCAGAGTGCACGAATATATGTAATGAGAATCCCTCAATGGATTGAAATTATCTTGTACTCAAGAAAAAATTAACTGCCATCATCATACTTGCCAAAAATCCACAAACATTATCTCATAAATTCATTAAACCACTCAATTAAATCCAATACAACATCATTCAGCTCTCGGCTGTACCTACAAATATCATAACCCTTTGAGCCCTGAACCTTTAATAATTGGTAAATAATGTAATTTTAAAATTTCATACGCCTTTATATGCTTCAGTTTGAACACATAAATTTTTTCAAAACTCTTACTTATACCTAAGTATAGATTTTTAGGTGGTACTTACAAGTACCGTCAGTCCTCTACAGGCAACAGGGAATTTACTGACTACGTGTTTAGAATAGGACAGAAATCATTATTCTTTTGTAGATATTTACCAAAGTTAAGAAATATGTTGGTTCTGTGGGTCATAGCCGCCTCCGTGGTGTATTGGTCTGCGTGCTTAGCCCTCCCCCACCGGAGGTCCCAGGTTCGATTCCTGGCTCTGCCACGAGATTTGAAAAGTGGTATGAGGACTGGAACGGGGTCTACTCAACCGCGGGTGGTCCAAGTGAGTAGAGGGGATTCTATTCCCACCTCAGTCATTTTCGAAGTGGTTATCCGTGGTTTCCCACTTCGTATTCGGGCAAATGCCGGGATGGTAACTGCCGTCAGGCAATAGCCGCCTCCTTCCCTCTTACTTGCATATCCCTCCCATTCTTCCCATCCCGTCCCATATCTCATAAGGCCCCTGCTCGCTTTACAGGTGCGGCCGCGTGGATGAGGTGCTAGTCCTGCCTCCCCAGTTGTATCCCCCGTCTCGATGTCAAGCTCCAGGACACTGCCCGTAGATGCGATAAAAGTGGCATCACTCGGTAAGTCCGTAGGAGAAACCTCCCTGGAGGGTAAACTGACTACGAAAACGAAAATGTTACATACAATAAATTGTTTTTGTCAGAAATAAATAGGCCTACCAAGAAATATACACGTTGCATAAATATGAAAAGTAGAAAATTAATATACTCTGAAACCAGAAGGGCAGTTAGATTCAGAAGTGTTTGAGCCCAAGAAGTCATTGCTACACGTTTATCTCATGGTATTCAACACAGCAGTTTTTACTCTAGTTGACAGGCGTCTTCGGTGGCGTAGTTGGTAGCATGCTGAGCATTTATGACCTCTTGTTGGATTTAGGGTTCTCCATGGCCACAGGTCCTTGAGCTACCGACCTTCTGTATTCTAACACTGAAAATGTACCAAAAGTCACTATAAATCATGTAAGAATTTACGAACAGAATATCTAACATTCCACAGAAAAGTCTCAGCTTTCGCCTTTTGGACTTGCGATCAACATTGTACAGATCTCGCAATCGATCCGCAATGTCTACATCAGGTAGGCTATTTCCTCTAGAAGAAGATATAAATAATCTTCTAATGTTAAAACCTTGTGGGCATTCATACAAACTTTATCATACAAACAATGCCACAAGTACTAAATATACACTCTTTGGAATACCTCCGTGATGAACTTCCCGCCTAAACATTACCTCAACAATTGTTTCCTAGCCAACTTCCCATAGAGCCCTGACGGTACTTAGGAGTACCAAGTAGTTTATTGGTTCTGAAAATAAACATCAGTGTTTGAGGCAAGATTTGAGATGATGTACTTGCTTTCATGACAATAATACACATTAGGGATCGAATAATGTTTTACTTCATTGCAGAATAACACACAGAAATATGTCTTAGTTTGTGCACCTGAAACCTGATCAAAGAATGTGTGCATGCAATCTTTCAGTACTGAGATCTGGAGGCAGTTCTGGGTAACTCTGTATGTAGCATATTTGGAATGCTTTGGCAAGGTACTGAGAAGTACCGCCAGGCCATAAGTGGTTCATA
This sequence comes from Meconema thalassinum, assembly GCA_946902985.2. NCBI lineage: Eukaryota > Metazoa > Arthropoda > Insecta > Orthoptera > Tettigoniidae > Meconema > Meconema thalassinum. The sequence continues at coordinate 655,837,535 of OX336389.2, forward strand.
TTAGCAACCACTACTTTTAAATACGACTTCAAATGTTAAGGTACTTTAAAGTACCGTCAGTGCTCAAAGGGATGAACTGGGTTCGCTCAAACCTATCAGTCACATCACAAAACTAGTGGCAATACTCTCGCAACAAACTGGCAAATCCACATGAATCCGAGCACTCAAATAATCATCTCAATCTACGAACTGGCTCTAATCATAAATGCTCATGACCTCCCAAGCCAATGGTCAAATAACAATGTTAACATCTCAGAAAAAAAAAACATATCTAAATCACTGAAATTAAGTCTGACTAAAATCCTCCAAGACAAAAAATATGTGCCTGTCTGTTAAGGACGTTCAAAGAACTGGACAAAGTCTCATATTCCACATGGCATACTCACTGTCTGATATCTACGTCTGATTTAAATACCTCATTAGAAGAAACAATAATAATCACTTGAAAAATTCAGATTGCTTCAACAAACGAAGTTCAAAATGACTGCCGAAATTATTTAATACTTAATTTAATAATTACCATACTCAAAATAAATCAATCAAGATCATTACCAAAGCGTGGATGAAAAACTAACATCTGCTGACCAGCAACGAATGAAAAACGACACTCGACCAAAATTGACACCAAAGTGTGCCATGAATTAACATCGCCTATAAAAAATCTATCTAATCCAAATAACTCATTGTAGAAGATCAGAAACGGTTATAATCTGACACTGCCTGAAGTCCAATACATGTCTTCATATCCATGAAGAAAAATCTGTTTCACATACATCAGAACACAATCATGGTAACACTTGCCCCATTACACGTGTGTGCTCATGTCTACTTCATATCAAGGGAAAATATTCATGTACGCTTACAATAACTTGTTGTTGAAACAGCTACCAAATATCCAATTTCCAATGATCGGCGAGTACGCTAACATTCGCAAGGACTTCTCGGAAGATCGACGCATTCCCTAATAATTCATGAAGATCGTCGACATCGGATGTCTCACCTTGAATGGGTACGCTCCTCACTCGTGGTTGATTTAAGGACCGCCACTCCACTCACCCATAATGCCTCTTCTCTGTTTAATGCCCCATATTAATGTTGGAAGTGTCCATGTTGTAACGAATCTCCATAATGTTCCGCAAAAGCACTTGATCGTTCATCATGATTGGTTGCCCCATTATTGTGTCCGAAATGTTCGCTACTGCTCCATAAGCGTACGTTGAAATCAGTGTATTAATGCGCTGAAATTTTATGTTGAAGTGCCCAAAGAAATTTATGCGGAAATGTAAATTCGTGTAAATGTTCACGTTGTAGGCACATGAAACAATGTTCAAAGTCTGAAGTAATATTCTATAGCCACTTGACCAATTATAGCTCGCTGTTAAGTTCCGACAACTCGTGGTCGCTTGCTTCATTTGACTGAGGAAAGAATTGTAAAGTTCCAACACCTCGCGGTCGCCCGTGTTCATTTGACTAATGGCAGAGTAAATTCTAAGTTCCGACAACTCGTGGTTGCTTCTGTTCATTTTGGCTAACAGAAGAATAAATGCCAAGTTCCGATAACTCGTGGTCGCTTTTGTTCATTTGCTGGTCACGTACTTAACACGTATATTTGGTGACTTTAACACAAACATATTAATAGACTCGACTGACGCAAATTGTTTCCGGAACATTTTAACCTCTTGTAACATGACAATATTACCACTCGGCCCTACTCACCACGTACACACGCCCCACAGGTCTCTACTTATCACAAATAACCCACAGAAAATACTAAAACACGGACTGATTTCAGTACCTGGCATATCTTTACACTACCTGATTTATTTAGCTTATTCTCTAAAAACTTCAAAAACTGCACCTAAATACATAACATATAGAGACATGAAAAGATTGAACTTTCTAGAATTAACACAAGACGCAATTCTCTGTCCATGGAACGATATACTACACTTGACTGACGTTGATGAAAAGGTGAGCGGATTTAACACAATACTGCAGGAACTATATGACAAACATGCACCTAAACGAACAGCCAAGCTCACTCGCAAAGCTGCCCTCTGGCTATCGAGCGACATGAAATCAGCAATGGTCGAACGTGACGTATTACACAGACGTTATAAGCTGACCTTATCAAGTGACGATTTTGAAAAATATCGTGTGCTTAGAAATCGAGTTAAACAAATTATTCGAAATAAAAGTATGCCTACTTCCAACAGCTAGCCTGCAACTTGAATGCTAGGAGCACCTGGCAGCCACACAGGTCGGTAGGTATTGGGAGGCGCACTAAAATCTCTAATACGCATGATATTAATCCTAATTAATTAAATGCTCACTTTGCTCGAGAAATAATTACTACTGATCCCCAAATAATACAAACAACAATAAATTCACTGCAATGTGTCCCACTACCTCACCGACCGTTTCGGAAAATAAATGAAACTGTCGTAAGAAAGCAGTCGGAATAGAAGACATCCCGATTTCCCTTATCGTTAACCTGTTGGAAGTACTACTGCCAGTTATTACGCACATTTGTAACACATGTCATTTAGAAGGTTTCTTCCCAACAATATGGAAAGATGCTTTAGTTATTCCAGTTCCAAAAATTTTACTTGCAAATTCTCCATCCGACTATCGACCTGTAAGCATACTTTCCTCTATTTCCAAACTACTAGAAACACTTATGCATGAACAACTTCTTCAGTATTTGATGCAATACTCACTTCTTGATCCGTTACAATCTTGATTTAAGAAAGGACACAGCACATCTACAGCACTCATTAAGATCACTGTTGACGTAAGACAAGCAATGGATGAGCGTAAAGTGACTATACTCATTCTTCTAGACTTCAGCAGTCCATTCGACACCATTAATCCAGACATACTTATGGCTAAATTGCAATCCTTCCATCTTAGCCCCGTTGCTCTCAAAATATTCGCCTCCTATCTTCATAACCGAAGACAACATGTACTCCTTAATGAAAACAGAACAAAGTGGAATTTTAAAATAAATGGAGTACCTCAGGGTTCAAATCTCGGCCCCCTTATATTCATTCTATATCCGAACGACATCTCATCGAAACTGGAAAACTGCAACTATCATCTATATGCAGATGACCTTCAGATATATTGCCACACAAAAATAAATGACATAGATGCGGCAGTTGAAAATATGAATCTAACTCTAAAGAGGATCAGCCGCTATGCAACAGAAAATTCTCTTGCCATCAACCCAATTAAAACACAAGCTATCGTAATAGGGCAGACTAAATTGCTTTTCCAATTACACAGTAGACTGCTTTCCTTAATTCAACTTAATGGTGTTGCTATCCCGTTCTCTAAATCGGTAAAACGGCTTGGAGTCACACTAAATGAAACTTTGAATTGAGATGGGCTTGTCACTAATGCATGCAGGAAAGTTTACTCGTCACTTCATCCACTTAAGATTCACCATTCCGTTCTACCCCGTAACTTGAAAATAAAACTCGTCCAAACCTTGATACTCCCTATATATAACTACTGCGATGTTGTATTAGTAGATACTACCGGAGAACAAAACAAGAAACTTCAGAGAGCTTTCAATTCCTGCATTAGGTTTATTTTCTACTTGAAATTTTTCTCACACGTGTCTCCTTTCCTGGCTAAAAGTAGAACAACAAAGAAACCTGCACATAATTATGTACCCTGATCTATCGACTTGTCAATGAAAGTACACCTCACTATCTCTCTTGTAATTTTCGGTTTCTATCTTCCTTCCATGATTGTCACACGCGATCTGGATCTATAATTGCAACTCCTCAACATCATTCATCTGCCTTCAATAACTCTTCCTCGTGTCGGGAACTAGAATTTGGAATAATTGTCCTCGTGACATTAGAAATTGTACATCCCTAACAACTTTCAAACGTGCATGTAAAGATTTCCTCTTGAATTCGTAGGCCAACTAGAACAATTTGTGTATGAATGTGTGAGTGAATGACCATAGTATAATTTTGTTAAAAATGTGTAACATTTAAATTGTATAGCTTAGTTAATATCACGTAGTCGCCAATTTAATTTAATTTAAGTTAATTCTAGTATTTAAGATTTCCTAGTATTTAAGTTTTGTAGGTGAAGTATATCATATTTGAGTATTTATGTAAGTTGCACTGTGTGTGGTTAAGTGTAAGATAGGGCCTAGAGCCCTAACTTCGCCACAATAAAGGCACCAATAAATAAATAAATAAATAAATATAGCTGGATGATGAAGAGGCGTCAATTGGAACACATGCCCGAGTCTGGTTTCCAAAAATATACTGGCCTTCAGTATATGAACCCAGCATCCTGGTCTCGAATCTGGGACACGTTTCCCCTCGATTCCATTTCGACTGTGGGCTATGCACAAAATCCGGCATATTCTGGGAGCTGGAACAACACTATTGTAAACTCGAACTCTCCTCAAAGGCAATCTTGATATGGTAACAGCAGCGCAATTTTGAAGTGTATCTGCGATTCACTCCAGTGTCACCCATGAATTTGTATGAGCAATAGCTCATGGCGAGCGTAGTTAGAAAATACTCCACAAATATCTCTGGCGAGGTTGTATATCACGGTTACTTAACGTAGATAATACTCCACTCATGCATACTGTGTTCCCGTAGTCATACTTAAACGCGCATGATTTTATAATCAGAACACTATGAAATCATTCCCCTCGAAAGCAACTTGATATGCATGTTCTATTTTGAATAATCTTCGAGTAGCATTCAGATCTCAAAGTTCACTTCAGTTCTAAGTTCAGAACATATTGCAAAAAGAATGTACGAGTAGATGAATTTGCAGCGCGTAGCAATGCTGTGAGAGAGTGTCGCATGCAGATTAAACAAGCGCTATGAATGCTTGATATAAACGAGTCCTCTTCACGTTCGTAGAGAATTTCAATACACTGCATTATAAGTATACCCAAGTCCGCAATTGTCTAGGGCGAGATAAAGTCCACTAAAATGAACTTACGAACCACACAATAAATGCACCGCATGGCACGATTTCACTCGTTTTAAAAACTAGAGCATTCCGCCCGGCTTCAGAAACCATAAGTGAGTGTCCGTCACCCAAACTACCCAGCGCTTCTTCTTTCCCCTGAACAACTCTTACGTCACTCGGCTTTGACAAGCCAACAGCCAGTAGTTTCGTTCAAGTCAGGAGGTCGATCACTTCGTGGCGTCACTAGCAGCTGTTGAGAGACCAAGCAAGCTCAAGAATAAATACGTCTCCGATGCTCTAAAAGTTGTTTTCTCAAAATACACAAATCCTGAATACAAAAACCGTCACAGTACATAACTACAATCATCGGCTTCTTCTACGTGCGCATTAAAATTCCTCTAATGGAAGAAACAACGGACATGGGTTTTGGGTAGGTCTGATTATTGGGTGTGAAACGTCTACCGATATTATTATGAGTCGGATAAGAACGATTCATACGGGTCTGAAAAGGCTGTTGATTCTGTGATTTAAAGCGTTTCTGTTAAGATGGGTTAGGAATTATAAATGGTGGGTTAGTTTGGTTCATAAAAGGTCATGTAGGCGAGTTCTAAGGGACGAATTTATCGGTCTCCCTTGTGGGGTAAAATGTGAATACATGAATGGATTGTGGGCAATGTGGTTTAGCGGTGAAGTCATTTGAACGAATCTGTTTGGAGGTGGTTGCATGAAAGGATTATGAGTAGTGTGGTTTAGTGGTTGAGATGTTTGATTGAATTTGTTTGGAGGCGGCTTCTGCACTCCTCTAAATTGGTCCATGTTCATGGGCTCTGCCATTGCCGTATGCTCTGCAATGTCTGAGTGCGTGGCTATGGTCTGTAATGAAATCATAACGCAAATAGGAACGGTATGGTTCTAAAATTCCGGCCTTAAAGCTGTTCAAACTCATATCTTAAATTTAATTCTATGATATGGTCCCAATAATTAGTTTCGCACATGCTTTTGCACTGGAGAACTAGAGCGTCTAATCTGTCATGGTAACCAGTGTAGGATTCACCTCTCTTTTGGAAACAATTGGAAATTTCCTGAATCAGTAGTCCTTCATCTTCAACATTACCATATATTCTAATTAATTTCTCTTTAAAATTTGCGTAGTCAGAGTTTGCATCCAAATCCAGAATGCTACAAACTTCTCCTTTAAGCGTAGACTTCACAACTTTAAATGGAAATTCATTAATAATGGCAGTATTGGGAGCAGTACTGACTCTCCTGTGTAGAAAACGTTCACATCTTGCAATGAAGTAATCAAGACTGCAAGACGTACTTCCATTGAACTCAGGTAGCGATTGGATCTGTGCATATTCAAACTTACAGTAGATAATAATTCTGTTCTGGCATTGTGACTTTAATGAGAAGAAATAATTATATTATTTAAACTATATCTTATTAAGTTAGTTAATTTATTTGTTTGCTTATTGATGGCTTTCTTCCTTGTAATACATTAAGGAAGTTCAGTTTATTTAATATTTATTTATTATTACTGTCTTAGGTTATTAATTTAACAAAATAGTGACATGTGAAAAACCCTGTTTAGGTCTGCGCAAACTCACTTTTATTTGAAATGCAAATAAGTTATTATTAGTGCTTTGTTTTAGTTGCAATCTACAAGAAATGAACTAAGCTGAGACTGTAATGTTCAGGCAATACAATAAGGTATTTGAATGGTTGACTTACAAGCAGGAAAAGATGATCAGCGTTGACTGCATCCTCCTAGGAACTGCGAAGTCGGTTGGTCTTCTTCTGGGTCGTCGTGCAATCGAAAGGCCCGTCTGCGGAGTAGTCGGTACACACGGACGACGAAGGCAGTAGTTGAAAGGCGTTTGTCTCAGCGTTGTCGGCTTATTTCCTCCCGTTCAGCTTGACGTAGTTGGTTGTGGTCGAAAGGCGCTCTTTAAGCATTGTCAGTTCCACTTCCTTCAAGCAGGCTGGTTCAGTTGAATTTATTACTTCAGCAGTAGCTTGTCGGAAGATGGTCGAAAGGCCTCCAGTGAGATTGTCAGTTCACTCAACCAACTTGCTCGTAGATCTTGTGGCGATCAATTATCTATCCTGGACGGGCCCCCATTTAAGTTTGTCGCTTAATAATGCGTGAATAGATGTTGCTTAATGTTAAACAGTGGTACAAAAGATGCTCCAAGCGGATGTGTGCTATCTCATTCAAATGAAATGAAGAGTTCCAATTTGTATTTCTATATTTAACAGTAGACCATTATATACAGCCTGATCCCATCACCAAGAATGAAGTTTACAGAGAAATGCTTGAAGAGCGAAATTTACATAAGGCTGCTTTCAGAATCGTGCTCAGAGAGAGTGCCTTCTTAAGATACATGATATTTTTACAAGTACTTTATTCAGGTGGGGGTAGTCGAGTTCTCTCTAGTCTACCCAAATATCCTTTATTATTGACAGAAAAGCGCACGAATGTGCATAACATAGATTTACACTAGTAAAACAAACATGTTACAAAAGAGTTAATCGATGTGAAGACATCATGCTAACTTAATCATCACATGTCTTAGTTTCTGATTGGCGCTGGTCCAGTTCCGGTTGATCATGGCATCCGTGCTGTATATGGCATCCTTTAGCCTATCAGAAGGCTTTGTACACGATCGTCTGACCAATGGGAAGTCGACCAATCACAAACTATCTCGGATGGTCTTTAGAAACTACCAGGTGTTCCAGGAACAGTAAGTTAATTTACTATCAACACTCATGTTGGAAAATCGAGGAAGCTTGTTTTGAAAATTATCTACAGTAAGCTTGTTCTCAAATGGAGTGGTCATGTCTCCGGAAGTGGGCTACATAGCTATTCTTTTAAGTTTATTTGAGAATTCTTATATTTCTGATGGCTAATGTCTATTTCTGTCCGTAAGAGAATACATACTCTTTTACTTAACTTTATGAAAACCAAGCCCTGATGGTCTCTCGTGTGCGTAATTTTCATTGTGAGAGGAATAACAATAATGATAATCTTTTTAAATTCATTAGGAGACACAGGCTGGGGTTAATACCAAGCGAGGTATGTAATCATGACACCTGAGATACAAAAATAGAAGTGAAATCGAATTATGCCTACAATAATAGAAGTGTGAGCAAGGATGAATTAAATTGGCTGAGAAACGCGTAACAAAATATTAAGGTCCAATATTTGAAGGAGTTGAATGTCTGAAAGCGAATAATTTGAACTTTTTGATAGTGGCTAAATTGTCATATTTAAAATTAAGTGTTGGTATCGTGTATCCAAGCCCTGATGGTCTCTCGTGTGCGTAATTTTCATCTTGAAACTTTCTTACAGGATATGACCTGCATTTCCATTGTGAGAGGAGACACAGGCTGGGGTTAATACCAAGCGAGCTATGTACACGTGACACCTGAGATACAAAAATAGAAGTGATTACGTATTACATACGTAGATTAGCCGGCACACTGTTTAACCCCTGAAACCATTAAATAGTCTGGAACTAAATATAAATATCGCTATCAGATTATGTAATTCGTGTGTATTAACTGAGGAGTAGAATCCTGTGTGTTGGCTACCAGTATCGTGCTCTTCTGTGTGTGAAACACATCTAATGACCCTTGTTCTTGAAGAGAAAGCACGGTGGTATTTCACAGTTGATCAAAGTATGCACATGTAGAGACTGAGCATAAGTAAAAATCGCTGTGTTTAACAGGCTTGTTTTGATTCCGGCTCTTACGTCATGAGGTTGCTCAGTTCAGTACTACCACTGTTGATATACAGTGAGAGCCTTCTATTGAGAACGGAACCTCGCCAGGGCTGTGTGACGGACGAAGGTTGTTGATTTAGCGCCAGATGACAAGCATTTGCCGGTTACACAAGAGTGGGTCCGGAAGCCCCGAATGCTGTCACTGCATTTATTACATACGGAGCTCAAATGATACCTTAGTTGAGATAATTAAGACTTGTGGTGAACTAATATAGCCTATCTCGTATGCCGTGAACATGGCTAGGTATAGAACAAAACATCGAATTTTCCTATTGTTAACTTATCTTCTCAAGTAGAAGTTTTACAGAAAATGTGTTCGTACGTTTCAGTGCCGTGCGATTTTTACTTATGCGGGAACCTCAAACAAGAGGTGTACATAAACAATCCGCGTACTCTGAAGGTTTTCGAGAACGAAATAACTGCACTGATAAGAAATATCAGAGAGGATGAATTACAGCGAGTGTACCAATGCTTCCTACATTGGTGCGACATGTGCTTAGAATATGAAGGACAGCAATTTCAGTAACTAGGCCTACACTGAAATCATGTACGTAATGATGATTATTAAATACGGTACGTTAAAAAGTATAAATGCGTTCAACTTGGTTGATACGCTGCTGCTAGCGCCTTGATCGATAAGCGGCTAGCCACAGCGTTGGGCCGTCAAACGGTATCTGTGAGGTTCCGTTCTATAGAGAAGGCTCTCACTGTGCTTGGGAAAGGATAAATACTGTTGTAGCTCTTTTGAATCAATTAGTTTAAAGAACTTTTATGGAGTGAATACAGAAATGCATAAGAGACTCAGTACTCACGGAACAATAACTCACGTTACCTTAGACAACAGGCATGTTTCAGCGTACAATCCTACCCCATGCTCAGCGATTGCTACATTGCTCTTTCAGTACGTTCTCACCCCCAGGATAACGAAGCTCTTGGCGGATCATCAACTAAACACACGTACTCTCCGGGATCATTCCTAAACGCTCTACGAGACCATTCTCCAACCTTTTCCATGTACGTATTGCACGCGTCCTAAATTATATATCGTGCGAGTTGAAAACACTGGCGCCGAGAGAAGTCAGTCACTCCCAATCAATTCAAAATTCGCGTACAGCATAGTGACTTAGTATGTTTATCTCATGGTTCAAGAGTGTTCAATTTATCAAAATAGGCCAGTGTAACACGTGATGACAGCCTATGCTACGCCGAGAGAAAACAAGTAAGTAAATAAGTTCAATATGTTCAATTAGACAATGGAAATTCATTCACTATAGCTGCTTAGATATGCACTAATAACTAATATGCCGTATGCATTAAGCAATAAATGGAAATCCGTAACTTGTGCACATTCTTATCCTTGAACTCTCTACACATTTTGTCACACATCGTTAATAATCAATTAATTATTGTTTGTTTACAGAGACGCTGAAGTGGAAAAGGCCTGTAGGAGGGAGTGAAGGCGAGTATGTGGTAGAAGCTGCTCAGGTATGAACTAAAATGTGCATATTACCTGTGACTACTGAACCATTTATATATATCTGGATTTGCTCCACAAAAGTTTAAAAACATAATAGGTTCTGAAGAGCTACAGCACGATCTATCCTCTCCCAGCTATATAAACGGTGGTTGCCCTCAACTAAATAAACCACCAAACGTAAGAGCACACTTTCGCAAAATGTGATTACCTTTACACAGCAGGATTGTACCTGGCCCTAATTATAAGTTCCCACACTTGTACATGTACTAAAATAACACAGGTCATCAGGTGAATTTCACATGCACTCAAATCCACTGGTCCGATGACCACCATGGTCATGGAATAAAACTGCAACAAACAAACAGCACTTTCCTGCTTGACTTTTATTTTAGTGTTTCTAATTAAGTTTCCTCTAATATTGTACCTGAACATAAATGTTGTGTTCTTAACGGCTTCTGATGCTTTCTTCTGAAGTCGACAGTAGAACTATCAATCGTGCTTGTTTGGACAGACCATTCTCCGTTAGGGCTCCCACACCTGTCCAGATACAGGTCTGGTTACGCATGGGTTTGCTGCCAAGAATGGTCAGCGCAGTCCATCTGGTCACGACTGGCCCAAACCCATTGCAACTCGACATTCTAACCACTAAAAATAATAAGTCACTCCAATGCCAAGGTCAAGAAAACAAACGAAAATTATCCTTTGCTCAGTGTCTGGTCTCCGATTTCCGTAGCTCGTGGCGTAGCCGTGCTCGTGACATCATACAGTTACACACACACTACTACAGTCATCAGAGTAATACAGGTTTTAAGACAAATTTAATAAAAGGAAGGAAGCTTGTAGTTTAACGTGACCGTTAATCATGAGATCATGAGCCACGGGACCTCCTTTTTACGTGGAATCTGAACCACAGGACATGGCATTTCACTTCGAATATCTCACATATATTGACCGGGAATCGAACCCGGTCTACCTTGGTGAGAGACATACAGCTTGACCGCTGCGCCACCACGCCCTCTACAAATTTAATACACACCCAACTAGACAGTGCTGATGACCTAGATGTCACAAGCCACTAAATTGAATTAACAAAAACTACCCAGTTCCGTCATACTTATTAGGTGGCTCTGTCAAACTATGCTACATTCGAAAACTTGTTATGGATCTGTGGTAAGGAATGTTTTCGATAATGTTGTAGGCGTTGGGTTCAATCTAATTACAAGTTGCAATAAATGTTTGAATAATGTGATCTGTCTCTCTTATAATAATTATTATTTTTCCTTTAAAATTCACCCAAAATATGTAATTAGGACTGACTCCTAAGAAGAAGGTTTGTAATATACAGTGTGTAAGACAATATATTGTCATTTAATTAAGGAGTGATAAATGATTGTACTTGAAACAAATTGTGTCATTTACTACATCTATGCTGACATTTTCAAAACTGAAACGATCAATGTGGCTTGCTACACTATACATCTCTTGACACTCAACGGGTCTTACTACAGGACACTATAACACACGCAACCTCAAAGTTGAAATTAATGTTCAAGGATGAGTGTAAACCCCATGGTACTTATCACAGAGGGCACGCCAAAAATAGTTACCCTACAGCTAGACCAGTTTATTGTTGTTGGTTATCTGCCTTGAACTCCATTGTGAAGTTTGAAATTGCACTGCATGATGACGTAGACATTCAATGTCACCTTGTCTGTGCTTAGCTGCAATTTGTGACGGCCACAAACAACCCTGCTCTATTCACATTATTTAGATAGATTAATACTAGAAGAATTGAGCAAAAAACGTTCAATTCACTTGATGAACCAAGTTATCATTAGTTGACATTAGTTGGTCCATTACTTCGAAGTTTTGATTTCATCAGAACATTTCGTTTGTTAAAATCATAATTACAAATGGGAGAGGAATACGAAAATCAAACGGAAAACAATATTTGAATGAGCTTCTAACCATAGATAACATACGAATAGAGAAGAGCCATTCTAGTTTAAAGTGCTTCTGGAATGCGAGCCAAGACCTGCCGTTGAACATATACCCTAAGAGGATCAACAAATTGAGCCTTCTACATTTGCACACGTTTTTATGTGACTTGAACTCTACAGATGAACTTCGTCCATTTTATTTCATTGTTCATAGCATAACATTTGAATATTCATCTTCCCCACAAATTGTCTGACTTGTCTGGAGAAGTATACTTTCATTTCACAGTGCAGTGACCGTAACTATTTCCCACCTAACAGAAATAAGGAAGTGCGGGTACTTCATAAGTAATGAGCAGGGCCACTTAGGGACAATTCATATGAAAATGTTTGGCGTTGAGCGAGCTGCAGCTAATAACAATAAGAGTGTTGGTAGGGCTCATTGCTGAAGACATAACACTAATGAGGCAAGTTGTCCATGCGGGCACCAGAGGGACTCGTTAGTGCTCTTGTACGTCCACGTCACCAGGGAACTCACTCAAAACATTTAGATCGTGCTGGATATTCAGTAAGCGCTCCACACCTTCGGCTATTGAAAAGCCCTCAAGGGAATGATCAGCAAGAACATAGAAGGTAACTTAGGAGCACTAGCACTGAGCAAAGCGTAGTTGAGGGGGTACGATTGTTATCCTGGAAGACTTTACCGCTTAGAGTTCATTATGAAGGGCTAGGTGATAAGTCCCTAGATTCAATCTCGGATCGTTTGGGATGGGAGCCCAGTAGCCACACAACTACACCATACATTATTACAGTATTATTATTATTATTGATATTACAGTGACTTACTGTAACTCATCGACGTCCATTTTGCCTGCATGGTCCAGGGAAATTAGAACTCCGGTATCTATGCTTTCCAGGAAAGTCTTCCTACTCAGTTTCTACTCACTAGGATCAGGATCTATACCCAAATGTCCGTTTTGTAAGGATAATTGAAATCCAAACAGAACACGTACTTGAGAGTTTAATGTTAAACCAACCCTTATGGAGGACATGAGTTTATGCATATTTTGCATATTTCTTGTGCTCTGTATCAATTTAGTAGTTATTACTTATCATCTCTTATTTTGCTTCTTCATTTTGCCCTTTCGCGATGGTTCAGTCCCTTTCACCTCCATGACGTTGTCTTACCACTCTTTGGTGACAGATGACTCAACTATTGTTCGTAATATTCGTTGTAGTTAAAATTACTTTCTTCTGTTTTGGACAATGCCTATTTCACTCACCGATACTTGTATTTAAACAAGGCTGGCACAAACGTTCCAGAGGAAGATGGAGCTCGTGGTTCATTTACAATAGTGGGGCTTAATTATTATTATTATTGATCACAAACGATGAACAGGTAAATAGCTCCGCAAGCTAGAGAATGTTAATAGGAAAGCATGCTGTAGTTTAGCAAAAGAAAAAGGGGATGTAATAAAGCACGAAAGCAGAAATGGTTAAACCCCCAACTCCACGTGGCGCATTAACTATTGCAGCCAAGAGAAAATTGAAAAAGGAGAAAATACCTATAATTCCAATAGTTACTGTCATTTTTTGAAACAATTAAAGAATCAACACCATGGAGAAAAAGGCAGGAGGCGCCAGTGACCTTTAGAAACAAAAGTTATAATTAAGCATCAATAAATAAAGAGAACAATTGTTGAGCCAAAGTGTGCTTAACTTTTACCCAGCAGGGTGCTGATTAGAACCTTAGCGGAGGAAAAAATTAACACACCTAAATTACTCAAAACTACAACCCAAAACGTAAATTGACATGACGAGGTAATAATTACCTCGAGTAGGAAGTTTGCTGAGCGAACTTTACCCGCATTTAAAAATTTAAAGGAATTACTAGAACAAACTTTATGCAAGGCACCACTTCATGGTATTTCCTACAAATTCAAGAAGATCCTAAAAGAGGTACGGTTCATCCTCAACGCTCAGGACTCACTGCTGTTGATTCCAAGGTTAGCAAACCTGAGCGATTCCTGAGTTGGTTGCCATTTCCCCCTTATTTTACTTTGGGGCGGACCGTTTCCTCTTTCTCCTCCCTATCTACCATTCATGGCTCTATTCTTTTCCAAATCTCTCAAACCTCATTTATCGGAAGTTGGGGGCCTATTTAGGGACATGGAATATCGTCGACAAAAGTTCTGAAATACTTTGCGTTTATTCGTCTCTTTTACTTTCCTTATTAGTCCCTTTAGTCCATGTCCTCTTCCATCTAACATGTAACTAAGATACTTCAGTAGTATTAGCTTTCCCCATCAACCATATAATAAGTGGCCGAAGAATTCGATGTCTCTCCCCTTTGAACATCTTTTGCCACCACCAGACACGTGAAATTAGGTTTATTGTACAAGGCGAATAGAAATAATGCATTTTAAATAATGAAATTAATGATCAACATTCTATATTTTAAAATTAACTTTCTTTTATCTAAGACCGATACAAATTAATCTAAAAGTTCATCCTGCTCCAAGAAGAATTTTTTTGCGCTATCATAAGTTAATCTAGTATTTATAATTACTTAGTGTTGAATTCATTAATGGGGGGCGTGGTGGCTCAGCGGTCTAGCTGTATGCCTCTCACCAAGGCGATCTGGGTTCGATTCCCGGTCAATGCATGTGAGATTTTCGAAGTGAAATGCCATGTCCTGTGGTTCGGATTCCACGTAAAAAGGAGGTCCCGTGGCTTATGATCTCAAGATTAACGGTCACGTTAAACTACAAGCTTCTTTGAATTCATTAATGGGCTTTGCAACACCATGGCTGTGTAGCCCGTGTACTTGGGTGTTTGTAGTAATTATATGACAACCTGTGTTATTGAGATGGAAGTATCTACGTGTGTATTTGTAAGTATGGCTGGAATTGGGTAGAAGGCAACCTAGGCCTGAAGTCAGGCACCATTGAAGCATGAGAAACTACTTCTAGGATGGCTGTTCTCAGTTCTGCCTCACGAGGCTAAGTGTATCCCAAGCCAGCCCTAAGACAAGAATTAAATGTTTTGGCAGAACCAAGAATGGAACTCGTACCTCAGGGGTGACAGCTAAGAACGCTAGTCACTGCGCCACGAGGTGATGTTATTTCAACTTGGGACAGGAGGATGAAACTTCAGCAGGAACCGTTTATGCTAAAGCTGTATGGAAAAGAGACTGAGTCTTATTCTTTGGAATCAGAGTACACATAGCTGGGCTACGTGTGCTCCAAGGAATAATATCAAATAAAAATAATATTTATTCGTCATTGCATTAACAAATTGCAAATGTTAGGCACTGTAACTACGATCTCATTCTTAATGAAGAGTACAAGTAGTTTCGCGCGAAGAGTGGATAAGGAAGGTCAATAGATCTACCGGTGCTTAGCTAAGTAAACAACATGTATTTTATCATGGGGTTCCTACTTCTTTGAATTGCCTAGTTCAGTATGTATGGTAATAATGCTGTTTTCTCGTTTTCACTGTCAAGAGAGAGCACTGGTTTACTTCAATGCACGTTTCACCTCATTTTAAGGTAGCACTTATTATATATTTCAACTCTTACTGTAGTAACGATACACAAAGGAATAATAAATTAGCAAAAAGCGGGTCCTAGACTGCTTATAACAGCGATGTGTTACTTTCTAAGACTCTTGTAATATGCATTGTAACAAGAAAATGCATGCACTTCCCGTTCTTGTTTACTTAGGGACGTGTGAGAGTACACACGACAAGGTGAAAGCCACCCCTCCAATTCTCTATTTTATGAGTTGAGTCGTAACAAAGCGTTATTATATCCAACCGGCGTCCTCCATTTAGCTGAAAAGAGTGTTAATTAAAGTCCTGAAGGAGTCTGGCAATTGTGGAAAAGGATACCCGTGGGAGAGCTTGCTGCCTCGTGTCTTGTCCAGGGCCGTCAGACAATGGATGAGCGTAGTCCTTGAAAGGTAAAAGGACACGTCATTGTCAGGAGGTATACAGCATGCATGCTGGTGACGATGGCCAGCCAACAAGCGGTGCTCTGTCAACAAATGACATACAGACAAAGCAATCACGGTCAGAATCTACATCAAGGGCCCTCAAGAATTTAAAGTGGGAACCTGTTATCGGGAATATAGGATCATATCATCTCACTGCAATGATAAGAGAATGTACTTTCCAAATGTCCTTGTTAGCCTACTTTCGATCTTTGCAAAAAATAAAAGTAGACTTATGAGATCTACAC
This sequence comes from Meconema thalassinum, assembly GCA_946902985.2. Taxonomy (NCBI): domain Eukaryota; kingdom Metazoa; phylum Arthropoda; class Insecta; order Orthoptera; family Tettigoniidae; genus Meconema; species Meconema thalassinum. The sequence continues at coordinate 655,853,933 of OX336389.2, forward strand.
AGGCACTAGCAAAAGGCACCACAGTGTCATGTTTTATATCTCCACCATCTTTACCAAAACTGAATGGCGGCCACTCAAACGTTCAAAACGTAGAAGAGAATAACGGCTAAAATAATCATCCGATCTATACCTAATTTGGTAACAACATACCTTGAAACGGGGCGCGACTTGCGCCCAATCTATAAGGTCATCAGCCGTACCATTTCAGGATGGCGGCCGTGTGAATTATGGAAGCATTATAATTAATGACATTGAAACCGTTAGTTCCGATTATCGAAACGACAATGGTTTAAACTGTCCTAAAGGACGTGGCCCGTACGATATTGTATGTTCATATTATAATATTACATGGTAGCAGTGGCTTTAAAATGCCGAGCCGTCTCAGTTACAAGACAAGATGCCTGACCTATATTTCACTAGTTCGAGTAATGCATGCAATATGGCCTACTGATAGAAATAATATAAACTTTGAATGAAATGATTTATATTATAAACATATACACCACTGAATAAATTGTTTTGTCCAAATCATTACTTGCTAAGACGTTGATTGATAACGACGAATTTCTGTCGACATGTTTGGCTGTGTGGTAAAGTGTTAGTCTTCTACCCGTTTGACTAGGGTTCAAAACCTATCCAAGTTTTTTTTTGCTTTTTTTTATATTTATTGTTTTGTAATTACTCAGACGTTATAAAATTAAGCGTTATATTGTGCATATTACCATGAAAATATATATTTAATTAAAACAACATTCTCTACCGGATCTGCACGAGACATCTAACAGCAACCAGATGAACTATGAAGGTGACAATCATGGCCAACTGGTTGCGAGCTGCGCACCCGCCTGCACGATAGAACAGCTTCAATTGATATTTTTCCTTTTATGGCTGCGAGAATGCACTCGCCCTATTAGGATTATCTTAAGCGAAACTTTTCCGCCAGATATCATGAATGGTCACTTGCGTCTCGCAAGCACAAACTCCTGTGCATTTTTCGTGCACAGTCAGAATGTTTCGGAATCGCTCGGGATTTCAAGAGGAGCGAGCAAAGTGCGACAGACAAGAGACACTCCACATCCTAGTCCTGTAACATATTTGGACCCCGAGGATCCAAACATGGAGGAGGGTTGTTGGGTTTAAAATTTGCTAATGATTCGCATTATTAACGCAAAATGAACTTGAAACATGCTTTAAGTAAAGTTAAAGATATATCAGGCGAAAAATGAATGCATTCGAATTGGTATTTAAGATCTAACGTAATTGAAATCATTCGATAATAACCTCGCAATTTCGTAGGTAAAGTGTACCAGTGGTATCGAGTCAACTAAATAAATTAAGGGCCTCGAGTTCAAGTTTTCTTCATTCATATGGCAGAAATACAAGTTATGTTCAGCGTGGAACCTCCGCGATTTTTGGTTGATACAGTAATGGCCCAAAATCCTGACCTGTCTCTTTCAATGCGCAAGTTAGTACAGAACATCAATGTGGAGACTATCGTGTCTGTTGCGCTTTGCTGCTCTAGGAATCGCGATCGATACCTAAACTGTGCACCTGACTGTGCACGAAATATTCACAGCAGTTTGTGCTCGCGAAACGTAAGTTGGTTTGCCTACCGCTGGCATTCAATACGCATTGAATTTTAAGAATGACAAGTTGATAATACGATCAATTTTTATTTTAAAGCGTCTGTAACAGCCTGTTGTGTGATATTTAAAAATGTTATTTGAACTAAGGAACAAAACGATCCCACACAGTACCTGTACTCTATCTCTTGGTGCTAGTTCAGGATATACATTAATATTTTATCGAAGCCAAATAGCAATCGAAAATAAACAATGAACATGTACACTAAAATTGCGCTCTGGCGATTTAAATTGCATAGTCTTTGATTGATTGTTTCCTTTTACTACAGCGCTCTAAGTGGTAGCGTTCATATGCTTGTCCACATAGTTGGTATACACACGTCACTGTAGGGTCATGAAACGATTTGTTAATACAATTAAGGTGGTGAAAACCACGGACTGCCAGACGTGTAAACACATGCCTCAACTCAAAGTTGGATGTTTCCCACGTCCGTTCGATCATGTCTCCAGTTCCATAAAATTCTTGAGATCTTCTTCAATGAAGGTAGTAGTTTTTCTGAGGCTCTGGTGTTTGGTAGAGGTAAATAGTTTCTAAGGTCTTCAATCAAGGAATGATTTTATTATACTCCTTGATAAAGGCAAAGAGTTATAACTATAGCCATACATTTAGGGGAAGGTATTCTTTACTGAACTGGAAATACGACACGCAAAAGAACAAAAGGGATATTTTTAACATTTAACTACAGTACTAATATCTTCAACTGGCAGATATTCAGATATTTTGATGTGGGTAGTGAAATTGGTTGAACGTTAACCATTAAAACCTACTTAAGTATCCTAAATTCTGACTCAACCCGATTGCATTTATGGAAGCTAAAATGCGACAACTTCGTGTCGCTAGATTTACAGGTATGTTAATTAACCCCTTCAGGGTAAAATCAATTCCAGCTCTCGTATGCTACAATAGATTAAAGGGACGTTAAACACACAACAATAAACTATTATTACCATTGTTATTAGTATAGTACTCGTATATAATAATCCGTTTGGCCCTCTAAGTAGCAAGTAGAACCATTAGGTAGTTTTGATCTTTAAGTTCTTCTTATCTTCCCAAATCTTCCTCATCCTCTCGATTTGTGCCTGTTTTCTTTCATGTTGTACATGCAACTTTGAGTTTAAAATTTCTTGCCGTCAGAAACTTGCGTGGAAATTTTGGTGAGTTTATTTTCCGTTCATATGCAGTCCGTGTTGTTAGTGGGTCGATATTGATGTATGTGAGGTCCTTATGAGTGTCTGCTAGGCAGCGTAATTTGGGTTGTCGGGTTCTGTTGATTATGAAGAAGATTCCCCTGGTCAATCAAGAGTAGTCCATTCGCGGGATATGTCCGTTGAATCTCATATGTCTTTTCTGTGCAAACGTCTGTCAGTGAATACACTGCTGACTTTTTCCTCATTCAGATCCCGCCTTGAAACTTCGCTCCAATATTTTCTTCAGTTTCTGCCTTTCAATCTTCACAATGTCTTTGATGTTGATTGTTAACGATTAAGTCCCAATCACAAAGAGTGCATCTGGGAGAAGGACTTTATGGTAGTGATGGAGTTTGACTTCAGTGGAAAGTGATTTATTGTTGTAAATATTCCAAGTGACGCTATAGGCATTGCGTAATCTTTCTGCACGTGATTTGTTAGCTATTCTCTTAATGCCAGTGTTCCCGATAATCTCACCTAAGTTCGTGAAGTGCTTCATGTATATGATGTCACCATACTTGGTTGCAAGTTATGCCAGGTTTGCTCTCTTGGCATCCATATACTGTGTTATCCCATAAGAGATCTGGAGGCCAGTTCTGATGAATATCTCACGAAGCTTCTCGATGGCATATCTGGCTTATTCGGTAGTCCGGGTAATTATTGCTGTATAAACAACACAGGCAAAGCACTTTATGTTGATTCATTGTTTTTTTGTTCCCATACTTATTCCAGAGATTTCATCCTACCTTGTTTTGATGATTTTATCTGGTACCAGTTTGAACACAGTGGGGATAACCCATGCCACTGCCTTATGCCTGTTCTAATGAGAAAAGGTTTGGATGCTTCATCCATAAATTTAACTCTAGATGTTGTGTCACTCATGATCTTTTGGACTACCGTATTTGTTTTGCTGTCCACACCACATGCTCGAAGTATATAACAGGGTGGAGTGGTTCATTGAATATATGCTTATTTTTAATATACAAGGGTGACTACTGTGCAATTCGACTGCTGAACTTGGAGTACCATCTTGAGGTTCCAGATCTGTTCTGCGCATGATTGACATGGTCGATTCACCGATCATACAGTATGTTCGGTCTGTTGCTCCAATCTGGTGAGGTGGGCACGCGAGAGCATTTTGTAGGCAATTTGTACGAGTGAAATGCCTCGGTAATTATTCGGATCTGTCTTTACGCCCTTATTGTGATGCGGGTAAACCTAAGCAGTCTTCCAATCGACCGGTGTGATGGCTTGTAGTCTATCAGTTAAGGATGTGCCTCCAATCTTGAGCATTTCGGTTATTTGACCGTTGTTCTGTTGTTTCTTTTTAGATGTAATGTGATGTTTGTTATCACATCATGTGTAGATGGTACCGTGTCATGGTTTGAGGCAGTTAGCGGAATTGGAGGTTCTCTGCAGGTGGTTAACAGTTGCGGTGCTCCTCGAAGAACTGTTGGCCCTTGTGTTGGTCTCAAGTGTGCAGACAGGGTGACGGAAACGAAGACTGGGCAGCTTGTAGTGTTTCAATGATTCCCTAAATGTCCTGTATAAATTTTGCGAATTGTTCCCCTAAAAGTTATTATTGATTTCCTTTAATCTTTCGAGCTGGTACGCACGTTTAACTCGTCTGATTATATCGGATGTTTGCTTCTGGATTCTAAAATGTTCTGCCACATTTCTGTTGTTATGTTGCTACGCCAAGCCTTCCAGGCTCAGATATGGGATTCCAGGGCTCTATCGAAGTCTAGAGTCCACCATCTATGTTTCCGTTCCCTTGGTGGTTGGCCGAGTTTTCTTGATGCATCTTGGATGGTCTCGAGAATTTTATCCCATGTTTGGGTGTTAGTCTGCAGTGAGTGTGTAAACTCCTGTGCGTGTTCTTTTAGATATTTTGGATCTATGCATTGGGGTTTAGTATTAGACAATGTTTTCGTTTGGTTATGACACGCACGTTGCTCTGCCATAGATGGTGGCCAGACTCTACGTCACCTGTGCGTATCCTGACGTTCATAATTTCTGGAGAGAATTTTCTGGTTGTTGCTACATGATCGATTTCATATTCCCGGAAGTTGATTGGGGGTCTTCACATAGTCATTTTTCATGCTTACTTAAAGGGAGTGGACGTTATATGTTTGTTCACCATTCCCCATAACATGTCGATTAGGCGATGTCCATTCGCATTTGTCTCCTTTTGTGTACCATGGAATTCCCAATGATGTGTCTGTGATCCCGTTCCCTGATGATTTGCGCATTCAAATTTCCGAGAAGGATCTTGATGGGGTGTTGAGGAATCTTAGTAAGTGCACGTTCAAGTTGTGATCAAATTTACGCATCATAATTTTAGGGTCATTGTTAAATGGAGCACGTGCGTTTAACAATGTATGGGCCTTATTTGCACTATTAACTGAGTGTAGAGATAGACGATTCGAAGTTGAAGTCAAGTCTCTCACTGAGTTCCGGATATTGTACTACACAAGGAATGCTGTTTCAAAAACAACTAAATTACAATTATTTTTTTAGTTTGGTTTGCATGCTTTCCCTTGTAGATACGATATCCACCGGAGACAAGGTGATCAGAATCAAGGAGTCGTGTTTCATCTACTACAAGTACGATTATGAGGATTAAGAATCTGTCGGAGCTGTCCATCAGTATCTTCCACATGTTTCCCTGTTTTAATTAGTATATGTAGGTTGAGTGTACCAATGAATTGCATTCTCTTGGGTTTGATGACTTTTAGGAAGCTCCAATTTTATCCAGCATGATATCCTGGTCCCCCAGAAGCTCTTCTATGCACTGGCTAGCGGTAATTGCTTTTTAGCTTACTTTTATTTTTGAAAAAAGTAGGCTTATGAGATCACATTTTGTCCGTGTGTGTGTGTATGTGTGTGTGTGTTTGCGTCCGTGTGTGAGTCCCCCCACCTAATAACGTCTTAACGGCTTGAGCGATATCAATGAAACTTGGTAAGGTCATAGTGCCCTTCAAATTTTATTACGTCTCACCAATGCAACATGGTGGATGTGCGAGATATTTCACCAGTATTCTGTATCTCCGAAACTATTACTCATATCACCCTGAAATTTTGTACAATGATAAAGATCACTACTAGACGTTCACCCATGTGACTTTCAAAAATCTGTTAACTACGAAACGAACATGGCGGCCAAGCGAAGTTGAAGCATTTAAATAGACTTTTCTCACGATTTAACCATCCGAACGCAATGAAAGTTGGTACAGCAAATGACTATTCAAATTGCAATGCACTGACATCTATTTTCGTTCAATTGTTTACATAACCTCAACATGGCGGCTGTGCGAAATTTTAAAATTAAGTTTTCATTTCTCATGTTCTAATCATGCGATCGAAATCAACGTTTGAATAATGAACGTGAACAAAAGTCCTCATCTAATAGTACATAAATCTTTGGCCTACATATATTAAAATCCAACATGGCGACCATATGAAATATTTAGACAATTCTCAATATCTATTAATCTATGACAGCAATGAAACTGAAATTTTCAAGCGTATAAAGGCTATAAACATAAGTTCGCCATGGGTCGTTCAATAAGCTGGTGTGCACAAATCCAACATGGCGGCGACGCGAAATTTAAATATTCAAATGGACGTTTCTAGCGATTTAACCATCCGAGCGCAGTGAAACTTGGTACTGTATATGCTTATATAACTTTTAATCCATTGGCATCTAATTCATTTAAATTATTTTCATAGCCACAAGATGCTGGCTGGGTGAAAATTTTAAATCTCTTTCTTATTTCTTGTGTCCTATTCATGCGATTGAAGTTTGAATGAAACGTCTACACAATAATCTTTATGCAATAGTACATAACTCTAATGCCCATATGGAAATCCATCGTGGCGAACATCCGAAATATTTAGATGGTTGTCTATATCTACCAATCTATTACAGCAATCAAACGGAAATTTTGTATGTTGATAGAGGCAATTAACATAAGTAGGATATATGAAAATAGGCTACATAGTTCTCCACGGAACTCCTTGTTTTGCTTGTGTTTCAGTCATGATTAGTTCGTGGTTATTGTTCTTGAGCTTGAGCTCAGGGCGAGTGAATCGCGGATCATCAATTACCTTCACTCTCATCATAAGGATTGTAATTTCACATGACAGCTGATGTTGTACTTTTGTTTAAAGGTGTTTTGGGCACACTTTATTTTACCCTCCTCCTTACGGCGGGCTTGGGACCGGCAACATCAACTACTGAGCTACTACAGTGCACCCGGGTATGTTCTCCGCAGTACCTACAAGCTGCTGGGAGAGATTATGTCACCAGTTCCGTTGGCAGCACGGCTGTCGCTTGTATCATAACAAACAAGCGGTAAACTTTATACTCATCACAGCCATTCATAACTGATGCTAGAAGTGCTGATGACACACATGCTGGCTTATTGCAATACACAATGACGAATTCGACAGCCCACACATGTGGCCTTCACCCTATCAAGGACACTGTGCTGCCAACTAAACTCATGAGCCAGCTACTCGCAGATGCACTTAGCCACTGCGGAGAGCATTTCCGGATGCCTTGTATTATTAATATGTATATTTTTATTATTATTCAACGTATAGCATTTGGTAGATATCTTCCTTTAATGTTACTTCAGATGCAAGTAATTCTAAGCGAATGCAATTTGAAAGCTGTTATCCACTGCTGAATCAACATGTTCATTGCTATCAAACACTCATCAACGGTTTGTGCTACAATTTTCAACAATGTATTGTGAATTTGTCGTAGTTAAGTGTTTTACAAAGATATAAGATTGCCTCTAGCCTTGACGTCACTAGTGTTTGTGGTTTGTAGTACGTGGGGGGCAGAAAGTTCAAGAGCATACTGCCCCATTAATGCACGCTCAGTTCGGCTGTATAAAAGACTTAGTTCCTAACTTGACTGTCAGCAAACGTATCTCAAACTTTTAATAATAGCTGGTTTTATGCGGTCAGTTGTTAAACATATGTTAGTCAGCATAGATGTATGGAGAACACAAATATATTTAACACACAATCTCCGAGCTGACGTGTCTTTTTAGGTGTAAGGTAAGGGTCTCCTTCACTCATTGTGATTTGAAACAACCATATGCGTGGAGACTAGGATCAGCAGACAATAATTACCAAAATAAAACTGAGGACTGGTAGTTAATTCATGATTTTTCCTTTACGTAGAGAACAAATAATCCAAAGTTCATTATTGCAATCTACTAGTGTGTTGTTGTTGTTTCAGACTTTGAAGGTTTGGGCATCATGCTCATTTGGCCCCATGTACTTGGGCGTATGATATATGTGTCTGAAAACCAAAGTTACTGTGATGTCTGTAGTAGTGGGTGTATTCTTAATTGAGGTGAGGGTTGAGAAAGAGCTGGCCGTGGACTTAAGTTAGGAACCATCCCGGAATTTGCCTGGTATAGAAGTGGGAAACCACAGAAAACCACTTTCAACTTGGCTGATATGAGAATTGAACCCACTTGCTCTTAGTTTCGCCTCGCGAGGCTGAGTGTACCCTGTGCCAACCCTCAGACTAGAGTTACATTTCTTGGTGGAGCTGGGAATCGAACCCGGTCTTCAGCTACGAATGCTAGCTACTACGCCACGAGGGGGACCTAAAAGTTATAGAGCGGAGAATTTATATATAAGTTTCTGGTATCTGTGTACACTTAAGAATAAATCAGCTAAGTACATGTGTTTAACACTTTCAGTAAAATTCGAACGTTCCTTTTTCCGTATAACTGTATTTTCGAGCGTGCAAATATATAGGGAAAGAGAGATTCGGCTATGTCTTCCAAACCAACTCCTTATCAGCGTAGCACAAAGCTATACAAAACTGTCATTTGTCAAGCGTTATATTACTCTAATGAAAAAAGGAATTCTTAACCACCTCATATCGTGCGTGTTTATACTGAATTTTTGTGTATTTGCTCGTGAAAGGGACACATTGGGATTGCCATAGTAGAACTGTGCGTATCACCACCTGCCCATTGAGAGTCACAGTATACCCCAGTAGAGCACGCATCGCTTGCAATCATGACTGGTCAAAAGCAGTATACACTATAGAAGTGTGTTCTGTACTTGTCAACATGCCTAGAATGATCTCCACGTTCAATCGTACATGCATTGTAACCTTGTAACAGGGAAGGTAGGCAGTTACAAGACGTTGCGAACAATATAGTAACGTAGGTAAGACACGGTAACGTACTTCGTGTTACCGGTACTCTCAGTGTTTTTTTTTTTTTTTTAGCGTATGGCTTTTAGCGCCGGGAGTGTCCGAGGACATGTTCGGCTCGCCAGTTTTTGTAGCTGCTTCGAGACGGACACCCAATGGGTGAGCTACAAGTACCGTTGGGGAGGAAAGTTGGAAGGGAGGGTCGAGGAGTTGGAAGGTTGCCTGGAAGGAAGATGGGAAACCACAGAAGACCATCTTCAAGGTTGCCGGCGGGGGGATTCGAACCTCCTCGCCTCCCGGATGTGAGTGACTGCCAACAGTCATGCCGCAACGACCTCGGCTAACTCACCCGGTCTCTCAGTGGTGAAGACACATCTCGCAATGGTCACCCACGGTCAACCACACCAGCTGACGAGTAATGTCCTGTAGGAACCGAGAGTAGATCACCGTGATGCTTTCCACGAAGGCTGTGTCGACATAGACAGCAAGAGACCAATTCTGAAAGAGGCAATTTAACATTCAAGAATATACATCTTTCCAAGGTTATACATACGAGCATGCATACCGAAGAGGAATATACAGATTTGTCTGTGTTTGAAGTTATAGTACGGAGATGTAACATGCTGAGCATTCAGAAGGATCATGGTGCCGATGGAAGGCGGCCCCAAGCAATCGAATGGTGTTCATGGTGGCATCATTCATTCATTTAATCATTTTCATTTCGGACTATTTTGCCTTTCAGCGCTCCACCCTAGTCTGCCAGCCTCAGTTTGCCAACAAGTAGCCAACAAGATCAGTATTAGCAGTTACATCTGTTGCCTTCTTTACTCTTACACCCCTTACCTTGCAATCGTTCAACACTGAATCTAAAAATCGCCTCCTAGATCTACCTCTTCTATTGTTACCCTCTGTAGGTGATTTCATTAGCCTCATAGGCATTCTATCCACTCCCATTCCCAACAAATGTCTCCAAAATCTGAGTCTGTTTATACGAGCAGCTTCATCTAACCTGTTCATTTCCAACGTAAATGTTATCACTTCATTACGAGTACCCTCCTGCCATTGCTGCCATCTATTTTTCCCTGCATTTATTCGTACTACCTTCATATCAGTTAGAAGCTTATGTATGATATATCCTGAATCCACCATGTTCTCACTCCAATGCAGATATATTGGTCTAAATACTGAGCTATGTCGCTACACTTACTTCTTTCTTCTAGATTCAGTACATTTCAAAATATGACTCACTGCCTTGGCTTCCTAGCACCTAGACTCCATCTCTATTTCAGTACGATCATCCCGAAAATGTACAAAACCCAAGTGCTTAAAATGGTCCACCTGCTCGTACTTGGTTCCATCTGGCATCATCATTCCTTGGGCTTCTTCCCTACCGACATCACCTTCGGTTTTGAAATGCTGATTTTTGTAGCCTACCTTGTTCCTTACATTTCGGTTCAAGTTCTCACAAGTTAAATTTTATCCTTTTGACCGAGTCTAACATTGGACTACAACCAGGTTATCAGTATAAACCAGACTACTTGCCTGATGTCCACCTAATTGATCCCACCCAGCCATTATATGCCCTCCAGAAAAGGATCCATATATAAAATGTGAAGTTCCGTGAAGAAATAAACAGCCTATTTTCATATATTCCTGTCTTTACAAACTGCAGTCCCAAGACACGCCTTTGATACTTCTAGTACTGCATCCCTCGATCCTGACGACTCCGTTTCAATGTCATGCAATTTTCTGTACAATCTACTCTGGAATTTCCCATCAATCATTTCCATGTATTTTTGCCTAAGTAGAGATTTTCCAGCCTAATCCGTCTGCAAACATCCCACACTTTCTGCACATTAGTTCTAACTATACTTAATTCACAGCAGGTTAGTTTGCGGTCTGCTCCATAAAAGATGCTCCTGAATACCCTACAATTCCTTATCAATTTACTAAATTCAAATTGAAAGTAATGATATAATCTATTATTGACCTGGACTCTGTACCCTCCCAAGTGTATCTGTGAATCCCCTTATGCTTCGACATTGAGTTCGCAACAGATAATCCCATGCTACAACAGAAGTCCAATAAACATTTCACATTGGTGTTCACTTCCTATTGTCACCCCATTTACCCGTTACCTTCTCATATCCCTCAGTCCTATTTTCAATCCTAGCATTGAAATCCCCCACCAGTTCTACACTATGCTTATTGTTAACTCTCAGTGTCTCATAAAATCTCTCTACTTCGTCCTTATCCGTCCCGTCACATGGATCGTACACGAAAAGAATCCTGATCTTATTTCCTGACATTTCCAAATCTATCCACATCAATCATTCATTTACGTACCTCTCAGAAACTATGTTGCGTTCTTAGGTTCTATTAACATCCAGCCCTACTCCCCTCTTTGCCCTGTCTAGTTTTACGCCTGACAGGTATACCTCGTAATCTCCTACTTCCTCCTCTATATCTCCCGTTGTCTGAACTTTACTAATCCCTAGAATATTCAATCTCATCCTACTTGCTGACTCAGCTAGCTCTACTTCCCTCCTTTTATAACCACCCTCTATATTTATAGCAACCCATTGAATACCAGTTCCATTGAGTATTCGTTTCCAAGGAGTCACTGGTCTGTCAGATTGGAGTGGAAATCCACCACTCCCATTGGTCCGAGGCTTACTCAAAACATTTTAAGCAGGTTTAGGGAGTAAAAGTGAAGCAGATTGCTAGCCTTATGTGCACAAAGCCCCTGAGTTTCACTTCAGGGAACAAACAAGTGATAGGATAGAAAAGAGGACTGAGGGATATGAGAAGGTAACGGGTAAATGGGGTGACTAGCCGCCTGACTACAAGGAAGGTGTTGACTCAGATTATGCCCAAGATGCCCATTCCTATTCCATAGCAAATGGAATCTTGATTGGCCGGACCACTTACTAGGCCCTTCAGCCGTTGCTCATGATACATGAACTAGGGCTTGAGTGCGCCATGAATCATTCAAATACATGTTCTATTAATACATGTTATTTTTATTATTACTTGTGTTATCAATATAAAAGTTCATTTTACTAAGCATCCCTTCGATCGCTTGCATAGGATACGATAAAATAAGGGAATGCCTTCAACATTTCGAACTGATGCCATCTTGATTTTTTCAAAAATTGAATATCATGAGTTGTCTGCATACTGAGCTCTGAATGTAAATTTACTGTGCCGAGTTATACTGCTCACGGACGATTCAATCAACAGAAAATTAACTTCAAATATTTGAATACTACACGGTCCCCCTGTTGCTTTCGTGTTTATCAGGTTTGTGTTAGTTACATAATATGCGCATATATAATAGTCCAGTCACTATACACAATTTCAGTTCGATTTCTTTAATAGTTAGTAGTAGATATTCATAATTGATGAAGTTTTTTTTCTCTTGAAACATGTTCCATTGTTTTACATGAAGGTCATATACCCGAAGATGAGCATTATTATGGTAGTTCATTAAACAAACTTTCACTTCGATCTCTTGATTACTACACATGAAATAAAAACTAGATTTTTTTTTAATTTTGCACAGTCGCCATCTTAAGTAACTCAAACCTTCGATCTAAATTACATATCTGTATATTATTCTTTGCAGGTAGATTACCCATGCCAAGTTTCACTGCGCTGGGATGAGTAAGTCACGATAACAGCACATTTAAATATTTAGAATTCGCGTGGCCACCATGTTGGTTTTGTGCTAATGAGGTTATTGAAAGTCACGCAGGTGATCGTATTTTAACAGCCTATACCACCGTACAAAATTTTAGTTTGATTGCTTTAAAACATTCGTAGATATTGGAAACAAGTTTAATACTTCTAATGGCCACCAAGTTAGTTGTCTTATGTGTAGGCCAAAACGTTATGGACTAGGGTATAAAGATTATCACTGAGGTTCAATATACAAATGTTCACTTCGATCTGCTTGATAATGTAAGAGTTTGACATACTCTATTCTAATTAATTATAAGCTCAGTCAGATCTACGGGGGTGTACGGTTAGTAGTTAGTTATTGTTGTGTTAAGGTGCGGAACCACGTGGTCATCTGCCCCTAGGGGTGTACGGTGCATAATACACAGTCCATCATAGGAATTTCTAGTGGACGGGAGGATGGAAATAATGTGGCACATAATCACGGGTAGAAACAAAATAACACTATCTATTACTATGTAAGGGGACAAGTTACTAGTTAACGTCAGTAACATCGATTCAATGCTGGACAATGCATGTAAAAAACTAACATATTCAATTAATCAAACTCACATTCTTAAGAAAAGAAGTACCTTTTATTCCATGAGTTAAACACCTAACATGACTATTGATGAAGTTCCACAAAGCAGCAACAATGCCTCCTGAGAGCTCTCTCATAGTAAATCCATCTTCAACATTACGTTATTTGAAATCTGAGTATATTCATTGCATGAATACTTCATCATAATAAATTATATCAAAGATCCAGCAATTCTTGATAGTGCAAGTTGCACTTGTACGCACTCACAACAGTCATATTGGTTGGTGAGAGTCATGTCGATATTTTTATGTATGAGAGAAGCTATCATTTGATATGAGCACAGAAAGAACAATACAGAAAGAACGATACAGGTGACCACAGATAAAACCAAAAAAACAAAAATTAAATTAAATGAGCATATAAATAAATCTTATTTATTCTAAACTGTACATACAGCCTGGATTTGTTTTATGAAAAGGAGCCCTACATAATCAAACATCTTCCAATGAAAATATTTATTACCTAATGAATATCATTAAAACGCATAAACAATTGCTCTAAAAATCTATTCCTTTCTAGAAAGATAACTCAAGGTTACCCTCAATTCAAATGCAGGGTCAAAAGCTTCCCACAATCAACAACTGACAAACTACGATGTCAGGGATGTCTTAAAAATCAGAAACACATGAATCCAAACAGTGAACAAAGTCTACAAAATTCACAAACTCCACTCGCTATTATTATTTTGTGTTCCAGGAACGGAACACCAGAATCTCACTGCTTAGTGGTCAATATTACAATAAAGGCCTACAGTATCTACAGTATCTCACCAGTACAATCATAGGATAGACTGTCACTTACCAACACCTGTCAGTATCTAAGACACACGCGACTTCGAACCTACCTTACGTTCTGAACCATTCTCTTCTTTGTACTCCGATGAATCCGTCAATATTTTATCAAGTGTGCGAATAACATAACGAAGACCTCAGAGTAACCATCCCCTGGCATTACACTTATTTCCAAGTATCATTGACTTGGGCACGAACACACAACTCTCACGACGACCTCAAAGTAACATCCCCTGACATTATACTTCTGACATTATACTTCCAAGTATACCTGACTTGGGCACGAACACACACTACCTCGACAAATTGTCACAAAGCGCACACACGGCACAACATACCTTGTAGTACCTGCCCCATTGGTCCAGCTCAGCACCAATGCCAAGTCACGTGCCTTGCTTCATCTCACATATACAGCCGATGTAACATACCAACTAGTATTTGTCCATAATAGGCACAGATGACCAATAAAACCAGTTTCTAATCAATCGAAATCTCACTGAATGTGGATCACTTATAGAGTCAATTTCAGTAGATATTATTATTATTATTATTATTATTATTATTATTATTATTGGGGTAGCATGCCTGCCTGTCACCCAGAGGCCTCGGGTTCCGTCAGGGATTTTAGAAACTGACGTGAGGGCTGGAACGGGGTGCACTCAGCCTCGTGACGACAATTGAGTAGCTGTCTGACAGTGAGGCAGCGCCCCGGTCACGAAAACCAAGATTAACGGCCGAGGGGACTCGATCCGCTGACCAGGCGTCACCCCACAATCTGCAGGCCAAATGGCGGTGGCCGAGATCGTTAACGCGCTACCTCGTGCCTCACTGACATCGGGGGAGTGTGGGTTCGAATCCCACCTCGGCCGTCCTGAAAATGGTTTTCGTGGTTTCCCATTTTCACCACTAGGAAAATGCCAGGACGGCACCTTTCAATTGGTCCACGGCCGATTTCCTTCCAATATCCCTTCCCTGACCCGTCCTGAAAAGAAAAGTACATGGCCAATGGCTGCATTAATAAAATTATAAAATATTGGCTGGGCAGCGGTGGCTTGGTATACCTAATCCCTTCGTGGGCTATAGTGCTACGGGTTATTATTATTATATTATTATTATAATTATTATTATCTATATATTTTAAACACTTAGCTTATTTTTTTTTGTTGCCGCTAGATTGAGATAACGCCTTAACCGATTGACTTCGTAATGCATTCTAACGAGAGCTCTTGGCATGTAGATATGCCGAGTGTCCTTCAAAGGAAAATTTATGATAGGGTATATTTTTAAATTATTAAAGAAAAATGTAATATTTGTCGCTCCCGCGCTTGCGCACAATGGCTCTATTCCATCAAAGAAATGGTGGATCCCGCCGCGTCTTACTGAGATCATTGTTTATGACAATTTACAAGGCTTATGATATCACCTTATGTCCATGGTTGTGTGTGTACAACCATGTGTGTGTTACCCCTAATAACATATAAATGGCTGGAACAATATCAATGATATTCAGTAAGGTCATAGTACTATTTTGGCCACCCCCACCGTGCCCTTCAAATTTAATTACGTCTCACCAATCCAACAAAGCGGCTGTGCGAAATATTTCTCCCGCATTCTATACCTCCGAAACTGTTACTGATATCACCCAGAAATTTTGTACGGTGATAAAGGGCACTACTATAAGTTCACCAACGAGACCTTCAAACACCTGTTAACTACAAAAAGAACATGGTGGCCAAGCGAAATTGAAATTTTTAAATAGATTTTTTTTGCGATTTAACCATCCAAACGCAATGGAACTTGGTACAGCAAACGTTTATACACATTGTATGATTGTGGCTGTGCGATATATTTTACCAGCATTCTATATCTCCGAAACTATTACTGATATCACCCAGGAATTTTGTACGGTGATAAAGGGTACTACTAGAAGTTCAGCTATGAGTCTTCCACAAACCTGTGAAATACAAACGAACATCGCGGCCAAGTGAAGGTGAAATATTTTAATAGACTTTTCCTGCGATTTAACCATCTGAGCGTAGTGAAATATGGTACATTAAATTTATATACACATTGTATTGCACTGGCATCTACTTCAGATGAATTGTTCACATAACCTCAAGATGGTGGCTATGCGCAAATTTGAAATTAAGTTTTCATTTCTTGTGAATTAATCGTGCGATCGAAGTGAACGTTTGAGTAATTAACCTAGGCTAAAATAGTCATCTAATAGTACATAACTGTATGGCCTAGATACATAAAAACCAACAGGGCGACCATCCGAAATATTTAGACGGTTCTCAATATCTATTAATCTATGATAGCAATCAAACTGAAATGTTGTATGTGGTTGATAGAGGCTATGAGCATTAGTCAACCTATGGGACTTTCAATAACCTGGTGAGCACAATTCTAACTTGGTGGCGACGCGAAATATAAATATTTAAATAGACGTTTCACGCGACTTAACCATCCGAATGCAGTAAAACTTGGTGTGGTAAATGCTTATACAAATTTTAATCCACTGGCATATAATTTATTTCAATTATTGTCATAACCACAAGATGGCAGCTGTGCGATTTTTTTAAAATCGAGTTTACCCTCCAAGGTAGTGGCTCCCACGGACTCAGCGAGGAAACTTATCCCTACCGTCCTTTTCAGACAGTGTCCTAGAGCTGGGGACATCTGGTTTGAGTGGATACAACTGGTGAGGTGTGATCAGCACCTACCCCAGGCAGCCTCGCCTGCAAAGCAAACAGGGGCCTCATGATGGAAGGGATTGGAAGGTTAGGATGGATAGGCAAGGCAGAGGAAAGGAGGTAGCCGTGGCCTTACAGTAGGTACTGTATCCGTATTACCTACCATTACCTGTTGAAATCTTCGATGACAGCTTCATCATAGAACCTGAAAATCCCCGGCCAGAAAAACCCCCAAGTCCTACCAACAAGTGAAGGAATTATAGGGTAACTGGAAGTCCTAACAGTTTGCATTAAGAATGACCATGGCTCAAAGAAAGTTACTAGCTCACTGAACACAAAATTCCTCCAGAAAGGCATATCTCAAGAGGGTGGTATATCCTGGAAATACCTAGCGATGGCCTTCTTAACGAGACCTTCCATCACCTCTATAAAGCATCACGCAATAATTTAAAATCAGAAAAAAGAACAAATTTATTAAACCAATGAACATGACAAAAATAAATAAACTGCTGTCGCCAAAACGACCAATTAAAAACCCACAATGACCCTGGGTTATATTCAAGACATGAAACAGATGGATCACCAACAAAATGATTTGTCCATAAATGGAAAAGCATTCCAATTTCCTAAACATGAATTTACGTAAAGTTGATCCCACATAAACGAAGAATATTGGATCCACTTCGGTTAATAGAATGTACACTTTTATCAAAATCATAATAAATGTCAATGATCACTATTCATAGTTCAAAATATTATTATTATTCCCTTGTTAAATAATGCTGAAATTATTTAAATCATATTTACATATTTTACATTTTATACATTAAATTTAGAATAATCTAAAATTATTTTGTGCATTGACTTTTTTCACGACATTCGTTTCTGTTTCAAGTTAATCATCCATGTATTTTCTTATTAATTCAGTATAATTCTACCGAACGATCAAGTTAAGTAGAATGTTT
Source organism: Meconema thalassinum (assembly GCA_946902985.2). Lineage (NCBI taxonomy): Eukaryota > Metazoa > Arthropoda > Insecta > Orthoptera > Tettigoniidae > Meconema > Meconema thalassinum. Next base: position 655,871,730 of record OX336389.2, read on the forward strand.
CCATAAATTCGATATTAAATAAATATAGATCATATTTCTTATATAGATAGATAGATAGATAGATAGATAGATTTATTAACATCAACAGGATAGGCACCCAATTACAGATGATATAATAAAACATAATAAACATTAAATTTACATAAAAGCAACGATTTAACTAACCTAGAAACAAACATTGATTCAAGCTTATAAACTAAGTTACACTTAAATTAAAATAACAAATATAACACACAATATATACAACAAACACCTACGATCTTGAGTTCAACAATGATCTACGAATTTCAGTAGGCTTCGAGTAAAATATATCTATAGCGCTATCAAGATGGTTTAGAGAGCGCAACGCCATCAATAACCAGGAATTGGCATGGGCTACAGTTCTACACTTCTGGATCCGGAAAGTGAGCCTTTGCCTTGTATTGCGGCCTGGAACATGAAGCGGAATCAAACACAAAAGGGGCGCACAGTCGATTCTATTGGTCAGACACTTATATAGAAACATGGCGTTGGCACACATGCGGCGAGACCTCAAAGACCGCATACCCATGGTTCCACAGAAGGTCTCATAGTCCTATGTAGAGAGTCGAATGCCCATATACCTACAGCTGATCCACTTCATGAATCTCACCTGCACTCTCTCTAACCGCTGAATAGCATATTGCTGAGAAGGCAGCCATACCTCACAACAGTATTCAACAGTCGACCTTACATATGCTAAAAATAAAATTTTGAGGGAACCTATATTGGCGAATTCACTACAATTACTCTTCAGAAAACCTAGTAATCTGAACCCCTTACTTGTCACCTTATCTACATGTTTTAGAAATGACAACCCGTCACCGTTGGTAATTGTTATACCTAGGTCGTTTACTTCATTCACACGCGCTAATACAGAGTTACTTATACTATAATTCCTCATGACAGGTGCCAACTTCCTAGAAAATGTTATCACATTGCATTTTGATATATTAAGGTCAAGTAACCACTTAGTACACCAATCTGTTAGTAGATGTAGGTCTAATTGAAGCAAGTCACAGTCTGACTCGTGGTCTATTACTCGAAACAGTTTCAAATCATCAGCGTATAGAAGGCAGTTACTATTCTTGAAGACCCCAGTTAAATCATTAATAAAGATTACAAATAAAAGTGGCCCCAAGATGGAACCCTGAGGAACACCAGAAGTTGGAAAGTATGGATTTGAAGTTTGACCATCGGATTTAACAAAGCAAATTCTTTCAGTGAGATAGCTTCTAATCCACTCTAAAACGCTGCCGCCTATTCCATACGCCGACAATTTGATTAATAATGCCTCATTTTGTACGGAATCAAAGGCTTTGGAAAAATCTGTATATATGGCATCTACTTGTTGACTCCTGTCCAAGGCATTTGATATGAAGTTGACGTACACTGCCAGGTTCGAAACAGTCGAGCGCTTCTGCACGAATCCATGCTGAGCAACATTAATGTACTGGCCAACTGACCTGTATATCCTATTGTACACAATCTTCTCCGCCACCTTTGATAGGAGGGATAGCAGGACGACTGGCCTATAGTTGTCAAATACCCTTTTGTCACCGTTTTTGAATACTGGAATTACGTATCCCTTCTTCCACTCACATAGTTGCTGTGGAATAGTAATCCATACTTCAATGGTAATATTTAATTGAATAACCACTCAATCGTATCAAAATTGTGCTTAGTATAAATGGTATTCATCACGCAGGCCTAACTTGACATACATGAACAGCAGATTATGTCACCTGGGACATATTATTGTAACCGCACTAGGTTAAATTCACCACACATCTGGTGTTAGACTTCACTAAGTCTAATCTTGATTGGAACAACCTGGCTCAATCTTCAACATGAAAAACGCTTCAAAAAGCACAATACATAAAACACTCATAATCATTGGCATTATCCATAATGCATGCTCATACATAAATACACACATGCACCCTTAATCGGTGTTTAACGATCTTAATTCACTGTTTCATAAATCAGTTAATTGTCATTATGCTTAGAAAAAAAAAACACTGTAGCACGTCATTGAACTTCGTTATTGTTGATTCCAAAAATATACCACAAAATCAAGAAACTTGTCTTACAATTATATGATACAGTAAGTGTTATCATTAAATCATATGACTTGTAGTAAGTCCTCCCTGGGATTTGCTTCGCAAAAACTTGGATGTATCTCAGTAGATGTTTTTGGATGGTTCTAATACCTCCTCCTCATCCTCGCCCTCCTCACAAGATGGTGACCACGTGATATCTACCGAACGAATTATTGTAGGAAGTCGTGTCAGGTGTCAAATTACTTGGGGTGACTCCCCCCTTTTGAATTTATCATTTATTTTTCCAAATTTTGATAAAGGGCCTAACTACACATTTTGAAAATTTTGCCATGGATGACACGCTTTACAAATAAAGATGGTGAGCATAGCTTAACCAGCCTATCCCAGTCTAGTGTAGCTAACCAAACCTAATTAAGGACATGACAAGGGCCTATGTGCAAATCTCGGCGGATGGATGTTCTCTAGCACTGGGGCTAATGCATACACCCAAGTGCTTAGGGCACACGCAATTACCCCATGTTGCTTTTGTGGAGGGTGGGGTAAAGCTAGCGTTGGGGCTCATGCAAACACCAAAGTACACGGGGTACATGTAAATATCGCACGCAGTTTTCATGGAGGATGAGACAAGCCTGTGATGTATGATATAAAACAAGCCAACTCCTGCAGCGTATGACGTTACGTGAAGCAGGTGTTACAACCGGATGCAAGGTCAGAGTTAGGTTAAGGAAGTGTGTGAAACATAATTCTTGCTGCCGCAGAGAGTAAGCGAAAAAAAAAGGAACTTGCCTCCGGATGCAAGGTTTAGTGTTATGAAATAGCAAGTTTCCGAAACATGATTCTTGCAGATGTAGGATCTGGCCACTGGAAGCAAGGTGCTGTTTTACAGCATGCAGTTGTGTGAAACAAGAATCTTGCAGACGTATGATGTCACGTGATGTAGGTGTTTATTATCAACCATGAGAAACGTTAAATTGGCAGATATTTGAGACAGCACAGGTGCACACATGACATAGGTGTGTTTGTGGTATAAAAGGCTAGGGTGGGGGAAGACCTTTCTCACTTTGTACCTGAATCTCGTGAACGACAGTTGACAACGTGTTATCTCTACAGCTTACCTGTGTGTTGGAAGAGGACTTGAAAATACCTTATTACTTCGGTAAGTGTTTTTTTAAATGTTATATTTAGTTGGTTAAAAGCGCTGTATTAAGTTTGAACATTTATCACTAGGTGGCAGTGACATTTAGTAGCTTAAGTTTGAACTACTAGAAATTAGACCTGTTGGGAGCTCACGGATGATCAATTAAAATACCCTGCTATGACCATTGGCTGTAATGTAATTAAACTATTTTTATTTTACTTTGCTTTGTGTTTTTTATTAATATTTATGATTTCTTTGTTTTATAGGTAATTTGGAAAGTAATCATCATGTTCAAGTGTGGTGAATATAAAAAACTGTTTTTAAGACCAGACAACCTTCAACGTCATGCAAACGCTAAACATAACCTTAAACTGTTTGTGTGCAGTTATTGTGCTATGACATTTAACAGACGGGATAATCTTGCACGTCATGAACATTTCATACATGCCAGTTCAGCACCTTTTTCCTGTTCAGTTTGTGATCTTGTTTTTTCCGGTGTAAAGCAATATCAATCCCACATGGTTGAAGTGCATGATGAACAACAGGAATTCAAATCTGTAAAACCATCAAATAGCACGGAACCTTTGAATGATTGTGATGTTGGTAAGCGTAAACGTTCTCAAGACTGTGAAAATAGTTGTACAACAATAAGAATGAAGAATGGTGAAACATTGATAACGCATTTTGATGTATGTAAAATTGATGTGCCTTCTTTAATGATTCATGGACATTTACGCAGTATTAATCATAAAAAATAACGCTTGTCATGGAAAAAATTCTGCGAATATTCTGCAAATTGGTAGTGCGTTTGAAAGTCGATTTGCTAGTTACAGACTTCATAGTGAAGAAATAACTCGAAGTAAAGAATCATTTTTAAATACCGTTCAACTTAGTGTGTTTGGCTTGGTAGATAATGTTTTAGTAGAGCATAAAACATTTAAAATGAATTTTGAACTCTTTGGGTTATATGTAAAACTGGGAGTGAAGGTGAAATTACTGATATCAAATCCGTTAATACAAAAAACATAATTGTTAGTGAATCAACTAATATCAGTGATATGTACCAAGATATTTCAAGTGCTATCATTGTGAAGAGTGAAGAGTTCCAGGAAAGGGACTCAGGCTGGGCGTTGGTTGAAGTACTTTATATAGAAACCAATATGAATAAATATAATCCCCTTCTAGCATAATCATACATTGATTTACCTGCATGGGTCAAACGAAAGAGAGATGTTGTGAACGTTTGGAATAGTGATGAAGCATGTTTTGCGTGGGTTGTAACCTCAGCTCTCCATCCAGCAGTGAGGGCTGTGGCGAGAATATCATCTTATCCTCACTATTCTTCAGTGTTAGATTTCAAGAAATGGAATTTCCTATGGAGATAACAGGCAATAAACGTTTAGAAGAGCAGAAAAATGTAAGTATTAATGTGTATGGAATGAAAATAAAAGTATAGTAGGTCCTCTATATTATACTCAAGAAAAAAAGGATGCTCATGTAAATTTACTATACATAACTAAAGGTGAAAATGCCCACTATTGTTGGATACAACATTTCAGTAGACTTCTCGGTAGTCAGATAACAAAACGTAATAATAGAATGTGGTTTTGTGATGGTTGTTTACTATATTTTAGAAAATAGGACCAACTATCTCAACATCAAAAATTGGGTTGTAAGCATGTTTGTACGATATTAAATACTTCTAGAAATAACAATGTGAAATTTAAGGACTTTGAAAAGCAGCTTCGAGTGCCATTTTTTATATATGCTGAATTTGAAGCTATGTTAAAACCTTTTACCAACACCACTCACATCCATGAACCATTCAACTTTGCATATTAGATTAAATGTAGCTATTATGACTCGTTAAATAAGTTTGAGCTCTATAGAGGACCTGTTGCACCTAAAGTTTTTATGGAAAGACCTGGAAAAGATGCAATCCGTACATCATCTATTTTAAATACTATCATTCCAATGGAGCCACTAACATCATCACAGCAAATGCGTTTTGAAACTGAAACTAATTGTTTTATATGTGGAGAATGTTTATATGCATATAGGGTTCGCGATCACGACCATTTAACTGGAAAATATCGTGGTGCTGCTCAACAAGAATGTAATTTAAAGTATAGAGTAACTAAATTCATTTCAGTCTTTCTAAATAACGGTAGCAAATACGATAACTTCTTTATCGTTAAATGATTTGCAGCTCAGATGTGAAAATTGGTGTGATGGCAAATAATAAGGAACAATACATATCGTTCACAAAATACATCAAAACTGACAATAAGAAAACTATAAAACTGTGATTTTTAGATTCACTCCGCTTTATGCCAAGTAGTCTTGATAAGCTTGCTATTAATTTAAAATCAGATCAGTTTCGTGAAATTCAAATTGTCTGTCCTAAAGAAGATGATTTTAATTTGATTCATCAAAAGGCTATATTCCCTTATGAATATATTAACTGTGTGGAACGTCTTGAGGAGTGTTCTTTACCACCAAAAGATGCATTTTACAGTTCCTTAAACACAAGTCATATCAGTGATGAGGAATATTTACATGCGCAACGTGTATGGACACAGTTTGACATTCAAACTTTAGGTGAATTTTCAGACATATACTTGAAGACAGATGTGTTGTTATTAGCAGATATTTTTGAAAATTTCCGGAATGTTTCTATGGAAAATTATGTCCTTGATCCTTGTCAGTATGTTACTGCTCCTGGGTTAAGTTTCAATTCAATGCTGAAAAAGACAAAAGTAAATTTAGAATTGACGACTGATATAGACATGATTAATTTTATAAAATCATCAATTCGACGTGGATTAAGCCAATGTAGTGGCCGGTATTCTAAAGCAAATAATAAATACATGCCTAGCTACAAACCTTGTGAAGAGTCAAAGTATATTGTCTACCTCGATGCAAATAACCAATATGGTTGGGCTATGAGTCAATATCTACCACTGAAAGATTTTCGCTGGCTGACACAATCTGAAATTGATGTCTTATATGTTAACACTCTAAATGATAACGATGATGAAGGATATATTTTAGAGGTTAATCTTGTGTACCCTAAAGAGATACACGATGATCTTAATGATTTACCATTTTGTCCTGAGGCTATGAAATCTCCATACATCACATCACGAATGATAATTGTAAATACGTAATACATTATCAAAACTTGAAACAGTGTCTACAGCATGGATTGAAATTAACTAACATTCAACGCGTACCGGTATTACAATTTCATTAGTCAGCATGGCTCAAACCGTATATTGATCTTAAGAATAATTTAAGAACACTGTCAACAAATGCTTTTGAAAAAGATTTTTATAAACTCATGAATAATAGTGTTTTGGGAAAGACTATGGATAATGTTGATAAGCGAGTTAATGTAAAGCTGATAACTAAGTGGGAGAATGATGGTAAAAGGTATGGTGCGAGCAACTTAATGAGCAAGCCTAACTTCCATAGCTGTTCAATTATTCATGAGGATTTAGTTGTAATACAAATGATTCGTCTTAAAGTAACTTACAACAAACCCATATATGTGGGTTACACCATTCTGGAATTGTCAAAAACACTTATGTATGAATTTCACTATGATTATGTAAAGAAAACTATCATGATAATGCTAAATTACTCTACACAGACACAGATTCATTTATTTATTAGTTTAAAACTGATGATTTTTATAAGGATATCAAAACTGTGCTAAATATGTTTGACACAAGTGACTATCCCGATAATAATATTTACCATTTACCTCTAGTAAACAAAAAAGTACTTAGAAAATTTAAGGATGAATGTGATGGTGTTGTTATAAACACCTTCGTAGGCACAAAATCTAAATCGTATACACACATCAAAAAAAAGTTTTGCATCACCTCGGTTCCAAGAGTTCCGGAACCTTTAAATACAAAGGGAATAGAGATCAACACAAACAACATTTCAGCTCGTTTTATTGCTCATGACGTTCTCGCTTGCTGGGCCCGAGGTTGCAGGTTCGTATCCTGGCGCAGTCAGCTGGCATTTGAGGGTGCGCAAATGCGAGGGAGCCGTGTCCGTAGATTTACTGGCACGTTAAAGATCCCCTTCGGGGCAAAATTCCGGCACCCCGGCGTCTCTAAAAGCCAGTGTAGTTAAAAGGGACGTAAAACCAATAACATTATTATTATTATTATTGCTCATGAGACCCACACATTGCATGTTGTACCAGCATACAGCTAGACTTGCAGCATTTGTGGTCCAGATTGCAGTACACACCACTACCTCTAATACCCAGTAGCACGTCCTCTTGCATTGATGCATGCCTGTATTCGTCGTGGCATACTATCCACAAGTTCATCAAGACACTGTTGGTCCAAATTGTCCCACTCCTCAACGACAATTCGGCGTAAATCTCTCAGAGTGGTTGGTGGGTCAAGACGTCCATAAACAGCCCTTTTCAACATATCCCAGGCATGTTCGATAGGGTTCATGTCTGGCGAACATGCTGGCCACTGTAGTCGAGCGATGTCGTTATCTTGAAGGAACGCATTCACAAGATGTGCACGATGAGGTCGAGAATTGTCGTCCATGAAGACAAATGCCTCTCCAATATTCTGCCGATATGGTTGCACTATGGGTCGGAGGATGTCATTCAGGTATCGTAAAGCCGTTTCGGAGCCTTCCATGACCACCAGTGTTGTACGTCGGCCCCACATAATGCCACCCCAAAACATCAGGGAACCACCACCTTGCTGCACTCGCTGGACAGTGTGTCTAAGATGTTCAGCCTGACCAGGGTGCCTCCAAACACGTCTCCGACGATTGTCTGGTTGAAGGCATATGCGACACTCATCGGTGAAGAGAACGTGATGCCAATTCTGTGGGGTCCATTCAGCATGTTGTTGGGCCCATCTGTACCGCGCTGCATGGTGTCGGGGTTGCAAAGCTGGACCTCGCCATGGACGTCGGGAGTGAAGTTGCGCATCATGCAGCCTATTGCGCACAGTTTGAGTTGAAACACGACGTCCTGTGGCTGAACGAAACGCATTATTCAACATGGTGGCATTGCTGTCAGGGTTCCTCCGAGCGGCAATCCGTAAGTAGCGGTCATCCACTACAGTAGTAGCCCTTGGGCGGCCTGAGCGAGGCCTGTCATCGACAGTTCCTGTATCTCTGTACCTCCTCCATGTCCGAACAACATCGCTTTGGTTCACTCTGAGACGCCTGGAAACTTCCCTTGTTGAGAGCCCTTCTTGACACAAAGTAACAATGCGGACGCGACCGAACTGCGGTATTGACCTTCTAGGCATGGTAGAACTACAGACAACATGAGCAGCGTACCTTCGTCCTGGTGGAATGACTGGAACTGATCGGCTGTCGTACCCCCTCCGTCTAATAGGCCCTGCTCATGCATGGTTGTTTACATCTTTGAGCAGTTTTAGTGACATCTATGAACAGTCAAAGGGACTGTATCTTTGATACAATATACACAGTCAACGTCTATATGCCGGAGATCTGGGAACCGAGGTGATGCAAAACTTTTTTTGATGTGTGTAGTTATATAACGATTGACGATGTAGTAATAAAAAATTAAAAGGAGTGGAAAAGAATGTTGATAGTAAAGAGATAGATATAAGTGATTATAAAAACTGTATAGTCAGTAACCAACCTATATTATATAAGAAAATGTGTGTATTTAGAATTAAAAATCACCAACTGTATACAAATTTGCTGAACAAAGTTGCTTTAAGGAATGAAGACGACAATCGATTCATTATACCCAGCTCGTTTGATACTCTCGCTTGGGGAAACAGTCGCATTGAAGACTATTACTTTGCTTAAGTCTAATGTTCACCTTATTGTATTATTTGTAAAATGTTTATATTGTAATATATTTGTAAAAACTGTAAGTATAATGTATAATGTTAGGCTATTGTTGTTTCGTAAAAAAGAGCATAAGTATACGGAAAAGATTTTTAACAATGTACAGAATGAGTGAACTAAACAAGGGGAATGTTAAAAGATAAAGTGGAAATTGTAAATATCCATGTGAAAAAATGGAATGGCTATCACCATTTTAAAAATTAAAATACATTGTGACTGGTAAACCTTGTTTTTATTTCACAACAAATAGGGCTTAACAAAAATAGAATACAAAGAAATATCAATTCCTCAATCCTTTTCAATGATCATGTCCACTCACCATTAACTTTCTTTTTATAGCACTAATCGCAATGAGGGCTGTCAACCTTTCTCTCACTAAAGCATCAGAGGATGTCGAACGTAGTTTAGCTTTTTTCAACAGTACTTTGTCCGCCACACGTCTTAAAGCAGAATGACTATTACGATAAGAAAGGTCGTGTTCTTTACATGCTTGATCCAAAACTTGTAGAACATGTCACGTGACAAGGTTAAGTTATGTAAAGTTATGTTATGTTAGGTGAGATGAGGTTAATTCTTTAAATATTCCGTCACTTATGTGTTCAAAGCTGATAGTATTTAGATTGGATGGAGTTAGGTTACATGAAGTTGGGTGATGATATGTTACATTAGGTGAGGGGAGCTAAGTGTGACGTCATAGCCAGTCTTAAAGCAAGTCTAAACTTATAGAACATGTCACGTGACAAGGTTAAATTAGTTAAAGTTAGGTTATGTTAGATGAGTTGAGATTAAGTCTTTTAATATTTCCTTTCTTTGAGATACTTTCCAAGACCAAGAAAAAAAATCCACTAAATACATTGACAAAAATAACTTGTGAAATAAGCCAACACAAAAGCCGATATAAGCCAACACAAAAGCCAATACATAAGCCAATACAAAAAGCCAACGCAAAATCCAACACAAGAGCCAATATATAAGACAACATAAAAGCCAACAACGATAAGAAAGGTCGTGTTATTTACATGCTTGATCCAAAACTTGTAGAACATGTCACGTGACAAGGTTAAATTTAGGTAAAGTTAGGTTATGTAAGGTGAGCTGAGGTTAAGTCTTTAAATATTCCCTCTCTTATGTGTTCAATGCTGATAAGATTTAGGTTGGATGGAGTTAGGTTACATGAAGTTAGGTTATGATATGTTATATTAGGTTAGGTGAGCTAAGTGTGGCGTCATAGCCAGTCTTAAAGCAAGACTAAAATTGTAGAACATGTCACGTGACAAGGTTAAGTTAGGTAAAGTTAGGTTATGTTAGATGAGTTGAGGTTAAGTCTTTTAATATTTCCTTTATTTGAGATACTTTCCAAGACCAAGAAAAAAAATCCACTAAATACATTGACAAAAATAACTTGTGAAATAAGCCAACACAAAAGCCGATATAAACCAACACAAAAGCCAATACATAAGCCAAAACAAAAAGCCAACGCAAAATCCAACACAATAGCCAATATATAAGACAACATAAAAGCCAACAACGATAAGAAAGGTCATGTTATTAACATGCTTGATCCAATACTTGTAGAACATGTCACGTGACAAGGTTAAGTTATGTAAACATAGGTTATGTTAGGTGAGCTGAGGTCAATTCTTTAAATATTCCGTCACGTATGTGTTCAAAGCTGATAAGATTTAGATTGGATTGAGTTAGGTTACATGAAGTTCGGTGATGATATGTTACATTAGGTTAGGTGAGCTAAGTGTGACGTCATAGCCAGTCTTAAAGTAAGTTCTAAACTTGTAGAACATGTCACGTGACAAGGTTAAATTAGTTAAAGTTAGGTTATGTTAGATGAGTTGAGGTTAAGTCTTTTAGTATTTCCTTTCTTTGAGATACTTTCCAAGACCAAGAAAAAAATCCACTAAATACATTGAGAAAAATAACTTGTGAAATAAGCCAACACAAAAGCCGATATAAGCCTACACAAAAGCCAATACATAAGCCAATACAAAAAGCCAACGCAAAATCCAACACAAAAGCCAATATATAAGACAACATAAAAGCCAACAATGATAAGAGAGGTCGTGTTATTTACATGCTTGATCCAAAACTTGTAGAACATGTCACGTGACAAGGTTAAGTTATGTAAACATAGGTTATGTTAGGTGAGCTGAGGTCAATTCTTTAAATATTCTGTCACGTATGTGTTCAATGCTGATAAGATTTAGGTTGGATGGAGTTAGGTTACATGAAGTTAGGTTATGATATGTTACATTAGGTTAGGTGAGCTAAGTGTGGCGTCATAGCCAGTCTTAAAGCAAGACTAAACTTGTAGAACATGTCACGTGACAAGGTTAAGTTAGGTAAAGTTAGGTTATGTTAGATGAGCTGAGGTTAAGTCTTAAAATATTTCCTTTCTTTGAGATACTTTCCAAGACCAAGAAAAAAAATCCTCTAAGTACATTGACAAAAATAACTTGTCAAATAAGCCAACACAAAAGCCAATACATAAGCCAATACAAAAGCCAACGCAAAAGTCAACACAAAAGCCAATACATAAGACAACATAAAAGCCAACACAAAAGCCAACACATAAGCCAATATATAAGCTTATGGTAAGTCACTTTATCACCAAAACAGTTGGAACCTTTGTAGTGTGAACATCATACTGACAGGTCAGTTAACTTGAAGAACATGTCACGCGACAAGGCTAAGTTAGGTTAAGTTAGGTTATGGTAAGTGAGCTGAAGTTAAGTCTTTAAATATTCCCTCTCTTATGTGTTCAAAGCTGATAAGATTTAGGTTGGATGGAGTTAGGTTAGATGCAGTTAGGTTATGATATGTTACCTAACTGTTCTGGTAATATAATTATTTAGCGTTGACTTTTCTATTTAATATGTACAGTTTGAAGTGACAGCAAAAGTGAGAGCAAAGTGTTAGAAAATATTACAGGTATTCATAAGAAATAGTTTAAGCGGTTATGTGGATCCATTACATAATAATTTTAGCATGACGAAGCTCATTTTTTATTTTCAATAGTTCTTCCTGATATGCAAGTGCTGAAGCCGCTGGATTAGCTTACTGGGATTGTTCCAATAATTAAATTTATCAAATGACTTTTTTGGGGTAAACAGACCATTAACTATGGCTTATGTGTTGGCTTTTGTGTTGGCTTTTATGTTGGCGTATGTATTGGCTTTTGTGTTGGCTTTTGCGTTGGCTTTTGTATTGGGTTATGTATTGGCTTTTGTGTTGGCTTATATCAGCTTTTGTGTTGGCTTATTTGACAAGTTATTTTTGTCAATGTATTTAGTGGATTTTATCTTGGTCTTGGAAAGTATCTCAAAGAAAGGAAATATTTAAAGACTTAACCTCAGCTCATCTAACATAACCTAACTTTACCTAACTTAACCTTGTCACGTGACATGTTCTACAAGTTTAGACTTGCTTTAAGACTGGCTATGATGTCACACTTAGCTCACCTAACCTAATGTAACAAATCATAACCTAACTTCATCTAACCTAACTCCATCCAACCTAAATCTTATCAGCTTTGAACACATAAGAGAGGGAGTATTTAAACACTTAACCTAAACTCACCTAACATAACCTAACTTTACCTAACTTAACCTTGTCACGTGACATGTTCTACAAGTAGTGGATCAAGAATGTAAAGAACACGACCTTTCTTATCGCCATAGTCATTCTGCTTTAAGACGTGTGGCGGATAAAGTATTGTTGAAAAAAGCTAAAAAACGTTTGAAATCCTCTGATGCTTTAGTGAGAGAAAGGTTGACAGCCCTCATTGCGATTAGTGCTATCAAAGAAAGTTAATGGTGAGTGGACATGAACATTGAAAAGGATTGAGGAATTGGTATTTCTTTGTATTCTATTTTTGTGAAGCCCTATTTGTTGTGAAATAAAAACAAGGTTTACCAGATAACAATGTTTTTAATTTTAAAAATGGTGATATCCATTCCATTTTTCACATGGATATTTACTATTTCCAGTTTATATTTTTACATTTCACTTGTTTAGTTCACACATTCTGTACATTGTTTAAAATCTTTTCCGTATACTAATGCTCTTTTTTACTAAACTACAATAGCCTAACATTATACATTATACTTGCAGTTTTTACAAATATATTAAAATATAAACATACTACAAAAATACAATATGGTGAACATTAGACTTATGTAAAGTAATAGTCTTCAATGCTACTGTTTCCCCAAGCGAGAGTATCAAACGAGCTGGGTATAATGAATCGTTTGTCGTCTTCATTCCTTAAAGCAACTTTGTTCAGCAATTTAGTATACAGTTGATGATTTTTAATTCTAAATACACACATTTTCTTATATAATATAGGTTGGTTACTGACTATACAGTTTTTATAATCACTTATATCTATCTCTTTACTATCAACATTCTTTTCCACTCCTTTTAATTTTTATTACTGCATCGTCAATCATCATATAACTATATGATTTAGATTTTGTGCCTACGAAGGTGTATATAACAACACCATCACATTCATCCTTAAATTTTCTAAGAACCTTTTTGTTTACTAGAGGTAAATGGTAAATATTATTATCGGGATAGTCACTTGTGTCAAACCTATTTAGCTCGGTTTTGATATCCTTATAAAAATCATCAGTTTTAAACTCATAAATAAATGAATCTGTGTCTGTGTAGAGTAATTTAGCATTATCATGTAGTTTTTCTTTACATAATCATAGTGAAATTCATGCATAAGTATGTTAGACAATTCCAGAATGGTGTAACCCACATATATGGGTTTGTTGTAAGTTACTTTAAGACGAATCATTTGTATTACAACTAAATCCTCATGAATAATTGAACAGCTATGGAAGTTAGGCTTGCTCATTAAGTTGCTCACACCATACCTTATACCATCATTCTCCCACTTAGTTATCAGCTTTACATTAACTCGCTTATCAACATTATCCATTGTCTTTCCCAAATCACTATTATTCATGAGTTTATAAAAATCTTTTTCAAAAGCATTTGTTGACAGTGTTCTTAAATTATTCTTAATATCAATATACGGTTTGAGCCATGCTGACTGATGAAATTGTAATACCGGTACGCGTTGAATTTCAGTTAATTTCAATCCATGCTGTTGACACTGTTTCAGGATTTGATAATGTATTACATATTTACAATTATCATTCATATTAGCAATTAACATTTTCGTTGGTGATGTGATGTATGGAGATTTCATAGCCTCAGGACAAAATGGTAAATCTTTATGATCTTCGTGTATCTCTTTAGGGTCCTGAAGATTTACCTCTAAAATATATCCTTTATCATCGTTATCATTTAGAGTGTTAACATGTAAGACATCAGTTTTAGATTGTGTCAGCCAGGGAAAATCTTTCAGTGGTAGATACTGACTAATAGCCCACCATATTGGTTATTTGCTTCAAGGTAGACAATATATTTTGACTCTTCACAAGGTTTGTAGCTAGGCATGTATTTATTATTTGCTTTAGAATACCGTCCACTACATTGGTTTAATCCACCTCGAATTGATGATTTTATAAAATTAATCATGTCTATATCAGTCATCAATTCTAAATTTACTTTTGTCTTTTTCAACATTGATCTGAAACTTAACCCAGGAGTAGTAAAATACTGACAAGGATCAAGGTCATAAGTTTTCTTACAAACATTCCGGAAATTTTCAAAAATATCTGCTAATAACAACACATCTGTCTTCAAGTATATGTCTGAAAATTCACCTAAAGTTTGAATGTCAAACTGTGTCCATACACGTTGTGCATGTAAATATTCTTCATCACTGATATGCCTTGTGTTTAAGGAACTGTAAAATGCATCTTTTGGTGGTAAAGAACACTCCTCAAGACGTTCCACACAGTTAATATATTCATAAGGGAATTTACCCTTTTGATGAATCAAATTAAAATCATCTTCTTTAGAAGACACGTTCAATTTCACGAAACTGATCTGATTTTAAATTACTAGCAAGCTTATCAAGACTACGTGGCATAAAGCGGAATGAACCTAAAATTTGCAGTTTTATAGTTTCCTTATCGTCAGTTTTGATGTATTTTGTGAACGCTATGTTCTGTTCCATATTATTTGCAATCACATCAATTTTCTCATCTGAAGCTCCAAATTCTTTAACGATAAAGTGGTTATCGTACTTGCTACCGTTATGTAGAATGACTGGAATTAATTAAGTTACTCTATACTATAAATTACATTCTTGTTGAGCAGCTCCACGATATTTTCCAGTTAAATGGTCATGACCGCGAACCCTATATGCATATTTACATTCACCACATATAAAACAATTAGTTTTAGTTTCAAAACGCATTTGCTGTGATGATGTTAGTGGCTCCATTGGAATGATAGTATTTATAATAGAGGATATACGGATTGCATCTGTTTCAAGTCTTTCCATAAAAACTTTATGTGCAACAGGTCCTCTATAGAGCTCAAACTTATTTAACGAGTCATAATAGCTACATTTAATATAATATGCAAAGCTGAATGGTTCATGAATGTGAGTGTTGTTGGTAAAAGGTTTTGACATAGCTTCAAAGTCAGCATATATAACAAATGGCACTCGAAGCTGCTTTTCAAAGTCCTTAAATTTCAGATTGTTATTTCCAGGAGTAGGTAATATCGAACAAACCTGGTTACGACCCCATTTTTGATGTTGGGATAGTTGGTCCTCTTTCTAAAATATATTAAACAACCCTCACACAACTACTTTATATTATTACGTTTTGTTATCTGACTACCGACAAGTCTACTTAAATGTTTATCCAACAATAGTGGGCATTTTCACCTTTAGTTATGTATAGTTAATTACATGAGCATCCTTTTTCTTGAGTATAATATAGAGGACCTACTATACTCTTTTTTCAATTCCATACACATTAATACTTACATTGTTCCGCTCTTCAAAACCTTTAATGTCTGTTATCTCCATAGGAAATTCCATTTCTTGAAATCTAACACTGAAGAATAGTGAGGATAAGATGATGTTCTCGCCACAGCCCTCACTGCTGGATGGAGAGCTGAGGTTACAACCCACGCAAAACATGCTTCATCACTATTCCAAACGTTCACAACATCTCTCTTTCGTTTGACCCATGCAGGTAAATCAATGTATGATTATGCTAGAAGGGGATTATATTTATTCATATTGGTTTCTATATAAAGTACTTCAACCAACGCCCAGCCTGAGTCCCTTTCCTGGAACTCTTCACTCTTCACAATGATAGCACTTGAAATATCTTGGTACATATCACTGATATTAGTTGATTCACTAACAATTATGTTTTCTGTATTAAAGGATTTGATACCAGTAATTTCACCTTCACTCCCAGTTTTTACATATAACCCAAAGAGTTCAAAATTCATTTTAAATGTTTTATGCTCTACTAAAACATTTTCTACCAAGTCAAACACAGTAGGTTGAACAGTCTTTAAAAATGATTCAATACTTTGAGTTTTTTCTTCACTATGAAGTCTGTAACTAGCAATTCGACTTTTAAACGCACTACCAATTTGCTGATTATTCGCAGATTTTTTCATGACAAGCGTTATTTTTATGATTAATACTGCGTAAATGTCCATGAGTCATTAAAGAAGGCACATCAATATTACATACATCACAATGCGTTATCGAAGGTTCACTATACTTCATTCATATTGTTGTACTACTATTTTCACAATCTTGAAAACATTAACTCTTTTCAACATCACAATCATTCAAAGGTTCCGTGCTAGTTGATGGTTTTACAGATTTCAATTCCTGTTGTTCATCATTCATTTCAACCATGTGGGATTGATATTGCTTTACACCGGAAAACCCAAGATCACAAACTGAACATGAAAAACGTGCTGAACTGACATGTATTAAATTTACATGACGTGCAAGATTATCCTGTCTGTTAAATATCATAGCACAATAACTGCACACAAACAGTTTAAGGTTATGTTTAGCGTTTGCATGACGTTGAAGGTTGTCTGGTCTTGAAAATAGTTTTTTACATTCACCACTCTTGAACATGATGATTACCTTCCAAATTACCTATAAAACAAAGAAATCATAAATATTAATAAAAACATAATGCAAAGTAAAATATAAATAGTTTAATTACATTACAGCCAATGGTCATAGCATGGTATTTAATTGATCATCCGTGAGCTCCCAACAGTTCTAATTTCAAGTATTTACAACTTAAGCTACTAAATGTCACTGCCACCTAGTGGCAAATGTTCAAACTTAATACACCACTTATAAGCATCTAAATATAATATTTAAAAAAACACTTACCAAAGTAGTAAGGTATTTTCAAGTCCTCTTCCAACACACAGGTAAGCTGCACAGATAACACGTTGTCAAATATCGTTCACGAGATTCAAGTACAAAGTGAGAAAGGTCTTCCCCTACCCTATCCTTTTATACCACAAACACACCTATGTCATGTGTGCACCTGCGTTGTCTCAAATATCTGTCAATGTAACGTTTCTCATGGTTGATAATTAACAACTACATCACGTGACATCATACGTCTACAAAATTCATATTTCACACACCTGCATCCCGTAAAATAGCACCTTGCTTCCAGTGGCAAGATCATGTTTTACTAACATCCTACGTCTGCAAGAATCATGTTTCGCAAACCAGCTATTTTATAACACTATACCTTGCATCCGGAGGCTAGTTCTTTTTTTTGCTTACATTCTGCGTCAGCAAGAATTTTGTTTCACACACTTCCTTAACCTAACGCTGACCTTGCATCCGGTTGTAACACCTGCTTCACGTGACGTCATTCGCTGCAGGAGTTGGCTTGTTTTATATCATACATCACAGGCTTGTCTTATCCTCCATAAAAACTGCATGGGATATTTGCATGTACCCCGTGTACTTTGGTGTTTGCATTAGCCCCAACGCTAGCTTTACTCCACCCTCCACAAAAGCAACATGGGGTAATTGCGTGTGCCCTAAGCACTTGGGTGTATGCATTATTCCCAGTGCTGGAGAACATCCATCCGCCGAGATTTGCACTTAGTCCCTTGTCTTGTCCTTAATTAGGTTTGGTTAGCTATACTAGACTGGGATAGGCTGGTTAAGCTATACTCACCATCTTTATTTGTAAAGCGTGTCATCCATGGCAAAATTTTCAAAATGTGTAGTTAGGCCCTTTATCAAAATTTGGAAAAATAAATGATAAATTCAAAAGGGGGGAGTCACCCCAAGTAATTTGACACCTGACACGACTTCCTACAATAATTCGTTCGGTAGATATCACGTGGTCACCATCTTGTGAGGAACATGAGGAGGAGGAGGTATTAGAACCATCTAAAAGCATCTACTTATCTCAAATACATTATTATATTTCAGCAAACTATTGCATCAATTGCAATTATTTAATTTATTCCAATGCTAAATTCATAAGTCATAATATCACAATCATCAAATCCACTAAGTATATGAGGCTATAAGAATGTCAAGATTGATCCTCCCCAAAAATTAAGATCGCCCCTGACGCCACTGAACTTGAAAATGTCGATGGATAATACCTACACCATGAATCCAGGTTAACTACTGAGGTTAAGCGGCTGTTGATTCATTAGGAATATCCATCTAGAAAATCTTGCTCAGATAAGGCAAGTATAATCTTGATATAATTGAGAAAAAGAATCAAAGTCTCTCTCTTATCAACTGTCTTCGAAAGCATCCTAATATCAACGTGATATTTAGAAAGGTTAAGATCCTCATCTGAGAAAATGTTAGCTCGAATGAAGGTGCAAAATTGAATACGCACTAAATACTATAAATATCTGACAGTGTTCTTACTGCTGCTGAAAGAATCTGCATCTAAAATATTCTTATAAAAAAAACTGGAGTTCTTCCCCTAAATGTGGTATTCACGACGATGAGGATTTGCATATCACTTTAAATACTACTAAAAATACTAAAAGTTAAATTTACAAAGCTAATATTACATAAAGGATGAATTCACTTAATTGAACCAAAATCCCGGTTGAATAGAAGGTCAGTTCCGAAACAGACATCGAGCATGCGCCCTCCACTCAACCATTTAAACTACTAAAAAGAAAAATATGGCAATTGCGGTTGCTGTCAATGCCCCACTACACTATTGTAACAAACTGATGTTCCAGTACCTTTCGTTGATTCTAGAAGAGGTGCAAAAAGGATATATGTTGGCACTGGTAGCCTCTAGGCTAGACCAGGGCATAGAATATTCCATCTCCTTCATCTGAGCTCGAACCAGTGGACTTCCCATGCCCGAACGGTGTCTGCGTTCCATCGTGGCCTCGCAATATTTCTCCGCACACGTTAGAATGAGCATGGCTCTCCCAGATACAGTTAATCAGCTTGTCACATCGTGTGAGCGAACTCGAACAACCACTGAATAGATCCATATTAGAAATGCAAACGGAACTACTTTTATACATGCCAGTATAACCTACAGTATTACGGAGTCCGTTTATGAAATTCATGGCGCATAAGTAGGATGCACGATGCTCTCGCTAATGCCTATTAATGTAGTATTTTCATCGCATTTAGCCTGCCATAGTAGCATATAAATACGTCATTATAATTGTTCTCTCCGACGTCTCACTCGAAAATACGTCGTTCATAGAGGCATAACAAAGTTGGAAATGTCTTTGTAACATTGGGCTGTTCACCTAAAAGATTTTAAATACGCCCTGGTTCCGATGAATATCACACGCAAATGCGGCTCGAAGCAAGGACAGATCACTCCGCGCTTCTTGCTACTAGAAGTTTGTGAACGTCCATAAATGTGAGCACATAATGGGTTTAACATAGTGTCTAAATCCCATTTTATTAGCCTTTCGTGAATGTTGAATGAAACACGATAATTTTCTGTTAACGCGATCCACTCGCACGCCTTGTAATACTCGTAATTCACGTATTTCACTCCACCTCGTGGTGATAATATTCTCGCACTGTGTCTGTAGAAGGAGTTGCCTCCCTTCATGCTCGCTGCAAAGAGGATCACATAATTCTCCGCACTCCTTGACGTCATGTTTCGATGTTAATTGCCACAGGTGGGAGTAAATACAAGTAATTCAATGGATCTTCTCAGTTGTTCAAACATGCGTATATAATAGCTTTCTGCTATGGAAATGTGTGTTCTAACACATACAGAACCTCGTAAATGGCGCTAAATATCCTTTATTTTATATACATTCTTCTCAGGTGTAGCAATCGATACGAGATATGTCAGGATTGATTTGATTATAATCGCTGTATCTTCGGCTCTCACTTCGGAAATGCTCGCTGGCGAGACTTACACTCCCGAGTGGAACTTCTCCTACCACATAACAGCCGTGTAGAATGATTTCTCTGGCGAACTCAATAGCTACACGCCGCGTAACAAAACTTTATTCATGAATGAACTCAAAAACCTTTAAAATAACGGTACAATACCATCCCGGCATTTGCCGAAGATGAAGTGGGAAGCCACGGAAAACCACCTCGAGGATGGCTGAGGTGGGAATCGAATCCCCTCTACTCATTTGGACCACCCTAGTCTGAGAAGACCCAGTTCGAGTCCTCACACCACTTTTCAAATTTCGTGGCAGAGCCAGGAATCGAACCCAGGACCTCCAGGGCGGCAGCTAACCACGCTAACCGCTACGCTACGGAGGCGACGCGAAATTTTAAAATAAGAATTTTCATTTCTTGTGTCCTAATCATGCGATTAATATTTGATTACTACACCTACACAATATCTTCATGTAATAGTACATAACTCTTAAGACCTTTAAGAATCCAACATGGTGACCATTCGAAATATTTAGACGGTTTTCAATATTTACGAATGTATTAGATTAATCAAATTGAATTTTTATGTTAATAGATACAATTAACATAAGTAGGATATATGAAAATAGGCTGTATAGTTCTTCAAGGAACTATTGTGGTGTTTGAAGCCATATTTTCAGTGTTGCCTTAGTAAACAAGAGTTTAGTGCTTTTCAGTCGGTCAACACGAATGTACCCAAAAGAGATGGGTTATGCCCTAACCTGAAATAAATTACATGAGATTAATAAAACACCAGGAGATTTGCATATTTCTTGAATCCCAGCGATTTCCTTCAATAAACATATCAACATGTTTTATTAATCTCATGTAATTTATTTCAGGTTAGGGCATAACCCATCTCTTTTGGGTACATTCGTGTTGACAGACTGAAAAGCACTAAACTCTTGTTCAAGGAACTACTTGTTTTTTGTTTGTAACTTGGTCGAGTTTTTGGTCCTTTGCGTATTTGATTTTCACATGGGGTTTGTTTCATTTGGAGTTTGGTTAATGCTTGCCTAGAGCAGGGTCGTGATAGATTGAGCCGATGTTGTTTTATACTCATGAGATTTTTCGAAATGAGTTTGATGATTTTTTTTTTTTTTATGGTTTTGACCGAGTGCGTCATTTTCCGTGTTATTGAGACGAATGTTTCTTTTTGTGTGAGTGTGTTAAGCTCAGTTTTTAGGATACTTGGCGCACACTTTTTTGTCAAATACTTCTCGTAGTCACTACGGCAGTCTCTAACTCACACCCAGCTGATCCTATATTTGATTGAGTCTATCTCCGCATACTATTTGGTGAACAGCTCCAGGCACGTTCTCACGTACGATCCTGTTTCGATGCACAGTAACAGTTAAAAGTTTGTGTGGCAGATCACCTGTTGCTTTCCCTGAACTTTTTTTGCGCGGATACCGCGCCCCTTCTTGGCATATGTCCCGTTGGACTTATTCAGGTATTTTTGATTCATATTCGCATTTGTGGGGAATGTCAGTGGGATATTTGCTTTGTAATTTTCGTGGCATTTGTGTTCTATTATGATTGCGTTTCCTTGGGTTACCACGCCCACTTGTATTTCAAGGAGTTTGAATCTCCTGTTTGCTTTTAGTGTGATTATTTTTTGGTTTTGTTGCTTTATGCTTATATTTTTATTTTATTGATTAAATTTTTGGTTTGATGGTATCCGTGTGTGTTATTCTATTTAATAGCCCTGTGTTCTCCACCTCCAGGATAGTGTGCAAATTTATTATAATCCGTTAATTTGGAGGATCGCACCCCGGGTGTAGAGTCCTATCCTGGGGAAAGGGTCCTCCGGGTAAAATACCTGGCGGTTCCCTATATGACACTAAGGCCTCACCGAAATCAAAAGCACAAACTCTAAGACCAACTATCTACCACTACACATGCTTCAAAATTAATTCAAGTCGTAACTACATACCTTGGTATCGGTCCTATGAATAACACCTCACAACATTTTCCACACCTTCCTCATAGTTTACAAACGTTTCATACGAAATGCAAACACAAAATGGAAGCATATCGCATCAAATGGATCGTTTCCAAGATTTGCATATTTCTTGAATCCCAGCGATTTCCTTCAATAAACATATCAACATGCTTCGTACTTCATGAAAAGATGTAAGCCATAGCCCATTCGTACTTCCTTCAACCAGACAGCAAAATCATCTCTATCAAATTATGCCATCGAAGGCAACGTCTTTACTGTCCACTGTCTCGATGAGAAGTGTTATTGATTTACATAAATGGGTACCGGTACCTAAATTAACCCCATTTTACACACGCTACCTTTTACAGCCGATATACATCACGCTAATGTGACAATGCCATTCTTCATAATTGCACGTGACCCTAATCTTAGTTTTCGCGCTAGTACAATGTCCATAATGACTATTAAGCCATTGCTTTCTTCAATTGGATAAACATATGTTATACCATGCACATTGGTAACATTTTAAACTAGGCCATACTGGAAAACATTAGAGCATCCTAGCAGCCAGTCTCACATCCTTATAACACACAGCGTAGCACTGCGCTCTGTTAGCGGCTTGAGAAAATATTTTGGTCATATTCTTACTGCTTTTAATCACATAAGAAAGTTATTTGGGCGAGAAAGAGCATAATTTAAAATGTCTTTGGGTCAAGGTATGGCTCAATAATAATAATAATAATAATAATAATAATAATAATAATAATAATAATAATAATAAAACATGTTTGAGAGACTAAGTGCAAGAGTGGTTGAGCGATTGGAAGAGACCCATCGCCACCATAGGGAAGATGAGGTAGAAATAGGACACAGATTAGGGAGAGAAATCAGATGAGTTGGTTTAAACGGTATGGACCTTATCAAAACCAAAATGTAACCTAAGTGAATAACAATGATAATTTCATAAAATATACTAATTTTATCAATACTAAGGAGCTCTAAACTTCTCAAAGCCGAGCAGTGTGAGCGAAGGCGTGGCCCGTGGCCCATTTATATATGTTGGCAATAATTGAAAAAATATATTCAAGCTTAAAGCTTTTAGGAGAGAAAATGGTTATTTTGCTCGAAAAATAAGAATAAATCTCCCACAAGAAAAGTACTAATAAGAGATTTAGCCAGATTAGACACAGTCTTGATTATGAAAAAGCAATAATCAAGATGCATAAATGGAGAACGACCTAAGGTAGGAAGTTAGCTGAGCGAACTACCGTATACCCGCGACTCTCATCTAGAGATCTGTGGAAAATCATGAACTAAACAGGAGTAATAGCTAGGGAAGGATTTATAAGAAGACAACAAGCGAAAGATATAATTGCCAAAGTTCACGAGGCACATCTCAAGTTACTGCCATAAATGAAAATCTAGAATAGTGAGAATAGTAATTGGCTTCGACGATATTCCAGGATAGACTGTTAAACTTAAGTAATTGACAAATATTGTAAAATACAACCAGGGAGTGGCTGTGGATAAAAATCTAAGTCTATGCCACTGATACCTCTAAGAGCACTTCAATTGCTAATCGAGTTACAATACACAAATGGAGCAGTTGCTGCTGAATAGTGGGTCTCAGACCAAGATAGACTCAAACATATTATTTATATAAGAATTAAATTATTGCCCAGACTAGATTAGATGAGTAAAAATATCACAAGTTCACGTGTCCCATTAGGCACAATCCAGATTGACTAGGGTTAAGATAGAGAGACCTAGGTTGCTCCTAGCAACTTGGGAACAGCAGTAATTGCTGAGAAAATACAATTTAAATGAGAAAGGGATGAAACAAGAGAGCCTTGACGGCAAAATGATGAAATCAACTTGGGCCTAGACAACGTAAGCATACAATAAGCTTAGGCCTAAACAGCGCAGGAATGAAACAGGGTCAATACGGCACGAGAGTATAACGAGAACCTGGGCCTAGACAGCGTAAGCATACAATAAGGTTAGTCCTAGACAGCGCAAGAAAATAATGAGCTTTTAATGTTATAATAGATGTAAATCTTAGGGCCGAGAATCAAAGATGGTGTTCATCTTCCAAAGCCAAATGCTGAAATATATAAAACCATCTCCAAAATCACAGACAAAATGCGTATGCGACGAATCCAATTCTTGGGGCACCTGGAAAGAATGGACCCAAATAGACTAACTCACAAAATTCACACATACTTGAAAAACAAAACAACTAGATCAAATTGGTACAAACAGACTGAAAAAGACTTGCAAGAATTAGGATCGCCAAATCTCCTAGACCGAAATGTCATCAGAACACTTGCACTCACACGGGGTTTCGAGGAGGAAGAAAGACGGCCATACCACCATATCTGGTCTGCACAACGGAAGCAAACCCATTCGTTGCGTATGAAGGAGTACTGGGCTGCAAGAAAGGCTAACCATTGTTGATTCCGCGTGGTCCTAAGAGACCCATTCGCGACGAAGAAGAAGAAGAATAGATGTATAGCGTTTTAGCTTCGAGAAAGTTCCAAATATATATCAGTTGGACCTAGGGACGCGGTTGACAAATACCACTGAGTTATACAGAATTACAGTAATTGATCAATTCATAATTGGGAGGACACCACACATTTACAAAAAGAAATACACCATGGATTTCTAAATCTAAATCTGTTAGTAGAGGGTCAAACTGGGAGGAAGGAAATGGAGTGGCGCCCTAAGGAGGAGCTTGACGGTTATGTTGAACAAGGGATAGAGCAACTCGTACGCTGAAACATACTAAAAATGGGCATGAGGGAAGGCACAAGGGGAGAGCAAAAATACACAGAAATCTCTGTTGGTGGTTGTTACGAAGAAAAGAGATAAGAGAAAGAAAAAAATTAGAGAATACGTAATATGGGTAAAAAACTACGTATTGCGTATTGTGCCCGTTCACCACCGATACACGATGGCATGCCACTGGGCACCGATGGGTCACCATACACATATGTGAAATTTGAGAACAATGCGATCACGATATGGACCTCGGGGTCGTCCTGGGCGTACAACTGAGATAAATGCTTCATTGTCCGCAATTTTCACGCGAGAAAAGGGAAATTGGAAATCACATATCATAGGCATAAGTCTGTTTAGGATAAAAATTGTAGCAAACATTCGTTTTTCATGGAATGTAGCTAACACAGAGAAAATAACCTTCCTACGACCTGTAGGGTAAAATAAATATACTTAAAATCCCACTCCTGTGGAGAGAAAATATCATAGATCCTACCCTTACAGTCGGCCTATTCTGGAAAAAACGAATTTATTAAATTATTCGATTGTGTGGGAGTCCTTAATATGACCAAGTCATGCTGAATATGACCAAGTCACGATTCAAAATAACTTGATATTTCAGGCTGGAAGTGTATGTGATCCACTAAACCATGTGGAATACTCACAAAGCAAAACATATCTAAAGTCTGCGCTTTACAAAATGCGCTAGAATAATAAGAATAAGCAACCTGCGCTGCAGTAAAGTGTGCTCAAAAATGAAACCATAATATTCGCTACAATAACATCGTTATTAAAGTCATCTACATTACTATCTTATAGATTTCATTTAACTATAGTTGGCAACCATTATGTCTCATCTAGACATGTTAGTAGTCACATATGTGACAAAACATTCCTCCTACTACCCCTTCTCCTCAGGTGAAATAAGGCATATGGGAGCATCATCATAAGTAGCGTCAGTATTCCTGCTCCAGATCCATGGCTATTTTTCTCAGATGTGTGTCACCTGTGTGTCATTAACAATGATCATTATTATCTGCTTCCTACATGAACGGTTAGCTATCGCATGATCCATAACATCAGCTAAATTGAGTCTGTTTTCTTATTTTACATTATATTCAAATACAAATATATAATTAACATCGTTAGAATGGTATTGCACTTTATGGATCACAGTGACATTTATAATTATTATTACATTATCATCTCTTCGTTATTAATGCTCACTGGTCAAATCTCACACATATTTGCGGAAATACAAACATTTACTATATTCCTAAAATAACTATCACCACAATTTTAACAACTCAGGCGGCTAGAGATTATTATACTCCTCCCATTATACCATATCAACACAAATTCAGGGACCAGGGACTATTTCACTCTGTCCATAACAACATCATTTAACACAGGGATCAGAGGCTATTTCACGCTGTCCATAACACATTAACTTCAAGAATATTATTACCATAATTGAGCTTCTACAATTTCTTAAATTTCATAAACATATTCTGATTATTATTATGATTAGTGTATGTTCTGCCTTCTCCGTTTTATCATCAAATACTTCATTTACAGATTCACCGTTTACAAGTTAAAACAGTAATTATATAATTTGAATTTGTTATAAACAATTTCACACAATCGCTCAACTTATGCTGGAAACATATATGAAAATCGCTGTCTGTTTTTACAATCCTAATATCGGCAAACGGTCGTTCAAGAAATGAATTTATTTATTTATCGGCATAAATAATGTAGTCTTCAAGACTTAAATAAACTAGTAGCTCATCGTGTCCATCTAACACAACTAGGATTCAGCCTGCGCAGATATGCGGATGCAATCACGTTGAATAGCTTGCAACCTCCTACATGCCAATACACGGAGCGGATGTTGATAACTTTTGATGGCGATATTGTAGGTTTTTGCTGAGGATTAACACTACCTAAGGGAAGATGATAAGAGAGAAAAGGAGATGGGTTTCGGCGTAGAGACAAGTATTGGTAGATAGGATGAGAATCCAACACAAAGGTTTAAGTAAATTTGTATATAAAAGGAAATTTCGCTGTGCAAAACCTAGGAGGAACCTAACTTTAGTGGGGACCCGTACAAGGCAAGCGGAGAGTGCAGCCTGAATTGAGGTTGCCTGCAAGCGCTCTGTGAGTGCTCATTCCCTCCCGAGTCGGTATTCCGGTACTATGGTGACGGCTGGTACTCTGGTAAGGCAACGTAAGCCAAAAGGAAAGTATGTAATAACGTACCCTTCAGAAGGGTTAGATTTTATTATGCATTTAAGAATGCTGGAAAGATTTGAATTTGGAGTATTAATTTTATTTCTGGGCACTCTTGGATCTCTGGCAAACCAACCGAATGCTCCGGGAGAGTGAAGAGACAAGGTGTATTTGATGATTTTAGCGATGTTGTTATTGTTTTTTGTGAAATCTTATACGAATACCAATTGTTGCACTTAAGGAAAACTAAGATTTCACTCAGCAGGATGCCGATTTAAAGTTTAGAACAGCGGAAGACCTCAAACCTAACTCAAACAAAACTTAAATTTTGAAAACAAATCATAAATCAGAGAGAAAATCTCTATAAGTAGGAAGCTTGCGGAGCTAGCTATACTTGTCTTAAGGGTTTGCTAGGATAGCTGTAACCGCTAAGAGAAACTTTGAAAACGTTGTTATTTGAAATTTTGTTTCTAATGCAACAAATGGTGAAGGTTTTACTGAAACGAAAATTGTTGTTTTTTCGTTAATAGAACTTAAGATTGGGGGAAGAATCAGGGAAGAGAAGGTTCTTCCTAATCGTGAATCTATCGAGAAAGATAAAGCAAAAATGAAAACAATTGATTTATTTAACAAACTATAAATTTTTGAACTGATTAACAATACTTAGGTTGGGATTTAATTTGAGTTAAGAATAACAATTGGTTATAAAATGCCAAGATCTCAGTCCTAATAATAAGAGGTACAATTTATAAACAATATTAAATGGAGTACAAGTTTCGAACGTGATAAAGCACTAAAATCTTACTAAGATTTTAAAAAGTGTGCTCACGATTATGAAATTTGAAGTTTGTAACGATAATTGTAAATCAATTTTAACTTTGAAAGTTTAATTAGGTACGATCTAAGCACCTTTAGAATGCCTTTGTGGCAATCGAAAGGTCTATGAACAAATATATTGGATTCCTGATTGTAACAGAAAAAGAAGAACAAATTACAAGCGGAAACAGAAATTACTAGATGTAATATACAAAAATGCACAGGTCGCAATTAACGATGCCTGGATTACACAATTAGCTAACTCCTTAATAATTAGAAAAGTACAATTACCTAATTTTAGAAAGAAAAGATAATGCATATTAAAATGTGGACTAGCCACAGTTTAAGCTGAATTACTATATGAGAAATGGAATAAATTTGGGAGGGCGCTTGAATTCAAGTGAGGCCTCTTTGTAATTTAGCTGGATGTAGATCTTAAACTAAATTGGGTTAGTAAAAGGTATTTGGGAAAAGGGAAATAGGAACTTTAGGATAAAGTCCTGGCCAGATTTATTGCTCACACGTACGCGGTGCGGTTGAGACTAGCAAACGCGGATTCGAAGCACTGATAGTTTGCTGATAAGTTAAAAATGTTTACTGTTACAATGTGGGTGAGTTCGTAGAACAAAAGAAAGTTATTGCAGTTAAGTAGAACACTTAGTTTAATTTGAGCTTGAACAAGTTTATTGAGTCGGAAAGTTTATGGGTTGCAGTTGAATGACGAGGTTAAGTTCCCACGGTGGAAAGCAAATTAGGTTTTGCCCAGCAGTTATTGTAACATGAATTCCTCGGTGAGGAAAAGTATTTCCTTTATTGGGAGTGGAAATACTAGATTGCTTGACTGGTAGAAAGATTGGTTCATGTGGAAAGTTCCAGAGCCATGATGACCGTTTAATAGGGCAAGAGAGTTCCCACGGTGAAAAAGCTAAGTTTATAGACAGTGGTTAATTTAACACGAATCCCTCGGTGTGGGAAAGTATTCCCATTTAATTTGTACAAGATGTACAAAATTTCATGTTTTAAAGCTAGCTTAGATAGTTAAAGCATGACAAGAAAAATCCCTAGAAGACGGTTATTGCACAATAGTTAGCAATTCCCCAAACTGTCTATAAAATTGTATTAAAAGCATTTAGCCCTTTTTAAAAACCACAGAAAATGTTTAAAACGTTGAAGTTTTGTACTTAGCTTTTTCGTGTAGAGCAGGCGATGGTTCCTTGTGACCGTTGCCTTAAAATACAGACATGGCGTCTGGTTTAAAAATGTCTCATAAGGACAGGAAACTGGCCCTGAGACACTGTACACTCGACGGCCGAACAAGGAGAAGTGAGAGCGATCAATTCCGTACACGACAGAGGTAGGTAGCCAAGGGGAAAGGGAAGGGGAAGCAAGGGAGAGGGGGTAAGAGACAAGAGAGTATATATCATAATATACAACATGACAAAATAAAAGATTCTTCATAAATATAAATTTTCTTCATGAAGCAGTCTTAATGGAGATATTAGCTGGCGAAAAGTACGACGCCTGGTGAATTGGTAAGGAAGTCTTCTGGAGCTCAGAGAAATTGAAGAACTTCGACAGTTAGCTGCTAGATGCCGCTAGGTTCTCCATGGAAGTTACAAATCTACAACAGACTCAAGGACCAAATAAATCTGTGCACAAAGAGAAAATGAAAAAGATCACTGTTGGTGTCTGCGAAGAAAGAAATTAAATAAAGTAGATAAATCAAAGATCAGCAAAAGCTAACTCTGACTGACCGTGTATTCCAAAGAATACATCACAAGTAATTAATTTACTCGTGGCGAAAATAGTCTTGTTACCCAGTGCTAACACATATCAAAAGAAATTACAGGGTAGGACTACATCGATTTCTACATGAACTGTTCCCAAAATGACTATCAAACTACTTAATACTACCTTGCTAGCGTACTTGCTATGACCATGTAGACATATGATGACTGAACCAGACTATGGCTCTGAATAGAATGAATATCTGTTACTTCGCCTCGCCTTTATACTGTATATGCTGGCGCTGCACTGACGTCACGGGGTCTACAAACCTGAGAGAAGGAGCCCATGTTATAGCGCCTAAATGGGTTATCCAATCAAATTAAAATTCATTCATGATCAAAAACACTGTTAGACACACTCAGAAGGCATATATTCCCATTTCTTGGGCTGTAATCTACGTGCTAATATCTGATGTTCTCCATGGCCTCTCCCTATTTTTCATCATATTCCTGCGATCATACACCTTTCTTAAAAATATATTCTGGCCATAAGTGGGTCTGGGGCACAGTATATTCAACGATTTTACCAAGCGGTATCTGAAGGTCACACGCAACAACGCTCACATGTTTGCTAGTGCAGGGTGAGGTGGAGAGCGAAGGGAAGGGGCTTCCCTCCACACAGCGTTTCTTTCGTAGTCACGTAAACCTACTTACTACTCGGTAGAATATATCGGCCCGCTGCGCATACACTCAGAACAAACAAACAACAAATCATAACAAATAAACAGTAAACTTTGTACTCACCACAGCCATTCATAACAGATGCTGGAACCATTCACAGTACATCACTCTTTTCCCGTAATCAGTTTGTTTTAATTCATGAACCACGGTAACTTTATAAGGGAACAACTGAAGCTAGTCTCTTACAGCTTCATGTGCTGTCGACTTAGAGATTCCTGTTTGTTGAGCTAAGTTTCGTGTTGATTTACTTGGACTACGCAGCATTATATCGGAGATTTCATCAAGTGATTCGTCTGTTAAAAGCGTAGGCCTACCTGATACCGGTACATCGTGAACTGAGCCAGTCACACGAAATTTACTTACCAAATCCCGAACGGTATCACGGTTTGGACACTTTGAATTAGGAAACCACGCCTGAAATCTTAATTTTACATTTTCTGTTACCCGATCGCCTTCGCGAGAAACGTATTCCACCAAAGAAACTCTCTCTTCAGTAGTAAACATTACCGCCTGTATACTGTTGCACTCTTCCAATAATCTATCTGAACGCTCGCTTACTGCAATACACACTGAAGACATACAGGCTCGCTCGCTTATCGCAATACACACTGACAGCCCACACGCGGGAGCCCCCTTTCAAGGACACAGTGCAGCCAACCAAACGTATGACTCAACCACTCGTAGCTGCACGTACCCAATGTGGACAACATTCTCGGGCGCCCTGTATTATCGGTATGCATTCTTCATTATTGGACAGTTTATAAGGACGACGTCATTTTAAAGTGATATGCAATAACTTGTAGTCATCTCATCTCTCTCAGTATATGATTTTTCAATAACTCACGGTTTGAGAAATGATCCTTGTCAATATTATTAATTTATTTATTGGTGCGCTTATTGTGGTGAGGTTAGGGCTCTAGGCCCTCTCTTACACTTAACCACACACAGTGCAACTTTCATGAATACTCACATATGATATTCCTAACCTACCAAACTTAAATACTAGAATTAAATTAAAATGGTGACTTGGTGTTATTCACTGAGCTATACAAATTAAATGACATACAGTTTTAACAAAATTTTACTATGGTCATTCACTCACACATTCATACACAAATTGTTCTAGTTGGCTTACCAATTCAAGAGGGAATCTTTACATGCACGTTTGAAAGTTCTAACGTCGCGAGGACAATTATTCCAAATTCTAGTTCCCGACACGAGGAAAGAGTTACTGAAGGCAGATGAATGATGTAGAGGAATTGCAATTATACAGAAGATCCAGATTGCAAATGATGTCAGTCATTTCTTTGTCCCCCTCCCACACAAACACACAGAACGGTACCTTCTGATAGAACACGACCACTTCCTTCCACATCCTTGTCGAGTTTCAATCATCTTCATGTCTAGGAACGAAGAAGAACCACAATGAATTTCAAGTCGCATACTCAGTTCCTGAATTCTGGCTACGCCTGCACACATGCTTCATTGTTAGCAGCAGTGCGATATTTTCTAATTTTACTCTCCTTATATAGCATTTTGAAGTGTAAGTGCATTGTGGGTACACTTATTTCCAAAACACTTATAGGCCGTTAATGAACGAAAAGTAATACCGCAGCATGCTAGACTCAGCCTCATGACATCAGCCAGACAGCGAAATGAGGGGAGCGCTCCGGCCTGAAAGATAGTTTGCTAAGTACAGACATTTTATCAGCCTGCGAGAATGAGTCCTGTCTTACTGTTCATTCTTCATAATACTCCTAATTTGCTTTCCTCCTTACTTACCGAGGACATTGAGGGCAATGGACCTAAGTCACGCATTCCTTCACATTATTACTTTACATTAATATAGAGTACAATAACGACATGCTCGCTAAAGCGCAGCTCTAGGCCATGGGGCCAAGCTCTCTGCGGACTCGGTACATGTGGGTTTGAGCCCCACCGTCGGCCATCCTTGAAATGGTTTTCCGTGGTTTCCTATTTTCAACTCCAGCCAAATGCTGGGACGGTGCCTTCTGAGAGGCCGCGGCCACTTCCTTCCACATCCTTTGCCCAGTGTCATTCATCTGCATGCATTCCATCTCTCATTAACTCCTCTCATGAGGTTGGCCTCAGGAAGGAAAGGAAGGAAGGAAGCTTGTAATTTTACGTGACCGTTAATCGTGCGATCATGAGCCACGGGACCTCTTTTTACGTGGAATCCGAACCACAGGACATGGCATTTCACATCGAAAATCTCACATGCATTGACCGGGAACGTCAGGAAGGGCAACCGGCCGTAAAAACCACTGCCACATACACTTTCATTGCATATCATCCCCGACTCCGTTGGAAACGGGAATAATAAGTGGGAGACAAACATTAATATTGTGACCGTCAAGGTCGAGTCAACAACCACGATGACTTTCCTAACGTCCCATAAATCGAATAAAATTACCGTGAGGATCAGGTGACCTTCCATAAAGGCTAAAGCGGCACGAGAGTCCGTAGTCCACAGGGATCGTGGTACATGGTGACGATGGTCATAGACCGCCTAAGGAAAGGTTCACCTTAAAACTAGACTGAGAAAATAAACATCCAGACTTATGTAAAACACCGTGAAAATTTATTAAAATTCACAAGCCCCTAGCCTAGTTCGGAGGGTTATAATCGGCTAGTCCGCAAACTAATAAATAAACAAAAATAAAGAGCAGGTCCCTACCTGAGAAGACACGGAAAACCCTCGCGAAAGATCTAACTCACAATAATAAAGCAACAACAGCAACGCTAGGAATATGGTACAACGCAAGTCCCTAGTTCAAGTTACAAGATTAAGCTAATATCCGAATTTACATTTAACAGGGTAGCAAAACAAATCTAAGTTAGGATGGTACCATTTCGACATTTACATTTAACGTTAATTCATCTAGCTAAGTCCTATCAATTAACAAAATTTACGGCGATGACGTCCGTAAAAGAAAACAATTACATCCAAAAGCTAAGTGTACAGCCATGAAAAACAAACAATTTAATTATGCTTAATAACTATGTGCTAACAGCACACCAAAAGTAACATGTAGGGTTTATACACTTGACATCATAAATAAATAATGAAATAGACACAGTAGTTTTATTAAAAATTCCCGCCTGCGCCTTGGTTTACTCTTTGTAAGCCATAGTCATCTAATGTGTATAATTACGATGACGAATGCGTAGTTGAGACCACGTCTGACATCGCATGGCCTGAGCTCCACAAGCTACGAACTCTAGGTTCGCGCATGCTTCAGGTCGCTACAAAAATGTCAACTGTCCTAGTCATATCCTCACAAGGAAATTATCTTCAACTGCACGGCTATGTCAACAGTTCCAGAATGCAAAGAACAAAGTTAGATAGAAAGAATCGTTAGTTAGACTTGTTTTACAACAATTATGCGTCTTATTATTAAGATGTCGGTTAATAGGTTTATCGTAGGTTTATGGCGAATAACATTGACAATAGCCTGGGCACGGAGTGTCTCCCCTGAGATCATTCTCCACCAAAAAGCCTTGACTCACCAGTCGGAATATAATCAACGAGTACAACAACTCGGACACACAATAACACGGGTTACCAGCGGCGCTAAGCTCGCGTTCAATAACTCTGGGATAGGCCTGTACACAGCAGTTACCTTCCAATAACATCTAGTCAACGGGATCAGTCCCGGACAAGGCATACTCATAATACCTTCATACAATAACATCCTGCTATAACAGGGTAGCCTTCACCATACCATAGAAAACCTTACATAACTGTACCTGTCAGACGACAGTACACGCAACAGAGCGTTTAACTAACAAATAAACGATCCATAAAACATGTGATCAAATACAAGAGTGGAAACTGATTTCCATAAGCAAAATAGCAATGAAAGGAGATGCGAATACAAATCGTACTCTGTCCTTGTCAATAGGAGTTTTGTCTCACAATGAAGCAGGCGTGCTTTCAGGTCACTGGGTTACATAACCAGTTTATTCAAGGCCGGCGATTTAATCAATATAAAACCTGCACCTGGCCAGTTCTTAAAAAACTTTACCATAGGTTACGGACCTCTAAAGAGTCCGTGTATAAAACACACGCAATAAATCTGAGTATAACAATACAATTCCGTCTTTCTACCAAAGACGTCTAAATGAAAGTAATCTTACAATGACTGAAGCTCTTTGCTTTAAAAATACAATTCAGCAGTTGCTGGTACTTCAAATAAAACGGGTCTTACATGACACGAGCAAAAATGACAATTGTGGCGCAGATTCACACACTAGATCTGCTTAATGATACGTTGGGAACTGAGTTCGATGCTAGGCAACGAAACATTCCTTCTAGTTGTTAGGTTCAAACTTGACCAAGTATAGCTTCTGAGCTTATTCAAAATGAAATATAATGCATTTACAAAACTGGTAGTTACAGTCGACTACCTAAATGATACGACCGTTCTAACGACAGTCAGGGGTATAACAAAGGATGGCTGCAAAGAATGCAGTTAATTAATAACCATGGCATCTGATTGCCATAACTTAAGTCAACAAAGACTTGAAAATTACCCCAAGTAGGGTTGAACAAAATAGCCTCAAAATGACTACAGTCAGGTTCAGAAAAAAGTAGGCATTGACGTTCTACGACGTTCATCGGGCTGCACCAGGGCTGACCAAAATGTCTGACCCCAAGGGTGTCTCACTCTAAACTGAAATAAATGACATCTAACTAATCTAGTTACATCCCTACCTAGAAAAATGGCTGACACTGAGTGTGGTTGGTTCACAAACTACATTAAATCTACTATACCACCAGAAACTAGAACAAAGAAGGGGTGTGACAAAAACTCACGAAATGGAGGAGCTCTCACTCAGCTCTCTATTCCACAACAAGGGTTGTACAAAATCCCCTCTGGCTCTCTGGATCGGTATCCTCCTCATCAGGATTCCCATCTGGACTCCTACAAAGACCAGGGTTCGATCTGTCCCTGTCGACAACTTCGTGGATATGCCTGGAAATGGCATTTTTGGCTCCTTCCTTCTCGTTCGTCGTCCTGGAAGTTCCACCATCATGCTGGTTCCCGTAGAAACGTCACCCTCATACCGGAATGGTAATAGCCCATGGTGACTGCTTCAACCATGGTGAAGAAAAGTCGAATCACGTGGGTAGTGAAATAAGTTGCGTAATAATTAATCCTCTCACTTTCAAAATTATAATGTTCGTCGTGAATGTTATAGGCTTCAATTATAAAATACGACACAGCCTTAATCTTGAAGATGTGGATTAGCATGTGAGCTAACACTGTTTAACAATTCTGCACGTGCTAGTGACGCTACTTTTGTATCACGCAGCATCCGTGAATTATACGTCGTTTTCAAAATGAAATTTCCACTTTGGCAATTTAAATATCTCATACAATTATAATCACACTTATTCAGGATAATTGTAACACTATTACCTGTATATTTCCACTAGGCAT
The DNA here is from genome assembly GCA_946902985.2 of Meconema thalassinum. NCBI lineage: Eukaryota > Metazoa > Arthropoda > Insecta > Orthoptera > Tettigoniidae > Meconema > Meconema thalassinum. The sequence goes on from OX336389.2 coordinate 655,907,892, forward strand.
CTGCCCTCCACATACGCGTGGGTAAAATGTGGTGTTACAGCAATGTTGTGCAATACACTATACTTGCCAATAATTATTTCCCAAGCTTCTTCTTTAGTTCACTGGGCTTCAACAACAGTGAATAATAGTATTAGCGGGCTCGATGGCACCTTATAATCACTTCTAACGCTAAAGAGCGGATATTCTTCTACGTCTCGTAGGACAAATGTAATTCCACGCCTACACAAGGCGGATTCTCAAGACGCAGTGCAAGGTACTGGGTGTCTCTAGAAAGTAGGTCGTCAAAACGAAGTCGTTGAGCGATTACTTACGTTCCTTTTTGCGTATCTGCAAAGGTATTACCTTACCTAAAGTAAAAATAAACATTCTCCAAAATGTTTTAATAATGCAGCATGACGAAATGGAATATTCTGAGTCGTGTGGAAAGATAAAAATTAATTAATAAGACCTCAGATAAATAATTAGCAGTTTTCACCAAAGTCAAAAGTGCGATTCACCGCTACTTCAAAAAGTATCGCGTGATCTCTCAGCTTCACGTGGCTTCCTGGGTGTGTTCAAAAGTACAACATCCCATCATAAATGCTCTGTCATAAAAAATATCACATGAACCATAGCTCAGCGGGTTCAATATAGAGTACTATGTGGACGCAGCTATAAACATGGAAATAGGTAGTATAACGGCCCGTGTTTTTGTAGTATATTATCATTGTCAGGAATGTGTCATTAAAATATTGCACACTATTTTGTCACATCACTGTAGTTATACAACACAGGAAATAAAGCGCGTTGCATGGAAAAATTGAACGGACTCTAGGAAAAAGACTCATTGTCAATACCGATACCTTTCATGTGTGAGTGTTTGTAGGTTTTCCTCACACGGATAACTGTATCGATCCCCTTCCTAACTTTTTCCCTTGCCATATTGGGATAAGAGCAGTTAATGCAATTATTAACGGTATTCTTTAACAATTGACATTAATTTTTAGCCTATTTTCATTTATTAAAAAATAGGCTAATGACATAACCTTTATCCGTGCGTGTGTGTATGTGTGTGTATGTGTGTGCTACCGTGTGCGTGTCCCCCCTAATAACTTCTAAACGGCTAGAACGATTTCTATCAAACATGGAAAAATTATAGTACTATTTTGGCCGACCTCAACCAAGTCCTTCAAATTCAATTAGGCTATGTCTCACCAATCCAATATTGCGGCTGTGCGAAATATTTTACCGGCATTCTATATCTCCGAAAGTATTACCGATATCACCCTGAAATTTTGTAAGGAGGTAAAGGGCACTACTGGATGAAGTTTAGCTATGAGACTTTCAAAAACCTGTTAACTACAAAACGAACATGGCGGCCAAGCGAAGTTGAAACATTTAAATAGACTTTTCGCGCAATATAATTATCCAAACCCAATGAAACATGGTACAACAATTGCGTGAACACATTGCAATGCACTGGCTTCTCATTTTGTTCAATTGTTTAGACACAATCAAGATGGCGGCTGTGTGAACTATTTCACCGGCATTCTATATATCCGAAACTATTACTGATATCTTCCTTAAAAGTTTGTACGGTGATAAAGGGTACTACTAGAAGTTCAGCTATGAGACTTCAAAAAACCTGTAAAATACAAGACGAACATGGTGGCCAAGCGAGAGTGAAACATTTTAATAGGCCTTTCTCGCGATTTAACGATCTGAGCGCAGTGAAGTGTGGTACAGTAAATGTTTATACACATTGTAATCCACTGGCATCTAATTATGTTCAATTGTTCACATAGCCTCAAGATGGCGAATGTGTGCAATTTTAAAATTAAGTTTTTATTTTTTGTGTATTATTCATGCGATCGAAGTAAACGTTTGAATAATGAACCTAGGCTAAAATCGTTCCAATAGTAGATTAGATAACTCTATGGCCTTCATATAAAAAAACATGGCGACCATCCGAAATATTTAGACGGCTCTCATCTAGGATCGCAATAAAACTGAAATTTTGCATGTCGATAAAGGCTGTTAACAGAAAATCAACTATGGGACTTTCAATAGCCTGGTGAACACAAATCCAACAGGGCGGCGACGCGAAATATAAATATTTAAAATGGATGTTTCTCGCGATTTAACCATCCGAGCGCAGTAATGCTTGCTGTGGTAAATGCTAATACAAATTTTAATCCATTGGCATTTTATTGGAATTGTTTTCAGAACCATAAGATGGCAGCTGAGCGAAATTTTAAAATCTGGGTTCATTTCTTGTGTCCTAATCATGCGATTGAAGTTTGAATAATACACCTACACAATAATCTTCATGTAATAGTACGTAACTCTAAGACCTACATAGGCTATATAAAAATCCAACATGGCGACCATCCGAAATATTTAGACGGTTCTCAATATCTAGGAATCCATTACAGTGATCAAGCTGGAATTTTGTATGTTGTTAGAGGCAATTACCATTAGTAGGATATATGAAAATAGGCTGTATAGTTCTTCATGGAACTATTTCAGCGGCTTGCGGTGAATTCTCATCTTGATAACAGCCAGTGGCTAGGATATTTTCATCGTACTATGCTGTCAAACTTCAATATGTAATCTATTCATTTTCTACACCATATTAGAGCCAGTTATTGTTTGATAATTGTGAGGTAGTTTTACTTATTTCAAAGTCTTCCATTAATTTCCATGTGCTCCAGATGTCGTCATCTCCAAATTATGCGTAGATGGTGCGTGATTTCTTCGTACATATTACCGTCTTGGGTCCAAGCAAGGAAACGTGGTTCCCCAACTTCGTTTTCTGGGATTCCCACTGTTCATTCACCGCACACTTAGTTTGTAATGTATGGCTTGTCGGCACCAAACAGGCATTGTCTTGTAAAGAAAAGTTGGGCCTCTGCTATTATGTAGCTGTTATTAGCCGTACACACAATTATTATTATCATTACTACTTCGTATTTATTTTTATGTATTGCAGCACTGCAGGGGTGCATTAACGACGGAATAAATATAATTAACTGTCTAAAATTTCGCACAGCCACCATGTTGAATTTCTCAAAATAATTGAATAAAATTATATTTATCATGTATGGTTTCATTGTGCTAGGGTGATCAAATCAAGTGTGTTGCCCATATTTAATATTTGAATTTTGAATGGCCGCCATGTTGGATATGCGCTTATCAGGTTTTTGTAAGCTACTTAGGTGAACTTACTATAGTGTCTTCTATCACCGTAATAGTTTTGGAAATACTGAATGCAAACACATTTTTTTTAATATGAAAGGCACCGCCAAGGTCGGAAATGGTAGTACCGTAGTGAGTCCTCACTGTTTTTATTGAAATCGCTCCAACCGTGTAGATATAATTTTGGACCCTCGGACACACGAACAAAAGGTGATCTCGTAAGCCATTAATTCAGATAAGAAAAACGGTTAATAATTTCTGTAGAATTTAAATCTACATTCGAATACCCCTTGCTTTTGTTTTTAGAAGACAGTCGTGAGTTAATTGCTTGTCCCGTGAGGACCTAAGTCTGCCTTTGTGTAGCCTCCCTGCAATGATGTCCACGGATGGTGTATGTGGGATGTGGCGTAAGCTAACATGATTGAAGTGAAGTACGCCATGTATTGTAATGCAGAACTTGGATCACTGCACTATGTGTCTAATGGATGTATCCCTATCAGCTCTCTGGACTGTTGCTTAACGGAACAGTTCATTTACTAGTTCCAATAATGGGTGTAATCAGCTTAATTACTACAGGATGTATTGTTCAAACTGACTACTGGATCAAACCATAGTCCATTCTGTCTATACCTGCAAGCATTCCAAGAAATATTTTGCGTTCAGCAACTGAGCACTTTTACCCCATATTATGTATAAACACCTCTTTCGATGAAATGTAACATTCTTAATCAAAACTGCTTAGTAAGACTTTCAAATAGGACCACAGCCAGGATTTGATCTCAAATTGTCTGAATTACGGGCATAAAAATTAGGTCCTTACAATTCATCATATCGAGTCCTTTAATGCGACTGCTATGGATGTAAGACATTCGGCTTCAAACTTTAATCCTCATTGCGGTCTAATTACCAAGACTCTCTCCATAGTTTGCCCGCACTAGGAAGATATTCTCTGAAGTAAATTCCATGATTCCTTATTCAAATTTCTGAGAAAACCCATTGATGATTTTGCTATTAATTTAATCTAGAGACCCTGCTAAAACCTGTAATCACGATCACCATCAAGTTTAAGCTAACTCTCATACATTTACACACAGTACATACATTTTCATTTGAGACTGATTTGCCTTTCAGCGTCCAGTCTAGCTAACTTTCAGGCTATGAAAATACAAGTTACGGGGTTATTCTTCGTCCACATGTAAGATGTCTGAGGACGAGTGTATGTTAACACATTATGTTTCACTGAAATAAATTTAGATGGAAGGTACAGTAGTATTACTCCGTTAGGCCATGATCGTGCATCTTTATTTAAATTATTGGTGTCAATCCGATAGCCTGTGCATTTTGGAGGCTGTACGGATGTGTGACTTTGAGATTGGCGATAACATGTGAGTAGGAGGTGGCCGTGGCTTTTATTTGGATACAATCTCATCATTTGCCTAGAGTAGAAGCAGGAAACCACGGGATACCTCGTCTATAAAAGCCTGAGGTGGATATCGGACCAATCTCTACTCCGCTCTGGAGGAGTAACGCACTCTATGACTTTCTTAGCACTAGTCTCATTACCCCGCAGCGTAACCGTTAAATCGTGCACCAGGGTCACGCAGGCAGCTGCAGCAATTCCGGAGATCGCAGCTTAGAATCCCAGTCCTGACAGCGGCTATCATGAGTTGGTTTTTCCTTATGTTTTTCCACACTCCCTCCAGGCAAATGAAGGGATGGTATCATATTTCAACTTCCGGGGTACCTACTTCATCCATGCCACCAATACAGTTACACACACTAATGCAGTTATCACATAAACACAGGTTATCAGACAACTTCAACACACTACCCGAGACTGATGACCAAGATGACCCAAGCTCTTCAAATGAATGAACAATTCTTACTCACAGCTGTATCATAGCACATGTGGTCAAACGGCAGACTCCCAATTCATGCAACGTTGAATCACAGGCCTACATCTAGCACGAAGAGTTATATATCGATATTCTGCTTCAAGTTGCAAAATGCTACTCATATTGCTTTTGTGCGCTGCACTGTTATACCGGGAGAATGAAGTATCTTCAGTCATTCTCCATGTATTCCACGAGTGAATACGTTGGCATGATCCCTATTTACGGAGAAGCAAGAGACAATTCATCGCAGGCACTATGTATAGCAAATGGTATCCGGACAGGCAACATCTGACCGCAAATAATTTCCACAGTGTTATAAGACGTTCACAAATAACAGGGCTACATCATATAATACCAACTGTCTGAGAGAATACCGGACCATATGGAGAGAGTGATGATGAGGACGTTATTCAGGATACAGCTTGCATAAACCCATTTCTTGGTCACAGCCCGACGTGGTGTTTCATATTTTCGATGTGTAGACCGATTGCTAAATGGGATCGACTGATTGTAAGCCACAACACAATAACGCTGAGCTCGTCTGAATGTGATATTATCTCTTTGGTGTACTCCAATTTCTTTTGGTTTGACTGGTGATTTATTTTCATGGATTTTCCAATTTTTGTTATTTAAGAAGACATTTGTAAATATTTGGCATCATTATGATGCATTTTGGGGATCTTTAAACGTTCAGAAACAAAGGTACAACCACGCAGATATGCGAATTTCATATTTAATTTTGCACCTGACTTCAGTTCTGAAAACATGAACTTCCGCGATCTCCCTCGACATCACTCGATCTGTCAAGCCTCGTGGAGTGGAGACGTATTTTTACACTGTGCTAATTGAAAACGCGGTTGATAAGAAATCAGAACTGCATCTGAGCAGCTAATTGAAAGAGTGTATCCTTGTCAATAGTAGGGCAGGAGAGTGTTATTTCTCGTTTATAAGCAAACTGTATTTTCAACACCAGGCAAATGCTGGGACAGTACCTTCTGACAGACCACGGTCGCTTCCTTCCCCATCCTTGCCCAGTTTCATTAATCTTCATCCTTTCCATCTCTCATCCCGACGCGTAGGTCGCCTGCGGGCGTCGACGAGAAAGACCTGCACTTGGCCTCTAAAGAGGCTACACGAAAAAAAAAAAAAGAATCAAACTGTGAGGCATAATTTGCAAAATTAATATTATAACGCATGGTGATAGAACTCAGGACTTGATGCGACGGCATAGCCGCAAGTGAATGCTCAAAATTGGTGAAGTGAACAAGCATCTAGGTGTAAATACACTTTATTATCTTGATTTTTGAACTGAAAGACTTGAACTTTGTGAGCTTGAATTTATTTAGAGAAATGATTGCCGTGATAGTGAAAGATCACGTGGTGCGCCAACTTCATTAATTGTTACCAATTTGTGTGTGTGTTAATATCACTGAATGATATTTGTAAAGCCTGTGGCGGTGTGAAGGGACATTTTGTTACAACAATTGCACCTGTGTAGAGCCAGTGCTTGCTAGTATTAATTATATTCATCAAACTATTTAAAAATCAGTGACCCGCCCCTTCGACAAGATGTCGACTATTTTAAGTCGAACCCTAGTCCACCTGTTTCCATATATTCCATTTACCCTGGGAGCTAGTATGGAGTAATTCACCATGACTTTGGAGTTCGGAGGATTCTAGATGTCTGCAGCCTTAAAGAAAATAGCTAGGGTGAGAGCCACAGCTCACCACATTGACCCAGACCAGGCTCGAACGAGTACACAGCGTGAAATATGTAAGAGAAACAACATGCGTTCGTAAAGTTTGCTGTAAGGGATGTACACATGTGTAGACTAGGTTAGATGATCTTACTTATGGTCAGGCAATATTTATTATAATGTAAACTGGTCAGAAACCTCGTATCATTTTTAACAAGCTTGGAGGGAAGCCTTTTTTCTATGTAAATATTTTTGTATCATTCTTCGTGCAAGCCAAGATTCTGTCTGTGCTACGCAGTACAAGTTAGAGTTATAGGATACTGAAATGTCATAAACAAGAGGAACTACTTCATTGGCACATGCTCACCAAGGCCAGTTGAAACGATAGTGTATTTTTGTGCTCAGCACTGCTTGCTCGATAGCAATCATCTGTACACAATTATGAAGGCAGTGGAGAATAACGGCCTGGATTTAGCCAGCCAAGAACACGTCTATAAACATAGCTGCTGTGTGAGTGTAGGATATTTTATTCAGTAACTTTTGACATCGCAGACGCCTAGAATGGCATAACGTAAAAAAATGTTGAGGTTCGCGAAGTATCGCCGGTTCGAGATAGGTCTAGAACGGAAGCTTGTTAAAGCTTGATATAAAAGTGAGGAATTTGCATTGTGTATTATACACTGCATAATATATGGAAATACTGTATTTATGACGGAGTAATTGTACCAGAATTCATGTCCAAAGATGAACAGCTGAATATCAACCATTAATATTTTGAATCCATGTGTGGGACACTTGTATAATTTAGTAGACCATGTTATTGTATTGTCTAGAAGCGGTCACTAATAGAGGAGATTTTTTTGCTCGTGTGTTTGAGTTGATTTGATATTTGTACCAGCGACACTGAACGCCTTCGTCTTGTCGACTCATGATAGAGGCTTTCGAGCCGTGTCTTATTGGCATACACTTAAGGGTGTATATGAGTTTAGTGAACAATATTTCACACATATTGGAGGCGTTGTTAGATGATTTCTTCCACACAGATACAAGACGCGTTTACTGTTCACTAAAAATAAAAATACACTTTTAGGAATAAAATGAAATTAAATATAACATGATAGGATTTTTGAGATTAAAATATGAAATAAATATATTATGAAATCTGATGAAAATAACAAATGCTAAACTTAAATTTCTTTTTCTTGACCGATAGTTTAGAGCTTGCGACCTTCGACTTCTTTAAATAGCCTACATTTTTGACTTTTCCCGATTTTGAGACGTCGATCATTAAAAAACGTGATAATTTGAAACACGGTCGTTAAATTGATACCGCAACGTGGGTCGTGATGGCCCGTCACTGTAGTTGCCAAACTATTTTTTCCACCCTGCACTCATGACCATTTTCCACAAACAGTGTGAAATGTGTGCAGGCAGGAGCACCAATTGCGCAACTTTAGGAGGGTGTTTCCAATTGTCATTCATCGCTGTTGTACAGATATTTAGTATTTTTGTATGAGTTAGGAAGAGAATGTGAATACATTTTGGATTTTGATTTTTCTTTGGATAAACTCATATCGTTTATGTTTTCAAATTAACGTCAGATAGGAACAGCTTGGATTTAACGTAAAAATAAATGTTGGAGAAGACACCAGCATAGCTTAGCTATCAGTATTGTGCCAATGATTAACGTAATTCTACTCTTGCATTATATACAAGTAAATATCTTTTTTTGTCGTAGATTCACGAATGTTATTATTATTATTCGTTAAATCTCTGATGTAATTTTGTAGGGAACTGTTACGTGTCACTCTCTTAGCAATTGTATTTTTGATTCTTTGTGGATAGGACTTCGAGAGGCATAAGTTAGACATTAGCCAGGAGATCACTAAATCCTTTTATAGGGCAGATTACCTCGGGCTTGCCGATTTCCACCTCTCTGAAGTAGGCTAGTGGTCTGCTTCTTTTATGAATAAACTTAGTAAGATGTTAACAGAAGTCTGGTCTCTATCTTTCATGGTTTTGATTTTTCTTGTGGACGCATTCCTCTGGGCTGGTTTAAAATACGAGACTATTCCCTACAACCCCGAGTGCAGTTTCTCGTACATAGACAGTCCAAGAATGCATTCTTTCCCCTTGAGTTGTGTAATGGTTGGAGGAGAGTCTCGGAAGGCCTACTTACGACCGAAGGTCTCCCGAAACTCTTGTGTGACGGGAACAATATGTACTGTGTATATGCATTAAAATGCTTTTTGTTTTTTGGTTCATTTTAGGGGCATGAAGACTGTGGTCATTTACCCCGTTTACGTGAGTGCGTGTGGAATATTGCTGATAACCCATGTTATGGTGATGGCTGTATTAAAGTGTGTATTTGCAATTGAGGATTGGGAAGGAAGTGGCCATGACCTTAAGGTAACATCTGTCATTACATTCACCTGGAGTAACAGTGGGAAACCACGGAAGACCACTTCCAGGATGACTGAAGTGGGAATCGAACCCACCTTTTCTCAGTTTTAACCCACGAGGCTGAGTGGATCCCGTTCCATACCTGAGACTAGAATAAAATTTATTGGTAGAGCCAGGAATAGAGTTCAGACCTCTGGAGCAACAGTCAAGAATACTAACCACTACACCACGTGGAAACAAATGGTTTAAACTTGTATGCAAAGTACCAAATGTATACAATATAAAGTTAAATAAAGGTTCATAATTTATCGCATAACTTACATTGGTTCATACGATAACGGCCTAGCTGCCCGGAAAATAATGTATTGAACCTGTATGCTCAAGCTCTTTTACGTTTTGTCACCACGGTGGCCCGTGTTCGATTCCAAGTTCTGCCAAGAAATTTAATTCTGGTCTGAGGGCTTGAACGGGATACACTCTGCCTCGTGAGACAAAACTGAGAAGAGGTGGGTTCGATTCCTACCACAGCCATCCTGGAAGTGGTTTTCCGTGGTTTCGTACTTCTATTCCAGGCAAATTCCGGGATGGTTCCTAACTTAAGAACACGGCCGCTTCCTTCCCAAACCGCACCTTAATTTCAAATTCACACACTGACAGCCATCACAATGACATAGGTTATCAGACAAAATCAACACACACCCAAGTACATGGGCTACATGACCACGAAGTCACCCTAAATCAATCAACAACAACAATATCATTTATCTTACCTCTTCAAAAGATACAAATACCACTTCACAAAAAATGTTAGTGATAGAAGCCATTTTTCTAATAAAGAAAGCGTTTCAGTCGGTCAGCACGAATTGTACCCAATTAAATAGACGGGAAACAAGTATTTACATACCCTACAAACTAACACACTCTTTATGTAAAAATAGCTACTTAATTGGATGACATGTTTCGAACGTCACGCGTTCATCCTCAGATCTGTTCACTTGGGCTTCACTAGCATATGATGTTTATCAATCAAAATTAAACATGAATAAATATATATATATATACTATTTATATATCATAAGTTTGTAAAAACTTGAGTAACGTGTCAACTATTTACAAGCAGTGTATTGCACTTCTATGGTTGTTGCGTTATTACTATTATTATTTATGTGGATTACGTGCAATTTCTCTTGTCTATTTAATTGTTATTATGGATAATCTCAGAATTGAAATTATCTGCCTATTTCGTTATTATTGTTATAAATCAACCGTTCCTATTTAAACTATTGACCTGGAGACACGCAGCGGAACCACACCACAAGAATCAGCTTTAAAAACAGACAAGTTGACATCATTCCATTAATTTCAGTGCATTTGTATACTTTGAACTGTGTATTTGCCAGGCGAGACATTGCAGTACAATTAGGGCAATGGTTTAAATAGGAACGGTTGATTTTAACAATAATAACGAACTTGAATTCAAAATCGCTCGATCTCTCGACAAAGTAGCCAAGTTGGTCATCCAGACTACTCAGTAGCTGACGTCACGGCGTGCAGATTTGGGATGATGCAAGTCTGGACTCTGCAGTCTTCTTGCAATTAACGGGCCAGCCAAGTTGGATTAGCCTAAATGAACTGCAATAAAGCAAAATTAATGTAATGTCACACACGTTCGGTTTGCCTTGTTTATTTTTTAAGCAATACAATGTGGCACATGAGCCACAAAATGCAGTAAGATGAGGAATTAGGTGCTGTCAGTAAGAAAGGGTGCGTTGAGAAATGGTGCAAAACGGTGCAACCAAAACTCAATAGGGTTGTTTATTTAATGTTTTCTCTGTAAGCCAAGCCGATTTGGTCACTTAAAAATCAAAAATAGTTAAGGTGCTGCACCTAAAAATTCTTAGTTCTAGTGATGAAAAATGCAAGATTTAACTTATTAGGCCGTGCAGCGCACAAGTACAGTAGTAGAAGCATTGCAGCATAATATGGAGGATGGTGTAACCTTTCCGTCCTTTGTTGGGCGCACAATAGTAACTGCACCTCCTCTCACTGCATGATGATAATAATTATAATAATCCACCTCTCTTCTCAATAACATATAAATAAATATATAATCGGTGTTCATGGGGGTTAGCACATTTGCGATACTTATTCACACCCAACTACGCCGGTGACCGCATAAATAACAAAACGTGATATCTGGTAATATATATTCCGATATGTCACGTGAAACACACTTTGCAGGATCCTCGCCAATTACAGACTGACATAACGTTCCCTATCATATGAGTGGTCTTATGCCAGAATGAATTAAACGTTGTTTTTTTTTTAAATTTTGAGCTCTTCACAGTTTTAAAATGTTGAGATTTCATTTTGTCTTATGCCAATACGAACTATCTGACAACTTGGATCGTATCGTTGCTGTAGCACGGGATATCTTTGGCAGAACGTTGGTACTATACGTTTCTTCCTTCGTTATTGGATGGCAACATTGGTCGAAATATCCACATGTACTTGCTATCGATTGTGCAGTGACCATGGGTTTACCATTCATGAACATGGTCCATTCTGGCATGTGAGAAAAACAACGTAACCTCAAATAAACTAATAACTTCAGTCCCTTATTTCTCAAAACTAACTGAATGTCGCTTAGTTAATTCCGGCATAAGACCGCTCATATATACAATGACACAAATTTATGACAAACACTTATGGACCCTGGAAGACGATGTTGACTGGCACTTAGTAATCCTTCTCAGCCACCGTCAACCGTAATATCAATCACGTCATCCCCTCCCCAGGTCTGGTCCACACGATGAAAATCACGGATGGTGAGATACCACCAATTAGAACAATATACACGTATTCATAAACACACCTCCAGTACATACATGGCTGCTGGCTTGAAGACTATATCTACTGATGGTGGGTATTGTATTCCCATAGAGTCAGTCCTTTTTACTTTGATATTGAAGTAGCTAAATTGTTCCACACGCATAGTACTGTTGAATTCTATTGGTGGCTATATTTTGTCTACTTTCATAATCTTACGAGTTAATTTGTTACTCGTTGATTTGAATTTATTATGGAGCTATGAATCTGTTTGGTGAATTCCAGAACCTATTCCACACCTGAATTTATTAATACTTGGCATATTTGACCAGTATTCGCCGATTAGATGACTATTGTGATGGCCCTCGAATATTGGCAATCAGACTCGAACTTACAGTACCATACGCTTTTCGAGACAGTAAGTCATTGCTGACTTTTCTGAGACTAGGCAGAATAGCCTCAGTTGAATAGTATCCCGACCTGTGGCTCAGTATGAAATTCTTAACACGCTATCGTGAATGACCAGATCTACTGTACCTCTATTCCCAAGTATAATCAAGCATAACCAGCCTTGATCTCCACCAACTTCTAAGTCCAAACATCCTACCAAAATGAATGAGCACGGTCTCAGACCGATCCTCACCAGACGAAATATATCTAAAGAGTAATCCTTCTCAGCCACCGTCAACCGTAATATCAATCACGTCATCCCCTCCCCATATCTGGTCCACACGACGATAATCACGGATGGTAAGATACCAGCCAATTAGAACAATATACACTTATTCATAAATCCACCTCCAGTACATAGATGCTAGATGAAATCACTTGCTTCGACCTTTAAGTCACCTCTGCCACGGCCGTGGGATTAACCCAGCCGCTCAGAATAACTCCCACCCGGAAAACTGGTCAATATTCTTGTCACACAAGACACACTTCCTCAAATGTGCACAATTCCAGCAAGCCAAATACATATAATTACAACGTTACATTGAACATTGACTTGGATACTGCTATAAAACAACATCTTTAAGTTACACAAATTATATGGGAATCAATTATAATAGATAATACACTGTAATAAATTATTATATAACAAATAAAAGCATCAAATAAAAATATATGCTCCAAACATCAGAATCGTATGTCTCGAATATGAGGGTTCGATCCCTTGTGACTTTGGGACGGTCACAATTCCCCTCCGATGGAATTCCAGTGAATGCAAATGAATGGGGACTCCATTTACACTCAAATACACTGAAAGATATATATACACTGACAGCATACAAATAAATACCCTTTCACAATAGACAGAAATAAATATCATATCAATACAAATATCTCATATTCTTCGCGTCAGACTTAACATATTTTCATTCTTTCAAATGCCTTTGATTGGTTTTTCTTAAAACTAACTCACACCGATATTTCTCAAGTGACCTTCACTATCTAATAATTTTAATTTCACTATTTTCTGTCATTTTTGACAATGTTGACACTAAGCCACGTCGCATTTAATTCCTGCATTAAGAATGTTATACTCTGCTATCTTCACTTGGCTAGTTAGCCTCTTCGTCATTGCTTGTGAGCATACCATGTATATAATCACTTGTCGACTTAGTCAGTCATTGAGGATCTGCTGTAACCTTACTTACTATCATAACTCCTAAGATTATACACATTGTGTGCTCCTACAGCGGTTCCTTGATGGACTGCCAGGGCATACGCACACTCGCCAATATGCTTAGTAACTATAACAGGTCCCTTAAAAATATGAAAGAACTTAGACAATTCCTTGGCATGAGCAGAGGAAAAACATGGCACCCTGGGTAATACTAAATCACCAACTTTGAAAAAATCAAGCTTAACCCTTTTCTGCTGGCACCTACGTTTACTTCCTGTTTTTTCTAAATTAATCCTATCCAGCTGGATGCTGATATCCACCCCAATCCCCTCTCCCGTTTTCAAACCTAACATCCTTGCGATATCATTGGTTGGCTTCCTACCGAACTGAATTTCATAGGGCATGCAACTCGTGCTCTCATGGTACGTATTATTGAACCATTGTTCAATATCTCCTAGTTTGTAGAACCACGCACTGTGGCAATGGCTTACAGATGTAAGGAATTGTCGGCCTAATTCTTTCATCGTTCTCTCTGCGATATTTACTTGATAGTATCTTATTGAAGAGAAAACATGTTCGGCACCCAATTCACTCAACTTGGTCTTCCAGATTTTTTACGTTAACTGGCTGCCATGGTCTGTCAATACTCTAATGGGCTTCCCGAACTCAAGGATGTATTTCTCAACCATTTGTAGTGCACAACCCTTCCCAGTCGCATTTCTGAGGGGATACAGCTTGATAAACGTAGTAACAGAGTCAACAATCACGAAGATACACTGATAACCGTACCGAGATTTGACTGAAGACCCATACAAATCACAGCATAGTAAATCCTGCGGTTTTCACTGATTAACGCCTGACGAGGTCCCTCTAAAAATCTCGTTGGAGCTTTACAACGCTGACACAAGTCGCAGCTCGCAAGAATTTTCCTTATGCTCCTTCCCATATTACGCCAAATCAAATGCTGTTGAACAGCGAAAAGTACCTTAGCCGCTCCAAAATGCCCCAGAGCTTTATGGTGATATCATATCATAGCTTCCTGTAAAGCTAATGAAATACAAAACTTCCACTTACCTAGATGGCATAACCTTGCTAACAAACCGCATTCAAGCTTATAGGCAAACTTACCCAACTGGAGTCTAGCTCCAACTTCCTTCTTCCTCAACTCACACAAGATCTGAGCTATGCTCTCGTCTTTCTCTTGCTCTAACAGCAAATTATGGAGCATACCTTTCTCCTCATCACAATCTCTCGCCTTTGTGGCGCACAGAAAGATACCCTGTTTTACATCCACAACCCTGTGTTCATCATCACCAATATTCCTACGAATGATGTCAGCCACTATATTCAAGTTACCCTTAATGCACGTAATCTCCAGGTCATACTCACTGATTGACAAAATCCACCTTGAAATCCTATTGGAGGTCAACTTACACGAACCCATAAATACCAGAGCATTATGGTCTGAGAGCACCTTCAACATGCTCCCCAGAACATAGCTACGAAACTTACCAAGCGAGTAAAACGCTGGGCAATAATTCTATCTCAGTGATAATTTCAAGCTTCTCAGTCATACTCAAACCCTTACTAGCTAATAAGACTATTCCTAAATTACCTTCTTCATCATACTGGCACAACTCACCTGAAATTCCAAGCATACTGGCGTCAGTCATAAAGAAGGAAGCTTTTAGTTTTACGTGACCGTTAATCATGCTATCATGGGCCAGGGGACCTCCATTTTACGTGGACTCCGAACCACAGAACATGGCATTTCACTTCGAAAATCTCAGATGCATTGACCGGAAATCGAACCCGGCCCACCTTGGTGAGAAGCCAACAGCCTGACTGCTGCGCCACCACGCCCCCTCCAGTCATGAGGAAGTAAGAACAATCTACTATAGGGTATTTCAGCAGAACTGAATCCACGAAACCTCTCTTCATCTCAGCGAAAGCTGCCTCGTGGTCATGGTTCCACACCCATCTCGCACCCTGCTTCAACAGTTCCCTAAAAGATTCAACCAGATTGGAATACTTTAAGATGAACCTCCTGAAATAATTAAAAACCACTAAATTGCTTCTTAGTTGTTTGGTGTAACGTGCTATAGCGGTCTTATTTATCTTGTCTAAACGCGCCTGTTCGGGAAAAATCCCTTGTGTGGTGATAGATGCCCTAGGAATGTTTTCTTTTGGGTTGCAAAGGAAGACTACCTAAGTTTCACTGTACCCCCCTCCCCCCTCCCTTAATTTTCTCAAAACTATGTCTGCGTGTACTAGGTGCTCCTCTTTAGTATGTGATGCAATGATAAGATCGTCTGTGTACATTGTTACAAAATCGTGTGTGTCCCTTCCTAACACTAAATATAATGCCGTGATCAAAGCTGAACTACTAGTCTTTCACACAAATGGTACGACACAATGCTGAAAAGGCCACTCTTATAACTGAATGCAGTCAGCTTCCTATATTCTAGTCTTCAAGGGACTTGCCAAAAGGTCCATGGTTCAAAACCATTTCCTACCGTTTAACGTCTGAACAAGATCTTCTATACACTCAGGTCTCTGGGAATCTCCTACCATCTCAGAATTTAACTGGCGAACATCAATACACAGTCTGACTGAGCCATCACCCTTCCCAGGAACAACAAGTGGGTTAGAATACATGCTCGTGGCAGGCTCAATAATACCTTGGTCCCACATTCTGTTGATTTCATCCTCTATGGCTGGAGCAATCCCGAAAGGAATGACAGAACTGGGACTAGAAAATGGTGAACTATCAACCAGTTCAAATCGAAGAGTGTACACGTGCGTTAATCCAGGCTTGTCACTAAATACCTCCTTATTACTTAATAGTACCTCAAATAAATCCTCCTTACACACGTAACACAACTTACTATTGTCAACGGCTTCCCAAAGTGGATCACCTCGATGTTCCTCTACCGAAATATGGCATACATCTAACAAATGTACTTCCTCGTCAGACTCCCCTGCGGATATTCCCTCCAAAACCATAGTAACATAGGTCTCACTCATCCCCTCAACTAGTTCACATCTTATCCTAATCTCCTGATTCTTAATACCTCCCTACAGACATAAAACTCCGTTATCAAAATCCATAACAACCTTATGCTCATTCAGCTAGTCAGTGCCAAGATCTACCTCGTAAATCAAATTAGGTATAACCAGACAGCATTGATACAACCTCGCCCTCTAACGTAATAGGCAATAATATCTGCTTACTCACTTTCTGACTCTTACTTCCTACAGCTGTAACAATATGCATGGTCATCACAGGTACCAAGCCTCCGTGGCTTAGGCGGCAGCACGCCGGCCTCTCACCGCTGGGTCCGTGGTTCAAATCCCGGTCACTCCAAGTGAGATCTGTGCTGGACAAAACGGAGGCAGACAGGTTTTTCTCCGGGTACTCCGGTTTTCCCTGTCAAAATTTCATTCCAGCAACACTCTCCACTATCATTTCATTTCATCTGTCATTCATTTAATCATTGCCCCAGAGGAGTGCGTCAGGCCTCGGCAGCCGGCACAGTTCATATCCTCGCCGCTAGATGGGGGCTCCATTCATTCCATTCCTGACCCGGTCGGAGACTGGAAGCAGGCTGTGGATTTTCATTTTCATCACAGGTACCCCTTCCAACCTATGCCCACCCCTAATAATATCCTCATAGACTACCTTACTAATGAAAGTCCTCTCACTTCCAGAGTCCATCGGAGCCTTAACTTCTCTCCCTAAAATGCTATTGCAATAATCTATGAATGGCCCTCGTTCTTACCTTTTACCTTAAACTCATCTAGGTCAGCCAATAAATCCTCTTTTACCATTGGCGGTGAAACTTACCTTCTCCTCTTTAATTACACACGGCCTAATATACTTACCTTTGGGCTGTCTACCTGACCTATTTACACAACCCGCTGAGAGTTTAAATTACTGGGGCCTGGTCTCTCAGCTTGCTGTGGTCTCCTTTCTGCCTCGCTAGCTCTCTGAACTGTCCACTCCTGTTGCCCTCTCTGAATATTTTCCTGCCTTTGGTAATTATCTCTAATCATTCACCACCCTCCTCTGATTAAAATTGTCACCTCTGTTTCCATGATTAACCCTGTTTCTATTAAAATTTGGCTGATGCTCGTTCTGCCTGTTCTCACTTTTCACCTCTACTCTATTCGTTTGATGATGGCCTAAATTATCAAAGCTAGTGAAGCAGTTCCTCCAACTCCTCAATACTCTTAACTTTCTGCTTACAGCTAGCCTGTTGTACTCGACTCGGAAAGTGTTTAAACACCAACCTCTATGTCAGAGGTGACCCCATCTAAATTCTTCCACACTATCTTGTGGACTAAAAATACTCTGTGAGTGATACCCCGTCTCGCTCCTTGAATTTCCCAACATGAGAGTTTCCCGTTCCCTAGCCTGAATAGATTCCCCTCAAAATTTGGCCATGAATTTACCCTTAGAATATTTTACGTTTCTCATGTTCGGCCTATATATTTCGAACCAAGATTTTACATTCCCCTTGAACGAGTGTAAAAGGATTTCCATTTCCGTTTCCCAATTGATTATTTCATCGTCTAAATCTTTCTTAAATCGTTTTTCCACGGACTTCAAATATTCCATTAGATTGAACTGTCGATAGTTAAACTGTGGTAAACCGGGATCCCTGTAGGAACAAACAAGTGACATGCCCCTTTGGTTCATCGGCCGGTCTCTCATCTCTCGTCTCACCTTAATCAACTACTCCTGAAGTTCTTCATTCCTCTCCGCCAATGTTACCTGTTCACCCCTAAGGCTCTCGATCTCCCCAGCTTATCTTCTACGACCCATACTCTACGTATATACTCTCTTGAATATTCCCATACAGTATTGCATACCCCTTCACACGTTCCGCCCACTCGCTGTTCTATTTGTTCCCCGTTATGATTTCCTTTCTAAATGCACTCAATTTCCGCTTCCGACTATCCAGGTGGCCCTCCATCACTGGTAACCTGTTTTTTTTTTCCAAGCTATCTTGATTTTTCTCTATCTCTTCTCTCACCACATTTTCTCTCACATCTATCTTACTGCTAAGATCATTCTCTAAGTTTTTCAACCTACTACTCATCACAGATATATGTTCCTGTATTTCCTTACCCAACTCCTCAATCATAGCATTCGTTGCTTCTGCCTACTTCTTCACTGCCTCGTCTCCATATAACTTCACAGATTCAACCTGCCTATCTACAGATTATGTTTGTACCTTCATCGACTCTCCCTGATGCTCAACGTCTTGGCTTACTGACTCCATTCGCTGGCTTACTGACTCTATTCGCTGGCTTGCTAACTATCCCTGCTGCCTAACCTCTCATATCTCCTTACTTATAGACTCTCACTGCTGCTTAACAGACTCCTACATTCCTGTCACTTGGCTCAGTAGCGCTTGGAGAAAACTAGCTTTCATATCCACCCATTATCGTTAATTTTACTACCCCCCTGGTTGGCGATCTGGCATCCCTCAGTAACGATAGAGTACTGCGGCGGTTCCTGTATCAAGTCCTCACCCTGCACGCTCTTAGCTCCCTCCATGCTTAAATTAATATCAGACATCTCACTACTAACCTTGCTTATGGCTCTACTTCTTAATATTAGATTTTTCTCTGTGGACATAACCTGTATCCTGTATAAAATTTGGAATGACTCTACCCTTTTAATGTGTGTATTGGCGTATGCATACACGTGAATGCTATTGTTGTTATTATTTCTTGCTTTTAGCCCTACGCTTGTGGCGTCAATTGTAACCGTCCCTTGTTGGGCACACCATGTACTTCCTCTCACTGAATGATAATAATAATAAAAATCCACCTCTGCTCTCAATCTCTACTTAGTATAAAACCAAGTCCCCGATTTGTGTTTGCTACAGGAAAACTCGAGAACCACTGGATGGATTTTTATGCGGTTTCCACCATTCTGTAAAGGATATCTTGAGGTTTATTTCAGTGGAAAATCATTTATTTATGATCAAAGGAAGCCGAGCAGTAACGATTTTAGTGGAAAAGTCGAAAAAAACTGGCGTCCGAGCGCTTTGTAAGCTTACGCTGGGCAAACCGTTAAAACTATCGCAATACTATGCGTGTAAGAATTGTTCAGCCTGAAAAGTTCTAAAAAAAAAGTCCCGGAGAGCATATGTCTATCTTCAATACATCACCTACTATAAGTGTTTTTACGTTTTAATTTCTTCCAAACATGTCCATTCAACTACTGAGGCGACAGAGTACGACCTAGCTAAGGGCGAGTCTATCATCTCTATTACAGCCTAGCTAGCAAGCGAACCTATTGCCCCAGATAGAAGCCAGCAGCAAACCGTCCAGTCGTGTTGAGTTAATACTCCTGAGAAGGGTGGTTGTGTTTGGAGTTTCCCTGGGAGTGTAACTCGGGTTTTCTTCATTTCGCCTGTGAATCACAGTCAAGTTAAGATTGGACGGAAGAAGGATTTCAGTTTCATTCACCTCACCATTCCCTGGAAGTGCAACTGTCATTTCGCCTGTAAAATTTTCGTTCCGCAAAATTCACAGTCAATTTAGATTGGACAGAAGGAGGATTATATTATATTAAATTATACTGATTGGCGTATAATCTCTACTTAGTATGAAACGAAGTCCCCGATTATTGGATGTTACGGGTAAACTCGAGAACCACTGGATGGATTTTCATGCGGTTTTCACCATTCTGTAAAGGATATCTCGAGGATGATTTCTGTAGACAATAATGTATTTATGATCAAAGGAAGCCGAGCAGTAACGATTTCGGTGGAAAAGTAAAAAAAAAAACTGGCGTCCGAGCGCATTGTAAGCTTACGCTGGGCAAACTGTTAAAAATATCTAAATACTATGAGTGTAAGAATTGTTCAGCATGAAAAGTTCTACAAAAAAGTCCCGGAGAGCATAAGTCTATCTGCAATACATCGCCCGCTATGAGTGTTTTTACGTGTTAATTTCTTCCAACCATGTCTATTCAAATACTGAGGCGACAGTTTACGAGCTATCTAAGGGCGAATCTATTATCCCTGTTACAGCCTAGCTAGCGGGCGAACCTATTGCCCCAGATACAGCCAGCAGCAAACCGTTGAGTCGTGTTGAGTTAAGACTTCTGAGAAGGGTGGTTGTGTTTGGAGTTTCCCTGGAAGTGCAACTCGGGTTTTCTTCATTTCGCCTGTGTACTTTTCGTTCCGCAAAATTCACAGCCAAGTTAAGATTGGACGAAAGGGGGATTTGTGCTTCATGCACCTCTCCATTCTTAAATTACGTCTGACAAGAATTTGTTCCACATGCATCTCGATGATAATATAACTAATAGTCCAGTCAGTGATTTTAACCCATCATGCCGAGACGTAAAACGGATATTGGTCGTTGTTCATTGACACTGGAGAAAAAAAAGCGCTTATCACGTAATGCATTCTCCCGGGCGAAGCCGGGTCGAGTTGCTAGTAATAAATAAATAAACAAATATCGGATTTCGTGGGGGTTGAGCGCCTGAACGATTATAATAACACATTTCACCTAACTACACCGGTGACCGCAAAAATAACAAAACCTGATATCTGGTAAACATTAACATATATTCTGACATAGCATATGAAACTCACTCTGCATGATCCTCGCCGATTACAGACTGACCTACCGTTCCTTGCCTTATACAGTATACAATTGCACACTTTTTGTGACAAACACTTATGGATCCTGGAAGATGATGTTGACTTGTACTAACAGATGATGGTTGCGGGCTTGAAGACTACATCTACTAAATCTGGGGTTTGTGTTCCCATAGAGTCTGTCCTAATTAATTAGATATTGAAGTAGCTAAATTGTTACAAAAACATAGTACTGTAGAATTATATTGGTGGGTGTAGTTTGCCTAATTTCATAATCATACGAGTTAATGTGTTACTCGTTGATTTTATTTTATTATAGAGCTCAGAATCCGTTAGGTGAATTCCAGAACTTATTCCACATCTTAATTTGCTAATACTTGGCATATTTGACCAGTATTCGCCGATAAGAAAACTATTGTGATGGCCCTCGAATATTGGTAATCAGACTCGAACTGCTAGTACCTTACGCTTTTCAAGACAGTTAGTAATTTCTGACTTTCCTGAGACAAGGCAGAATATCCTCAGTTGAAGGGTATCCCGACCTGCGGCTCAGTATGAAATTCTCAACACGTTATCGTGAATGTCCAGATCTACCTCTATTCCCAAGGATAATCAAGTATAACCAGACTTGATCTCCTCCAACTGCTAAGTCCAAACATCCTACCAAAATGAATGAGCGTGGTCCCAGACCGATCCTCACCAGACGAAATATATCGAAAGAGTAATCCTTCTCAGCCACCGTCAACCGTAATATCAATCACGTCATCCCCTCCCCAGATCTGGTCCACATGACCAAAATCACGGATGGTGAGATACCAGCCAATTAGATCAATATACACTTATTCATAAACACATCTCCAGTACATAGATGCCAGATGCAATCACCCGCTTTGACCTCTATGTTACCTCTGCCACGGCTATTGGATTAACCCTGCCGCTTGGAATACCTCCAACCCGGAAAACTGGTCAACATGCTTGTCACACAAGACATACTTTCTCAAATGTGCACAATTCCAGCAAGCCAAATAAATGTCATTAAAATGTTACATTAAAACTTTACTTGGATCGTGCTATAAATCAACATTTTAAAGCTACAAAAATTGTATGGGAATCAATCATATTGGATAATACACTCCAGTAAATTATGATATAATAGATAAGGGATCAAATAAAAATATATGCTCGTTTCATCAGAATCAAATGTCTTGAAAGTGAGGGTTTGATCCCCTGTGACTTTGGAACAGTCACAATGGGAAATTTTAATTTCTGAGTTATTAACCAGCGAACATTTCCATTCTCCCCATCCCACTACTTATACCATCCGACCCTGATGACATATCGGCCTTTTTTGTAACATTTTACGTACGTTAATAAATGGTCGGTAAGAACGTAATAATTCAAAAATGAAACAATATCTGTGACCTAGATTTGAACCTATCTCATGTTGGACCGGCGCAATGGACCGTACCGTAGAACATGTAGCCTACTTCCCTGAAATGTATGGGTATTGTTATCTCTTTGTCCTTAAGCAGTATAATTGAATATGCTTGTGATGAATGTTATGAGTGGCACCCTGCAATGTCAGGCCTCATTTACCATGTTTCGATTCAAGCGCACTCTTTCATCCACAGAAATCAATTCTAACATTAGAAAAGTACGTCTATACGCCATTTTGAATGTATGAAATCTATGGTCTTGTGTCTAAAGCAGAGAAAGCCTCTTATCTCAGACTATATAGTTGCTGCCTTTTGTCATCGTAATTGTAATAAACAGTCGATTATCGATATTAATCAGTGGCGGCTGGCGATATTGTTGCAGTGTTGCACAACTCCCAATACTTTAACACTTAATTAGTCGTTTCTTTTCCTTTAATATTTTAGTTTTATAGATCTAATGCACTAAAAATTTATTAAAATCAACGATCTTTTATTATTACTTATCCTAATGCTTCACACTGTACCTATACAAGCTGCCGCCTTCAAATATAACTCCAGGGGGTTAGCTCACTTGTGGCGACTCCCAAGTAGACAGCGTGGCCAGCAGGGACGAGGCCAAGCTTGTACATAGCATACCAGCCAGCATGGGTTCTAGGAAGTTGCAGACGAGTTGCCAGGCCTCTGGCTAAATGGCCCCGTCAGATAGCACCACTCTTTGGAAATGACAACACCCTCGATTTCTCTTACCCAGCGAAGGGTAGTTTAGTTAGCTATTGTTTTTTTCAAGGGGCGGAATTACGAGGTCATCTGCCCGTGAAGGGTAGTTACTTTCCCACACCCCTAGGGAACGCTACACCACCCACAACAGTACAAAAATATCAGAATTCCACAAGATGTTTTCTCAACATAAATTCATTTAGTATTGTTGTCAATTTTTCTGTAAAGCTAGCCTAAGAACTCCACTGTTGCTATAAGTAGATAAGTGGCTGAAATTTTGCGACGTATTGTTGGTGTTACTGTAGCGGTTTATGTTTGCTTTTACCAGTCATATTCTTGTGTGTTTTGAGTTGCGATTAGTTCTGTATTTAGTTGATTGAGTATTTTGGTTCCAGGCAGATACTTAACTGTACATTATTATTATTATTATTTGTATGATTGTGAGTAGGCCTATGCATTCACTACGAAATTTCTAGGCTAGAAAAATTCAGTGTTTGCTAGTTTGCCTTTCGCGCCACTTCCCGATATAGCACCCAGATTTATCATTTGTGTATCTTGTAAGTTAGTATTTTATTTTAACGGAATGTTTAGTTTGAAACATTAATTTTTCAAGGGCTAACATGTATTCTGGAGAGTGAGTGAAAATTAATAGAGTAAGTAATTTACTAGTTAGACAGTTTTCCCTTCTACCTGATGACGATAAACTTACAGAAAATCACTTGGTAGACCTTTACCGGATAAGTATTGTCCAAAATATAAGTATACGAGGGTGTTTAAAGGCAATAATAATTGGTTATGTGAATGCGATGTTAAAAACGCTTTATTCTGTTTCCCATATCTGTTGGTGGAGAATCCCCGTGGGTCAAATAGGAGTTACGGAAATTAATCCCTGAAATAAAGAAACATGAATCTTCAGCTGTTTGAGATTGACACTTTTTGGAACTGTTAACGTCGCTGTACAATTGGACAGTGCCTATAGAAGGAAAATTGCGGAATATAACGAAGAAGTTAGGCACAATAGGTATATGTTAAATATTGTAATAAACTGTATTCCTTTCTGCGGCTCTTTCGAACTGGCCTTGTGTGGTCATGATGAAAGTGTATTATCAACAAATCCAGGGACTAATTAATTTTAGCGCTGAGTTGGATGCTGCGCCAAAGGTCATTTAGTAAGGGCAACTGATTTCAATGAATCGTCCAAAGCAATTCAAAATTAAATTTTACAGATTATGTTGGAGGTTTGCCAAGAAGAAACATCAAATCAAATAAAGGAATCGGAAATTTTAGCCATTATAGCAGATGAAATTTGTGATATTTCAAACATATTTCAGATGACTGTTGTGTACCGATACGTAGTAAGAGGTAAACCAGTAGAGTGTTTTTGGAGTTTCCTTTCTCCCTCAAAACATGATGCACACACATTAGCAGCGTGTTTACTTGTTGAGTTACAGAATCAGAAATTGAATGAAACTCCTCAAAAACGAATTGCGCAGACGTATGACAGAGCGCACGTCATGTCTGGTTCCTCTGTTGGGGTTCAAGCTATAGTAAAAAAAATCCTTCCCTTATGCAGAATATGTGCCCATCTTTGTTAGTAATAACATTTTTCGTTAACGTACAAACTTTTCGGTTGCCATGTTTTTATGTTGAGAATGTATATTATCCGACAAATTGAGAGCCAAACGTAGACAACCTGCTGTGTTTAAAATTCTTCCCATTAACTCAGGCATAGGGCATCGCTTAGTTACATACATCGGATTTTTTATGAATTCCTATAAAAAGAAGTCCAAAAAAGTCATTAAAATTTGTCTATTTTTGGAACGTAAAGTTATTTTGGACAATCCCTATATTTCAGTTTTAATAGAAAAGTAGTTTATCTAACGTTAATTCATTTTTGTTACTTGGGTAAACTTCCCATATAAAATTGCGACATCAGAAAGTTTGGTGTTACATCCTGCTTTATATACCACCAGCCGCCACTGATATTAATGCAATATATTTTTAAGATGGCCGCTGTGCCCTATTTTCAGTGTGATATTCTTATGAGTTATTACAGCGAAATATTTCAAGTGGCACTCCCCTCTCACCAAATTTCCCATTAATTGCGCATAGAACTAATGCTACTCAAATTCCCGCCGTCGTGAATCGGTGGATTCGCTGTGCTTTTGACTTAGTTACAGGAAGCTACAAATACATTTTTACATTGCTACAAGTTTTCGTCTTCGCAACTTCAAAATACTTCGAGTTTTTCATTATCACATTCTATTTAATTGAGGATGGCCCTTGTGTTGTATTGGGTCTGTTATTCCTATGGCCTGTTTCAAAAGGAAGCTTATAGTTTAGCGTGATCGTTAATCTCGAGATCATAAGCCACGGGACCTCCTTTTTACGTGGAATCCGAACCACAAGACATGGCATTTCACATCGAAAATCTCACATGCATTGACCGGCCTATTTCAGCATATGGTACTACGTCCTCATTAAGTTTCGTTTTAATTTCACAATTGCATTATGAGTGATTCATTACTACGTTTTATTAGTATGCCAGGCCACCATTTTGAAACTTTGCAGAGTTGTTACTTTGATTTGGGCATACGGAGCAACATATAACTTTCTTCCTTACCCATTATGTTCACTGTTATAGCTCAAAAGTATAAAGAGTTATTTACTTTTAAATGAAGAAATTTCCGGTTTGCCACTCCGTGCTATATTTTGTGTGATACATTTATAACTAACACTACTAAGCCCTTTTATTTAATACTCTTCTCTGAGTAAGTTTCGACCCACCAAAATACTATGTATACTCGGGTTTGAAGGTTCTTTGTGAAGCAACCAATAGGCCTAAATAAAATCAAATAACAACATCATTTTCGTCGTTCTATTTTACGTTAGTTCATGTACTTTTGTTACCGGTATATTTAGTTTATATTTTAATATTTTTATCGCAGTTATAACAAATAAAGTGCTCGTTTTTGAGCGTGGTTCAAGAATGCGTCAAATTTAAGAATTAGTTTCCCAAACACCCGTCATCAGATCAAATCCAAATGTTTACACAGTATACATTAGAATGATTTATAACTAGTTTATTAATTTCAAAATGTTGCGTGTTTAAGAAACAAAGTTATAATTTTTGTGAGGTAACTTTTTCTCGGCTCGAGGTGGTTGGAAAATTTCGTTCTTAGTCGCGTTGTAATCCATATATAACAAAAGGTTATGCTGCAGGGTTGTGAAATTGGCAAATGAATTTACTAATTTTATTTCGGTTTGTATTTGTACGTGCAAAATGACATGGCTCAACAGCTAGCCGATACGGGGAAAGCTATATAGCGTTTCCGAGACTGCTCTCAACCACGCTTCATGCCGTGCCTCACTCGAAATTGCATGGGCTATTTACAATTAACTTGTGATTAACTTCTTTAATTATAGCAAATGGTATTAAGTTGTAAAAATATTTCCCATAGCTTTTCTCGTGAAGGCTTTGAACATCCAATGGCAGCTTTTAAAAATGTTCGCTTTTTAATTTTTGGATGATTTTAAAGTTCTATATGTTTTTTTTTAAATTTGTGTTTGGCTGTTTACAATATATACATTTTTTAAGTAATTTTGCAATTCATCACCAGACCTATTGTCATCAATTTCTAATTGATCCCAATCGCGTTCAGAACCTGAACTTCCAAGAATGATTACAACAGGTTAGTAGGTTAGCAAGGAGAGTTTAAACTCACCCCACCACTTCTCCCTCTGACGTCACATACTAACCCGCAGTACATTCATGGGCAAAGCCGATATCTCTTGAACCCATGGTCCAATTTTGGCATGGGACATATCGTTGGACTAGAGCTGACGGGGGCTTTGCTATGGACCACTCATTAAATTTTTAAAACATTTTAGAAAATTTTTGGTTTTGAAAGTAGGCGATAGTTTGAAAACCAAACATGATGGAACGTTGTGCAATAGTTCAAACGAAAGGCCTCTATGTCCTTGATCGCTAGAAGAAAGTTTTATATTTTTTTAACACTCTAATGTTGAAATTCATGTATTTTGGAAACTAACAAGTTTACAAAAACAGTTTGTTTGACATAAATGAAAGGTTACCCACTCTACCCGCAAAATAAATTTCAAGTCTCTACGACACAAAAAACTTGTGTGGTAGTAGTGTGGTAATAGGAAAGCTCCTCCACAGCCTAATTTTCTACGAACTTGCCGATATCTCCCGAACGCATGCTCGTATTTTAACGAACGAGGTGTTGTTGGCGACGGGATGACGTCCTCTTTGTTAAGAATGGGTGTTGGTATTTTTAAAAAAAAGAAAAATTTTGTATTTTGAAATTGGCGCTATTTTGTAAACGGTGAAGTTTAGCTAAAAGTTTCTTTGACGTTAATGAAAGGTCCCTATGCCCTCTAGGCAGACAGCAGGTTTCAAGTGTGTAGGACAAAGAAATGATCGCCTACTTTCTCGCGAACATTGACGATAATTCGCGAACGCATGGTCGGATTTTAACGAATGAGGTGTTGTTGGCGTTGGGATGACGTCTTCTTTGCTATGAATGTGTGTTGGTATTTAAAAAAATGAAAATGTTTGTTTTTGAAATTGTCACTATTTTGGAAACGGTGAAGAGAAAAACGTTTGTTTGACGTTAATGAAAAGTCCCTAACCCCTCTAGGTAGAAAACAAGTTTTAAGTCTGTAGGACAAAAGAAAATGAATTTAGAAAATGGTCATTATTTTGGAAACTAGGAATTCTACAAAATCGTTTGTTTGACACAAATGAACGGTCTTTACCCCCTCTAACAGGAAAATAATGTTCAAGTCACTAGGACAAAAACTATGCATTTTAATGTTTAACCTGTTTTTAATTTATTTTTAAATGAAATGTGCTCGTAGACAGGGGGCCGCTAGCGCAGGGCGTGTGTTTGAACGAGCCTATCACTGGCCATGGTGAATACAGGAAATGGCTATTTCGAGAGGGCAGCAGGGTGAGGGGTCGCTATTTTCCTATGACGAACGAATGAAGGCGAATATTTCGAAAATCCCTTATGGTGATTTTTAAACATGTTAGTGAACGGGTTGTGAATAACCTGACAAATGGTAATAATGGTATGAGATGTCTGAGAGCGGGTGTTTGATAGTTGTCAACAACTTTAAGAACTTGCTTTGTATGTCTTGCCGGAAGCCTGAGCGACAAACAGAAAATCTGCTTGGGGCCTGGTTGGGAGCTGGCTGGCAGAATGTGTCCTCTTATCGCGTTTCAGGAATGTGAGTGGATGTGACAACAGGCCATTTGAAAATTACAGTGACATAGAGGACACATTAAGGTCAAACAATCTGACAATTACGTCAGAAAGAAAACGGGGTAAGCGACTACAACTCCTCTCCCTACCATTGCCATAACCAATTGCCGGGCAAGAGCGGTGTTAACAGCTGTGGTGAGATGGATAGAGGGGGAGGGGCTAGGAGAGGAGGTCAGGGGTAATAGAGTGTTCAGCTTGTCATGACACATATTCTGTCGTTACTGTTTTGAACTTTGAAGTGCAAACATAGGCTGTGTCTTACATGTGTAAAAGTAATTGCATTCGTGTACTCAACACTCAATCAGTGACCGTATTGGATACATTATATAATAGATGTAAGTGTGAGATTAACACTGTTTAGTTTATTTTATGATAATAAATGTTTAAATTATTATTGGTTTACCATTTTATTGATGGATTGTTTTGTTTTAGATAATTTGTTTACCTGTTGGGGTAAAAGAGGATGAGACGACAGTCAGACGGAGTCTCGAGTCTACGACAAGGGAAAAGCAGGGCCTTTTACAAAGCAAGGTAAGATTTTTAAAAATATATAAAAGACATGTTTGATATTAATTTTTTTAGGGTGTACAAAGGTGCTACTTGGAATTAATATACTTATAACGGTTTATTAAATTTCTTTTTTAGAGTGTGAGCCCGACAACAGCTGTTGAAAAAACTGAGAACATGTGTGCTTGGGACCATTGTTTACCGAGCAGTCTACGGCTGAAAACTCTGGTGAGATTTTTTTAAATAAAACTCATGTTTCAAGTCACGTGGGCGCTCTGGCCGCGTGGTGAATGTTCGAGTGAGTTTAATCCCAAAAGACTTTATCGAATCATGTTTTGATTTTTTTAAGATCAAATTTGTACTGCGAAAAGGTTGCATACGGCTTTAAATGTCAATACACAACTCTAGCGATTTTATATATAAAAACAAGGATGGTGAGCATAAAAAACATTTTTTTGGCAGTAAAATGCAACAGATTTTGATGGCTTTGATACCAATCATTCAGATTATCAGCTATGTGGTGAATGCCTAGCTATCAACATTTGATAAACTGAAAAAAGGACCCAGTGGTTTAGCATTAGACCAAATCCATTACCTGCAAATCAACATTTGTCATTTCAAACCGTTGAATGCTGTGTCTAGCTTTACAAAACACCACCGGCGATTGCCTGCCGGAGTGTGGTGGTGAATATTGAACATTTTGACAATGATTGCTTTCTGTGGTCTGTGGCCGCCTATTTGCAGCCGGTACAACGTAATGTTGAGAGACTAAGAATGTACAAGGCCATGTTTCAGGAATTAAAACAAAATTTAAATTTAACTCGAGTGTCGTTCCCTAAGGATTGAACTGAAATCCATAGGTTTGAACAAGCCAACCGTGACTTTTCGTTCATTGTGTATGGCCTTGATGGTGATGAGGTTGTGGGTCCTCTTTATGCTACAAAAGAATCGAAACGACATCACATTCATCTTTTATATCTATCTTACGGAGAGGTGAATCACTATTGCCTCATTAAGAATTTGAGTAGATTGCTATGCAGTCAAGTGTCCAATCATAATGGAAAAAAGCCCATTTGTGATCGTTGCTTGCAATATTTTCAAACCCCTACGCTTTTGGAACGTCGTAGGTTAGATTGGATTTCTCAGGAAACGGTGAGACTGATATTGCCACAAGGGGACAAGACTGTGTTGAAATTCAAGAACATTCATAAGCGTTACACTGCAGATTTCGATGCACTCACTACACCCATGGCGGGATGTGAACCAGATCTCACCATCAGCTCAACCACACCGATTCAAAAAAATGAGCCCTTTGCCATAGAATTTAATGTAGTGTGTGCCTATGACCCCACGCAATACTTTTACAAATCCTGTGAGGGCTCAGATTATACGGAATGGTTTTTGTATGAACTTGTTAAGTTGGCCGACCATGTACAGGGATTACTGGACCACCCAGTACCCATGAGCCTAACGCCAGAACAGCAGCAGCAGTATGTGCATGCCATGGCATGTCATATTTGTGTAAAGTCACTGATCAGTGCTGAAGACACCGTTCGTGATCACTCACACTTTACGGGAGAGTTTCGTGGGGCTGCGCATATTAAATGCAATTTGAACTTTCCAGCTCCTCGTTTTATCAGAGTCTTTTTCCACAATCTGGCGAATTATGACATTCAGTTTATGATTCGTGAATTGGGTCATGTCAACAAGGGCTCGTTTACCATTATACCCCAAATCCCTGAGCGTTCTACAGCCCTGATATGGTGGTTGGGCGACTTAAGCATTCGATTTTTGGATTCCTTTAAGTATATGGCATCCTCGCTAGACAGTCTTAAGAATGGCTTAGCTGAGAAGGAATTAAAAAACACCAGCATGCATTTTAACGATCCAGAGCAATTTCAATTGTGCATTCGGAAAGGTATATTCCCGTATGATTTCTGTAACAACTGGGACGTGTTAAAGCAAAAACCTCTCCCACCTAACTCGAATCTAACACGCAGCACAGTTTCCGATCAAGACTATGCACATGCATGTCAATTTTGGCGAGTGTTTGGCACTAAGACGCAAGGTGAATATGCTATGCATTACCTAAAACTGGATGTAATGCTGCTCAACGATGAGTTTCAAACATTCCGTGAGTTGTGTCAGCACATTTACGGTCTTAACCCGGCTCACTATTATAAAAGACCTGGGCTCTCGTTCGATGCCGCTTTGAAATTCACACAAGTGGAATTGGATTTACTCACTGATGTAGACATGGTTTTATTTTCTGAAAAGGGCATTTGCGGTGGCTTTGTGTCACTTAACCATCGCCATGCCGAAGCGAACAATGTCTACATGCCTGAATATTCACCAGACAAACCAGAATCGTACTTAATGTACTATGACGTAAATAATTTGTATGCCTACGCCATGAGTCAGCCTTTACCCTATGGGGATTTCGCTTGGCTGACAGAGAAACAAGTGCCGAATTTGATGTGAACAATGCTAGCCCAGAAACAGCCCGTGGATATGTGTTAGAAATGGATATTGAATTTTCCTCATACCTTTCTTATCAACATGCCGATTTCCCATTCTGCCTAGAGCAAATGGTCCCCCTTGACAGTAAAGTGATAATTGAAAAACTCATGGGTACACTTTACAACAAAAATCGGTATGTGTTACATATCCAAATTTTGGTGCAATATCTAGCCCAAGTCTTGGTGTTGAAGAAAATCCATAGAGGTATTTCGTTAGCTCAAAAGACATGGCTCGAGCCAAACATGCAAGTCAACACAGAGCACCGACAAATGGCAACACAGCAGTTTGAAATTATTATTTTTAAATTAATGAACAACTGCATCTATGGCAAGTCGATGGAAAATATCCGCAAATACCGTGACATTAAATTGGTCAATGTCTGAGAAGGCCGTTACGGGTCCCGGCGGTACATTGCCAAACCAAATTTCAAATCGATCAACATAATCGATGAGTATTTGGCCACTATTGAATTGAGTAAAATTTGCGTGACCATAGATAAGCCCATTTACATGGGCCAAGTTATTTTAGACTTTTCCAAATCGGTCATGTATCGATTCCACTACCAGTTTACCAAACAACATTTTAAGGACGTATCACTTTTGTATATGGATACGGACTTTTTTATTTGCTACATTCGCCACTGCAACCCCTATGACGTCATGAGGCAGCATAGTGACTGGTTCGACACTTCTTCGTATAGCGCTGACAACGTGTTTCAGCTGCCCATAAAGATAAGAAGGAAATGGGTGTTTTAAAAGATGAATGCAGTGATTCCATAATGACGGAATTTGTAGGTTTATCGCACACTAGACTGTACGGAACCCAAAAGAGCAAAAGGTGTAGGTGGTAAAATCGCTACGTATAGACGATTACCTGAAGGTTTTACGCACTGGCAAAGCTATGTCTCATACACAGTTCAGGATATAATCCAGCAACCATTATTTGTGTCTTGTAGAACAGAGAAAACGCACCCTCGCCTCCATGGATATCAAACTTGTGTGGGCTGATGACCTGCTCACCAGCCTGCCCTGGGGTTATGATCGCAAGGAGGAGGCGGTGAGATTTTTCTGTTTGTTCGTTTAGGGACATGGCTTTTTTTAACTCGTAGATTTTGTACTTTTTTGTATTTTGTAAATATTGGATTTTGCCATTGTAAATAGTGGATTTTCTAAATATTTTTTTGTAAATAGTGGCAACTCGAGTAGGCCTTTTGCTCTTTAAAAGCTCTATGCAAACCTATTTTTTTAAATGTTGATTGGTAAATAGTTTGAATTTTTTTAAGCTGTCCAAAAGTGTTATTTATTTTGGTGTAAATATACAATGAGTAATATTAATTTTTAGTAAATTTAATGACTAGTATTTTTTAGTTTTGCAATGTAAATCGTAAATGGTAAACTAAAAAAAGTACTTTTGGGATGAATGTGCATGTCAAGAATGTGTTTTGTGAATAAATAAAGTGGTTGTGTTTATTCCCAAAGGCAGGTATTGTTGTATGTGAATGTATGAGTAGAGAGAAAGCTGGTGTGTATGTAAGACCAGAGCAAACACGGTGAGCTAGGGTGGGTGGGTATGGGGAAATTGTCACTTATATAACAAATGGTCAATAGTCATTTTGTTTTTCAATAGTTTTGTTTTTTCTTTCAAATGTAGCGGTCAATAAACATTATTTTTGTAAAACAGTCTTACCTGCAGTAGTCGTAGACCTCCACGTTTCCGCATCCCATAAACTCACTTTATCATCATCATCATCATCATCATGGTTAAGCACTCACATCAACATCATTGACAAAAGTGAACTTTGTATATACACCAAATGGAAAAAATGTGAAAACAGCAAAATGGAAAATCCATGTTTCGATATCAGCAAAATTCAAAAACTTAAACCGTCATTTTGAAAACTGGAAATGGCCATGCGTGAAATATAAAAATAAAAAAACTGCAAACGGACATTTTTAATAAGTGTAATCAACAAAATGGAAAATCGATATCATCAAAAACGCAAAACTTGAAACGGACATTTTTTAAAATACTGTAAATTGAAAATGGCAAATGGCAAAGGGTGAATTGGTCATGTGTGAAATGTGAAAATGAAAAATCAGCCCATTAACATCATGATTTTTAAAATAAAAGAACAACAACATTGTGCTCTGGTAAACCTTTGTTTTTATTTCATAACCCTAGGGATTGACAAAAAAAATAGAATACAAACAAAATCCCAATTCCTCACTCCTCAATTCCTCAATGTTCATGTCAATGCATCAACAACTTTCCTTTCATAGCACTCATCACAATCAGGGCTGCCATCCTCTCACCTACTGGGGCACCACAGGATGTGAAACGTTGTTTAGCTTTTTCAATAACATTTTATCTGCCACATGTCTTAAACCAGGATGACTATGGCGATAAGAAAGGTCGTGTTCTTTGCAAGCTTGATCCAAAAGATTAATGGGTACATCACCACGCTGCAAACGTTTTTCAAGATGAGTTCCAGGGCCACGAAAACGATAACCTGGAAGATGGATTTCGAAAGGTAAGTATTGAATCACTTTGTCAATGACGCCATTGCCAGTACAGGTCTGGGATATCCTTTTCATCGATGGTGAAAAGGTTTGATCTTCCTCCTCCTCTGTGGACGATGTTTGTGTTTGTTGTTGTTGTTGTTGTTGTTGCCTTTTCTCGCCATGACACGCGTGGAATGATTCAACAAAGTCTTTACACTGGCTTTCATGACCGTGATACAGTTTGACCAGCTGGAAAGTCGCGCACCGTTGCATAGACGGTATTTTTGCCATGGACACTTGCTTATGGTGATCGTAATCCGCACAGGGTTGGAATTCACTCAACACTGGGTCTTGAGTCCATGATTTTGGTACATGTTGCCAGATTTCCTTCACACCGTTGGCGGCCACATAATAAATGAACGACTTGGGCAGCGCCAATAATTCCTTTTTGGTAAATTCGTCTAGTTTCGTTTTGCTCACAAAGAACTTGCCGATGGCCTTGTCTGTAGCATCCCCTTTCTCCATGGTATCACGTGCTGTAGATGTTTACACGTTGCTTATAGAAATCTCACTGACGTCATTCACAGGTAAACCTTGAGTTTTAATTTTGTTCAACAACTCCCAGCAGACATTGGTGGTTAACCAATGAAAGAGGTGCCACGCATGCGCTAGGGTTGTATGGGTAATGTTAACACAGGGACAAGTATCCATGAGCTTTTGCAGGGATGGGCAACCCAAATCCATGAGGTCGATACATTGAGAGTAAGGTGCCAAATATGGTTGCAACCATTCACGTTTTTCATTAGCTTTCACAAATACCACATTGGCCGAGGACAAGTGCGCTTTCATCACCGTGTCCAAATATTTATAGGAAATGGTTCCTTGATTCCAGTCTAGTTGCCTATGATTTTCAATCCACTGGGTTTGTTTACGGTCTTTTTCACGCAACAAATCAAAAGCATGAGGCGGTTTAGATATCAAATGCGTAGCTTGCGATATCCAAAAAGTGGTACAATGGATCATGGCCACTTGTTTAAATATAAATTTGTTGTCGCCAATTTTAAACTCTTGGCAATCCACAATGAGTGTGCGCAACATATTGACGCTTGCCTGGACCAAGTTCTACTGACGACTAACTGACGATCAATGACTAAGGTGTGACCAGGACACGGACTTACCTGCCATGCTAGTTTTAAAAGAAAATTGAGGTTAGGGTAGGACAGGGGATATGAAAAATAATAATAAGATTAACAAGAACCACAAAATATTTTTATTACATCATTTTGTCATAACACGTCTTACAGGCTTTAGTCATTTTGGGATAGGGACGATACCAACTCATGCAACAATACAGTCTTTTTTATTTATAACGTCCATAACACCGATGATGTCCCAATGTCACTAAACTAGGTGTTTTTGACAGTAACCTGATCGCCGAAGCACCATGGACATCATACAGTCCACACGCATCATAACTTGTTTTTTAATTACTCAGAGGCACGAGTGAGGGGTAGCTTGAATGGCATGGCATATTTCCCAACTCCATCTGCACAGGTAGGGCCAGGCGGGTGACCTGCGCTGATGTTCCTGCGTGGGTTCATCACGCTCTATACAAAAGGCACATTTCACTCCATCTCTTGTTTTTAAATGATAGAATCCAGCGGCCGCCAAGTCTTGAGGGTTTATGAAAGGCACAGGCCACGTCGCAAAGGTCTTGAAACGTTGTTCATCAGAGTTTAAATTCATAGGTGTGACACCTCTTCAAGCTTTAAAGCAAGGCATGACTGAGCTGCATGACGCGGGTTACCCTGTTATTTATACACTCGTCACTTGGTTGGACAGCGGATAATAGTTGACATGTTTGTGATGAATAATCAAACAGTAGGCCGTCTAATTGGCTGGTACATTATCATGCATTTCAAAATCTAGTCGAATGTCAATATTGGATGGCTTGACAGACTCTTAAAAGTAAGAAAGTCAAAGACAATCAGTGTCACTCTTGCCTTAAACGCGTGGGGTGAGAGCATGGGGCTGTTTTCTTTTTGATAATACGACCATCTAAATTTAGAAAACAATCGTACAGGGGGCCAAACTCATTTTTTGAAAAATCCAAATCCAGTCCTTCATAGGGAAACACAGCTCCGTTGAGAAAAGACGGGCATTTCTCAATTGCAGGTGATCAATTTGCGTGGCATCTTTGGTTTGTTGATACTCGCGATTCGTTTGAAACCCCATGATCATGTAGAGAGGCATATCAGTATAGCAGGCTGTTTTTACACACCAACTGTGCGTGTTGGTGGTGGGCAATAGTGGGTACTCATGGAGTGCCCAGCTTCTAAATTCCGTGGGTAGAGGCATATCTATTTTTACCATTTTGAGTATGTCCAGTTTTTTGCTATCGTCAAGGGTTACATGGGGTACGTTCCATAGCATGCGTTGTATTTGGATTTTTGAATCTATGGGTGCATTGTCGGCTCCCTTGGGTGAATTATTACCACTCCTGTCTCTCGCCAGATAAAGCAGTTGCCTTGCGTTGACCACAATGCGCTGGTGATTTTCGGAAAAGCCTAAAATCGATTTAAGAGGTAAATATCCAGTAAAGGTCCCATCGGTGTGCACCATCCAGTCATTGGTTGAGTCAGGACACCAACCCGCCATGCAAAGTGTTTTACCTTCTTCCTCACTATAAGAGGGATATAGTTTCATGACACTGGAAATACCCACATTTCGAGTGCTATCCACCACGATATCGTCAATCACATAACGCACCTCAGAAAACAGAAAGGCAAAAGCATGTTTGGCTAACTTGGATGTGGTGGGTGTAGAGCTATCTGCTTTGGTGAGAAGACCCTCAATCTGAATGACACTTTCATGCCGTATGGTGTAAATACCTTGGTTGTTTATAACAAATTGAATTTCATCATTGTTATTGAGTCCAGGTGTATGAGCTTGATAGGAATGGAGATAAATTCTTACCACCCCTGGTTGCTCCTCGATAAGGTTCGCTACCTCTAGGATAGAATTCATCATGGGGGTTGACGTGGTAACCCAAATGCTGAAAAATCTGCTTGTCCTTAGATTTTAACGTGTATTCACGTGGCAAACAACTAACACCATTCCTAGACGTTGTTGTTGCTTTATACACCAACTTCATAGCGGCTTTAGCACCAACTTGTAAGTCACTGGTCTGGTAGAATCTAGTTTAATGAGTTGTTGTTCTCTATTGATCAGTTTTAATGTTATATTATTAATACCATTGACAGCCACAGAATGATAAAGCACCACTGGAGGGTTTTCGTGAATAATATAGCAATTGGGCGATGTCACAATAAAGTCATAAAGCGAATTCTGTACACCTGGTGTTCCCTTGGCTAATTATATTACACGTCAAAGGCACATGATGGTCCTCAATGAATTTCACTTGATCGTCTGATTGATGTTTTTTGTTGGGCTCTAACACGCGTGATTTAAATCCTAGTAATTGACCAATGCAAACGGGGCGTGTTTTACAGTCAATTTTGAATGTAGAGAAAATACTGCAGCGATGAGTGTTGGTATTTCCTACAAGTTCAAACTTGCGCATTCCATCGAGAAATGACTTTAAACCATATTCATTGATCAACACCACATAAATGTGTTCATAAATATCATCTATCGTATATCCACCAGAGTTCAGGGTGAGTACAGAATCATCATAGTAAAACTTGTTGTTCACATTTTCACGTATGTGGTATATTCGATTATACGTTTCAAGAGAAACAAGTCCCAAACAATAAGGTCTTTCACTCAATCCGATAGGCGGGTAAAAGTCTAGGCTGACTTCAGGTCCACGTCCACGCAGTGTAAACGTCTTACTTTCTGGCGAAATACTGTTGATGTTTTTGCTTATGCTGTGTCTTATACGAAGTACGTCCAGAAAGTAAGTTCCGTTTGGTAATAACATTAAATTGTGTTCAGATGCAGAAAAAATATTTATTGCACAAAATTCTACAACCCTTAAACTACTTTTCCACATAACTGCCGCAATGTTGCAGGCATCTGTCTTAGCGTGGAACGAGTTTTTGTATACCTTCTTCATAGACGTGAGCCGCCTGTGTCTTCAACTAGTTGTACGTTCCGCTGCAGTGCAGTTCCGCATATGCGCGGTAGACGCTCTGTATCAAGGAGAAGAAACGTGCGCCATTTGTTGAGTGCTGTCAGCCACGTACGCGTTGTTGTGCATGTTTATTCGTACAATGTCGGTGTTGATTGAAAATCCCGCCGCTTGAAAAATCAGATCTGTGATTCGTTTTCTTAATGCTAGGAAAGTGAAACCAATTGAAATTTATCAGCAAATTTGCGAAGTGTATGGACAAAATGCGATGAGTGGTTCAATGGTGAGAAGATGGGTCCGACAGTGCAATGAAGGACGTAGTGAAGTGCACGATGAAGAACGAAGTGGGCGTCCATCTTTGGTTACAGAAGAACTGATTCACGCGATTGATGACAAAATCCGGGAAATCCGCAGGTTTATAATTAGTGCTCTCGCTATGGAATTTCCCCAAATCTCACGATCACTAATTCATGAAATTGTTACCGAAAAACTGAACTTTCGTAAACTTTGCCGACGTTGGGTACCAAAGATTCTTACGGAGCAACACAAAACAAAACGGATGGGTAGTGCACTTCAGTTTTTGACCCGTTACAATGAAGGCGGCGAAGAATTTCTGACACAGATAGTCACAGGAGATGAAACTTGGTTTGCTTACGACACCCCTGAAAGTAAGCGGCAATCAATGGAATGGAGGCACACTTCATTCCCAGCAAAGGTTAAGCCGAAACAAATCTTGACACCTCGGAAAATGTTGTGCACAGTGTTCTGGGACTGGAAAGGCATCTTACTCATTGATTTCTTACCGCGTGGTCAAACAACCAACGCAGATGCTTACTGCGAGACACTTAGGAAATTGCGCCGCGCAATACAGAATAAGCGCCGAGGGTTGCTGTCAAAAGGCGTTGTTTTTCTTCACGACAACGCACGACCACACACTGCAAATATGACGAAAAACCTCCTACAGGGATTTGGCTGGGACGTGTTTGACCACCCTCCGTACAGCCCTGACCTCGCTCGTAGCGACTTTCATTTGTTCACACATCTCAAGTCTTTCCTTGGCGGTCAACACTTCAACAATGACGACGAGCTGAAAGAAGCTGTTTCCAACTGGTTGAAGACACAGGCGGCAAACTTCAAAGAAGAAGGTATCCATAAAATTGTGCCACGCTATGACAAATGCCTGCAAAAGTTCGATAGTTATGTGGAAAAGTAGTTTAAGAGGTGTAGAATGTTTTGCAATAAATATTTTTTCTGTATCTGTACACAATTTAATTTTATTACCAAACTGAACATACTTCTGGACGTGCCTCGTATAAAAAAATTAACACAAACGTCCACACAGTTGGCTGTTAAACGTTTGCTCACGTTTCTCATTATACTGTAATATATCTTGATCCTGTTTCCAAAATAGGTCACTAGTTTCATGGGCGGGGGCAAATTCCCAAAACTGTCCAAGTACCATACGGTTGATCCCTCTATGACATAAGCTATATTATGGGTTCCTGGTCCTCGGTGATCATTCAAAATTACAATAGCACATTCCTGTTTCCAGGGTCGTGAGGGGGTAATTGGTTCCGCATAAACATACCTCGAAAATGAGAGAGCTTTAGTTGTTTAGCATAGCTTTCCACTTGGTGATGAGTCAGGGCATGTCTTGCTATGGCTGAGGTTTCTTTATTTCGAGATGGTGAAATCCCAAATCCTTTTTGATAAAAGGCTGGCTTTAAATTGGCATTTCTAGCCCCCATAGCAATCGCTTCCATGGTTTCATTGTGTCGCTGACTTTCTTTTAGCTGTTGCTTGCCCTGCTGTGCAGCTTTAATGGTTTTTGCCACCACACTAGCACCGCCCAAAAGTGAACCCAGAGCAGCCAGACCGGCAAATAATGCAGGTAAAAATCCCGCTCGTTTGGGGACGGGAATCACTCGCCCTTGTTTTGAACCCAGTCGCAGACGTTGTGGAATAACACGTCTCTGTGCTGCTCGAAGGGCTTTTGTTATGGTCAACACGTTATTTTTTCTTTTTTTCTTTCGCAAGGGCTTGTCCACTAATACCTTAAGCCCATGCTTTGCCAAGGACAGGGTCTTATTTTTAGTCTTTTAAGTCTTTCTCACCACATGTCTTTGTTTCACCATGATGATGACCAAAAACCTTTCACAGGAAAGTTTAAGTCACAACTAATGTCAGGTTGTTAATTCATAGCTGTATATTCCAATTCCACATATCGTGGGAAATCGTTTATGGTTTAAGTCACAACTAATGTCAGGTTGTTAATTCATAGCTGTATATTCCAATTCCACATAACGTGGGAAATCGTTTATGGTTTTTCCCGCTTGCTTTTCATCCCATGTCAACATGAGATGAAAGGATAATTCGTCCAACTGCATTGGTCATTTCATGGTTATGGACCAACTTCCTGTGACCGTTTATCTCTATTTGTAAATGGTTCTCATCAGGCATTGCTTATTTCATGTGAATGGTTCCATCATAGTGTAATCGATAGTGGCTTAAACACGAAGCTAGCACATAGGTCAGGTGCCGGTAATGGACTAGCGGTAAATGGTTTCTGTCATTCACAAGTTTTTCATTTGTCAGGTACACTAAAATTACGGATGGGATAAATTTATAAAGTCTTTTCATTTCATAGGTCACGTAATGTTTGGTACAGACATCGTCAGCATTTTGAGGTCTTCCACGTGATTAATGCGGTGATGATTAGCGGTATAGCCATACACCGTAAGCTGAGGCACTTTGTCATAAAATTCCTGTACCTTGTTATCCACATACTTTTTTGTAGTAACGTCTGTAGACACTTGAGGATGTTTTACATGGGTTAACCGCTTTCCCTTAAAGTCAAAATATCCCTGTTTCATGCGTGGCACTACAGACCTATCCACATAGTGTTTGTTGGCAGGATCTGTTTCTTGTTTAGGATCATGTATGGGAACAGACCTAGATTTGTCCATTAACGCACGTCCAAAGACATCCATCGTCAACCTGTAGTAAGAGTCTGTTGTTTCTATGTCAAGGCTCGGTTCCATGTATATAGACAGCCTGCTAGCCTCTCTAAGCTTTAGTTGATACAAAGAGTATTAAGCAGCAAGAGTCATTCCCCGTGGGGGACATGGTTTCCGATCTCTATCCCACATCACGTGAATAACGCCATGGTTCACTGTTTCCGTCTTCCATTCGCTGCATCAAAGTGGGACCTTCCGGGTGTGGAAAGACCAATCTTTTGCTGACGCTCATCACAGCGCCCAAATGGTCTGCATATCCAAAATATTTATATTTTTGCAAAATCTCTCTACCAACCCATCTACGTGTTTCTGTATCAAGTAAAGTCTGGATTACAGACTGAGAATATGGGTTATTTCACTTTTTCCATGCAAGAAAATATTATTGCCCCGGATTAGGTAAAGCCTGATCCACTCATGATTTTCGATGATGTATCCACTGAACAACAAGGCATCATTAAAAGCTATTTAAGTATGGGTCGTCACAATCATATCAATTGCTTCTATCTTGGACAAACGTATTCTAAAATGTCCAAACCGTTGATTCGTGACAATGCCAATGTCATTGTTTTATTTCGCGAGGACGAGAGGAACAGTCGTCACATTTATAATGAACATGTGTATCCTGATATGACCTTTCAAATATTTACTGAATTGTGTGCCATGTGCTGGAACACTCAACGTCATGCCTGTTTAGTGATTGACAAGAAAAGTGACCTGAACCAAGGACGTTATCGCTTAGGTTTTGATCATTTTACTACTATTTAAGGCACTGTCTCATTGCTTCTCGAGTCATTTATCAAGACACCATGGCGTTAGCAGAGAGTCAATTGAAAAAGCATATTATTAGAGCAAAAAATACTATTCGCCAAAAGTTTCGTTAATTGAAACGATCACGTGCGGATCATGCTTTGTTTATTCAACAACATTTAGCACCTCCGCTAAAAGCCATGTTTACACCCTTGTTCAACCCATGTGAAACGCTACGCACTGTTTCACAAGCCACGCAGACGCTACAGGAGGACCCTGTGGAAAAAGAGGAGGAAGAGGAACAGGAAGATTTGACTATTGTTAGCGAGGTTGAGGATGAGGAGAAACAAGTGTTTACGCCTCAAAAAATCCTCACCCCTTGCAGAGTTTTTTGAGAAAAAAGAAATTCTTGGTCATGGTCGAAACACCTTGCCCTTCCAGATCGTCTCCGTTTGCACAACACTTGGCCACCCCTCACCATAAAGCTCAACTGAAAAACATTTTAATAAAATATTATGGATC
Organism: Meconema thalassinum; assembly: GCA_946902985.2. NCBI lineage: Eukaryota > Metazoa > Arthropoda > Insecta > Orthoptera > Tettigoniidae > Meconema > Meconema thalassinum. Next base: position 655,950,496 of record OX336389.2, read on the forward strand.
AAGACTGGAACCTATTTCACATATCTATTTATTGGAAACACGGATACCACGTATGGTGTTCGCTATGAGAATGATAGTTTCAAAATTGGTGTTTCATCGATTAAATTTGGTCGTACTAAAGCTGTCATTAAAAACATCAATTATAAATTAACGCCAGGACTGTTAAAGCTGCTAATCTCTCGTACACCCTCTTCCCATGATTATACGCCAGAGGACCTTGGCAAATATAAATAGATTTTATTGGACACCCGTGCCCACAAAGGACAGTATGAGACCACTCAACAAGTGAATGCCAATATATCTCAAAAATATAAAACCATCATTGCAAAAATGTTTCCAGTCAAAGTCGAAGCACTCGTCGTAAAGCGTCCGCATCGGGAGTGACATTTAAACCATTAAAACTCCTTATGGATGTTACCTACTGGCATAATCCCAATAAGCTCGTCCAGCGACTAGAGCTGTTGCATACTTCACGTCAAGCCGGCCATACCAGTCACGATATGGAAATTCAAGAAATTGAACAAGAACATCGAAATGCCAAAATTATTGTTTAAGCCCTCACCCATTAAAATGGGCATGGCTCACGAGTTGCATCGCCTAGCTAGGTGTCACTATCAGCGACTCAAGGTAATTTCACGAGGTGTGGATGAACTTTGGCAAGCAAACCTGGTTGAAATGATACCCTTTGCTAGCGTTAACAATGGTGTAAACTATATGTTGAGCGTCATTGATGTGTATTCCGAAATGGCCTTTGTTGAACCTGTGCGTCACAAGTCTGGTCCACGAGTCACCAATGTCTTTCAACATATTATTCAGCAATACAAGCGTCAACCTCAGTTGCTACAAACCGATCAAGGGAATGAATTTTTCAACAAGGATTTCTCCAGCTTTCTCAAATTTTTGGATATTCCCCATTACACCACGTACAGTAATCTCAAAGCTAGTGTGGTCGAGCGGATTAACAGAACATTGAAGACGCATATGTGGAAAACGTTTACCGCTTAGGGCACTTATCGCTGGTTGAACACGTTACCTGAGCTAGTGTCACGTTACAATGATACCAAACATGGAACGATTGGGACTAAGCCACGCCTCGTGACCAAAAATATTCAGCGACTGGATAAACTGTTCAACCTCATAAAAACAGCAGACCCTAAACGTCACCGACTGAAAATTGGGGATTTTGTTCGTGTGAGGAAATTTAAGTCTGCCTTCAATAAGGGCAACACGCCTCTGTGGGGGAACGAACTATTTCGAATTCGCCAAATCAACTTGGACAGTCCAGTCACCTATTTAGTCGAGGACCTCAACCATCAACCCATAAAAGGCAGGTTATATCTCCATGAACTACAAAAGACAGCGTTTCCAAAACATTATCTTGTGGAAAATATGTTGAAACAAAAAGGAAATAAACTATATGTAAAATGGTTTGGATTTAACTCTACCTTTAATTCTTGGATCAATAAATGACATGTTGTGTGAACCTGTGCACCTTTTATTTATTTATTTATTTATTTATTTATTTATTTATTTATTTATTTATTTATTTATTTATTTATTTATTTATTTATTTATTTATTTATTTATTTATTTATTTATTTATTTATTTATTTATTTATTTATTTATTTATTTATTTATTTATTTATTTATTTATTTATTTATTGAATCATGTTGTACGAGAGTCCTGTGTGCAGCACTCAGCGCTTTATGTATGTCCACACATGTTTCTCACCTGTGTCTCACTCTCGACTCTATGTTGACATACAACTCACTCTGCTATTGGCTGTCATGGGTTCTCCACTCCTCTCCTCACCTCTCCCCGGCCCTCTGGCCCCACACCCTCACCGCTCTGCTGTGGTCACGTGATTCCCTGTTGCGTGTCTCGGTTTCCCTCCTCTCCCCTCTCAATTCTTCTGCCCGCTCATGCACGCTGCTGTCTGAGGCCGGGTCTGTTATCTCAGGTACTGAGTTTCCACATTGTTACAACCTGTTATCACCTGCCAGGGTGTTGCCAAGTAACGTCCTGTGATGTTGTCTGAGTCTTCAGTCTTTTGATTGGTTGGATGCAGCACTCCATGCCTCCCTGTCCTGAGCTAATCGTTTAATCTCTACATAGCTACCACACCCTACATCCGAGGCAATCTGTTGAACATTTTCTAACATTGGACAACCCCTACAGTTCTTGTCCTCGACCCTTCCTTCCATAACTAAGCATGCTATTCCTGGGTGTCTTAATGAGTCTTACTAACCTATCTCTTCTCTTCATTAGCAGTCGCCAGAAACATCTCTCCACTCCCACTCGTCTTAATACCTCTTCGTTTGTTACCCTATCTACCCATCTGATCTTCATCATTCTCCTGTAACACCACATTTCAATTGTTTCAATTCTCCTCTTTTCTGCTGCACCAATAGTCCCAGTTTCACTTCCATAGAGCGCCACGCTCCAGACAAAGGCTTTCAAAAATGACTTCTTAATACATAAATCTATATTCGATGTCAACCGATTCCTTTTTTGTAAAAATGCTTTCCTTGCCTGAGCCAAACTACATTTTATATCCTCTTTGCTTCGTCCATCACTGGTTACTGGTTACTTCCTTCAGATTATCACCTGCCAATTTGATGTCCATAGAGGTTTCTGATTTATTTCGGGGGCATTCCAGTATTTTTGTTTTACATTCATTAATTTTCATCATGAATTCTTTTCTCAAGACAGAGTTCATACCATTCAAAAACTCATTCAAATCCTCAGGCGTGTCGGCCAAGATGACTCTGTAATCGGCAAATCTCAGAGTTGAAATTATTTCTCCTTGAATCTTCACTCCCACTTTAAATTTTTCTCCAATTTTCTTCATTGCTTGTTCAATGTAAATATTGAAAATTATGGGTGATAAGTTGCAGCCTTGCCTTACACTTTTCTGAATACCAGCTTCTCTCTCATGTCCTTCAGCTCGAATGACTGCTGTCTGTTTCTGTATGGATTGTATATCACCCTCCTATCCCTGTACTTTATTCCAATAGATTTCAAAATGTCAAACAATTTAGTCCAATCAACGTTATCAAAAACCTCTTTTAAGTCAACAAATGCCATGAACGTTCTCTTATCTTTCCTTATTCTACCTAACAAAATCAGCCAAAGACTTAGTACAGCTTCCCTTGTTCCTACATTTCTCCTGAAACCAAACTGGTCTACACCCAACTCTGTTTCTATCAGGCCTTCCATTCTCTTGTAAATTATTCTAGACAGGATCTTTGAGGCAGGAGTAATCAAGCTGATTGTACGGTAATCTTCCCATCTGTCTGCTGCTCCTACTTTCTTTGGTATAGGGATGATAACATTCTTCTTGAAATCAGGGTGTACCTCACCTGTCTCATAAATCCTACACATCAATTGAAATAACCTGACCATTGAAATAACCATCATCACCTATGCAGCGTGGCAACTCAATCGGTATATCATCTATGCCTGGTGCTTTGTTCCTGTTAAGTCTTCCAATGCTCTGTCAAATTCTGATCTCAATATTAAATCTCCTTTCGCATCCTCATCAACTTCCTCTTCCCTCTCCATTACATGATTCTCAATCTCCTTTCCCTTATACAAACACTCTATGTAAGCTTTCCATCTCTCAACCTTTCCTTCCCTATCGGTTAGAGGCTTTCCATTTATGACATTATTACAGCACTTAGTCTTTTTTCCCCAAAAGTATTCTTAATCCTTTGATAAGCTGTGTCTACTTTTCCTAATTTCAGACAATTTTCGATACCTGCACTTTTCTCTTTCAACCATTCTTCTTTTGTTCTCATGCCTTCTTGTTAACCTCATTTTTCAGACATCTGTATTCTGCTTTCCCCTTTTCATCTCTTACATTCTTGTGTTTCCGCCTTTCATCCATCAATTCTAGTATATCCTGATTGATCAACGGCTTTCTACCTATTCTTTCTTTCTTACCAATGTTTTCTTCTGCGGATTTTGTTATTTCATTCTTCAAAAGTGCCCATTCGTCTGCAATTGAAGTTTGTTTAGCGTTTTTCATTAGTCCATCCTCTATACTCTTCTTGAATCTTTCGTTTACATCCTTCACTTTCAGTCTGTGTATTGCCCACCTTTTTGGCTCTTGACTTTTCTTCAGTTTCTTCAGCTTTAATCTGCATTTCATAACAACCAGATTGTGGTCAGATTTTATGTCAGCACCAGGATATGTTTCACGATACAAAATCTGGTTTCGAATCCTCTGCTTGACCATAATGAAGTCGATTTGGTAACGCCCAGTATCTCCTGGTCTCATCCATGTGTATATTCTTCTATTGTGGTTATTGAATAAGGTGTTAGCTATGACCAACTCATGCTCGGTGTAGAATTCCATCAGCCTGCTTCCTCGATCATTCCTTTCACCTAATCCGAAATTTCCTACTATCTTCCCTTCTCTCCCTTTTCCTACCACAGCATTCCAATCTCACATTACTATAACATTTTCATCACCCTTGATATACCTCAGAATTTCATCTATTTCTTCGAAGACCTTTTCAACATCTTCATCATCAGCTTGATCAACTTGTGATAAGGTTTCACATTCTATTCTTCTAGCCAGCTCCCAGCCAGGCCCCGAGCAGATTTTCTGTTCGTCGTTCAGGCTTCCAGCAAGACATACAAAGCAAGTTCTTAAAGTTGTTGACAACTATCAACACACCCGCTTTCATTCACCTCATACCATTATTTGACTATCATTTGTCAGGTTACTCACAACCCGTTTACTAACATGTTTAAAAGTCGCCATAAGGGATTTTCGAAATATTCGCCTTGATTCGTTGGTCATAGGAAAATATCGGAAAAGCGACCCCTCGCCCTGCCGCCCCATCGAAATAGCCATTTCCTGTATTCACCATGGCCAGTGATAGGCTCATTCAAACACACGCCCAGCGCTAGCGGCTCTCTGTCTACGAGCACGTTTCATAAAATAAAAAAAACAGGTAAAAAGTTTTAAAATGCATAGTTTTTGTCCTAGAGACCCCCTGGTAGAGGGAGTAATGACCATTCATTTATGTCAAACAAACCTTTTTGTAGAATTCCTAGTTTCCAAAATAGTGACCGTTTTTTCAAAATTAAATTACTTTGTCCTACAGACATGAAACTTGGTTTCTACCTAGAGGGGTTAGGGACCTTTCATTAACGTCAATCAAACTTTTTTCTCATCTTCACCGTTTCCAAAATAGTGACAATTTCAAAAACAAACATTAAAAAAATACCAAAACACATTCCTAGCAAAGAGGACGTCATCCCAACGCCAACACCTCGTTCGTTAAAATACGATCATGCGTTCGGGAGATATCGGCAAAGTTCGTAGGAAAGTAGGCTGTGGAGGAGTTTTCTTATTACCACACTACTACCACACAAAATGTTTGTGTCCTACAGACTTGATATTTATTTTGCTGGTAGAGGGGGTAGGGACCTTTCATTTATGTCAAACAAACGTTTTTTGTAAACTTGTTAGTAGGAATTTCAAAATTCGAGTGTTTTCAAGAAAAAACACGAAAATATAAAACTTTGTTATAACGATCAAGGACATAGAGACCATTCGTTTGAACTATTGCAAAACGTTCCATCATGTTTGATTTTCAAACTATCGTCTACTTTCAAAACCAGAAGTTTTCATTTTTTGAAATTGACTAATTTTAGGTTTGCAAAGTGTCGGTGTGCTGATATACAACCTTCTTAACCGAAAATCGAACATGGCGACCATCCAAAATATTTATACGGTTCTCAATATGCCCATTTTATTTCCTTGTTTTGTGTATGCCTTGCAAGCAATACAATATTCTATAATATCTGAGGATTATTTTTCTTTATTCTTTAGCCATAGAAATTTATTTGTGATATACAACGTTTTATGTCTGTTGTGATATACAACTTTCTTGCAGGGAAACTGCACTAAAATCATGGTGAGTCCTATATGCTGCCATTTAAGAGAAATATAGTCCTTTAATTTTGGAAGAGGGACTGCAGCTTAAATATATAGACCTGTATTTAACATATCTCAGTATTAGATTAGGCACATGTAGTTTTCTTTTAATCCTGAAAAGTCCATCAATGTGATATACAACGTTCTTGTAGGGCAGGCTTCATATAATGAGTGGTCGATAGCAAAGACCCCGTCAGCTCAAGTCCAACGATATGTTGCATGCCTAAATCGGACCATGGGTTCAAGAGATATCGGATTTGCCCCTGAATGTACTGCGGGTTAGTATGTGACGTCAGAGGGAGAAGTGGTGGGGTGAATTTAAACTCTCCTTGCTAACCTACTCTACTCAGGTTCATTTTTATCAATTTGAATGGCATATTTTACACATTTTTTCCAGAGCTCAGTCGTTACGGAACGTAAGGTTTCTTGGCATAAGTCTCTTGTCACATTTATACTTTTTCCCATGTCTTCTGAGTTTGCTCGGTTAAGTTTTGCAATTGTGTCGTTTACAAAGGCGCAAATCAGTTCTATAGCGTTCATTTCACAGAGAGCTACTGGCAGCCATTAAGCTGAAAGTCTTAATTCTTTAGTAATTAATAGAATTTTCTTCTGTGATATGCTGAATTAGGGTTTGGCATGATAAAGTAGTACGGCTTTTGCTAACTATTTGAAATCAATTACATAAGGCGGCAGTGGGATGTTTCTTTTCTCAATCCATGCAATAATGTCTGCTTTTAACCAGTAGTTGGTGGGGTTCTTAGATTCTGGGTCTAGCATTGTGTGGTAAGGTGTCTGAACCATCACTACAGCAGACTTCGGAGAGAGTAGGATTGATTCCTTCCTGAACCATTCTTCAAAATGGAGCGATTTCATTTCTTGATGAAAATCCCTTGCTCCTTTCTTTCCAACGAAGCAGAGCTGAGCTCCTTGTAAAAATCTCTGTTCACTACTAATGTGCACTATAACGATGCACTGTCCAGGTCATGACAGAGTTTTAAAACCTCCCCTCCATCCGTAAACTTCCTGCAAGTGGCATCGGTACTGGTCGTAATTATTATGTCTATTCAGAGCTTTTAAAACGTTACCTTGCCACGCATAATTTGTGGTGTGGTTTTGGGCGCACCATGTATCAGGTGTTATAGTAGCCTTCTTCCCGAAGTCGACGAATTCTTCTTAAAATTTCGTGTCTGGAGGCTGCGATCAATAACGATTCCATAAAAACAGGCTTTTTTTATTAAGTTTTTAAATAGAAATCCAATGCAGTGAACAATTGCCGAAGTCTTTCAAGGGACATATCCGGAAAGTCTGTCATTGAATTTTTAAGTCTCTCTTTTAATTTTGAAATTGCTGGAACCACCTTCTCCGAAAAAAAAAGCTGTGAATGGTACGCCTAATACCTCCTATAGTAAATTGATATATTACACTGTAAGGTCGTCCTGTTGACAGTCGCCTCTTCTTTGCCGCAGGATATTCTTTTCTATTTTCTTTGCTGTCATTTTCTTTATTCTTCTTCACTGCATGTTTTACAGACCGAAGTGATATTCCAAGACAATCAGCTGTTCGTTGATAAATAGGAAACCGCTTTTCATCTAGCGTCTCGGCCTCTAGAGTAAAAAAACAAACGGCACTCATGATCATCTGAAGCTCAAACACAGTTAATTCAGGTGTTGCAGGCATCTCGCAGGAATCTGCACTTACAACACACTAAGGAAACTGAACTGAACTGATGTGATAAGAAGACGGAAAATGTGTGTTAATTTTAAGGTGGAACACAGACACATTGGAATTCCATTGACTGATATGTGGAAAGGCCAGTAGATTGCAGGGGTGACTTTAGGCTCTGAAGTAAACAGGATGCATTGCATGTCCCAGGTAGCAGAATGGAATCCTGGCGCAATCTGCTGGCATTTCATGGGGCTTAAGTAAGACGAAGCCGTGTCAGTAGATTTAATGATAGATTAAAGATTTCCTTCAGGGCAAAATTCAGGCAATCCTGCGTCTCTCAAAACCACAGGACATAGAAGGGATGTGAAACCAATATTATTATTGCCGGGCCCCGTGATCTTGGGGTAGTGCATCTGCTCCACACCCGGAGGCCCTGTGTTCGATTCTCGGCTCCCTCGGAGAATTAAGAAACTGACGTGAGGGCTTGTAGGGGTGCACTCAGCCTCATTAAGACAATTGAGTAGCTGTTTGACAATGAGGCAGTGCACCGGTCTCGGAGACCAAAATTAATAGCTAAGGGGAACCGACGTGCTGACCACGCGTCACCCCATAATCAGTAGACCGAAAGGCTGGGCATTGGTCGCTTGGTAGATCTAGGCCTTTCATGGGCTGTAGTGCTACGGGGATTCGTTTTTATTATTATTAGTAGTAGTAGTATTATGTTATTGACCTAACGTTATACAGGACGAGGAAAATGGTAGTGTTATTGGATTATCTGTACGCCTATTGGCTATTTCATAAACAACCACCAAACTGGAGTTCTCATAATATCTTGGTCGATAGAAACATGCAGCTGTCTCGAAAGATGTCGACACTTTATACATATCGTCCTAATACACTCAAAGCCATGTTTTGGATTTAAATGGTCATAAAAATGTGTCAGCGTTAGCTGAGCGATATGATTAAAATTAATATTCAGAACAGAACTCGACTGCTCTAAGTAGCCAGCCACAGGAAAATGTGTAAAATTTACTATAGGAATAGGTAATCTCACAAACGCAGAAGACAAGGCAAAAAGTATAAATGTGGCAAGAGACCTATGACAAGAAACCTTGCGTACCGTAACGCCTGAGCTCTGGAAAAAATGTGTAAAATAAGCCATACAAATTGAAAGAAAATTATTGGGAAAAGGACCGCCTTCCGGATGATATTGAAGTACAAGTTGTAATCAATCTTAAAGTTCTGATTCATTAAAAATTGATGACGATATTTCTGGTGATGAATTGTAAAATAACTTGAACCAATGTATATACTGTAAGTAGACAAACGCAAATAAAAACAATGAAAACTTTTATATACCGCTAATCTAAAAGTTAAAAAAATAAACTTAGAGCTGCTATTGGATGTCCAAAGCCCTCGTGAGAAAAGCTAATAGGAATGTTTTCATGAATTTTTAATACCATTTGCTTGAATAAATGAAGTTATCACAAGTAAATTGTACATAGCGATGGAATGTGCACATGCAATTTTGAGCGAAGTGCGGCATGACGCGTGGTTTTGAGCCATCTCAGCGACGCTGTACAGCTTCCCCGTATCGGCTAGCTGCTGAGCCATGTCGTTTAATTACGTACAAATACAAACCGATAAAAATAGTGAATTAATTTGCGTATTTCACAGTCATACAGCATAACTTTTGTTATATAAGGATTACAATGCAACCAAGAACGCAATTATCCAACCGCCCCGAGCCGAGAAAAAATTACCTTACTATAATGATAACTTTCTTTCTTGGACACAAAGCATTTTGAAATTAATAAACTAGGTATGTAAAATTCCATTGTGCATTGTGTTAAAATTTGGATTCGATCTGATGATGGACTTTTGAGAAACTAATTCATAAATTTGACGCATGGTTGAAACACGCTGAAAAACGGGCACTTTTTGTTTACCAACTACGATAAAAAGTATTAAATATAAATTAAAAAATTCAAACCTAAATGTATTAAGTAAAATAGAACGACGAAATTGATGATGTTATTGGATTTTATGTAGACCTATTGGTTACTTCACAAACAACCTTCAAACTCGAGTGCACATAATATTTTGGTCGACAGTAATTTGTGCAATTATATCCTAGCAACTAATTTTTATATTTTACTAGTATGTTACACCTAGCCGCCAGCTGGAATGTATCGTGCCCGCTTAGACCGAAGTCCAACGAACACATTTGCAAATTCCCGAAATCAGTTTAGCACAAGATAAAACATATCAGGATCTAACTGGTAGAAAACAAAAATATAAGCTGTCTTAACTGATCTCGGCAATAGGCAAGCAAGGGAGAGAGGAGGAGAAATGAAAATGTCACAATTCTTAAAATTATCTCATTTTATTACAATTAACAATTTAAAACTAGTGCGAAAAATCATCAAATCATTCCAAAAAATCATTCACATAAAAATCAACACCAGAAAAATATCCCTAGCCTATAACTTGAAGTTGATAGCCGGAAATTATTAGTCCATCTGGTATCATTTTATATCCAACATTTTCACTCAAAATTTACACAATTTACACAATAGATGGTCGAGATTAAATTAATAGTTCTTCTGACCCCTTTCTATATATTGGTCACATTTATTAATGTTTAAATAAACATATCACAGATGATGCAATTTTTATTTTATTTGAAAGAAAAATATGATTTCATGTGATTGTCAAGAAATTGTGTTCCCAATAATATGAATAAAACCACACAGGTATTCCCTGTAAAATTGTTAAGTTGAGAAAATACCAATATTTGAGCACATTATATCAAAATAATAATATTGTTGCATTTTCCTATGTTCCACTGAACATTTATCTCTTCATATTTGCTTCACTTTCTTTTCTGATATTGGATCAATTATTTATGTACAACATTCACATAATTATTACCCTAATTACCAATTTGCCATGTTAATGATGTTAACATTAAATAACCATATTATGTTTGCTCAACTAAAGTTGTTGTTGTAAGCATTACCACAATAAATAAAATAAAAATATTTCAACATCAAATAATCATTATTATCATTTCTTTTCACTTTCAAAAATATTCAAGTTCAAAAATACACCGCATTATTATTATTATTAATGTCCACTCTCAAAACTAATCAAGTTCAGAAATAATCATAATAGGCGTCACTCCTATTCACATGGTGACACAGATGATTGACATTTAAGCAATTCAACTTATTCTGAAATTTGTTCATATTATTATTATGCACACTCTAATATTTACGTCCATTCAGGATCCGCTTAGGTTTAAACAAAACTCATAGGCTTAATATTTGGAAATCTGGATAATTGACCCAGGTATTAGAACTGAAATCTTCCGACATAACTTGAATTGGACAGAAATAGGGGGCGGTTATTAGACTCAACCCTTATTTTTTCACCACTGAGCAAGCAACATGTGCTCCAACTAAATTTCCTTTCAAACGGAAATACAGTTTCCTATCGAACAACTCCTAGCCTCCATACAACTTCTTCATTAATGCCGACACTCAGGCCGCATAATATTCATTACTACTAATAATCACCTCATATGATTTCATATTTTACTATAATTGTGTACTATCTCTGTCATACAGATCACCTCCTGTATTATACTCAAGTATTATTAAGATCTTGTGCAATCAAATATCTTACAAACAATATTCCTATTTAATCCTCGTCAAAATCCTTTCTCTGCCTTTATTTTTACAAAACTGCATCCTATTTTATACATATTCGTTATCTATTAACCTGCCGTTCCTCTATTCATTCCCTTACTTATGTTATGGAACATTTCAGAAATGTGTCATCTAACCTTCCATTATATTGCTGGCTGACGTTAATTATATTAATGGCGATATCAATATTTATTTAAACAATCACTGCTATGATTATTATTACTGTTGATAAAATGTTTAAGCATAAAAATTTAGCAATTTATTCAACCCTCAAATTATTTTTAACATTGAACAAATTATTTATTATTATTATCATCATATCATGGATGATATTTTAGTAATGTCACTAAATAATTAAATTATTATTAACCTACACTGAACCATTTAAAGAATGTAATTTATTTAATTTATAGAATTATTTATAACCTTTATAGTATTAATATACGTATATTATCTGCAATTGTAATAATTATTATGGAATTATTTTATATTATAATATTGTATACTTATGTTGAATAATTTGAACAATCCAAGCTTTACTAAAAGTATTTATATTCAAAAATGAACTAATTTCATTATGTCTCAAAACAAAATTTCACACTGCAAAATATTAGTCGTGGTTATTCTAACCAATCGTAACGCTAGATATAACAGTCAAATCGAAGCGAAAATAGTGTTGAGCATTTATAAATGAATGAAAGAAAATAATTCTCAACTACTCTACACTAGCAATAATACATGTATAGAATTAGCCCACGTATTCTTGATGTTCATGGTGGTACAGGTCCTTACCTGACATCACATTCTAATGGGTTTCCTGCTTTCCAATAAGTATGTCAACACCCTTGGTCATCTGCCGTCACCATTAGTTCCATCCTCGGGTTGTTCCATCGTTACCCTATCCTATTGTCATTTAACGACACATACTCGTGTTTAAAAATACGCACTGATTAATTTCGCGATAACTTTCACGGCTGTCCGACATTATGACTTGTGTGATATGCGATAGTCCTGTTGTTTTTAACAAATTACTGACTTTCTCAAAGTTCATATTGAAATATTCGAAATGCAGAGTTCCGTCTTTGGCAACTTGTAACAGCTCAGTGACAAACAGCGACTTTACTTCTACGAATATACGCTTACTATCACGGAGTATTGGAATTCGAAGATGCCTGTTCTAATATAACCTGTGCGAGTAAATAGATATGCTAAGTACACGACTCGTTGAACGAAATCGGTCTCGCTATCGTAGTCTAAGCCTGTTGTCGGGTACTGAGGAATACCTCAAGACATATCTACGAAGTAGATAGCTGCCTCTATTCTCCTAACATTGGGTCTTGGATATTCTCCAGCACAATCTGTGCAACACAGATGGCCCCACTCGCAGTCTAAATTTTCCAACTCCTGGCTGGTATCGCGTGAAATTCCAAGTGCCTGTTACTGTAATACAGGTGGTTGGTCTCAGAGACTAAGTCCAACTCGCTGACAATAGTGTCTGACTCGTTACTTAACACGTGGTACGACGGACGGTTTGACGTTAATACTGCGATGGTTGATGAAGTAATAACATAATGATGGACTAATCGAGTCCCTATATATATGGTTACGGAGCCAACATATCCTACAGCTGGCTGTTCCAACAGATGAGCACGCCCCGCTATTCCTCTAAATGGGCTTGTTCCTCGCTACACGCTTGAACATGTGCTTTTATAAAAGTGCTCATAACTTCGGAAATACTGGTCCGATATGCCTCAAACTTCTTCCGACATTCTTAAAATTCCGTAGCCAATAATATCTGATTGGTTTTAGATCTCAAATCAACAATTTCATTTTTTATCATCAATGAAGTTCGGAACTTCTTCCGCCGGAGCCACAGGTCTGCTCACTAGCGAATCCTCTTGACATGCGCGACGAACTAGCTGACTCAGCGCGTTCTTCAAACTTCGAAATGATGTTCCGCTTTCCTCAATACAAAAACACTCTTAACCGGAATCCGTAATTCGGGTACATCCACCCCTCACGCCGTTAAAAAAATATAATCTCAATTTAGTTTTTTATCACCATTTTTGTATTCATTACTGTCTGGCTCTTGAATAGTAAATCTTCAAGCTTGCGGCACTGAAGGTCCCCCCGATGTTGCCAGTATCATCAATGATGAGTTTATAGCTTCCATTGTCTTAGCTTTCTAAGATTCTGAATGGTACATGGTATAAACTTGCAAATGAACGTACTTCGAAATATAACCATCTATTTGTTTCTCTGATTTTGGTTGGAAATTGAAGTTTGTTTTAGATCATGTCCTGCTGACTTTTGCAAACCAGAAGAAATCGGCTGATTCCTTTGCTCGTCTAGAAATTGCTTACTCTCCTTATGTCTGCTTTCAAGATTTACTTTAGACTTCTGCTTGAATTCTTCCTTTGCTTTATCATAATTCTGATTTCTTCTTTGCTGTATAATATATTGTTGTTGTTGCTGGTTGTACTGTTGTCTGTTATATGGTTTAGATTGAAAACCGGGTCTTCTCCATGTGTTCCATCGATTTTCATATCTATATGGTCTATTTTGATAAGGTGCATTATTATTTCTATTCCAATCTCTTTCATCTTGACCCCCTTTATGTCGCTTGGAGGTCGGATTTGTCTGACACTGACGATCCGCCATGACTGCGTATACTGCTTGGTATTCATTTTTCCCACCCCTTTGATGGAAAAATTGGGCATTGGAGTGATGGATTCTTTGCAATACCTCATCGAACTCCTCCATGTTACCTATACTTGCAGCTATCAGAATTCTTTGAACTTCAATGGGAAATTGTCTAATTAATGCCGAAATTAATTCGAAATCAGTCATAGGTGGTTCCAAAAATTGTAATTTTGACAATTGCTGTGGAAAATAAGCTGAGTATTTCGTCCGTTGAGATGTGGAATACCTCTTCGAGTATAATTCTGCCCTAATCTGCTGTTGGGTTTCTGGCGACCAGAATTTTCTTAAAAGTGCTTGTGAAAATTCTTCATAGTTGTGGAAACTCGAACGAAAAGCTCTGAACCATACAAGTTCTGGTCCATCTGGAAATCGACTTCTTACTCTGATTTCCCTTTCCTTCGAAATCTTTGAATCTCGGCTGTAATTTTTACTTCCCTCAAATATTCCGCTGGTGGAATGTTAACAGTACCAGTGAATTTATTAGGTTTGTCTTCCCTGTCTTTGTCGATGGCAATAGGTGAAGAGTTTATCACGTTAACGATTTCCTCATTTTCTTCTGTGGAATTTTCCTTCTTCTTGTTCGTTTGTGATTTTTGGATTCCTTCTGATTTCTGTTCCTCAAGTTGAGATTTATAACTTGTTAATTTGTTTTCCAAATCTCCTACAGACATCGTCCCTAATTTCTTCTATTGTCTCTTCTATATATTCTTTCGTGACAGATTCACTGTCCTGTTCTTGAATTTTCTTCATATCCTGCACATTATCCTTAATATCTTGGACTAGTTTTTCTATGATCGTTTCATGATTCTAGACAATATTGTTCACATCTAAAACGTCTTTCTGGATTTGCTGAACATCTCCTGAAATAACTTTTATGTGGGATGAAAAAGAATCTCTTGCCTCTAGTATCTTTCCTTGAGAATCTTTCATAAATGATTCTTGAATATCAGTAGTCATAATCTCTTTGATGTTCTTGCTCAATTCCTGTACTACTTTTCCCTCTTTTAATTGTTCAGCAATAGTGTCTTGAAAATCTGTTGCTATTTTCTGCAACACTTGTCTTGCAGTGATGTTGCATTCTTCCGCAATCTTAATTTCCAAATTGGTCACATCTTCAGCAACCTTCTTTGCGTTTCTCTCAAACTTGTCCTCCATTGCTTGAAATCTATCATGTGATTTATACAGTTTACCTTCCAGTGTTTTAGTGCTTTCAGAAATTTTATTTTCTAACGAACTAGAATTTTCAACTAATCTGTCTTCTAAACTCTTGGATTTTTCAAACAATTCAGTGAGTTTATCCCCCAAAATTTTCGACTTTTCCGAAAGTTTAGTCTCTAAGGCTCCTGACAATTTTTTAGAATTTTCATTTGAATTGTTTTTGAGTTTTGCAAGAGTTTTAATTCAATTAATTTAGTGCATTCTGGTCAACGTTCTAAGGTTTTAGAATTTCGGCTATTTTATCTTCTAAGGTTTCCCTTAAAGAATCAGTATTTTGTGATTATCTATCCGTTAGTATATTTAATAAAGAATTAAAATGTTCTGTTAACCTTTCTGTAAGTTTACTTTCTAAAGAGTTAGAATTAGCTATCATCTTGTTTTCTAAAGAGTTAGAATTTTCAATGAATTTGTTCTCTAAATAGTTAAAATTAGCAGTCATTTCCGATCTTCATGGGTTCATACTTCAAGTTAAATATTTCGAGTTTTCTTTAATCTGCTGTTCTAATTTATTGGAATTGTTTAAAAAATTCTTTTTAAGTTGAGCAGTTTTCTCAACACTGTTTTTTTATCTACTTCAATCCTAGCCAACACTTCCATAACATTTTCCATTTCAATGAATAATAAATGTAGGATAGGATTCCAATGGATAACGAAGACTTAAAACTAACATGTACTAGCCTAAAGTAATTGAGAATTCAAATAAAATGAGATTTACACTACGTCGATGTTGATGGAAATACATTCACTACTAGATAAACAATCTACTTTCAAAATGACAACAATAATGCAAAATTTCAAAAATATCCTCCATCTGGATGCTACGAAATTGTGTATTTTCTCTCCTAACCAAATATAAACCCCCACTTCTATCTTACTGAATATTAAAATTTATAAAACTCCCATAACATAACTTACTGATTCCCAAACTGATAAGCCGTTACAACTTTATTCACAAGTGATCTTATATCAAATTACAAAACATAATATGTCCTCTCTACTTGGACTTCCAACTCCCACTTAATAATAAATTCTACCCGCTTATTTGACAAAGCAAGTGACAAACAATTCGGGCCCTTACGTCGAAGGCGCCATTTCTCTCTCTCTCTCTACCTTTATGTACCCGTTTAGACCGAAGTCCATCGACCACATTGGCAAATTCCCGAAATCAGTTTAGCACTAGATAAAACATCTCAGGGTGTATCTGGGAGAAAACAAAAATATAAGCTGGCTTAACTGATCTCGGCAATAGGCAAGCAAGGGTGAGAGAAGGAGAAATGAAAATATCACAATTTCCTAAAATTATCCCATTTTATTACAATTAACAATTTAAAATTAATGCAAAAAATCATGATATCAGTAAAAAATCATTCACATAAAAAATCAACACCAGAAAAATATCCCTAGCCTATAACTTGAAGTTGATAGCCAGAAATTATTAGTCAATCTGGTATCATTTTCTATCCAACATTTTCACTCAAAATTTACACTATTTACACAATAGGCGGTCGAGATTAAATTAATAGTTCTTCTGACCCCTTTCTGTATATTGGTCACATTTATTAATGTTTAAATAATCATATCACTGATGATGGCATTTATGTTTTATTTGAAAGAAAAATATCATTTCATGTCATTGTCAAGAAATTGTGTTCCCAATAATATGGAAATAAACACACAAGTATTCCCTGTAAAATTGTAAATTTTGAAAATACCAATATTCGACGACATAATGTCAAAATAATAATAATATTGTTGCATTTTCTTATGTTCCACTGAATATTTATCGCTTAATATTTGTTTCGATTTCTTTTCAGATATTGGATCTATTATTTTTGTACAACATTCACATAATTATTACTCTAATTATCAATTTTCCATGTTAATGATGAAATCTTTAAATAACCATATTATGTTTGCTCAACAAAAATTGTTGTACGCATTACCACAATAAATAAATAAAAATATTACAACATCAAATAATCATTATAATCATTTCTATTCATTCTCAAAAATAATCAGCATTATTATTATTTTTATTGTCCACTCTCAAAAATAATCAAGTTCAGAAATAATCATAATAGACGTCACTCCTATTCACATGGTGTTACAGATGATTGATATTTAAGCAATTCAACTTGTTCTGAAATGTGTTTATATTATTATTATTATGCACACTCTAATATTTATTTCTATTCAGGATACGGTTAGGTTTTAACAAAACTAGCAATCTTTTAACTCATAGGCTTAATATTTAGAAATCTGGATAATTGAATCAGGTATAATAACTGAAATCTTCCGACATAACTTGAATTGGACAGAAATATGAGGCGGTTACTAGACTCAACCCTTCTTTTCACCACTGAGCAAAATGTTTTCCAACTAAATCTCATTTCACACGGAAATATAATTTCCTATCGGACAACTTCTAGCCTCCATACAATTTGTACATTAATGCCGACACTCAGGCCGCATAATTCATTATTAGCAATAATCATCTCATATGATTTCACATTTTACTATAATTGTGTACTATTTCTGTCATACAGATCACCTTCTGTATTATAATCAAGTATTATTAAGATCTTGTGCAATCAAATGTCTTACAAAAATATTCCTATTTAATTCTGGTCAAAATCCTTTTTCTGCCTTTATTTTAACAATACTGCATCCTATTTTGTACATATTCGTTACCTATTAACCTGTTGTTCCTCTATTCGTTTCCCTACTTTTGTTATGGTGGATTTCAGAAACGTGTCATCTAACCTTCCATTATATTGCTGGCTGACTTTAATTATATTGATGGCAATATAAATATTTATTTACACAATCACTGTTATGATTATTATTACTGTTGATGAAATGTTTAAGCATCGAAATTTAACAATCTATTTAACCCTCAAATTAGTTATAACATCGAAAAAATTATTTATTATTATCATCATATCATGGATGATATTTAAATAATGTCACTAAACAATTAAATTATTATTCACCTACACTGAAACATTTAAATAATTTAATTCATTTAATTTATAGAATTATTTATAACCATTATAGAATTATTTTATATTATCTGCAATTGTAATAATTATTATGGAATTATTTTATATTATAATATTGAATATTTATGTTGAATAATTTGAACTATCCAAGCTTTACTAAAAGTATTTATATTCGAAAATTAACTAACTTAATAATGTCACTTGGACATTCTACGACTTTTCTTATATTTCTCAAAACAAAATTTCACACTGCAAAATATTAGTCGTGGTTCTTCTAACCAATCGTAATGTTAGACATAACTGTCAAATCGAAGTGAAAATAGTGTTGATCAATTGTAAATGAATGATAGAAAATAATTCTCAATTACTCTACACTAGCATTAATACATGTATAGAATTAGCTCACGTAATCTTCATTTTCATAGTGGTACAGGTCCTTACCGGACGTCACATTCCAGCTATCCCATTAGTATGGCAACTCCCTTGGTCATCTGCCGTCACCATTAGTTCCATCCTCGAGTTGTTCCATCGTTACCCTATCCCATTGTCATTTAACGACACATAGGCTACTCGCGTTCAAAAATACGCACTGATTAACTTCAGATTACTTTCACGGCTGTCCGACATTACGACTTGATTCATATGCGATGGTCCTGTTGTTTCTCAAGTTCATATTGAAATATTCGAAATACAGCGTTCCGTCTTTGGCCACATGTAACAGCTCAGTGACAAACAGCGACTTGACTTCTTCGAACATACGCTTACTATCATGGAGTATTGGAAATCGAAGATGCCTGTTCGAATATAACCTGTGCGAGTAAACAGATATGCTAAGTACACGACTCGTTGAATGAAATCGATCTCACTATCGTCGACTAAGCCTGTTGACGGGTAATGAGCAATACCTCAAAACATATCTACGAAGTAGATAAGTGCCTCTATTCTCCTAACTTTGGGTCTTGGATATTCTCCAGCACAATCTGTGCAACACCGATGGCCCCATTCGTAGTCTAAATTTTCCCACTCCTGACTGTTATCTCGTGAAATTCCAAGTGGCTGTTACTGTAATACAGCTGGTTATTCTCGGAGACTAAGTCCAACTCGCTGACAATAGTGCCTGACTGGTTACTTAACACGCGGTACGACGGACGGTATGACGTTAATATTGCGATGGTTTTTGAAGTAATAACATAATGATGGACGAATCGTGTCCCTATACATATATATGGTTACGGAGCCAAAATATCATACAGCTGGCTGTTTCAACAGGTTAGCACGCCCCACTGTTCCTCTGAATGGGCTTGTTCCTCGCTACACGTTTGAACATGTGCTTTTATGAAAGTGCTCATAACTTCGGAAATACTGGTCCGATATGCCTCAAACTTCTTCTGGCATTCTTAGAATTCCGTAGCCAATAATATCTGATAGGTTTCATTTTATCATCAATGAAGTTCGGAACTTCTTCCGCCGGAGTCACAGGTCTGCTCACTAGCGAATCCTCTTGACCTGCGCGATGGACTAGCTGACTCAGCGCGCTCTTCAAACTTCAAAATGATGTTGTGCTTTCCTCAATACAAAAAAAACTATTAACCGGCATCCGTAATTCGGGTACAGTATGTAGTCACTATTTTCTGGCTTTGGTCATACGATGTGGCATATAAGGTTCAAAATTATTATTCAATTTGGTTATTATTGCTATGAGATGCTGAATATTAAAGTTTTAATTTGAAATTTCAAGATAGACACTGTGCAGTATATTTAGTGTGATCATGATTTGAGTAACGCAAGTGAAGAATCTCAAATTGTACTCATCAAGAGATTAATCACGAAATTAATTTTTGACATATTGATTTTAATGTTCCAATAGTTCGCACTGCCGCATTATTGAATGTATGGATGATATGTTATTTTGCCTTGCCCATACAAGACCACGTATATATCCCTACCTTGTCCCTTATTTTTGTAACGGTAAATTATAAGTGTAGAGAGTTATTCATTTTTATATTTTATACTTCAGGATGGCAGCTATACGTGCCGCCTAGTCTCATGTAGTTACCACGTGGGAAGCAGACGATCCTTATATCAATCTACCTGAATACCAAGTACTGTGAGCAATGGTTCTTTGGATCATGTTGTTGTTGTTGTTGTTGTCGTTGTTGTTTGTTGTTTTTGTTGGATTCTTCAGTCTTTTGACTGGTTTAATGCAGCCCTTCATGCCTCCCTGTCCAGAACTAATCGTTTCATCTCTACATAGCTACCACATCCTACAAGTGGGGCAATCTGTTTAAGATATTCTAACCTGGGTCTACCCCTGCAGTTCTTGTCCTCGACCCTTCCTTCCATAACTAAGCTTTCTATTCCTGGGTGTCTTAGTAAGTGTCCTACCTATCCCTTCTCTTCATTAGCAGTCGCTAGAAACATCTCTCCGCTCCCACTCGTCTTAATACCTCTTCATTTGTTACCGTATCTACCCATTTGATCTTCATCATTCTCCTGTAACCCCACATTTCAAACGTTTCAATTCTCCTCTTTTCTGCTGCACCAATAGTCCCAGTTTCACTTCTATTTAGTGCCACGCTCCAGAAAAAAGCTTTCAAAAATGACCTCCCAATACCAAAATCTATATTCAATGTCAACAGATTCCTTCTCTTTGGAAATGCTTTCCTTGCCTGAGCTAACCTCCATTTTATATCTTCTTTGCTTCGTCCATCACTGGTTATTGTGCTTCCTAAGCAACAGAAGTCTCCTACTTCCATTAGCTTTTCACCTGCCAATTTGATGTTCTTAGAGGATTCTGATTTATTTCGACTGCATTCCAATATTCTTGTTTTACATTCATTTTTTCCATCATGAAACCTCTCCTTAAGACGGAGTCCAATACCATTCAAAAACTCATTCAAATCCTCTGGCGTGAAGGCCAAGATGACGATGTCATCAGAAAATCTTAGAGTTGAAATTATTTTTCCTTGAATCTTTACTCCCACTTTAAATTCTTCTCCAATTTCCTTCATTGGTTGTTCAATGTAAAGATTGAAAAGTATAAGTGATTATTTGCAGGCTTGCCTTACACCTTTCTGAATACCAGCTTCTCTCTCATGTCCTTCAGTTCGAATAACTGCTTCTGGTTTCTGTATAGATTATCGATCACCCTCCTATCCCTGTACTTTATTCCAATCGTTTTCAAAATGTCAAACAATTTAGCCCAATCAACGTTATCAAAAGCCTTTTCTAAGTCTACAAATGCAATGAACGTTCTCTTATCTTTCCTTATTCTACCTTCCAAAATCAGTCTAAGATTTAGTACAGCTTCCCTCGTTCCTACATTTCCCCTGAAATCAAACCCAACTCCGTTTATATCTGACTTTTCACCCTCTTGTAATTAATTCTAGACATGATCTTTGAAGCATGAGTAATCAAGCTGATTGTACGGTAATCTTCCCATCAGTCTGCTGCTCCTACTTTCTTTGGTATAGGGATGATAACATTCTTCTTGAAATCAGGGGGTACCTCACCTGTCTCATAAATCCTACACATCAATTGAAATAACCTGACCAGACCATCATCACCTATGCAGCGTGGCAACTCATTCGGTATATCATTTATGCCTGGTGCTTTGTTCCTGTTAAGTCTTCCAATGCTCTGTCAAATTCTGATCTCAATATTAAATCTCCTTTCGCATCCTCATCAACTTCCTCTTCCCTTTCCATTACATGATTCTCAATCTCCTTTCCCTGATACAAACACTCCATGTAAGCTTTCCATCTCTCAACCTTTTCTCCACTATCTGTTAGAGGCTTTCCATTTGTGTCCTTAATATTACAGCTCGTAGTCTTCTTTTCCCCAAAAGTAATCTTAATCCCTCGATAAGCTGTATCTACTTTTCTTAATTTCAGACAATATGCTATACCTGCACATTTCTCTTTCAACCATTCTTCTTTCGCTTCCTTGCATTTCGTGTTGACCTCATTTCTCGCACGTCTGCATTCTGCTTTCCCCTTTTACATTCTTGTGTCTCCGCCTTTCATCCATTAAGTCTAGTATATCCTGAGTGATCCACGGTTTTCTACCTATTCTTCCTTTCCTACCATTGTTTTACTCTGAAGATTTTGTTCATTCTTCAAAAGTGCCCATTCGTCTGCAATTGAAGTTTGTTTACGGTTTCTCATTAGTCCTTCCTTTATACTCTTCTTGAATCTTTCGTTTACATACTTCTCTTTCAGTCTGTCTTTTGTCCACCTGTTTGGCTTTTGATTTTTCAACAGCTTCTTCAACTTTAATCTGCATTTCATAACAACCAGATTGTGATCAGAGTTTATGTCAGCACCCGGATATGTTTTGCAAACCAACATCTGGTTTCGAAATCTTTGCTTGACCATAATAAAGACGATTTGGTAATCCCCTCTATCTCCTGGTCACATCCATGTGTATATTCTTGTATTGTGGTTATTGAATTAAGTGTTAGCTATGACCAACTCATTCTTGGTGCAGAATTCCATCAGCCTGCTTCCTTGATCATTCTTTTCATCTAATCCGAAATCTCCAACTATCTTCCCTTCTCTTCCTTTTCCTACCACAGCAGTCCAATCTCCCATAACTATAACATTTTAATCACCCTTGGCATACCTCAGAATTTCATCAATTCCTTCATAGACCTTTTCAACATCTTCATCATTAGCTTGACTGGTAGGAATATAGACTTGTCACTGTGGTGCACGTAGGTTTTGTATTGATTTTTGCTACAATAATCCGTTCTTTATATTGATCATAATGTTCCAACCACTGTCCAAGTTTCTTACTTAATATGAGACCTACCCCCGCATAGCCGTTGTTTGATTTAGTGCTAATGACCCTATAGTCTCCTGACCAAAAGTCCTGTTCTTCCTACCAGCGCATTACACTAACCCCAACCAAATCTAAGCTCAACCTATCCATTTCCCTTTCTAAGTTTTTCTAACCCCACTGCCTAGCAGCCTTCTAACATTCCACGCTCCGATCCGTAGAATGTCAGATTTCCTCTTGGTCACTTCTGTGATGTTGACCACCTCTCGAGTAGTCCCCACCCGGAGATCCGAACGGGGTATTAGTCAACCTCCGGATTGGAATTTTACAAGAGAGGAGGCCATCATTACATGTAATTATGCATAGAGAGGTGCATATCCTCGGGATTAGCATTACGGATGTTTTTCCCGTTGCTTATAGCCGTGCAGCCGAACGCAGTGTAGCCATTAGTTGGCCAATGTTATCAATATCTTAACCGTCTGTAAGATAAGTGAATTATTGATTTATTCTGAAAGGCTGCTACTCCCTTTCAGAATAAAGTAATAGAGCAATTCTAATAACAAAAAATACTAACCTTCTACTAACAACAAAATACTAAATTTCTACTGACGAAAAATTCCAAAATTAATTAATTAATTAATTCATTCATTCATTCGTTTATTTGCAATTGGGTGTGTGTCCCCTGGTGGCAAATTAGATATACATAACAAATAAATAATTGTACATAACAATTCACTAACAATTAAACTGGAGTATTTACACAAATAGTCAGTCTTTTCTTAAACACACCTATATGTTTGGGAAAAAGCTCTAAGATTGCGGCAGGTAGAGAGTTCCAATTACCAATGGCACGGTTTACGAAAGAATACTTACCATAATTTATTCCCTGTGGTCGGCCCTTAACTTTGAAAGGGTGATCGCTCCTACCCATGTAAATAGGCTTTTCGATACGTCTGCTAAGCTCACCCCATGCTGGTTGATTTTTATACGCGTTGTACATAGCGCAGAGTCTAGATTTCATCCTCCTAGCCTCAAGTGATTCCCACCCAAGTTTCTTTAACATACGGCTCACACTGCTCCTGGGATTAAAGTCACAGAGCACAAACTAGCGGCCTTTCTTCGTACCATTTCCAAGTCATTTGTGAGCACTACTTGATATGGATCCCAAACCACCGAGGCGTATTCCAGAATAGATCTTACAAGTGACAAATATCCTAATTCTTCAGCAGAGGTACTACTTCCTTTTAATACCCTCATTAAAAAGTGCAGGGAATTGTAAACTTTAGAAACTGCACATCCTATATGACTACTCCATTTCATATCATTTCTTACGTGAACGCCCAAATATTTGCAAGAATCTTCTTCTACAAGTATTTCCGAGCCAAACTTATATTGAAAATCTTGCCTTCGCACTTTCCCTATTTTTATTAGACTACATTTTCTTGTGTTTATTTTCATTTTATTTTCAATCGCCCACTTATAGACCAGGTTCAAGTCTTCTTGAAGTACTGCATTGTCTTGTGAGTCATGTATCTTTCGATATATTACACAATCATCTGCAAACAATCGACAGTCACTGCGAATCCCATTTGGTAAGTCATTTATAAACGCCAAAAATAACAAAGTTCCGATTACGCTGCCCTGAGGGATACCCGACGTTACGGTAATTTCATCCGAGAATCGGCCTTCAACTTTCAATTTCTGGAAACGACCCGTCAAAAATTCTTTGATCCATAAAATTACTCTTCTATCAATCTTCTTCGAAGCTAATTTATGGAGTAGCATGTCATGCGGCACGACATCAAATGCCTTGGCAAAATCTATAACTACGGCGTCGACTGAAACTCCATCGTCTAACTGTAACGACTTTTAACATCGTTACATGAAGAAAATGAAACATCCAAGATTGGCTTACACAACTGCAATTATTTCGCAACCGTCTGGAGCTGGTATATTTCGCAGGCACTCCTGCTACCAGCTAATTGGTTTCCAAAACTCTTGAACCTACATTTGTTGCCTGAGAGGGAGCTGACGTTAATACCCTGAAAGATTGACATTTCTACGCTGTTGTGAAGTGAACTGCTGCGCACTTGCCTAAAATAATAGGTTCCTAGAAACCCCTTTAAGCCCCATTAGTGGATTGAGTTTCTACCCTGGGAACATTTCGTCGTAGCACTTCTGAGTAAACTCGTAAAGATTTGGGTCATGGCACCACTTGTGGTACCAACATTTCTCTTAGACTATGTCGTTGTTATGGTGGTCTGCGCCCCCAAGTTCGATTGGCACGACCAAACTGTGCAGTGGAGAGGGGGTGGTCACGTTCTCCCTAGAAAACAAGCCCTCAGTGAACAGAGCAGTCAGTATCCAGCCTTCTTGAATCTCACACGCAGAACTTGAAGTGTGGAAAACCCTTTCCCGGGGGGATTTTTTTCCCCTGGGGAGAGGCATAAAACAATATAGTATTACACAAACTTTATCTAACAGGGATCTGACAAACTGGGATTTGCTAAGACTGTTAAATCTAAAAACTTTCAATTTGACTCTCGTAGTGCATTTCCTAGCCACGTGTCGAGTGGCAATTCAGATATAAATTTAAGACATGTTTTAGGTTAAAGTATTTTGGAAGGGGATGTGGTCCTCCTCATTTTGCGTTGCATTATTTCAGGGTGGGGATTTCTTCATTGTTTAGTTTCCGTTTGCTCTTAAGGGTGGGTGTTGGTTTTAACATGGTCAGAACGGCTCCTCGCCAACTCAGTTGACAGGTGTCCTTCAGACGGTCTGGTCGTAATAAGCGACTTGTTTGGTTGTGTTAAACAACTTTGTTTTCTGGAGTAGCTTTTGCCTTACTTCATGTCGTTATTCCTTTCATACTATTTTGGGGAATTACTTTAGTATTTTTAGTTGTGAATTATCATGCGGGAATAAATCCCCACTTGGACAAGGGATGTGTTGGTTGAAACGTGTTTTAAATTCACGGGGTTTTAATTTCGCGTTCCCCTAATCATAAGCTACTGGGATCATATGTTTATTATGTGGTATTTTTATTACATTTAAGGTGTTGCCTAGTTTAGTTGTTTGTAATACTTATGTTAATACAATAATCAATCATCTTGAAATCATGGTAATTATTTGTGCATGAAGCTCAGCGGAAATGGTCACCCTGTTCCTTCCTCGGCATTTTGGTTGGGAAATGTTCGCATTCGGTCTCAGGGTAAGTTCAGCCCTTCCAATTAACAGGCTTGTCCTGGCATCGCCTGTTACCTGCCTTGATCTAAATTATTGAGGGCTTTTCTAAGACTACGAAAATAAGAACGCTCCCCCCCCCCCCCATTCCTCCTTCACGGCGAATGCCACTGGACGTTTGGGGCTCCCTCTTGGTAGCCATAGTGTCGCCGAATTAATTACTTATCTTTTAATTATGCTAATTTTGGCCATATCAAGGTAGGAAGAGGTGAAGTGCGACACAAAAATTCTTGGATCTATAAAATTACTCTACAATCAATCTTCGTCGAAGCTAACTTATGGAGTAGCATGTCATGCGGCACGACATCAAATGCCTTGGCAAAATCTATAACTACGGCGTCGACTGAAACTCCATCGTCTAACGATTCGCTAATATCTGGAAAAAGTGATAGCATCTGACTCACGCATGAGTAAGCTTCTCGAATTCCATGTTGCCTATCATCAAACCATGATAATGTTTCCCACTGTTCCCTCAAGTAGTCGCAAATGAGATGCTCCATCTGTTTACAAACGATGGACGTAAGACTAACCGGCCTGTAGTTGCCCAATTCAAGTCTGCTCCCTCCCTTAAATATTGGGACTACCGTAGCTCTTTTCCAGTCATCCGGGATTTGCGCATTGTTTATGGACACATTAAAAATCACCTCTAAGTATCGTGCCATGGCCCTACCTCCTAGTTTAAGTACTTCACTAACAATATTATCAGGACCCTCCGATATATTGTAACGTAATTTCTGTATTAGCTTTATAATTGTTGACTGGTTTATTTGGAGAAGGGGAGTCCCTGATTCACCGTTAAGGTCCAATACACAGCTATTCCATTTATTGAACACACTACCATAAAAGACATTTAATTCATTAGCAATGGCTTGCTTCTCAGTAATTAATTTACCGTCACCGGACATTATCATCGAAAAATTATTTGAATTTCCCTTTCTTCTCCTAACATAACTGTAACTTTTTTCCACCCATCACCTCCCGAATCAAGTAAACCTTGCATATAATTGTCATGAGCAGCCCTCTTTTTTAAGACGAGCTCTCTTGATGAGGACTTAAATTACAACATATACTTGTCACTATCATGTCTTTTATTGTATAATTTCCTAATTTTCCGTTTAATACTCCTGATTTCCCGCATGTAATACTCATGATCTGGGTTTTGTTTCAGTAATTTAAATGGAACAAATTTATCAATAGCGCTATTTAAAATTTTCAAAAAGTTAGTCCCCAGGATATTAATGTGATTTCCTTCCGATGCCCATCCTACAAATAGCTCATTCAAATACCCCTGAAATTTGCCCTGATCCGCCCTGCGATACTGGAATATGATCTTATTTGCTACATCAGAGTCGAATTTTGTAATGTCACCGTATCTAATATTTAATTCAACCCCAGAATGGTCACTAATTCCTGGTACTTTCAGACAGTTAATATACAGCTCTACAGGCCTTACGAGATAAACATCTAAGGTATTATTGCCTCTAGTTGGGAAGTCAACTACTTGGGAAAATCCCCCCTCCCTTAAGAATTTGTTTTCAGCGCTCTGAGCTTAACCACAGCTAGTTGACTCACCAGACCAGTCTACATTGGGGAGGTTTAAATCTCCGGTAATTATTATGCTATTTTTCATAGCATTACCCGTACAAGTTTTATCATACAGTTCGTCGAGAAGCGAAAAGTTATCTTTCGGTGCTCTATACGCCCCTATCACCTGAAGTGTGAATTTATTCCCTTTATCCGAAATTTGTACACAAACATTTCATGATCCGTATCAGCCCACTTTAAGAAACTAGCTATATTTTTGCGCACACAAATAAATAGCCCACCACCTCGCTTCCCCCGATCCCTTCTGTACATTTCGTAGGTCCCTTGAATTATTTCATTCCTATTTATATCCTCATATAACCAAGATTCAGTAGCAATGACAATGTCCGGAGAATACGTCTCTAAAAGATTCCAAAATTCAATTAATTTATTTCCTAAACTCTGACAACAACCTGCAGTAATCTTAGAGTCTTACCTCCGCAGTAAATATCCCGAAGTAGCTCCTTCTGTTCCCGTAGGCTGGCAACCTCTGGACCTGCTCCTCCTCACAATGGCCGGCACGAACCGATGACCCTGTCATGTAGGCTCCCTAGGTTAAAAGCGCCCCGTCGATTTAAATGCAGCCCGTCTCGGGCGAAGTCACGGCCACCAATCCAGCAGTCAGCATCTACGTACACTAATCCCAGTTGTGCACAAACCATGCGGTCATTTACAGTCTTAACTCGCCTTAACGGAACATCTCCCCGCCGAACAATGCCACTCATTATAATTTTTGCATTTCCAAACTTGCTTTTAGCTTTTCTGCCTAGTTCGTACAGCTGCCCCATGATGTAATCAGCTGTAGCCCTCTTCTTCAAATCGTTCGTCCCAACATGGAGCAACAACACTTTAACTTTGTCACAGTCCTCTACATTTGCTTCTTCCACTTGTTGGGCAAGCTGGTCAATTTTAATCCCCGGATAACACCGCACTTTCGCACCTGATTTCCTCGAGATATTCGCACTCCATCGTATCATAGAATCACCCATTATGATGACGTCATCCTCAGTTTGCTCCTGCACGCCCTCTTCCACACTGATCCCGGTAGAAAGCCGTTCAGTCACATCCTTCACCGTTTCCTCTGATTCACGGAGCTTTGTTCTAAGTTCCTGTATTATTTGATCCCTTGCTTTGATTTGCACCCTCAAACAGTCCGGCGTATCACATACTTTACAAAACCAATTTCCGACATCACAATCCTCCTTCTTGACCTTAATACAGCCGAAGTGAAACCATTTCTCACATAGTCCACACTGAACACCGTTCTTCAATGTTTTACTGCACGTCGAACATTTTAAAGCTGCCAATGGATCATTTGCCTGATTCACATTTGGAGTAACAGGGCCTGGATTCACTTTCACTCCACCAATAACTAGCAATGCAGCTATCACTAGGGCTATGAACCACAAGTTACTAGGTCCCGTACGCACACACAAACACTGGAAATCCCGCCTACCCTTCACATACCACAGTCCGATCCTCGCGCGATAACACTCCAGAGAACAACCCATTTCCGCACACCTGAGAGCTCGGAAAAAACACAACCTTTCACTTTGACTGCCAACTGCCAACAATAAAATACTACCACTAAAACAGTCTGTCACCAGACATCATTGATCATTTTATTGATTATAATCCTTGCAAGATGCATTCGGCCGCCATCTTGACATTGTTTGGCTGATGACCTGGTAATTTATTCTTCGGACGTTTCCCACATGAAAATTAGTTCAGTCATAATTCGTGTTTTCGTTACCATGGTGGCGATATAAAATACGACACTGAGGTGCCATTTACTAGTACTAACACTATATCAAATTTGGTACACACACATGCACAGTACAAAACACACACACGAACCGACATTTGGTCCGTGTAGATTTGATAAGTCTACTTTCATATGGTTTTCAAAAATCTTAATAAGTTAAAAATATCCGGTTCACTTTGTTTTCAGGACATGTACGAGTATAAAACAATGGTTTGCATTAAACAATATTAGTAAGGCCAGCAGATATATATTAGACACTATGAGGCGGTGAAAACTAAAACTGTTTATGCGGGTAAGTAATTCAACACTTCGATTCGTTAATTTCCATTGTAGCAAGCTTCTGATACGAATCCTGTCAACATTATTGGTTAATTTGTTAATGTCCATTTCTATTTAAATCATGATCTATAATGTCGTTGACTGGGTTAATACTGAAAGTACACAAATACTACTTACAGTAATTAAATTTTGTTATGTAAACGTAGCTGGTGTTTGGGTATTCCTTTGCAGCGTCCGTTAGCACTCGCTGCTCTTCATGGATTGATGAGTGTAAGCCCCGGATATATTTCTCACTTAGTTGTTGTGGCGCTCTCTCTCTTGTTAATCCGTGAAATCTACTACTATTGGTACGCCTTAGCGTTACTAGCGCCATCTGTTGTCTCGTACAACTAGCTTAAGGATAAATTTTCAAATCTCAAGGGACTATTGCTTTAAAAATTCGGAAGAACTATGAGACGCCTGAGGAAAAGAGACAATAATTATGAAATTATATTGTAAAAAATTTGGTTATGGGATACCATTACTGCAGGTTTCATGTTCAGGAGAGATGTTGTATTCACGAAAAGCTTCAGTTTACACACGAAATTCCATTTCATTACTCTGAAAACCAAAATATCGACCTCTTCCCTCTATTATTAGCTGTGCAATTTAAGTCGTAAAGTAATCGTATTCGCATTGCAAAACGAAACGTGTAAGCACTTATTTTGTCATCAAAAACATGTTGGTAGAAGCTGCCCCGTGAGAAGGAGGGAGAATAATGCCAAACAGACAAACTGGAGGCTATGTATTCTGTTCATAGCATTAGTTTTGGCGACGATATTTCTTTCTGTTCCTCAGACTATGTTCAATGGTATACTTTTGTTGTTTGAGTCTTCGGCCTTTTGACTGGTTTGGTGTAGATATCATGTCTCCCTGTCTTGAGCTAATCGTTTCATCTCTACATAGCTAACAAACCTTATATCTGAGGCAATCTGTTAAACATATTCTAAACCTGATCTACACTTCCATTTCTTTTCCTCAGCCCGTCATTCTTTAATTAAGTTTGCTGTCTTAGAATGTGTCCCACCAACCTATCTCCTCTCTTTATAAGCAGTCGCCAGTAAAACTCTCCTCTCCCACTCGTCTTAATACCTCTTCATTTGTTACTCCATGAACCCATGTGATCTTACTCAATCTCATGTATCACCACGTTTCAAACGCTTCTATTCTCCTCTATTCTGCTGTGCCAAGTCAAGCCAGTCCAAGCTTCACATCGATCAAGTGCCATGCTCCAGACAAAGGCTTTCAAAAATGACTTTCTATTACCTAAATCTATGTTTAATGTCAACAGATCTCTTTTCTGTGCAAATGCATTCCTTCCTGAACCAACCTACTGTACGTTCTATATCCTAATTGCTTCGTCCATCACTGGTTATGTTGCTTCCTAACTAACAGAAGTCTCATACTTCCTTGAGATGAACAGCTGCAAATTCGACGTCAATAGGGATTTCTGATTCCTTTCAGATGCATTCCATTATATTTGTTTTACATTTATTGAATTTCATCATGAATTATTTCCTCAAGACGGAGTCAATACCGTTTAAAATGCATTTCAATCCTTTGGAGAATCGGCTAGGATTACAATGTCATCAGCAAATCTTAGAGTTGAAGTTATTTCTCCTTGAATCCCTACTCCTATATACCTAGGTATATCTAATTTCCTTCATTGCTTGTGCAATGCATAGATTGAAAAGTGTGGCTGATAAGTTGCATCCTTGCCTTACACCTTTCTGGTTACCTGGTCCTCTCTCGTGTCCTTCCGCTCATATAACTGTTATCTGTTTATGTATAGATTGTAGATCATCCTCCTGATCCTGTACTTTTCCAATCCTTTTCAAAATGTCAAATAACTTACTACAATCCACGATATCAAAATGCTTTTTTCTTAGGCTACAATTGCCAAGAACTTTCACTTATCTTTCTGTATCCTGCATTTCAATATCTGCCTAAGACATAGTACAGCTTCCCTTGTTCTCACGGCTTTCCTGAAACCAAATTGGTCTTCACCCAACTCTGTTTCTCCATCATATTGTAAATTATTCTAGTCAGGATCTTTGAAGCATGAGTGATCAAGCTGATTGTTCGGTAATCTCCACATCTGTCAGCTCCTACATTCTTTGGCATAGAGATGATAACATTCTTCTTGAAATCATAGCGTACCTCACCGATTTCAAACATCTGGCAACCCAAGTGAAATAACTCGATCAGTACTTCATCACTTATGCAACGTAGCAACTGAATTGGTATATCATCTATGCCTGCTGCTTTGTTCCTGCTTACGTCTTTTGGTGCCCTATAATATTCTGATCTCAATATTAAATCTCCTTTTTCATCCTCATCGATTTACCCTTCCCTATTTATTACATGATTCTCAATCTCCTTACGCCTATACAAACGCTCAATTTAAGCTTAAAATCTCTCAATCTTTTCTTCTCTGTTAGATGATTTCCGTCTGAGTCCTTAAGATTACAGCACTGAGTCATCCTTTCCCCAAAAGTACTCTTTATCCTTGGATATTCTGTATCTAGTGTTCCTACATTCAGACAATTTTCTACACTTTTACATGTGTTTTTAACCATTCTTCTTTCGCTTCTTTACATTTCTTGTTTACCGCAAATCTCGGCCGTCTGCATCTGCTTTCTCATTTTCATCTCTTGCATTATTTTGCTTCCGCCATTCGTCCATTAATTCTAGTATATTCTGAGTAATCCACGGGTTTTTACCTATATTTTCTTTTCTACCAACATTATCTTCTGGAGATTTTGTTATTTCATTCTCATGCAATTGAGAATTTTTCATGGATTTCATTAGTCCTTCCTTTATAATTATCTTGAATCTTTCGTCCACGTACTTCTCTTTCAGTTTGTCTATTGCCCACCTTTTTGGCTTTTGCCTTTTCTTCAGTTTCATCCGCTATACTCTGTACTTAATAACATTCAGATTGTGGTCAGAGTTTATACCAGCTCTGGGATATGTTTTGCAATCCAAAATCTGGTTTTACAATCTCTGCTTGACCTTAATGAATTCGATTTAATTCAATTTTATAAACCTGTAATTGCTGGTCCTATCCATGTGATTATCTTCTATTATTGTTATTGAATAACGTTAACTATGCATTGGTATTCTATGTGTGTCATTTGTCATATTATGTACATTTTTTCGGTGCTGATGATACTGTGTTCTTCTGTATTGCATACAGGATTTTCTAGGACTTCAAACAAGGTATCATCGAAAAAACATGACTGGTGTGGTGTAATAAACTCTCAGGATAACCGCTGTCTGTATTGAAGTTCAAACGTTGGGTCTTTGCGCGGTCCGCTATTCAGTCTTCGATATGCAACCCGACTGAGCTGTGGAGATTGCCCGATTAGCTCTCACAGGGACAGCTACAGACTAGGGACTATATTTTGCGGGTACTGCCGGCTACTTGGGTTTCGGTGCACGTCCTTCCAGAATGACCACTGATAAACCTCAATATCACTATCGCAGCGCCGCGAAGCGGTCTTCTTGCGCAAACATACGTGCTATCAGTGGAGCACGTGCTTTTAAAGTGGCAAGGATGGAGCATCTCTTTAAAATACATTATCGGGTCAAGTAAATAAGCGCGTATCTTCACAGTTTTCCACCTGAATTGGCGGATTTTTCCCCTAGTTTGCAGAATCACGAAAGTTATGTGTACGTGATTTACCTAGTATAGAGCTCTTTTAGATTCAAACCGCAGTCATTTCAGCTACAAGATTGATGATTAAAGCCAAATGTACCGGAGTAATACCTTCTATCTACCGTCCAGTCTCTCGTAGTACCCATAACACTGACGATATCTTGAATGCCAAAATGCCTTCGGGGCGCACTCATTGTTTCCAATTTTCCACCATCTTCACAAAAGAAATCTTGAAAAATTTCAGACTTTCCAATTGAAACTAAATAATCACACTCAGCCATTTCCGAACAAAAGCGTACATTGCATTACAATGCGAATAAGTGGGTGGAAATGAAATTGTGGTGCGTAAACCCGCGAGAATAGGCTATGTTGTTTTTACTCATTGGCTCCATCTCTCTCTCCTTCTCGAAGTGATCACCTTGTGGTGGAGCAACTGTCAGTCCTGGCTGTCATCCCGGAGGTTCGGGTTCGATTTCCGGCTCTGGTAAAAACAAATCTGGTTTGAGGGTTGGAACGAGATACACTCAGCAGCGTGAAGCAAAACTGAAAAGTGGTAGGTTCAGATTCCTCCTCAGCCACCTTGGAAGAGGTATTCGATGATATCCCACTTCTACTTCAGGCAAATGCCGGGATGGCTAATAACTTAAAGCCATGGACATATCATTCCCAATAATGAAAATCCACAGCCTGTACCAGTCATCCGACCGAGTCAGGGATGGAATGAATGAAGCCCCCATCGGGCGGCGAGAATATGAACTTTACCGGCTGCCGACGCCTGTCGCACTCCTCTGAGGCATTGATTAAATGAATGTTAGATGAAATGAAATTATAGTGGAGAGTGTTGCTGGAATGAAATTTGTGACCGGGAAAACCGGAGGACCTGGAGAAAAACCTCTCTGCCTCCGTTTTGTCCAGCACAGATCTCACATGGAGCGACCGGGATTTGAACCACGGACCCAGCGGTGAGAGGCCGGCGTGCTGCCGCCTAAGCCACGGAGGCTCAACATCCTTCCCAATCCCCACCCGAATTACAAATACACACACTAATCCAGCAATCACAATGAGAATGGTTATCAGCAAGCCTCAGATTCTTTGGTTGTGACCTATTTTATTCCTGACCACTTAGTTTCCAAATTTCAGTATATTTTATGTTTTAGGTACTAATGAGTAATGCACTTCACTTTTATCAAGCAAGAAATGACCTAATGTTTCTTTAGGAGCTAATAAGTCCTATTTTTCGTGATAGAATTTAAAAATACGTAATTTGCCTATTTAAGCAATAGAGTAGATTTATAATAAAATATATTCAAAGCGAAAGGAGATCGTTCGGATAAAGTAAAATGTTAAATAATTATGATCTTATGACATTTTGCGTAATATTCTGGCATAATGCTTACAGTAATAAACTGTAATTAAAAGGTCCGCCTTCCGTTTATATAACGTTACTAACTTTGGCTATTGTTGAATGTGTTTCTCAGAGGCACACACAATTTCTGAAACGTGAGATGTTTTCATGCCGCAATACATTGAAACTTGAGGCAAACATTTAATAGGGCTATTGTGTATGAATGTAAGATTGCATCATATATTATATGGAGCTCCAACTATTAGCATATATTTTAAACTCTAGCGGAAAACTATCCAGTGTTCTCGCTATCAGTGACGTTAGCAGACTATCGCCCCATGCCTTAAAGAAAATCATCAAGAAGTTCTCAGCTCCACTAGTGGTTCCTGATCGACAAACGCATTTTTCGGATGGAAAGGTTATTTATTGTAACGAATTGTCACTTTTTGGTAATTCTTCACTCTGCAATTTTACTGGAGTGCAGCTTAACCCATTATTTCCCAGATCTTTTTTTTCTTCAAATATTGCTGTAATGCTTCATGTTGTTCAATAGCATCAGAAAACAATTCCCGATAATGTTTTACTTTGTTCCCGTGCATACAATCCAGGTGAGGTACGTTGCGAAAACGCATCACCGGGAACAAACGGTTTCAAACGTCGTCATATGGGACAAATGCAATAGGTGAGGAATTCTTGTCTTTATACCAATTTATTGTGCACATATAACTACTTTTCTACTCAATTATCTTACAAATACTGCTCACAGTTGTTAGCGTATCATCTGGTTTTAACACAATAGAAAATATAACATTAGCCAAAGTTCACTGTCCTTCGGATCAGATAACCTAGTATTAGATTATAACACCATACTTTGGATCCCAAGCGAATTGGCTTGCCTCGAATGTACTGTTTCAGGCCATGACTCCTGTAATACAGAATCATAGCTTCATCAATGCTTGACTTCAGCTTCAGGTCTTAGGCTTCAGACCTTAGCTGCTGTCCACTTAGATTATTTATTGTACATCCCAGTGTCTTCGTCACCACTGTCATACTCATACCTTATCTGTGGGGGAGCCATGAATACATCCAGGCAGTTGGCCTGTAACGTATTCGGAAGGTCCCCCTCCTCTAGTAATGTCACAATCTCGTGCACGGAAAGGCTCCTACAAGTGAACAAAAATTTTAAATAAGCACTGAAATCCGAAGAAAACAGTTTGAATTATAAGAATATAATTAGAGACAATAGAATTAAATTTAATGTTTCTGATATCGTTTGTGCTCGGTGTTGCGAAAACGCAACACTCGTAATGTAGCTAACATGAGTGATTCATTGTTGCATACGAGATTCGTTTTCCCCGACAAGAAAATTATTTCATCCCTAAACTATGCTATAAACAAGAGTCCATTATTATTATTTCAAATGCGTTATCATATACTTACCTTTGTTGCCCGTCAGACATCACCATTCTTGGAGTTTATTCAATGTACGAATTCACCAGCTATCCACACTAAGACACAATGTCAAATACGGTGGGAAACAATTGGAGCTCGAAGTGGGAGTCGTAGAGCAACTGTACGGCTGAATCCGAAGAGTTGACAGCAGGGGCGCACCCAGTCTTTTGGTTTGGAGGGGGCTTTCCTCAATAACATGATTTCAGCTATGGAAAGAGAATGTGTCCATTATTATTCTTGTATGTAAATATTGTTACGGCTGTGAGTTTGTTTCATCGCTCACCGCATGAGTCACAACTGCCCCAGGGGTGGGCTGCTCTGCCTCAGTGTATTGCGTGCGCCTTATGCAACAGGACTACTAGGACAACGGGATGGTCCAGAATATTCGTGACTCAGCCAGTGAAGGAAACCTCGAGAAGGCGTGAACCCTGGATGGGTCTAGAAGCATTTATTGAGTCACCGGCCTGCTATATAAGAGCGACCTGTCAAGCAGTTGTGGTTTGTTTTTCGAGCTAGTGCGAGAGTTTATCCTGAGCGACAGAAGTGTGGTGACTTGCGAAACCCCTAGTGAAGCCGATTCTCTTGACAGCGAGGGAGTGAGAAGCATACAGGGGACTGCCTGTGTTTTGAGCGAGTGTGATTTCACTGAGCGACAGACGTATTGTGGCGAAGTGCCGTACGAGTTACGAAATCCAGAGACATTGTTTCCCAGCTTGTGAACAGCGAAGCAGCGTGTAGCAATTTATCGTAAGTAACTGTAGTTTGTGTACATGAGGAAGAGGTGCAGGTAGTTTCTGTCAAGGCCACCTGACTCATTAGGACGAATTAACTTCTGTCGTTTGTTGACAAGTGAAAGGGGGCAAGAGCTCTCCATAAGGAAGAGACTTGAGGAAACTGGAGTAAGGCTCTAATTGCTTGTATTTGCTGTTGAGTGGTGTATCTTTCTGGCCGCAATAAATTTAATTATTTCATTTAAAGGAACAATCTGTGTTGTGCTTCAACCCACCGTAGTCCAGTTAACAAAAGTGCCACTGGAGGGGGGGGGGGGGGGCACGTAACAACTGGTGTCAGAAGCGGGATTACGAACTCAAACACAAGCACAACACCTGACGGTCCTGGTTTCAAAACCCGAGCAGGTCATTTTTTTTATTTTAATTTTCCTGTGAGTGCATGCCCTTTACAAGACAAACATCTAAAATGGAAGCGCAATTTGCAGCATTGCTAGAAAAGTTAAGTGGCATGGAAGCCAAGATGGAGGACGGCCAGAAGAAGATGGAGGACGGCCAGAAGAAGATGGAGGACGGCCAGAAGAAATTTGCCAAGGACCTGAAGGATGACCTGAAGAAGCTGGAAGACGGCCAGAAGAAGATGGAGGACGGCCAGAAGAAGTTAGCCGAGGACCTAACTGCCAAACTAGAAAACGGCCAGAAGAAGATGGAAGATGGTCAAAATAAGCTAGCGGAGGATCTGAAGAGGATAGAGGACGGCCAGAAGAAGATGGAAGACGGTCAGAATAAGTTGACACAGGACCTGAAGAAATTAGAACTGGGTCTGCGTGAGGAAGTCACAGCAGTGGAAAAGATGTTCGACGCCTTACAAGTGGAAGTTGCCGAGCTGCGCCAACGCCCGCTGATGGGGGTGGAGGAGAAATTCAACGCCTTACAAAAGGAAGTTGCCGAGCTGCGCCAACGCCCACTGACGGGGGTGGAAGAGAAATTCAACGCTCTACAAGAGGAAGTTGCCGAGCTGCGCCAACGCCCGCCCACCGTTACACCTGGAATATCAGGAACTGGATATAGCAGAGTGACGCCCCCTACCTTCGACGGAAAGGTCCCGTGGAGCTCCTACTTACGTCAGTTCGAGGCGGCCTGTTCCATAAATAACTGGAACAACACAGAAAAGGCTACAGCTCTCATTGTAGCGCTGAGAGGTGACGCCCTTAACGTCCTTCAGGCCATCCCGACTGGATCCCAGGACTACGCTTCACTGATCGCCCATATGGAGTCCCGACATGGAGATAGCCATCTTCAGCAGGCTTACCAGATGCAGCTCCGGACCCGGGTACAGAAGAACGCGGAAACCCTGCAGGAGTTCGGGATGGACATCGCACGCCACGTAAGGCTCGCCTATCCAACAGCGCCGGCCGACTTTCTGGAACAGATTGCGACGCAGACCTTCACCGACGGACTACGGGACTCGGACACTCAACAGGCGCTGCGACTTGCGCGCAATAAGACTGTGGCAGATGCGCTGAGCCACGCACTTGAGTTCGTGACGGCAAAACAGGCATCTAGAATGCGCGCGCGGGTGCGTCAGGTGGACATCGACGAACCATCCAAAGCCGACAAGACCAAGCCCCAGGTCGATGAACTGATGTAGGCGCTAGGCCGGTTCTTCAAGGGTCGCAGTACCACCAACAAAAACGTAGCCGAAGGACATCCGGAGAGGCGGCCCGGAAGAGGACTACCGACCTGCTGGACCTGCCGTAAGAGAGGCCACCTGAGCAAGCACTGCGGTGATCAGCGCCGCCAAGGGTTTCCGTCGGGACAGTCAGTCGTAGGGAAACCGCGCGGCCCAGGAAAGCAAGTATCAGCCAGCCTTGGGGGGCAAAGGTTTGCTTGTGACAGTCGTCAAGCTCCGGCAGTCCAAGTTCGTGTGACTCAGTTAAGGAGGGATAATAGCAGTCTGATGGTCGACGGAGTCGTCAACGGAGAGAGCTGGCCCATGCTAATCGACACGGGAGCATCGAGGACCATCGTCAGTCCCACCGTGATCCCGAAGTGGAGAGTGCAACCCACACAAAGGAACCTCCAACTAATAACCGCGACCGGAGAGACCGCACCGGTACATGGCGAAGCATCTCTGGAGTTCGTCATTGGTCGACGGGCGATAAAGCATCCAGTGCTTGTGTCTGACGTATCAAATGAAGTGATCATCGGACTGGACTTCATGGACCAGAACAACATCATCTTGGATCTGAGTACCAACACTCTGCACATCGGAGGTGAGGAACTTGCTTTGCAACCAGCACACGAGGCCGTCATCCCACGACGAGTAAGGCTGAGAGAGGACGTCATCGTTCCCACCAGAACGGAGATCAGCGCCGCCGTAATTGTCGACGGAACTGCTGAGGGAGTGGCGGCTGTCATCGAGCCAAAATATGAGGACATCCAGACAAAAGGATTGTTAGTTGCCAAGACCCTCATCAACACGACGTCTCGGCCGTACGTGCGCCTGTCCAACCTGAACGACTACGACATTACGGTTCACCGGGACACCAACCTAGGAGTCTGCGAGCCTGTTACCTGGATACGACAGATACGACGGTTGGACACCTGCAGACGGACGGTTTGGAAGGTTTCTTTATGTTTATGTGATGCAATGTTTTTAAAGTGTTCCCAGGTTTTTAGGGGGGGCTTAAGCCCCCAAAGCCACCCCCCCCCCCTTGGTTGCGCCCCTGGTTGACAGTAAACCCCGTCAACTTTATTTAACAAAATATAGACCCCTGTATGATGTTGTGAGAACGCATCACCGGGAACTAATGGGTTAAAATACGGTCTCTTTAGACTACATCATACATCCAAAATTATTTTATTGAATAATTAATCCGGTGGTAATTGTTTAAAGTGACTAATTTTCTTACTTACATTTAATTTACAGGATCCAGCAGAAATACGTTCTCACTTAACAACATAGGCAAGCAGCAACTCATTCCGAAAATGATGTTAGAAATTAATCTCAAAACTCCAATACTCACTCATTTAAGAGTTGTGAAGTTTTCACTGCCGCCAATATACCAAATGCTTTTCTTCAAATCCCAGTACTGATAAATTACTTTCAAGAATTTTGCAACTCAAAAGGACCAGATGAGTCCAGTTTAAGAAGGAATGTATTGCCCCAGTTGTACGAGAAAGCTCTTGAACACATGAAGTCAGATATCGCTGACCACAACGAACCAACGGATGCTTGTGGTAGATACATTCACACCGTAGTTGTGGGCAAAATGACTTCTGGGGAATCTAGTACACGCCATATCACCAATGGAAGGCATTTCAGGTAACCAACCACTCTACAATATCAATTGCAGTGAAAGAAGCTTTAGAGGTCCTGTGGTCAGATGCAGAGGGAGAGGACAAATAGCTTGTGTTTGTGACCGACAATGCAGCTTAAAGTGGCTGAATGTCCAAAGGCTTTCCATCCTCGTATGCTTCATGGTACCTGTCTCGCGCATGGAATCCCTGGGATGGGCATCCTACAGTCAACACGATCATTATTCCAGTGAAGAAGTTCTTATTGAAAGCACCAAATCGAGCGATTATAATTATACTGAGATAAGTTATCAATTCACACTCTCCAGTCGGTCAACACGCTTGTTGATACAGGCAAAACTGAAAAAAATGGCTTCAAAACTAAACACATCAGAGAGAAGTAACCTTCGATACCGCTGCCTCCACAGGCTGAAGTGACACGGTGGGGTACTTGGCTATCAGCAGCATTGTATTATGCGGGAATCTACACAAGCATCGTGGAGGTAATTGATTCATTAAATAAACATGATGCAGCAGCCATTATAAGTGCATAGAAAGCATTGTACTCATGACCAGCAGTAGACGTGTTGAGCTATATCAAAGCAAATTGTTCTCACTTTGAAAGTGAAATAAATCAACTTTCCTCACGATAGACGCTTTAAAAATCATAGAGTAGGAATGAAACAAAGCGGTACCTGGACCAAGTGGAGAATCTAAAACAAAGAAGTATTGTTTTAGCGCACAGTCGAGATTTTAAGATCGTAGCAACGATCGGTCATGTCTCTGCGGAGAAAATGTGCAAGAATCATTGATTTGGAACACTAAGGAAATAGCCGAGTTTCGCACTTCTTACCTCATGTAAAGTGGAACTCAGTAATTCCGCTTTCAAGCGCATTTTAGTGAAAGACAGAAAAGAGTACAACTTTCAAAGTACTTGTTTGTTCAGCGCCATATTAGGAGTGGCTCTGACTACTGAAAGCTTTTGCGCATGTAGTGCTTAAAATTAATTGTCTATTTATTAGCGTCATACTAAAGCAGAATGAGTGTACTGAGAACCTTTGCGCATGCAGTGTTCGAAATTGAATTATGTGTTTTTCAGTGCTATACTAATACAAAATTAGTATACTGAGAACTTTTGCGCATATAGTGCTTGAAATTAATTAGTTTTCAGTGCCATTAAAATTGTAAGTGTATTGTGGTTGGTATTTTCAAATACATACTAAATCTAGAGTTAATTTAACTTTTTACATTTGAAATTATAGTGTTTTAAACACATTGGCATACTCGGTGATCTATGCAAATATATATATATTGAACCCATGGGCCATCGGGTCCATTACGGTCGAATCCATGTCCTTAAGGAAGAAATGAAAGAAACGTATAGTTTCTTAAAGGAACGGAGAGAGATTTTAAGCCAGGAATATAGCTTAACATTGTGCAAGCGACTAGGGACAGATGTTCCTTAGATGAGATCACCCCACTCGACATTTTAGAGAGGGCTGGTCACGAGTATTAATAACTGAGTGGAATTTTCCACCGTGATAGAAAGAGAAGCCTGAATCGGAATTCGAGCTGACGTTGCTGGAATTTGACAACGCCGCATATGCACCAGAAGAGGAATAATTAAAATTAACACGTTTACGAGCATAATAATGAGTAAACAAGCACAGTACAGTGAATCATTTGGAATGAGAGATTTTTCAGTATAGAGAAACCATGTAATAATTGTGCAGAAATAAACTGCCGACGTAAGACGACGTCATAGGGGAATTACCTAAGCCTCTGTGGAGGGGAGATAGCAAAAAGAATGCAACACCCACACAATTGAGGACGAGAAATTAATTAATATCTCCGAATTGCACGATCGATTCTTAGGTGCAATAAGATCATTAGACATTGAGAAGACGAGCTTTCGGAAGGTATAATTTTTATATTTGTGGCATCATTATTTTAGAAGTTGACCACAGGAAAGGCTTGAGTCTTATTTTTTTGTAGTAAAACAGTATAAAGCTTCGGGCGTTTCCAAGCCAATCATGCAGTATTCAGACAGCCAGAGGGCACGTCACTGTGTCACATCGCATGCAGTCCTACGAGCATTCCGTGAGGGGAAGTGCTGCTCCACGACGTAGAAGAAGTCATTCCGACAGTCCGTGAAGGACCGTAACTCTGCGTTACATCGATAACAGCTACCAGTACTCCTTGAGGGGAGAAACGCTGTTTAACACCGCCGAAGCAAGATCCGATAGCCACAGGCGTCACAGTAGTAACGACTTGCTTGCCTCCATAAGGAGCATTCAAGACGAAATTTTAAAGTATCGCCGTAGTGAAGTATTAGGAAAATCCTAATTATAGGATTTAGGCCCGACTGTATACAAGTTAAAGTAAAATTTCGCAAGATATAGTCATAGCAGGCTGCGAACGTCGGACTTAAAGGCGATAGGTCGTTAAAAAGTACGAACGAATAGATCATAACGTACGGAAGTATCGTACCAGACAGATAAACTGTTATTTAAATTGAAGCAACCTAAAAAGGAAGAACAGAATAAGGTTCGAACGTAGGAGTGATAAAACAGT
Organism: Meconema thalassinum; assembly: GCA_946902985.2. NCBI lineage: Eukaryota > Metazoa > Arthropoda > Insecta > Orthoptera > Tettigoniidae > Meconema > Meconema thalassinum. The sequence continues at coordinate 655,993,501 of OX336389.2, forward strand.
TCAAATAAAGAGGATAGGAGACTATAAACATTAGCTCCAGAAAGCAGGCAAACAATTCTAACAGTACTAGAATCGAGAAGTGCTAGCTGCTATAAACTGAATCTATAGGTCTTAGAGGAAACCTCGATCCATATAGACTTTCGTTAGGATCGATAGACAGATCTACAAAGAAGCCGTTCAAGCTAGATCAATAGCCAGTTATCCAGGATAGGAATAGCAGAATTGAACTCCAGGGAACAGTAGATGTTTCGGGACTTTCGCATTCTTCAGAATAGGAAGCCGACATCGGATAAATTTCACCCTTGGAAACGGGAATTTAAGAAGATCACGTGTGATAGGCTCAGAAGTACGGCCTAGTGATCGAGTAATTGTGAAGTGTAAAATAATCAAGATTGTGTGTTAGATAATATTTTTAGTGTTATTATGTGTTCAAAAGGGACACACCAGTATATAAAAATGTCGTCAATATTAAGTGTTCTAGATATAGGTCAAAAAGTGTTTTTACGTAAGATGAATACCTTCAATATGGTGTAAAAAGTTCAAAGTGGGCCCTAAAAATGAAACACCGCACCAGATTTAAGATCATGGGATGATCTGGAAAATATGTGAGTACAAAATTCATTTTTATTTTGGTGTCAGAAATTGATTGTGTACAGATCCACCGGAGTTTTTGAGTGAAAGGGATGTGTTTTAAAGAAATAAATACTGAATAATCAAGAACACGGTCTGAACAATAATAAATAAATAGAGAAATTATGAATAATTATGTAAAGAATAATTCCCGTAGAGGAAATATGTGAATAAAGGGTTAATGTATTTAACAAATGTCATAAGAGCAAGCGAAATATCATTAATTATCATAAAAGACATTGAAATAAAGTAAAGTTGAGATATGAAAGAAATAGCTTTTGAGCTTGTATAAAGAATAAAGATAATAATAATAATAATTAAATATGGAAATGTTAAATAAAAATCAAATAAATTGATATGAACATAAGAACGTTAAGCCTTAACGTATGTGTAAGAAATGAGGTTCAATGGAATATTTTAAAACAGGGAGCGATTTATCGACCATGGAAAGATTAATATGTGAATTAAAATAATATGAATTGTTACTAAAGAGATCTTATCAGTTCTTGGGAAGACATTTTCGGCTTAAAATAATGCATTAGCGCATAATGAGCGCAAATATAATATTAAAGTGTCACGCTAGGAACGCGTAGTGGTTAAATACTTGGTACATTACTTATGGAGGGTAGTTGATTGCAGTGAATTGATAATTGTGTAAGTCCTCTATTAGTGACATTAGTATCACGAGGCATTGTGTATGTATTTAAAAAGGGAGCTAATATATGTTATTATTGAGCGTATGTCATATGGGCCACGGCCGACTCTAAATCGCATTTTGTAATAAGCCCTCTGTACGGGATTGGTTCCCGAGGCACCTGAAGAGATTCGAATGCAGGATCTTCTTATGATAAAAGCCCCTGAAATTCTCCGTCGTCGTATGTGTATTTAATCTTCCCAATCAATGAGGACCCTCTCATAATTAATAAATGCCAAGGATACAGAAATGGTCTTTGAACCAAAGAATAGTTGTTTGAATGTTACGGTACTGTAAAGCCCGGTCTCCCCAGAACTGGATAGAATGAGAAGGTTTGTTTGAAAGCCTTGAAAATAAACTACTAATGTTGGGTCAGACAGGATGTCGCCGCCACCCTAACGTGTCATAAATCGCACCCCAGTAGTAGAGACTAGCTCTTTTAAAGCGAGGGGGAACAGAGACCGTCTCGTAAGCTGTTGTAAAGAGAAATAAATACACCAGGAGTGTTTAAAGTTGTTAACGACCCGGGCGTTGAACCGAGGTCCTTAATGATGGATATTTCGTTTGCCGGTTCAGATCGTAGTTTCTTATATGATAATGGTCTATGAAGACATAAGAGATAAATAACAATCCCTATTGTAATAATGTAAGGACGTGGGATTCCACGAGTTGATTGAAGGCAACTGAGTTCGGGAGTAACTATAGTTTTTTGACTGTGTCAAGTACCTTCACGCTCTGGAGTACACAATTGATTTTCTGATTACCTTAATATATTTGTGAAATAAAGAGAGATGATAACAACTGAATGTGTGGACATGCCCAAAACATTGAATGAGATAATTAACATAGATTTTAAATATAATTATATATTTGTTCTTGAGAAATAAGAAAATATAAAAGCTAATGTTTGAGGTGTACAAGAATGACACCATAATAATGTAAATGCATGGAGCCAAAGAGCTCGGAGTTATGTAAACTTAATGTTAGTGCTTTATGGAAGTGAGATTAAGTAAGAATTGTTGGTTTATGTGGAAACCACAGTTTCTTTTTTATACAATATTTGTTTATTTTATTTTGTGATCCCTTGTTCATTTGGAACAAGCAGTTGATATTTGGGTCAGTAATTAAATTGTTAAAATGTTTGTAGCGCCATTAATTTTATTAATTAAATATGTTTAAATAGGAATTGATTTTGTTGTTATTTTTGCAAGTGTATCCTCTAATTAATCCAAAATATGTGAGTCACAGAGTGGGGGAACTTACCCCTGCCCCGAAATCCCGAATTGAGCTACGCTGGTATACTGTGATTGGCATATTTCTTGCTAAATGGGCACAGGGGGATATATAAATAATGTGCCGGATTAATAACTAGAGGAACACTTAAGTCGGTCATATCATGTAAAATTAAAGTAATAATAGGAATAGCTACAACGTAAAATATTAACTGACCGCATGGGTCCCTGGAAACTCATACCGAGCAGCCCTGAATATATATTATATTATAAACCCCCAAGCAAACCACTTCTATAACTTTTTGGCGCCCAGTACGCAGGGATGAGTTTTCCTAGGGAAAACCCGAGTTTTCTCGAAAAATCAAAATTTTCATTTTTTTTTTAAATGGTTTTTCGAAATTTTGAATTTTAAACACTTCCATAAAGGTTTATGAAATTGAATAAAAGTAGTAAAAGGGTACGTTGTAAGTGAATACCCGTACCAAAGTAATATTTTTAAAGAAATTGGGACACACGGATTCAGAGTATCATCTCTCAAGCATGTACTAGTGTGGTGGCATTTGTGGCCCACTGTATTCTCATAAGATGGTATTGAGTGAGGAATTGCAGGGGCTTTTGGAGGCGATAAAAGCCGATAGTAATGAGAAGTTGGAGGCTATCAAAGCCGATAGTAATGAGAAGTTGGAGGCGATAAAAGCCGATAGTAATGAGAAGTTAGAGGCTATAAACAAGACATTGGGCCTCCAAAAGGATGAAAATAACGAAGTATTCGAATCCATAAATGAGAGTTTAAATAAGTTGGATAGCCAACAGACTGAAAATAAAGAAAGGTTAGGATTCATAACTGAAAGTTTAGAGTCACTAAAAACTAACAGTGATAATATGGGCACTAAATTAGAGGCTATCGGAGTTAAAAGTAATACCATGGAAACTAAGTTAGAAGCTATCGAGGCTAACTGTGTAAAAATGAACAATGAAGTAAAGGCTGAGATAGATAAAGTGAATGACAAGTTCAAAGTAAACTTTGAAAATGTAGAAGGTAATTTTAAGGCTATAAAAATTAAGTTAAATTCTATAGAAACAACATGTCAAAAGAATGTAGACGATTGTAAAAATGAACTTGTAACCCAGATCCAAGGTGTGCAGAAAGAATTGAAAGATCAGATAAAATCTAACAGCGATATTTGTGAGGCCTCCCGGGAGGAAATAAAACAAAGCGTGAATAAGCTAGGAGATAGATTTGAAGGGGTTGAAGAGAAAGTAGGGACCCTCGAGAACAAAATCGGTGTAGTTCAGACTGAAGTAACTGAGATGAAAAATCAAAATCTAAAGGATGTTCAGGAGATGAAAAATCAGATTGATCATTTTACCGGGCAGGTAGATGAGAATCTGAAGACATACGAAACGAAAATAGATCAAAGATTAGGTGTATACGAGGGGCATCTCCAGAGTGAAAGAAAACAACGAGAGAACGAAAGTAAGGAAAGTACCCATAAAATAAATGAAATAAGTCAGGGTATTATTGAGGTTCAGGAAACCATCGGAACATTAAAGGTTCATGTAGGAAAAACCAATAAGGAAGTTAGTCAGGTCCAAGATGAAATGATGAAATTGTATAAGAGTCAAGAGAAAACTGAGGGAAGGCTTGAAGGAATGAAAATAGATATGGTCAAAGGACGAAAAGAAGTGGAGAAGCAAATAAAGGAGATACGAGAGGGCCTGGAGACCATAGGTGACGTTAAGCCAGAAATTATAGACCAACAGACTAAGATCATTAAGAAAGAGGTAGAAGACCAAATAAATGGATTTAGGGATAGCTTCAGGGATGAGAAATTCCAATTCCAAAAGGTAGAGGAAGATATTAAAAGGAATCAAGAAAGAATTCAGAATGAATTAAGATCCCGATTGGAGAGGACGGAACTTAAGAATAGTCAAATGGAAATCCAACTCATGGCAAATGAAGAAAGTGCCCGAAGAGAAAGGAAGTTAGAATTCGAAAATCAGGAGGAGTTTCCAAAGACAGGATGGATAGATTCCCGTGAACAAGGCACAGATACGGAGAGGGACTTAGGAGGGGAGAGCCCTTATAAGATCCCAGGATATCCAATGGCGATGTCAACCCCGTACACGAATCAGACAAATGGACAAATAATAAACATTATTAAATCTAATGAGGACAGACCAGTAAAGTTTACGGGTAATAACATGTCTATTACTCCAAAATACTGGCTAAAAGAAGTGGCAGAGTATCTAAATGAAATGAAGGTTCCTCAGGATCGGAGACTGAGAGCTATTGAAAAGCTGTTGGCAGGTGATTGTCTCACCTGGTTCAGAAGCTTCAGATACACTTTTGATACGGTGGAAGGCTTTAGGGAAGCATTTTTGAAGCGATATTGGGCAGCAGATGTCCAAGAAAACTTAAGGCTAGATCTGTACTCTAGGAAGTACAGCACCAATGCACCTACTAAATACTCGGAATTTTTCACTGCTCAGCTGTGTAAATTCCGCGAACTGGATATTGCTCCGGCAGAAAACGACCTGTGTGCTGCCATTGCAAGACAGCTTCCATATGAGATTCAGAGGCTGTTAATCTCATCCAAAGCCAGAAGTGCTGTGGAAGTGGAAAGCGTATTACGTCAGTTAGATATGACGACTTCGCACGTAACACCTCGGCATCAGAGACAAACTGAGCAAGTACACATGGCCAGCAGTCAGGAAACTGGAGAAAAACCAGCGACCAGGAATCAGTCCACCAGTACGGATACTCAAGGACGAGATCGAGAGTATGGGCACCAGGAGCCTAGAAGGATACAGCCATATTACCGGGGAGGATATCGAGGAAGAAATCCTAGAACGACGGGTTATAGGCAACAGGAAAGCCGACCCTATAACAATAACCAGCAAAGGCCGGACAATAGAAAGAAATGGGAGAATTATCCCAGGAGGAATGTAAGGCCAGACGATAGGGATGATGAATATCGGGCCGAAATAGAAGAAAGATATCAGGAGAGTCTTCGTTATATGAACGAAAGACCAGATGAACCCGATAGGCAAAAAGTCCGTTGGAGTGAGGCAATCAAGAACCGGAAATCACCCGACCGACTAGACGGAGCTCAAAGCTTGGAACTACAAGCTCAGCTAAAGAATGAGGGAAAAGGGAGCCCTCAGGATAAAAAAAAACTCCAAATTTAAATTGTCAAAAGTGGAAACATACCAGGAGCTGGGAGGAGGTAGAAATTGTAAATTGGATAGCCAGACCAGATGAACTAATTAACGAGGATGTGGAAGGAATCCCACCTGTTAAAAGAGAACTACCTATAATTATGCTTAGGATAGAAGGATTACTGGTCAGAGCATTGATTGATACTGGATCCACAATAAGTTTAATTACACAAACCCTTTTAAATGAATTGGAAACAAGGGGCCGAGTACTTAAGATTCCCACATCAAGTGTAAAGATTAAGGGAATTATCCCTGAAAAATCTTTGACATGTAAATTTCAGGTATACATTGATTTAATCATGGGTAACGCTGAAATTTCGCAGTGCTTTTTGCTGGTAAATCAATTACCGTATAATGTCATATTAGGTATTGATTTTATCCGTGAGAACAAGGTCATTATAGACCTAGCGCAAAATTGCATTAGAATTCAAAGAGAGGATGTGGATGAGCAAAACATTAACCTACAGGATCAGGAGGCGAAAATAGCAGAACAGGTATGGCACATAGAAGAAGTGATTGAGGAAGATTATAAGGACATAGAAAAAATATTTGAAGTCCTCAACATAGAACTCGAAGATAATGTGGAAAATGAGTTCGAGACCAACCTGTCCGGAAAGGTGGAGGAAGCTAAAGTCAGCCTCGAAATTAAGGAACAGTTAAAGAAATTATTATTGGATTATAGGGACGTATTTGATTCCAAGCCAGGGAAGATTGAAAATTTTAAATACGCGTTCCAAGTCAACGATTGGGCACCGTTCAAACAAAAACCATACCCGGTTGCGGAAAAACATTACCCACAAACCAAGAAAACACTGCAGGAGATGATGAATGCAGGTGTTATAGAAAAGATGGCGACACCATATGTTAGTCCATTAGTGATTGTGAGTAAACCGGATGGCTCAGTAAGGGTGTGTTTAGATGCCAGAAATCTAAATGCAAAAATTATACCAGAAAATGATTCGGCACCACCCATAAAAGAAATACTGAGGAAGTTTAAAGGCAAGAAGATTTTTACAAATATTGACATGACTTCTTCGTATCATCATCTCGAACTGGAAGAGAAAACCAGCTTATTGACTGGATTTCAGTTCGATCAACAAACATACTGCTTTAGAAGATGTCCGTTTGGATTAAAGACTGCAGGATCCGCATTAATAAGAGCGCTGGATCGAAACCTGTCAGAGGAAGTGAAAGAGTGCACTATCCGATACGTAGATGACATTTTGCTTACCTCGGAGAACATTGAGGAACATTTAGAAAATTTGAAGAAATTATTAGAAGACCTAAGAAGGGCAAATTTTAAGATAAATTTAAAGAAGTCGAACTTCTGTCAAAGGCAAGTGACATTTTTAGGGCATGTGATTGACAAGGGTGGTGTTAAACCAAATCCATGCAAATTGGAATCGATAAGGGATTTTCCAAGGCCTTTGAAAGTGAAGAACGTTCGCCAGTTTTTGGGATTGATTGGGTTCTTCTCAGGACATTGTCCATCATACACCAAAACCGTTGCACCACTACAGGACCTGTTGAAGAAGGGGGGCAAGTGGAAATGGACGGAGGAAGCAGAAAAAGCATTCGTGGAGGCCAAGGAAATGCTCTTAAACTACGTGAAGCTAGGATATCCTGATTTTAATCAGAGATTTATCATTCAGACAGACGCATCCCAGATTGGAATAGGGGCAATGCTATATCAGGAGAACCCGGAAAACCCTGATAAGAAGAACTATCTAGCTTTCACAAGTAGAAGACTGAAACCACACGAGAAAAATTATACGATCAGCGAGATCGAACTGTTAGCGATATTGCACGCGTTGCAATATTGGCGGAAGATCGTATATGGGTTTCAGGTCATTCTAAGGACGGATCATAAAGCCTTAACCTTTTTGATGAAGACTGATTTATCCAGTCAAAGGTTGATGCGTTGGGCTTTATATATTCAACAATTTGATGTCAAGATAGAGTACTGCCCAGGAAAGGATAACATAGTTCCAGACTACTTAAGTAGACAGCCAGAGTCCATAGAAGAGGAAGTAATGGCTATAGATTTGGAAGACAGGGATCAGCGTAATCTTAATGAGTTAAGAAGCATTAGTCAAAGACAACGGGAGGATCCATGGATGAACATGCTCATATCATTCCTTGAGGGAAGCTTGATAAGAGGAACACCAGCGTACACGGAAGCTGAGAAGATAGCACAAGACTACACGTTTTATAATGGGTTATTATATAAGTTTGTGGACTCTGACCATACGAAATTAAGGATTGTTGTACCTGCAATTTTGCAGAGGAAAATAGTATGGTTAGCCCATAGATCGTTCGGACATATGGGAGTCGACAAAACAGTCTCGATGCTGAAAGAAGCATTTATATGGCCGAGACTGAGAGAAACTGTAAGGGACACGCTAAAGACATGTGATCTATGTCAAAGGATTAAACCTAATGCATTTCTGATGAGACAGAAGCCTATACCATTGTTGCCTGAAAGGCCCGGCCAAATCATATCTATTGATAATTTTGGACCTTTGCCAAAGGCAAGAAGAGGAAATCGACACATAATGGTGGCTATGGATGTCTTCACTAAAATGGTTGTCCTTGCTCCCATACAGAAGACTAGTACCAAACAGGTGTTAAAACGACTTAAAGAAAAAGTGATACCGATTCTGGGGAAACCTGAGAATTTGTTGTCGGATCACGGCAGTTGTTTCACCAGTGTAGAGTTCAGACGAGAATTAGAAAGACTTGGAATACGTCAAATTTTGTCAAGTATTCGCCATCCTGAGGCAAACCCTGTAGAGAGAGTTATGAGAGAAACGGCCAAGTATTGTAGAATATACTGTGCCGAAGAAAATTGGAAGTGGATAGATATTTTGGATATTATTGAATTTTGTATAAATAATACAATCCATGAATCCACAGGAGAGATACCCATAACGTTACATCGGAATGAGCAACCGGAAAGACCTTGGAATCTGGTAATTCCTAGGCCAGCAGACGCTCAGCCGGGAAGAGATGTACGAATTAGGAGAGCCTTTGAGCATCTAAAAGCTCAAGCCGACAGGAGGCAGAGAAGAAATAGGCATAAGAGGTATCATCGACCATTATTAGCAGGAGAAATGGTGTTAGTGAAAAGACCAGCCATTTCGGATCCAGGGAACCGTGTGTACAAGAAGTTCCAGAAAATGTACCACGGACCATATCAGATAATCAGAGATTTGAGGAATAACGCATATAGAATTCGGCACTGTGAAACGGATCACGAAGTGACCATGAATTCAGCAAATTTGAAATTATATTACCCTCCCGAAGATTTTGATGAAGAAAATGAACAAGCCCTGGTCATGGAAACATTTAGAGATGAATCCGCTTTTGACATAAATAAGAATAAGGAAGAAATAGAAAATAGTGCTCAGGCATACGAGTGCGAATGCGAATTGGAGAAAGTATATTGGGAAATTAAAGAAATAATTGAATTTATTGAAGAAGAAAATTCCAATTTAAGAAAAGAAAATGATGAAATAAGGAAACGGGTAGGGATAGACCAAACCCGTAAGGGAGAATGAGGTTCTGGGAACTTAAAGTCCAGACAAAGAAAGAAAGAAAGAAAGGGTAGGGACAGAGCATACCCGACCTACACAATTACCGGATACGACTTAAAAGAAGTAAAAACAACAGTAAATACGGATGACGTTATGATGGATTCGACGAATAGAGTAATACAAATTAAATTGAAATAAATTTCCTCAAAATTTTCGAAAATTTATTTACCTAAGGAGGGGAGAGATGAACCCATGGGCCATCGGGTCCATTACGGTCGAATCCATGTCCTTAAGGAAGAAATGAAAGAAACGTATAGTTTCTTAAAGGAACGGAGAGAGATTTTAAGCCAGGAATATAGCTTAACATTGTGCAAGCGACTAGGGACAGATGTTCCTTAGATGAGATCACCCCACTCGACATTTTAGAGAGGGCTGGTCACGAGTATTAATAACTGAGTGGAATTTTCCACCGTGATAGAAAGAGAAGCCTGAATCGGAATTCGAGCTGACGTTGCTGGAATTTGACAACGCCGCATATGCACCAGAAGAGGAATAATTAAAATTAACACGTTTACGAGCATAATAATGAGTAAACAAGCACAGTACAGTGAATCATTTGGAATGAGAGATTTTTCAGTATAGAGAAACCATGTAATAATTGTGCAGAAATAAACTGCCGACGTAAGACGACGTCATAGGGGAATTACCTAAGCCTCTGTGGAGGGGAGAGAGCAAAAAGAATGCAACACCCACACAATTGAGGACGAGAAATTAATTAATATCTCCGAATTGCACGATCGATTCTTAGGTGCAATAAGATCATTAGACATTGAGAAGACGAGCTTTCGGAAGGTATAATTTTCATATTTGTGGCATCATTATTTTAGAAGTTGACCACAGGAAAGGCTTGAGTCTTATTTTTTTGTAGTAAAACAGTATAAAGCTTCGGGCGTTTCCAAGCCAATCATGCAGTATTCAGACAGCCAGAGGGCACGTCACTGTGTCACATCGCATGCAGTCCTACGAGCATTCCGTGAGGGGAAGTGCTGCTCCACGACGTAGAAGAAGTCATTCCGACAGTCCGTGAAGGGACGTAACTCTGCGTTACATCGATAACATCTACCAGTACTCCTTGAGGGGAGAAACGCTGTTTAACACCGCCGAAGCAAGATCCGATAGCCACAGGCGTCACAGTAGTAACGACTTGCTTGCCTCCATGAGGAGCATTCAAGACGAAATTTTAAAGTATCGCCGTAGTGAAGTATTAGGAAAATCCTAATTATAGGATTTAGGCCCGACTGTATACAAGTTAAAGTAAAAATTCGCAAGATATAGTCATAGCAGGCTGCGAACGTCGGACTTAAAGGCGATAGGTCGTTAAAAAGTACGAACGAATAGATCATAACGTACGGAAGTATCGTACCAGACAGATAAACTGTTATTTAAATTGAAGCAACCTAAAAAGGAAGAACAGAATAAGGTTCGAACGTAGGAGTGATAAAACAGTTCAAATAAAGAGGATAGGAGACTATAAACATTAGCTCCAGAAAGCAGGCAAACAATTCTAACAGTACTAGAATCGAGAAGTGCTAGCTGCTATAAACTGAATCTATAGGTCTTAGAGGAGACCTCGATCCATATAGACTTTCGTTAGGATCGATAGACAGATCTACAAAGAAGCCGTTCAAGCTAGATCAATAGCCAGTTATCCAGGATAGGAATAGCAGAATTGAACTCCAGGGAACAGTAGATGTTTCGGGACTTTCGCATTCTTCAGAATAGGAAGCCGACATCGGATAAATTTCACCCTTGGAAACGGGAATTTAAGAAGATCACGTGTGATAGGCTCAGAAGTACGGGCTAGTGATCGAGTAATTGTGAAGTGTAAAATAATCAAGATTGTGTGTTAGATAATATTTTTAGTGTTATTATGTGTTCAAAAGGGACACACCAGTATATAAAAATGTCGTCAATATTAAGTGTTCTAGATATAGGTCAAAAAGTGTTTTTACGTAAGATGAATACCTTCAATATGGTGTAAAAAGTTCAAAGTGGGCCCTAAAAATGAAACACCGCACCAGATTTAAGATCATGGGATGATCTGGAAAATATGTGAGTACAAAATTCATTTTTATTTTGGTGTCAGAAATTGATTGTGTACAGATCCACCGGAGTTTTTGAGTGAAAGGGATGTGTTTTAAAGAAATAAATACTGAATAATCAAGAACACGGTCTGAACAATAATAAATAAATAGAGAAATTATGAATAATTATGTAAAGAATAATTCCCGTAGAGGAAATATGTGAATAAAGGGTTAATGTATTTAACAAATGTCATAAGAGCAAGCGAAATATCATTAATTATCATAAAAGACATTGAAATAAAGTAAAGTTGAGATATGAAAGAAATAGCTTTTGAGCTTGTATAAAGAATAAAGATAATAATAATAATAATTAAATATGGAAATGTTAAATAAAAATCAAATAAATTGATATGAACATAAGAACGTTAAGCCTTAACGTATGTGTAAGAAATGAGGTTCAATGGAATATTTTAAAACAGGGAGCGATTTATCGACCATGGAAAGATTAATATGTGAATTAAAATAATATGAATTGTTACTAAAGAGATCTTATCAGTTCTTGGGAAGACATTTTCGGCTTAAAATAATGCATTAGCGCATAATGAGCGCAAATATAATATTAAAGTGTCACGCTAGGAACGCGTAGTGGTTAAATACTTGGTACATTACTTATGGAGGGTAGTTGATTGCAGTGAATTGATAATTGTGTAAGTCCTCTATTAGTGACATTAGTATCACGAGGCATTGTGTATGTATTTAAAAAGGGAGCTAATATATGTTATTATTGAGCGTATGTCATATGGGCCACGGCCGACTCTAAATCGCATTTTGTAATAAGCCCTCTGTACGGGATTGGTTCCCGAGGCACCTGAAGAGATTCGAATGCAGGATCTTCTTATGATAAAAGCCCCTGAAATTCTCCGTCGTCGTATGTGTATTTAATCTTCCCAATCAATGAGGACCCTCTCATAATTAATAAATGCCAAGGATACAGAAATGGTCTTTGAACCAAAGAATAGTTGTTTGAATGTTACGGTACTGTAAAGCCCGGTCTCCCCAGAACTGGATAGAATGAGAAGGTTTGTTTGAAAGCCTTGAAAATAAACTACTAATGTTGGGTCAGACAGGATGTCGCCGCCACCCTAACGTGTCATAAATCGCACCCCAGTAGTAGAGACTAGCTCTTTTAAAGCGAGGGGGAACAGAGACCGTCTCGTAAGCTGTTGTAAAGAGAAATAAATACACCAGGAGTGTTTAAAGTTGTTAACGACCCGGGCGTTGAACCGAGGTCCTTAAAGATGGATATTTCGTTTGCCGGTTCAGATCGTAGTTTCTTATATGATAATGGTCTATGAAGACATAAGAGATAAATAACAATCCCTATTGTAATAATGTAAGGACGTGGGATTCCACGAGTTGATTGAAGGCAACTGAGTTCGGGAGTAACTATAGTTTTTTGACTGTGTCAAGTACCTTCACGCTCTGGAGTACACAATTGATTTTCTGATTACCTTAATATATTTGTGAAATAAAGAGAGATGATAACAACTGAATGTGTGGACATGCCCAAAACATTGAATGAGATAATTAACATAGATTTTAAATATAATTATATATTTGTTCTTGAGAAATAAGAAAATATAAAAGCTAATGTTTGAGGTGTACAAGAATGACACCATAATAATGTAAATGCATGGAGCCAAAGAGCTCGGAGTTATGTAAACTTAATGTTAGTGCTTTATGGAAGTGAGATTAAGTAAGAATTGTTGGTTTATGTGGAAACCACAGTTTCTTTTTTATACAATATTTGTTTATTTTATTTGTGATCCCTTGTTCATTTGGAACAAGCAGTTGATATTTGGGTCAGTAATTAAATTGTTTAAATGTTTGTAGCGCCATTAATTTTATTAATTAAATATGTTTAAATAGGAATTGATTTTGTTGTTATTTTTGCAAGTGTATCCTCTAATTAATCCAAAATATGTGAGTCACAGAGTGGGGGAACTTACCGCTGCCCCGAAATCCCGAATTGAGCTACGCTGGTATACTGTGATTGGCATATTTCTTGCTAAATGGGCACAATATATATAACTAAATTTAACATATACGATTCTATAAGATCCTAATATACCGATAGATAAAACCTGATTTGAACTTTTTAGAAAATCCTGGGCTTGGCTATCAGACACGTTACACAAACACACCCAAGTACACAGGGCTGTCTAAGAACGATATCGCAAGGGCTCTATAAATAAATCAGCAACAACAACTCTTCTCGAAGTGGTGTTGAATACGATACCATTACTATATTTCTTTTCAGGTGCTAATAAGGACAGGAAGTTAGGAACTGTTGCACGTAAACCTAAAAATCATTTGTGGATGCCCTTGGGGAGTATGAGCTTTGATGGCTCGGACGCGTAAGTGCAGACAACTCGTAGGAAATGACCCTTTGCTGAACTTTACTTTCCTCTTCTTTTGCTCTTTTGAACACAATATTTATAGGAACATAAAACATAGAAAAACACTTCCGCGTACGGTCAGTGTTGCAGTTTGCTTCATGGCCACGGCGCAGTTTGTGTGTACACAAGCGACGTGGAACATGAAGGGGATGCTTTGCTCTGTTGAACTTTCGCTTTGCACTGCTGCAAATTCCTCGACCTAGTAATAATTATTGTTTTTGTTATTACAATTAAGGGCTTTGACATCGTGTACATCGGCCTTATTCGTAGATGTTTGTGCAAGTCATCTGATAACCTCTGTTATTTTGGTGCCGGAGTAATGAGTCTATTTGTATTTGAACCTATGTGTAATTTAGTCAGGGACCATTGCAATATTTGCTAAGCGTATAACTGGGAAACCATGGGCAGTTAGCTTTAGGATAGCTGAGGTGGTAATTGAACCTGCGCTCTACTCAATTACCATCACGAGACTAAGTGGACACCGTTCTATACTTCAGATAAGAACACAATTCCATGGGAATGCATGGAATTCAACATGAGCATCAGAGATGGTAGCCATCAACGCCAGCCAATGCAAAGAGGTGGCCGTTAATATATAATCATAATAAAATAATATTAATATAATTATAATGAAAATAAATGGTTCAATCAGGTCACCTCTTAATTGAATTGAAATATTCTGATTAGCGTTTGCGCTACGACGGCGCTCATATCATTTCACAAACACGATAATAGCGATAAGAATAATAATAATAAACATAATAATAATTACTATTATGGGATACACGTCACATAGTCCATGTATCACATTGAACTCATCGAGTCACATAAAAAGTCCCGGCTTGTTTCCTGATTTAAACGTCTTGATCTCTACAGTGTTCCTAAAGGCTCCATGTTAAAAGGATTTTCTTTGACACAGTTGGTGATGAGCTGCTTTCCCTTCCACCGGATGATAAGAGATACGGAACGTGGCTAGAAGCTCTTGCTTATCGTGTCGATTATTTTAAAGTAACTTAGTAATAAAGGAAGTCGAAGATTTCGATTCTATTAAAACGAGCTCAAGAAGTCATGAGCAAATATTGTGTTCGAGAGCAACCTATACTCAATCATTCCAATCAGATGTGCATATCTTCAGCCATCATGAAATTGCAAGAAAGGGGTCTGTCCCAGCACATTAATATTTGAATTGTTGAAGAAGTCAAACAATCCGTAGTGAATCTCATCAACAAAGCTTTCTTGAAAAAAATTACAGAGTGTAGTGTTAAAAAAAATACAAGTAATACTCCCCGGCATTTATTTCAACAATCCTATAGCACTTCCTTCCACACGACATGTAATGTTTGCATGCCTTTATGCTAATGACCTAAACAGAGAGTCACCGTCGCCTTTCATTTTATAACATCTGTAATTGAGGTTCGCTTCCGACTCGTCATATATAAATCATCATGTTGAGAGCACACACTACCTCAAATAATGAATCCTGAAACAAAATGCCTGACAACTAGCGCTTGCATGTTGCAGCCGGAAAGGCCATCTTGCTCCTGGGCGTATGCATATTACCGAACACTTGACTCACTCCTCCCATCACCACGGTCAGCACACATCTTGATCAGAAGAATGATCTTGGTGAAATGAATATTCGCAATTATTTTGAAACATGGATTTTATTATTATTATTATTATTATTATTATTATTTATTTACCATAAATCGTACAAGAAGTATGGAAGGTCTAGTTAAAAAGGGCAAGCCCCACATACATACTACATGCTTCACAGGCACAGTTTACATCTACATTTGTTTTAACAATATTTACATGTTTTACAAAGATATTTGCAGTATTTACATATTTAGAATATTGACATAGTACATTTTTCCAGTTCACTCACTCTCTCACGCACGCACTTTCATAACCTCAATCACTCGATACATTCATTCATTCTATTCAGATACTCATTCATTCAGCGAGACAATCAATCATTCATACATACGTTTATTTATACAATGTACCTCTTTACCTACGGCTTGAATTTCCGAAGAGGCAAGATCTTGGCATCCACTGGCAGCGCGTTCCATAACCGCGCAGAGCGGCCGTAGAAACCTGTCGGGTAAGCATTGATACGTGCGAAGGGCGGCACGAGATTTACACCTTGTCCTCTTCGAACTGAGCGATATGCCAATGACAGTCGGCAAAAAGGGTCAATATTTATGGAACCTGTAAGGGACTTTTTGAGAAAAATTAGATCAATATGTATGGCTGTTGCCTCTATAGATGGAAATGTTGACAAAGGGGAAGGGGAATAACGAGCTATTAGCCTCTTTGCGCGGCGCTCTACACGCTGGAGCCTGTTCATGTTTTCCGTTGTAGTGGGATGCCAAGCAGGTAAGCCGTACGTTAATATCGGACGGACCATGCATATGTAAGCTGTCCTGAAGGCTCTAGGTTTACAACCTCTCATGTTTCAGTGCAAGAAACCCAGAACTTTGGTGGCCTTACATCTTGCCTCTTCACTTTGAATGTTCCAATTCAGGGTGTCGGAGATCGTTACCCCTAATAACTTTAATTTTTTGCACTGTGGAATGACACTGTTCATAATTTTGTATTCATTCTCAATGGGTTTTTGACCTGGTTATTCTTATGTATTTACATTTTTGTACATTGATATTTAAATTATTCACAGAACACCACAGCGATAAGTTGTCCAGATCTGATTTAAGACAGAGGGAATCTTCTTCACTTTTAATGCACCTGTATAGCACGGTGTCATATGTATAGTGACATTGATGAGGTGACACAGCCGGGAAGATCGAGCACATATATATAGTGAAGATAAGAGGTCCGATCACAGAACCCTGAATCACTCCAGAAGTAACTTGAACCGCCAGTGATCGAGCTCCTCCGTACACCACACACTGCGTTCGACCCTCTAGGAATGACCTCACCCATGCAAGTAACCTATCCCGTATGTTAAGCTGCTGTAGCTTTAACAAAAGTCTTTCATGAGACACTTGATCGATGACCTTAGCCCAATCCAATGCAATACAGTCCACTTGTTTCACTTCTGGCTGATTCAAGTAGAACTGAAACTAATCAATGACTTTTGTCAATAGAGTAGTGCAAGAACGACCCGGAAGAAAACCGTGCTGATTTGGGTCGAGCAGATTGTTCTCCCGCAGGAATTCCAGCACACTATTTGCTACTAGCCGCTCCATACATTTACAAATTATAAATGTTAGACACACCGGTCAGTAATTTGCAACATCTTCTCTGTCACATTGCTTATAGAGTGGCACCACGTTATCACATTTCCACCCACACGGCACAGAACCTTGGTTGATAGACGGGTTGAATAACGCACACAGAGAAGGCGCTAATGTTTCCGCACACTGCAGTAGGATCCGCCAGGGAACATCATCTAGGCCGGTCGCCGCATGTGGTCTAATCTCCCTCAGGCTCTGAATCAGCTCATTTGTTGTGAAGTACAGGTTGGAGAGAGGGAAGGGTGGAAGTGATGACCTTGGCAGAAGCAGGTTCATGGTCATATCCGGTTTAGAAAAGTTCTGCTTGAAACTGTCACTGAAGGCTGTTGCAATAACTTGAGGTGCACTGACGAATGTACCGTTACAATGAAAGGAGGCTGGCGCTGCGGTGCCACGTCTTCTGGACAAGAATTTCCACATTTCACTGGTGCTGCTTATTTTGTGAATATAATTGCCGTATGTTTCGCAAATTAATTTCTTTGTTAGGGTCCTGATGTTCTTGTATTTTTCCCACATGATGTCAGTTGAGCAACTTTTCAATTTCTGGTATAATATGTTTCTTTTTCTAATCATTTTAATGACTTCCTTCGTCACCCAAGGAGAATTTTTCTTCCCACTAATGGTTATTTTCGGTATAACTATATCCACACATTCAAAGAAACAATTTCGCCAGGCGTGCCACACTGAGTTGATGTCACTGGTGTCCAGATTACATGGGGTGGGAAGGAGTTTGAGGAATAAAGATGATAACAGTCTACAGTCTGCCTTTTTTAAATTGTATACTGTCCTCACTATGCTCTTGCTGCGTGGTTTGTTGTAATGCAATGTGGTAAAGATGGCTGCGTGATCACTGAAACCGGGCATGACTTCAGCTTTCTGTACGGAGGAAGGAAAGCTTGTGAGGAATAGGTCTATTGTGGAGCGTGTAGTTTGTGTGATTCAAGTTGCTTCGGTTATTAATTGGTCAAGGAATAAGTCGTAGAATGCGGTAAGCAATTCATTAGCTATGGGATCCTTGGGAGTGGGAGGAGAGTTTTGTCAGTCTATTTCTAAATTAAAATCGCCTGTTGTGTAAATGGCCTTGTATTTGTGCTGGATGTATTGTACACGACGGAGGGACTCCAAAAGTTCATCATTGATGTGCCGAGTTGAATTTGGAGCACGGTATACAGAGCCTATTAGAAATGTATTGTTCGCACACGTGAATTCCACCCACACACCCTCAGCATCAGTTTCAAGCTCCCGTTGGCGAACAGGCCTTAAATCAGGTTTCATGGCTATTAGTACCCCTCCCGCTGATGTACAGGTTCGATCCTTGCGGAACATGGTGTATGTTACCGGAAATGTTTTTGGGTCGTTAGTGGATTCTTTCAGCCATGTCTCCCCTGAACACACAATTGACGGATTAAGTGCCGTGAGACAAGAACGCAGATCCGGTTGTTTGGAGGGACATGTTACACTTCGGGCATTGAAGGAAAAAATGGACAATGCCTTGCCATTCAAGGGTGTTACGTCACTATCTATGACATAATCAAATGAATTGGGGCTGAATGGATAATGTCTCAAGCCAACAAGCGACGTTGTAGAATTACTTTCCAATAGTCTATATTTCAGTATATGTAAAACGTGAAGTTTCTTCCAATTATGTTAATATATAAATTTCTTCCAATTGTTTTAATAAGTACGATGAGGTCATCTGACAGCCGGGGCGCAGTGGGCAGGAACCAAGAATTCGGGACATAAAGGATTACTAATATAAGAACGCGCACAGGAATTTGCATATGAAGAATCCACATTCTGTAAATTGTTCAGGAGAGGGATTTTAAACATTCAACACTAAAAAGAAATACTTAAAACACCCCAATTGAGGGTAAGCAATATAATTTTTTGCCAAATTTATTTATTATATACGACGTGCATGTAAAACAATTAACAAGTAAAGTTAACTTATAAAAAAGAGGATATGGGACGTTCTTTCCATTTCCACTTTAAATTTCAAAATCCGTGCCTTGGCGATATTCCGCTTTATTTGAAATTAATTTCAACTGATCTGTAGTGACGATGGCTGGCCACCAGAATGCGTCATAAACTCATTTCCTAAGAAAATGGACTTACCCTGTTCTTTCCATGGGGTCTTCATATGCTAATTAAATAGGATTTAATAAAACACCAAGCAAGAAAATAAAACAAAGGTTAACAGGAAATAAAACAAAAGCCTGCTGAGGTGGGATTCATAGTGCCTAAAATTTGTTCCTTCAAAAATTGTCACTACCACCATTAGACAGTATAATATCTATATAACGTGGCTTGATATCATGTATGAGCTTCAGATACGGTACCTAATGTCGTCGAGAATTTGCCAATCATAATTTCCTTCGAAATCTGCCTGTAAGAGCTGTTCTGCTATATAGAATGAGTCGTCAGCTGGAATCAGGATATAGTCAGCCATTCCATTAATGGGTACCGCCCAGCGGTTGGAAGTGGAATTTTGCTAAATTTCAATACTCAGCTTGCCCAGAAGAATGACCGTGGTGAAATGACCTAGGGCTTCAATATGTATCTGCCATTGGTAGTGGATCCTATAATTCTGCATATATTCCATTAATATCCCATCGTACAGTTTGTCACAGGAAGAAAATGAATTACCAATTTATTCCCTTTCTTAATTCTGCAAAAGTGTTTATCTTTTGAAAGACGTCGAAATGTATATAACTTCTGAGAAAATTTTTTTAATGGTACACAGGAAATGGTAGGAGTGTTCAGTTGTGCTCCGTGCAAACGCATTTCCAGATGGGACAATTGTCCCATCCACGAATTGCATGTAAATTTTAAACATGTAATTCCGTGAGGAACTTAACAGTCTATTTTCATACTGGTCCTTTACATTAAAATTCCCCTGCCTATTACAAAGAAGTTCCGAGAAACACCTCCATAAATATTTAAATTACGCATCGTCACTGCCAAGTTAGATTTGTGTTAATCAGGTTATTGAAAAGCCCATAAGTGAGCTTATGTTAAAGGGGCGATTACCAAAAAAATTGCCAACGTTTTTTCTTTGGCTCATTTATAGGCCACTATATTTCTCTATCAAAATCAACTTATTCCATGACGATATCTCGAATAGTTTAATTTTATGGCTCTTAGTTCATGCTGTAAGGTAGTCGTGGCGTTTAAAAATTCCAGTTTTCTCAGCTTTTGCGGGATTTTGTAATAAGTATCTGGAATCAAATTGACCGCTTCTCTATGCTTGACAGTAGTTGGAATTTTGGCCAGTGGATAGAACCAGTATTCTCTTGGAGATGAGACTTTAAATTCTTTGCTAGTGAATATTTTATTTATGAGTGTTCATATGATATGTGCTTTTCATGTCATAGCTTTCGCTGTATAGTCTTATGGATATTGCTAGTGGTGGTGTAGTAATTGGGAATATGGGTTGACAATTATTAAACTGTACAAGGAATAAAGAAACGAAGAAGGAAGATGGCATACCAATACAAGGAGAAACAAGAAGGATTAGGAGACTACAAGTCTGTGGTGTGTTAGAAGAGAGCAGGTCGTGCAGGTACACATTTCACTTTGAACTCATTTCCCCACTAATAATGTATATTTCGTACAAAAGGTGCATTACCTCTGGAAGGAAGCGCACCTTTGACAAGAAATTTGCAACTTGAGGTCTATTATGTACTGTATGTACAATGCTTTAAAGATTAAAAATATAGAATAAGGGCTAAACATTGGAAAATAATAAATGAAAGGCTCATTATTAATTTTTTCAATTGATTCCTTACCTAAAATTAAATATGCCGAAAATGTTACCATTTTGTTGGTTAGAATTACAATATAGACACTACTGAAGCTGGAAACTGAATGCGGGCTTAATGGCATGAATGGTTTTAGAAATAGTGCACCGATAAATACAGTAACTTAATACAGTTGCAAAGATGGTAATTATTCAGATAAGAATTTATGAACCCGGGGCTCTGTGCATTCATCCACCTATTGCTACACACATAGGCTATGCTATAAGCAGTTAAAGTTTCGTTAATATCAAGTGTATGGTTCCAGAGATATTCATATGTTTATCAAACATGTGCTAGGTGGTTAACGCCCCCTTTATAGCGTCTATCAACATATACAATTTCAGTTTGCTCCAATATATTCAGAGATATTGAGAACCGTCAAAATATTTTGGTTGATTGACATGTTGGATTGTTCTATATTAAGGCCATAGTGTTATGTACTGTACCCGAATTCCGCATAGCCACCACCTATTATCCGCTGAAATAGTAAGGATTGCAGGGTCGTTGATTCCTAGCTAGATAAACCAACACTTCCCTACTAGGTGAATAACTAGGAAACTCTCGGAACATATAGGCCATACAATAGTGCTACTAACTAGTTACATACAATCCTACTACAAAAAATTGGCAGGACAATAATCTCGGATCTCGAAGGTGAACGGTTAAATAAAAATAAGTGGGCGCCAGCATCCAACAATAGTACTATCATATGTCGATTATTAAATGAGATGATTGTCAGTTTCTATAACAATGGACACGAAAACTAAAAAGTGCTTGTGAAATTTATTCATGAGGACACTACAAGTTATGTCCCTGACTCAAATTAACCTATCATTTCAAAACAAAGCTAAAGTTTAATTAAATAGATAGATCTTGCTATCTTTAAATTATTCCTCTATGAAAGGAATTCGGATCTCAAATGAGTCCTCCTCAACCAATGTAAAACTTTACATTCATAATACAAACCGTATTTAAATAGTTTAAAAATATCAACTAATTTTTATACATTCTGTAGTTCTCAACTATTACTTGTTATAATAAACGTCGCTCATTACCTTAATCTCCCTACATAATACAAAATGCTCATCTTCGCTGATCTTATCTTTCAAGTTGTACCCGTTCGTCCTGGGGATGCGATGACCCATCTGCTATTACATCGCATTCCTGGGTTTCCAGGACAGAGCGGAGTTGAATGAACACCTAGTCAAATAAGGAATGTGTCGGAAATTCAGTTGAAATATATCAAAAGCAGAGGGTAACACCAGATAAAGTATCTCCAGGGTCGTTACGGGTTTAAATTTAATTAAAAAAATACAAATATCAATGGGCGCCATCAACTGAATCCCTAGCAAACCACATCCTTCCTGGTTAAGCCTTAATTAAGACAAGGAAAGAAAATAGGAAAATCACATCACCATCAGATCACAACTAAGATAAAAACAAATTTATTCAAATTTGATAGTCAGAAAGACATATTAAACACTCATCCTACCTAAGAGCATGGTCGAATGCCAACGTTAAATTGTCATTGTCCAGAAAATCGAACCATCTCCATTCTACTCAAAGTGTATTTAATCCACATAAAATAGGAAAAATGTCTAAAGTTCTCTTGGGTTCTCAGGATCACCGTAGCACTATGTCTTTGCGTCACTGACATTCGTGATAACTGAGACCTAATTTCTCTTTAAATTAACATCATGAATGTGGATGTAAAAATATTATTAATCTGTCTAAACACACATATTATAAACACATATTTAAATATCACATAATTTATGGCTTGCATGGCATTATTCAAATGCTGAATATGTTAGTAAAATGCTCCTAAACATCGAATAAGTAATTTACACTATTTACACTGTCATTAATCATTGCCTGTTTTGTGAATCACAGAAAATCCACTATTCATTTGTTATAATCATCATCATCATCAAAATTAAATATTTAATTCATCAACACAAGTTGCAATTCTTCAAATCATTTCTCAATTAAATTTATTTAAATCCATTTAAATTTATTAATCATCAGCTTCTTTAATTAATTATCACCTTCTAATTCAGTTATTCATCATCTATTTAATCATCTATTAATTTATTTAAATCAGCTTATTTATTCAATCTTTAATTCATCCATTTATTTAATTCATTTATCTATTTCAAAATTTATTTTATCAATTTATTTAAATTTTATTCATCTGGTTATTTAGATTTTTATTATTTCATCTAGTAATTCTGATTTTTATTTCATTAGGTCAGATCATTAATATGCTTAAATTTCAGATTATTATTTCATTAATTATTATTATCAGAAAATCTTGTATTATCAACATTATTTATTTGTTTAATTTCCTAACAAATTGTTTAATATGGTTTATAGAACGTTGTCTTACAGTTTTATCACTTCCAAGTTACATATCGTATTTAATTATCATGCTAAAAAATATTATTGCCTTCACAAATTCACGTTGGATCTCACTATCCACAACTACATTATATATTTTCACTTTATCAAATATCACATTTGAATACCACAATTATTCCACAAAACTCCATAAATATTCAGCGCAGTGCATGAATCTCAAAATTATGCTAGACTGGGTTCGACAACCTCATGTCTGCTTCAAAATACATTAGAAATATTGCAACTTCCACTTGGCAACTTCCACAAAATGCCTATCACAAACTTCATTTAATCACGTTGCATGATCTACAAAAATACATAACTGGCTTCAAATTATCAACGCACACAATCTCCGATAACTGTAATTAATTTGATCACATCTAGACAACTTCTTAAACAATTAGGAAAAATATTACCTTAGTAATCGTAATCAAATTCAAGATCTGCTTTCAAATAGCATAAATTCCCTTAAAATTCTCATAATTCACTTCACAGAAAAACACCAATGTGCTATAATCTCTCACATCGAAATATGCAATATTGATCTGCCTTAAAATAAATATGACCATTAATGATTCATCTTATAAGATTCAATTACTTTATATCCTTCTCAAAGGTATCAAATTCAATCATAAAAATTATCAAAAGCATCAGCTGTATCAGCTGTTAAATTGAAAGTACTCTCAAATGAGTATAGCAACAAAATATTGGATTGGCAAACAAGAATTACAAAATGTAACCCTGCTGACATGTATTTTTAATTTATTTAACAAAATTCGACTGATATGTGACTAGTAGTTCCTTGTTTGATCCTCTTACAATCTCAAGTACACTCGGATGATAAAAATGAGTTCCTCAATGGCAAGTAAGATGAGTAACCACCACACGATCGTATAAATACGAAAGGCCTTGCCCCGTCGACTAACATGATAATGCCCTGAACGATGGGTAAAGATGTGTACCACCACGCAATCGTATAAATACGAAAGGCCCCATCTCGTCGTCTCATGAGTGAATGTACCAGATTGGAATCAACAAGTCTCTAGTTGTCATATAAAAGCGATATTCATTCACTTGAGTGAATAACATCTTAATATCTCCAAACAATCCAATGGAAAATATCCCTACTGATGAATAATACACACTCGCTAGTATGCAATGAACTGACGAAGTGATTTAAATAATCCAATTGCAGATCACGAGTTTGAAATACTCGTCACAAAAAAAATTTAACTATCCAGGAAAACTATCCTTACTGAAAAATGTCTAAAAGACCAAACATCTGCTTAATAAAGCCAACCAATGGTGAGAATTTCGTATAATGGTGCCTGCCATATCATATGGTAACGCCATATTCTAGCAATACTCGGAGCAAATAATGTTTAAGCCATGTCTAAATAATCGTATAACTCCTACTAGAAAAATATAT
This sequence comes from Meconema thalassinum, assembly GCA_946902985.2. Taxonomy (NCBI): domain Eukaryota; kingdom Metazoa; phylum Arthropoda; class Insecta; order Orthoptera; family Tettigoniidae; genus Meconema; species Meconema thalassinum. The sequence continues at coordinate 656,018,247 of OX336389.2, forward strand.
ACATGTATGCCCAGTGTTCATGAAAATATCATATTAGAAAGTCATAACTCTTACAGTACCTTCTCATATCAGCTGTTATTATATTTCAAAGATCGTCGATTATTCTTATGTGTAATAAATTTCTCGAAAGATCGACGTGAATATCGTTTCACCCACGCAATAACGATCGCCTTCATATCCCAAGTGAATCAGCTGTTAGACCTCCTCTTCTTCAGGAATCGAATCCATCGCTCCGTGGTGCCATCGCGTCTCTGTCTTCGTTTATCCGACATGATGAACTGCATGTTATCCATAATGGATACTGTCCAAAACCTTGCGTAAAAGTTCATAAAAGCAGCGTACCCCATGTTCTTCTTTGATGTTACGCCACTGTCCCATACAATGTTCGGTTTTCTTGTTAAAAGTTCAATCTCCACAGCGGTTAAGTCTCACTTGCAGAAAATAAATTTTATTTATGAGAGTGTATAAATTTTTGAAACACCCTGTAGCTGTGTTCGTCCTCGGTATTTTATGATAATTCACGAAAAAGAATTCTATTAATGCACGTGCCAATGTTCATAAGTGCATATAATTGTAACAGTTCGTTTGCTTGAAAGCGTTAATGTTGTTTGGACCCCATGGTCGCTCTACATATTGCGTTATGAAATGCATAGTCGTAATGTAATTTGAATGTCTAAGTTCATAATTGCAGTATATTGTAACTATCTGCCTGCACAATTCTATTACTGACTACAAGTCCCAACTCAATGTTGTAACTGAATGTTGAAATGAAGTTCAGCTTCCTTAATGTTGCCTGCGTATAAAAGTCGGAACTAGCCCGCTCGGATCTACTGCACTGTTCCAGAATGATCTATGCTTAAAGCCGGCCTCGCCATGCCGCTTTGCTATACTGTTCTGCGTTATAAAATGCAGCTCGAAATAAAGTTCTCAAACTCGTATTACAATGCTGTTCTGAACCCCGGCTTTTTCTCCTCCGTACACGGCCCGTACAGCTTGCCGCTTAACCGGTCTTCTCGCCGTCTGCCCTGTGTTGCTAGCCTTGGCTCAATGACCTACTTCCTGCTCTCTGCTTGGTTAAGTAATACTGTCGCCTTTGCTTTACGTAACAAGTGCTGTTCACCGCTCGACTTTACCGTACGCTCTGCGCATGTGTACCACTTCAGCTCGCTGGCTGAACTCGACTGACTTCTCTAAACTGCATCGACCAGCTCCTACCTGGCGCGGTCATGTGATTCTCCCCCACCTACTACGGTCGTGCGTCACAAATATAATCCCGACCACCTTCATCTCGGCTATTAAGTTATACAATAACTTAAGGGATTATCTGTCTTTCTTCAAGTTATTATCATATATAATGCTTGTTATTTCTTCTCTTCTGAGATTATTAAATATACTGTTCCATACAGATCTTAATAAAACTTTATATTCCTCCCATAATTCCATCTACTTGACTGGCAGTGCCTTCTTGATCCTTAACCTTCTACGTCATTTCCTAATATTCTCCTCTACTCGATGTGAGCGCTATCTTTACAATTTTTCCCATAAATCTCAACTACGGCTCAATGTCAGCTGGCGTAGCCGATAGCCTCAACTAGGTATCGGGTACAAAGTCTAAAATTAATCGATAATTATTATTATTATTATTAATATTTTACAAATATTTACAAAGTTCAAATTATCGCGTCCAGCACGATATTCTTCTTAAGTTTCACCAAGATCCTCCTAGATCTTCCTCTCGCATCTGCTATCCTTCTTATAAAATCCTTCTTCTAATAAAATTCACAATACATAAAATTTACCGGATTTAAAATATTTCGTTACGTCCAATAGGACCTCTGTAGCGAGCAGTTAAGCTTATTACGGTTCTGGTTTTACAAATCCATTAATAAAATCGATAAATTACGAATACTATGCTAGACTATCTCATTATGACAATAGAAATATACATGGTTAGTGGCATTAATACTCACTGACATATTACAACTCATTTCTAAAATATTACTTCCATAGACTTCACTTACATACTCTACGGAACGTTGAATCGTTATAGTTGCATTAATACTTCTTTATAATAGTGAACAAGTCTTCAACTAGCGTCTACAATACGCTTATATTTCCATTATTTCATTTTCTTTCTTACGACGATGCACGGCATTGCAAAAATATTAAACCATCTGTATACATTCCCAAAATGTATGAGATTCAGTAACACATTCAATAAACACAACTGCGTGTTGTATTTTTCAAGTTGCACGCTTAAAACTCCTTCTAACGATAATACATAGTCCTCGTGCCTTGATAAATTCATTACTTGTTCCATTCTCATAGCTTTATTGTTTCTGTACAACTTTCTACACTCCCTTTAGTCTCCTATTTAAGATCACAATCTTTAATACTTCAATGTTCAACCACGTTACAATAAAATAAACCTTATGAGATAATAGTCTGCATACATTCGCTCATTTGATGACAATAATATCAATTCCTCCCATTCTGGTAATAATAAATGAAAATATATTCATATTAACTCTTTTTGACTGTCTTATGACAACAGGTTGATATACATTATCACAACTTGTCCTTCTTCGCATTTACATGTTCATAAACATAGTTACAATTGTTTTAACTCCAACAATGAGTTATTAATACGTGTGGTATCACCGTGACTTAATTGCCAACAATGTGATCCTTATTATTTTTCATATAATTCATATTATTAACATTTAACTGTTACAGAGTCTCATTTACTTAATCATTGAGTTATTCATCTCATAATATTTCATTAATGTATTATCAAAGTAATTATTTACGCCCTATTATCATATCATAGCATTATTAATATCGACGTATTTTATCGAGTCATTCCACTCTTATAAAACGGATTCATTTAAAATCGTAGAGTTATAAAACGTATTTCCAAAATTATCTAACAAATATTCAAAATATCATTTAATAGACGTCAATAACGACACACGCTGACGTAAAAAAATTACATTTAATTTACGTGAGTCTAGCAACATAATAACATGAGTTATAAATAGATACATCTACATAAAAACGTTGGTCACATCTGAAATATCCCCAAAATATGGCAAACTACTAAATATTTCAAACACTCATCTGCCTTGAGCTGCAATTATTTCACAATAACCTGTGCTGTTGGTGAAGAGTGATGCGGCTGCCTTCTTGAGACGCGTGGCTGGGATTCCAGCTGGTCTAACGGTGCCACACGAGTGCCTGGAGCAAGCGCACAGCTGTTCTGCCACACTCCTCAGTGAAAGCTGTCTCGAATGGTCGGAACGGCTCCGTCCTTCTCGGCTTCTTTCTACACGACTAACCAGTCTGGAATCGCGTACGTTTCTGAGCTAGATAGCTCTGTAGAAACTTTCTTCATACGACACCTCTCTTGTAATATTCATTGAAATCATGTGCTGTAGTATTTGTGCTGTGAGATTTCCTTGATGTTGATGGAAACTCACCTAGTTGTAGCGACATTGGTGACATCAGATTACTGCGGTTGGCATTGCAGTAGAAATCGGTCGTAACCATTGTTGTCTGGCTTCCTCTGGACTCCACACCAATTAATGTAGGTTAGCTTCCCTCCATGGTATTTAGTATTTCATAATAGCTTCGGACGTAAAATTAGAATACAGACGTCCTCTCTGACTCGAGTTCGATAACATGGTAAAATATTTCTGAAAGTATGGGTGAAATATTCTTAATATCGTTGAATGCTTCGTAAAATTTCCGTAGAATATCAGTAGTATTTCAGTAGAAGTTCTTATTGTATATTGATTCTTATAAATGTCGTTTAATTCTGTAAGTTGCTTCAATTCTCAATGCTATTTCTCGAACAAACCTTCTCGTAAACTTCAATGTTCTTTCACGGGAAATGTAACTCCTCGTTGGCTGATACAAGTGGCTCTCCTACCGCCAGAGTATATCTCCTTCGGTCGCTCTCTATATCGGCGATTATTTATTTGGAAGTGTAACTAAGTCGGTCCTTACTCGACCAGTCGTAGAAATGGAATGAATGTCTTGATTCTCCCGTGCTAGGCTCCTGGCTTCCAATAATGGCGTTGCTAGCCTCGCACAATATTTAATTCCTTTAATATACAAATACCTCCTCTCGTGGCATTAAATGTCAAATTTCATTTCGGTAAATACATTTTATTTCTTATTCTCTTGATATTAGTGCCATATAATTATTTATAATTTTCATTTTAAAATATAATAATATTTTATGCTTCAGATAGGTAAAATATTCTGATTGGTTGTTGAGTTTCTATGCAATTATCGTTGTTCTTGACTTGTAAATTGGTGTCGTGTGGCGATATCTCTTTCTCTGTCACACAGAAGTGTGCCGTGAGCAAATCTTCTCTGTTGACGTGAGTTCGGCGAACCTAACCGGTTCTCGGCTGTCTATCTTGCATATTTGTCATTTCCCAGCGTCAATAAATCTCATTTTCTCTTGGTTAAAATATTTTATACATAAACTTTTCCATTCTCATTCCTTATAAATGCTGTAATTTCCTCATACAACTCATCAATAGCTATCACTAACATATCAGAATGCTTGTGTGTGTGAAAAGTTGCTCATACTGCTACTTCATTTCCATGCTCAAAATTGTTACGCGAGACGGTTCTATCTTCGCCTCATGCATTTGCTTACTGCTATTAAATTCGAGTTCAGTACAATTATATGAAGAATATTACATAGGTTTAATATTCGATCGTTCACTTCAATCGCATTATTAGGAAACAAGAGATAAATATATATATTTAACATTTTGCACAGCTGCCATATTGTTGTTATGAGAAAATATGAATTCAAGTAAATGACAATAGATTAAATCTTGTATAAACAATTGTCGTACCACGTTTCGCTGCGCTCGGTTGATTTAATCTCGTGAATATGCAATTTTAATATTTCAACTTAATTTGGCCCACATGTTGGTTTCTTACTAACAATGTTTTAAGCACTGAACTTAACTGCGTATTCCCTATCACCGAACAAAATTTCAGGGTGATATCAGTAATAGTTTCGGAGATATAGAATGCCGGTGATATAATTTGCACAGCCACCATGTTGGATTTGTGAAACTTATTGAAGTTTGAAGGGCACGGTCGTCGTCGAAATAAATAATACTATGTTCTTACCGAGTTTCATTGAAATCGCTCCAGCCGTTTAGATTTTATAAGGGGCCAACACACATACGCACACGAACACAACTTGATCTCATAAGCCTATTTTTTCATAAATGAAAATAGGCTAAAAATGAGAAGATATTTCCAGGAGAGTTGCATTTTCGAAAGATTTTTTTAAGTGGGCTATTTGACTGCGAAATTTTACTAGTGGACTGCATACACACTCTGATTCTGAATGTCATGTCCGCAGTGCTAAGTAGTTTTTCAAACCCTTTTTTCGCGCCGAGAAGTATATAAAAGCAGAAACTTATCAAGCATCTCTCTTGTAATTTCCTAGAAAATCACTCTAGTGGAGTTAAATGATTCTTACTCAAGCAGTCCCAGAAAAATCTGAACAGATCTAGGTGTTCAGGCAAAATTTACCTGAATCGAGTCAGCAGTATCTTGAATTGAACTGCCATACAAGAATTCAAGTTGTGGGTGGTGCTTGGTGGGGTTTTAACACGGAAAAACATTTGAGTTAGTAGGAATATGCATATGATTGCCTTTTAATATTGGTTTATTTTCCATAAAACTTCATTTTTAAGTTCATGAGTGGTAGACTCCATTACGTGATATTATTGACCGTCTTTTCAATTATTAACTTTTATTAAATAAGATATTAACAAGTTCACGGATAACCACAATGTCATGGAAACCCATTAAATTTGCGGTGAAGACAAAAATAATCCTTCTGGTGGAAAATTGAGAAAATTTAATTTTAAGTACATGTGGAGAGTTTTATTTCGTGACAGGCTTAACCATTCATTCATAATTTTAGAGTTTAGAGGATTAGAATGAGCACGTTGGTAAAAAAAAATACAACACACGTACATGTCCGATATTTTAAAATGGTCGACTGTGGGAACCCTGAATAGATGTGTTGACCAACCATAAAAACTGTAAGCATGTAATATTTCAGCTCATTTAATCAAGTAATATTGCCTGGAAAGAAATATAAAGAGACCGACCATCTCATGGTGCAGCGAGTAGCATTCTTGACCGTCACCCTTGAGGTTCTGATCTGAGGGCTGGATAAGGGTATGCTCAGATTTGGGACAAAGAAGCAGTACAACTCATGGCAAATTCGGGGATGGTACTGTGCACGTTAGAGAAGATTTTCGGGGTAGCACCAACCGTAAATGGTATTCCAGACAACCCCATCCATCGATCACACAACCTGAGAGGATTGGATGCACTTCTTTTAGGCTAGCGCCGGCACGAGATCAATCACCCGGGGGATCGGGTTGTAACACGGTGGTAATGTCATAGACGCCTAATGAAGTACACCCTCAACACACAAAGCTAACAATTTAAGTAAAATTCGTAAATCATTTATTCAATAAGGTCGAACCCCTGTCCTAATTCGGAGGGGTTGAAATCGGCTAGTCCGCAAAGCTAATAAAAATAAAATAAATAAATGAATCATCTGAAGCTAAGTTGACCCTCTCGAAAGTCCTTTACGCAGAAATCGAAACAAAAGCAACAAAGCTCGGAACGTGGCACGTAAAGAAATCCCTAATCAAATACGGGATAAATGGTTAATTATACAAATAGTGACAATGGCAGAATCTATGGCAAAACAATGGTATGTAAAAGCCGACATGTCACAAAAATAGGATTTACATTTAACAGTACAACATGTATATTCTAAGTTATGTTGGTACCACTTCCGTATTTCATCATTTAAATTTAAGTCACCTAGCTAAATCCTGAATTTACATAAAATTACGGCGAGAAGCGTCCGCAAACAAACAATTAATACAAGTCTAGTATAGAAACTATCCTAACTGAGGCATAAACAAAAAACAACACTCAACAATTACACACATGGTACAGGACATTCAGGTAAATCACATGAAATCAATAAAACACTGAAATCTTATTATTTACAAAACCTGCATACGCTGAACAAGAAGGTCTTTGCCCTTAATCTTCATCTCAAGCATTTAATTAGGTTGGCAATAGCGCAGTGATAACTGCGACTAACATCACATAGAATCACAGCGAACCACTAGTTACGAACTATTGGTGCCAGTGATCCTCATCAGTCGAAATAGTGTCAGCTGTTCTAGGTTCATTCCCAACAGGAAATGCTCAGCTCAATGCGTCGGTCAGCAAGCAAAAGATAGGTCCAAATTTAAGCTGATATTGAATTAATCAATTATATTAATAACGTTGGTTTGAAATAATTAGGTTTCATGATTTAATACATGTTTAATTCGTCGATTTAGCTCCCTAGTTGTTTATTATTTAGATTCGTAGATGACCATCTTCGCATTGTCAGAATAATAACTGTAAGTCTCCACAAAAGAGATGCTTACAAAGCACGTGACTCTAGCAGTTACCATAAAACCATGAGCTAACTATAAGCTCCAACAACAAAATCCTCAGCGGTACTCTAATCGCGCGAAAAATTACATCGGTTCAGTCTGGCATAAGGCTCAGTACAGCTGGGATACAATGAATGAGGGTATTCATCCACCTTTTAACGTGTCTCCACAGACTCAACAATAAGTTGAATATCTAGCCTTATATATTTGATGTCTGGTCAATAAAGAAACTGGGATAAACCTCTCGTTAAGTTATGTAAACCATGAAAATATAATTCAAAACAGTCCCTTACAAATACTGTACTTTCAAAACATGACTTCATGGTCATCCTATCAAATACAGCTAAACAGCTGTGACCTATATTCAGTAGCATTAATTCTACATTGGACAAAACATTCCTCTTGGAATTGTGACGTCTAAATTGTCGATAGCAGTCGAGTCTCGCATATGAGAATGCACTGGGTTTCTGGGTAATCGTAAGCTCGAGGAAGACGCTGCCTTGGGCGGGTCATCCTACGACTGCAGTAACCGTGCATCACAGGGCACGTGAAAAAACTTTGCTTTAGCAAATTGAAATACATGTTTCAACAATACTGGGTTCACATACTAAAGTCCTGAATGTGATCCTCTAATACAAGTAATCAAGTTTACGTGTCCATCACACTGATACGTACCATGAAATATAATGCGTAAAAATACAAACAGTTAACGTAACCAAGGAATACAATATGACAGAGTCTCCACTCTCACGCTGACTGCTTTGCTTCTGCGAAGATATTCCTACAACTTTCATCATAATGATACGCTAGTGTACGTGGGTTCATAACAGGGTTATTTATCCACTGATATTATACACGCAGAATATTCCTAATCGGAATAAGTGGCGTCGGAACTTCACATTAAAATATGAAATAAAGTCCTCCTACAAGGCGGTGGCTGTGACTATATTCCACCAAATGATACGCCCAAAAATGTGGTATAGATAAAGCAAAAATTAAACAGGGTGCCTAAGACGTTAACAGCAGGATGATAATCATCCTACCAAGGTTGTAATCAGCACATGCTGAATGCAATGGACCTCTCAGAGCTGAGACGAATTAATGGGTGAGATTTCATTAGTAGGTTCAAAGTTCGCGTAGGTGCACCGGCATGCTACCGCCACAAGGTGTCTCACAAATAAATTGACCAGTTTGCCACAGCTAAATATAATAAAATACATAATTATATGAAATATTACACAGAACTACCTATATGGTTCCTATCAGAGTAAGGTTTCTACACTAGTCTACCGATGCATCACCATTACAAAAAAGAAAGTACGAGACTCACTGTAGAATTTGGATATGACCTCGTGTTACCCTGGAGATGATGGTTTTGTCATCTCTCATTGGTAGGAGGGTTTTCGTTTTCCATCCTTCGTCCAAATCCGGCTTCTTTTCTTTTCCTTTTCATAGTGGGGCTATTCCCCAGACATCATCCTCATGGGAATAATTTATGTCATCTTGGAGATCTTGTAGAAGGCGTTAGACATGTGGTCCACGTTGTTTATGAAGAGATTCATTCTGATTAGAGTAAAATCGATGATCTCACAGAATTTGCGGGATTTTATGCTGGTTTACTTCCAAACACAGGCACTTGCGTGCAGACTGGTACAAAAAATGGCCTTTGGCGTCTGCCACAGATTCTATGGACATTGCGGATGGTGTCCTTCTCACATAATCTACTACTTTCAACACCATCTTCTGGTATCGTGGCAATCATGGCTCGAAAATTGTGGCAAAAATTAACACTGATGAATATTTGTCCAATTGTGTTTTTTACACTGGTCATAAAGTACTTACGGTTTTTGTTCGCAAATTTCCACACAACGTGGAATGAAAAAACATGCAACGTGGTATCGTGTTGGTTGACCACGTGCACGAAAAATGGATATTTCACGATTTGTATCGCAAATTTAACACTTGCTTAACTTATACGCGCCAGACACGGTGTTTTACTAATTATTATGCACTTTATAATGTGCTGTAGATAAGATGCTCACTGATTTTCGCTATCGCTTGAGTTTCGGAGACTATCCCCATAAAATCACGTCAATTTGACTTGTGAGTCTCAAATGGTGTGTCCTTGCATGGAACAGTGTTCCGGGTTCTAGAAGAACTTCCCAAGTCGTGCAGCAACTATTTTAATCGGCTTCGCATATCTGCGAAGAAAATACCTTTACCAAAGATTTAAAGTATCATAAAAGGCCACTATAATGCGTTAAATTATGCAGAATGACAAATAAATAGTTTATGGAATGTACAAATCAAAGATATAATTGTATGCATCCAGGAATAACATTGGAATGCAGTACCAAAGTCAAAAGAGTATCTGAAGTTTGAGCTGGCTTCCGGAGTGCGTTCTACACATTATCGGTGTAATGGACATCCTTCTTAAGAAATTGTACCAGCATGAGCGCATACGGGCTCAGTATTGTATCCGTATTCCTTGAGAAGAATCCGCCAAAATCCGCAGATGGTGAAGGATTGCTGCATCTTGTAGTCCCCGGCTAGAAAAGCTGCTATGAGCTACTGGTGAATACGCTCAGGATGGGGTCAGCGGTTCTTAAATATGCTATAGATAAATAAATACAAGGGTTATGGGATATTAACACACTCGGGAGAACGAAAAACAAATGAATCTCAGGCGCAATTGTATAAGGTTCAAGTTGATGACGTCCCCACCACCTCTATAGCACACTATACTACCAATATACCAACACAAATCATGCAAATGTATATAAAACGAATCAAGGATACGTACGACACGTGCCTGCCTATTTATTCACAAAACACGATACAATGAAAAAGAAATCGCACTAAATCTGCAGTATATTCAATCAATAACTCAACTCCTTTCGCTTAACTAAATGAAATAAAAACAAACGCAAATAGGCAAGTAACTGCTGTGCCCTAGGTTACAGGACTTAACAATAAAAATAACATATTTACGTTACCTAAATAGAAATTAAAGATTACTCGTACCGTAGGCCTCCGCTATTACAATTACTATTCGTTACTTTATACAATCTCAAACTCCTGTCTCCTAAACTACTTCTGATCTATTTTATATTTAAATAAAATATTCTTGCTTACGTCGATCAATTATTAATTATTTACTTAGGCTATCTTACACATTAATCCTCTATATCTGCCGCCAAAATATAACTATACGGTATACAATACTTAATAATGCATGAATTCCGTTTACAAGATACTCTCTTCAAATATTTTAATACTTCCTCCACTATTCGATCTCCACTAGACTTGCTCTTAAATTCGGTAATACTAATCAATTAAGGATTCTATAACCCATACTGCAAAGTAGAAATATAGTTGATAACTTCACTCTGGTCTTTTCCATACAATACAAATAATAATAATAATAATAATAATAAAAATAATAATAATAATAATGAAAAATCCACAGCCTGCTTCCAGTCTCCGACCGGGTCAGGAATGGAATGAATGAAGCCCCTATCTAGCGGCGAGGATATGAACTGTGCCGGCTGCCGAGGCCTGACGCACTCCTCTGGGGGCAATGATTAAATGAATGACAGATGAAATGAAATGATAGTGGAGAGTGTTGCTGGAATGAAATTTTGACAGGGAAAACCGGAGTACCCGGAGAAAAACCTGCCTGCCTCCGTTTTGTCCAGCACAGATCTCACATGGAGTGACCGGGACTTGAACCACGGACCCAGCGGTGAGAGGCCGGCGTGCTGCCGCCTAAGCCACGGAGGCTAATAATAATAATAATAATAATAATAATAATAATAATAATAATAATAATAATAATAATAATACACAACCTCAAATAATAATAATTACCTGTGTTACCTATTATCATTAGCGCAGAACCATATAAATTATATGCAACCTCAGACATCATTGCGATCAGCTCTTCCTATCTGTTTCAAATGGATCTATTTAATATTTCTATCAACACGTATGTCACGTCCATCAGACTGACTTCAATACAATCATAACAATCTCCTATTTAACTATATCAACAGTATTCCTTCCTCTCATATTTAACTTAAGAACTTCGACTACCTCTCAACACAGATATCAATATCATTTCATTATCAATGCATCAATGCCGTAGAACACATTGCCATAATGCAACACCAACCATAACTCTCCTCTATTTACTGGGAATAATTCATTAACCTCTCACAAAACAGTATATCGTCGTAGCTTCCGAAATCAATATTATCAACAATGTGATCAACTCTCTCAACTGAAATAACCTCTGACATAACAAACTTCAAACCGAGTTCCTAACTGGTTGCAAATAAATCCACAATAACATCACTGTAAATTACTGGTTCTCTATTCATCATGATAACTGCTGGCAATACGGTACAATAATCTTAATAACTTCATTAGCTCCAATTCATCGTTTATAACTGTTGTTTCACAACATTCGTAAATGTCAACAAGGCATGCATCTCATAAGTATTCGTCGATACTTCATTTGTGACATTAAATGACGTTTATAACCTTCTTCTATATTGTTAATAACATTTCAATGTTAACATCCTTTCCTTCCTCACAACTTCTTACATTTTTCACATATCCTTTGAGAAATGGTCTTCATCTGATCTGACTATATGTCTTCCTTGATATAATATAACTTTGATCTGAAATAAAGATCTTCTACCTATCGTTCCAAATTGAATAAAATACAATAGTGAAAATAATTCGAAAATCGAATTAGTAAAATAACGAAAATCAAAACATGACGTGATAAAATCTCAACAACAAATCAAACAAATAAAAATGCAAATACGAAAAACTCTAATCAAAACATCAAACCTAGATACTCCTACCTCCACATCTGAAATAACTAATCCTGTCGAAATCTAACTTTTGAAATACAAATCGAAATTAAACAAAACTCCACTTACAAAATCTAAAATTACGTAGAAAAATGTCTTGAATGACAAACTTAGAATATTGGTCGGATAATTTCATACATCTTCAAAATACAAAAAGAAGTGGGATACTGATATGAATTCTTGATTCTACCTTATGATGCGTAAAGTTGTCTAGAAGTGGCGAATCCAGCGTTCAATCTCATAGAGAAAGTTTCCATCGAGTACCTTTGTTTACTAGTGATACCATAGGCACATTCTTCGTACGACTCCAAGTAGAAGTCATCTCTCTCGTTCGGGCAAGAACGCCAGACATCATCGTGGAGACACTCCTTACAATCAGTCGACGTCTCCTCCTCGAACTAGTTCTCTCATACTGGAATTGAACTGGGTCCGCCCTAGTACTGGCCTTCCTTAGATCTTCTGTTCTTGTTAAAATCCGCGTAGAATTCATATGTGAAGTTATTGTATCCATTTTTATAGTCATCAATGAAAAAATGTAATTTTGACGATCCCTTGGAAGTTGATGGTGTCCTCCTCTCGATAATCTTCGTTACGTCACTCCAGATATCGTCATTGTCTCTATAGGCTATGTTCATAGTGACTTGCTTAGCAATTCATCAAAACTTGTTCCAAGTTATTCAATATCATCCCTCTCAATTTCATTTGTATAACTATGGTGGTAATAATATTCGTAGATACATATTTATAGTACTTTAAATTCTCCAGTTCATACGCCGCTCATTGCACTTGCAATATTTCGAAGTTACGTAGAATATTAATGGCGAGGCATTAATTATTTTGGTTGGAAATAATGTTATCTTGACGAAAAATACTTCGTTGAATAATTTCTAGTTTAATGGCATTACAATTTCTTCTTTAGCAATATATTTCTTAACACTTATTTCCACTTATAAGTATTATGTGCGCACTCGTTATATACGTACTGTGTAACTTCTTTAAATTTTGAATTTTCCCGATTTCCGCAATTATTCAATTACACTGTAATTACTTTCTTCAGTAGTTCACTTTAGAACCCCCGGTATGCATAAGCGTAATGTGTCTTGCACTGAGTATTAGTACTTATTAGCCTACTGTTACAATCTTGCAATACCACACTGTGATTAAAATACGTCCATGCTCTATTAAGCTTCCATGAATAGAAGCCTTGAGATTGCCTCCTAATCCCCCACTACCGATCAAAGTTAGCACCATTATAAAAATCTGGTGTGACGATTTGGCGGGTATTACAACTGTCCGCATTACTCTTCAATGAGACTTCTGCCTTCTTATTTGAACGTCGGAGAAATTTTATAACCATTTTAGACGTCTTCTTGGCAAGTAAAAGTACTTTCAATTAGCCTCGCAATAGGTAATGAGAAGCTTGCTAATTGCGCTGAATGTAATTTTCTCATTGGCTCCCGTAAGTCACGTGATTTATATCGACACGCTTATGACTTGCGTCGCAGCCACGAGTCTTGCTGTGCGGGATTCATAGACAGCCCCTGCCATGAGTCGAGTGTCGGCTACCTTTCATCAAAGTGAAACTAGTTTACGCAACCTCTAAGCTTGCATTCCCACAGTGAATATTCTGATCGGCTGGTTTCGTTGACTGGCAAGACCCTTGTCTTCACACTTGTGCACGATTCCAGCCTCGATAAAATTTATCATGGGCTGCGTTTCATAACAGGAAAATATTAAATGTTATAAATCGCAAATTCGAGCACAGTACTGTCCCCGTTACGTCATGGACGATTAGATGATCAAAGCACGTGTGGGAAGTGTCTGAGTACATCACCTCATTTGAACAGACCGCGTTTCGCTGGAGGACCATTGAAGGCACGACATTACATTTCTGTTGTCTGCTATGTTTATATTGTTTTAGAGGAAGTTGTTTTGAGGCTATTTATTTATTTCGGCCTTGATTCATTTACATTCCATGAATATCTGTCTGATGAAACGAGATGTGTACAACATGGAATATTCCAGAAGTGGAAGTGAGTTTTAGAACGCATTCAGAATACGCAGGTCGGTCGGGAATGTTCTGGAAGCGAACATATGACGTGCGAGTCACTGGTGATTCAACACGAGGTATGGTCAGTTGCGCTGAGGTGGTGTATTGAAGCGGTGAGTCGTGAAAAAAAAACGCATAAAAGCCCATCATGCAGAACGGGATGGTTTGTTTAGTAGTCGGCCGAACTATTCACTCCTGTAAGGGGTATGTGCGCAAGGTATTCGGTAAATCGCCCAGTTATTGCGAGTGCACGCAAATTACTAAAATGTACCTGCAGCAATATTAAATGGTTAAATTGTGCACTGAAAAAACCGCGTTTAAAATCATCGCGAGTGCACGCGAATTACAAAACTGTACCTGCAGCAATATTAAAGGGTTAAATAGTGCATTAGAAATATCGTGTTTAAAGTCATCACGAGTACACGAAACATACAAAACTGTACCTGCAGCAATGGCTAAATTGTGCATTGAAAATACCGTGTTTGAAGTCATCGCGAGTGCCCACAAATTACACGAACTGCTAATGCCATATTATTAGCCTACTTCGATTTTTGCAAACAATGAATGTAGACTAACGAGATCAACACCGGGCCAAACATTGTGTGTCTGTGTGTGTGAATGTCTGTCCCCCCTATCAATTCAAACACGGTGAAACCGAATTGAACGAAATTTGGTACAGAGGTAGCACTAGCAAAGGGCACCTCGGTGTCATGTTTAATATCGCCGCCATCTTGACAAAAATGTTATGGCGGCCACCCAAATGTTAAAAGCTCAAATCAAATTACGACCAACCCAATCATCTGATCTCTACCAAATTTTGCAACAACATTTATTTATGTGTGAAGCGTTCTTTAACCGAGCTACAAGGTCATCAGTCCATTAGTTTGTATATGGCGGCCATGTTTGTGTGCAAATCGATTCCTCCTATCAATTCAAACATGGTAAAACCGAATTAAACGAAATTTGGTACAGAGGTAGCACTAGCAAAGGGCACCTCAGTGTCATGTTTTATATCGCCGCCATCTTGACTGAAACGGAATGGCGGCCACCCAAATGTTTAAAGCTTAAATCAAATTACGACCAACCTAATCATTTGATCTGTACAAAATTTCGCAACGACATACCTTTTTGTGGGAAGTATCTTTTGACTGAACTACAAGATCATCAGCCCAATAGTTTGCAGATAGCGGCCATGTATGTGTGCTAATCGATTCACCATATCAATCCATACACGGTGAAACCGAATTGAATGAAGTTTCGTACAGAGGTAGCACTAGCAAAGGGCACCTCGTATTCATGTATAATATCCGTATAAAACGTCGTATTTCAACAAGCTACTACAACCAACATTCAATTATACTCCTTGAAAAGGACAAAGAGTTATAACAATACCCATGCACTTCGGAGAAAGTAGGCTATTTGTTCTTTACTGAACATCTTGTTATATGATCAAATTGGTAGCAGGAAGTTTCATGAACATTTGCTATGTGCATGCCCACAAATTATATGAACTGTAAATGCAACATTATAACATGATAAATTTGGTAGCTGAAAGTGCCGGGTTGGCTAGACGTGACGTCAAACATGGACAGACACTGGTGGAATCACACTTGGGATATTGCTAGTAACATAGTGTGCAGAGAAAGATTTTCTCCGGTGCGCGTCGCAACGTCTATGGGAATGGGGAGACGCTCCACTTATTTGGTCTTCGATCCTGTGAATATGGAACACTAGACTACTCGATGGGATTTTGACAGCAGGGATGCCGGTGATTGACAGAATGAGGAAAATATCTGCCGGTGGTGCTGGCGCGTGTCGCGATGATTCCAGCCGACGCCGGAGAGCGCCTGCATGGAAACAGAAATGGATCTACATCAGAATGTACCTCATGGTGACCTAAAAGTAAGGTATTGTGCCAGCTAATTCTTCGTGTGGTTAATTGTGGTTATCGTATTGTCCTTTTAAATTCATCGTTCTTTCCTGGTTGATTGGTTCTCGTAGGTCAACATTTGACAGCTCCTAATTCGTTGTAAGAGAGGCATTTGTTTCCAGATATCCTTACAGGCGAATTTCTATCTTAAGACAGGCATTTCGACGGCACCATCATTCGCAATGATCTGTTGAAACGAGGTTGGTCGTGAAATTGACACAACGGGACAGCTTATGATTTGTATTTATTAAATGTAAAATGAGCATGACGTCAGGGGAAATGAAATATTTCAGGCGCAGGAGTCTGTTGCCAGAGCGCCATTGTAGTATGATGCATATAAGGCGTCGTTCACATTTCCGTGAGCGGTAGTTGCCACGACAGTTGTTATTGTTCTATTTCATACGCTATAATTGCCACGACATATGTGTTGTTGTTTTTGTATTAGTGTGCGGTAGTTGCCACGACGGATTATGGTATTCGTGAGCCATAGTTGCCATAATTGTTATTGTTTGTATTTCGTGAGCCATGGTTGCCACGTTATATGAGATATTGTTTACATTTTTGTGAGCAGGTGATAGCCACAACGAGGATGGTTGTGTATTCATTGTTTATTATGCACGCATTTGTGTGTTGTAGCTTTCCCCATATAAGTGCTTTCGCACATGCGCCAACGATATGTCATGTGGGACGTCATGCCACATAATATAAAGTCATACTTTCTGGACAGGCTGTTCCATCCTATGAAAATATATGTTTCGGCAACATTAATAAAATCTATGACCTGCCATATTTATAAAGCATTTGTTACATTCCTCAGCAAGCTTGCCACGTTGGGTGAGTGGATAGCGTGTCGGTCTACTAACCCCAAGATTGCAGGTTCGCTCCTGGCCGTGGTAAGTGATTCTTGAAAGGCGGAAAAAATACGACACGCATGTCATACGATGTTGGCATGTTAAAGAACCCATTTGAATTCAGAAGGCCGTGTTCATAATGGTAAAATTAATCTCGGGAGTTTCCGCCAACACAAAGTTCCACATTTCTCTACTAGAAAGCGCTATAGTGTTCAAGGAGCTTAGATATCTAACCTCCTTGACTTTCATAGTGATTCAAGGAACAACGAAATTTGACATGCAAGCTACCCTCTGGGTGTCAAATTACAAAGCTTGCACCCGGCCCCCGAGGCCATACGACATTATTATTATTATTATTATTATTCAGCAACATTCCTAATGTTGATTATTTATTATAAACGATTTTCCACGTATTATTGAACATATTTTTAAAGCATTTGTTGCATGCTTCAGCAACATTCCTAATGTATATTATTTATTATAAACGATTTTCCACATATTATTGAACATATTTATAAAGCATTTGTTATATGCTTCAGCAACATTCCTCATGTTGATTATTTATTATAAACAATTTTACACATATTATTGAATCCATATATAAGCATTTGTTGCATGCTTCAGCAACATTCCTAATGTTGATTATTTATTATAAACGATTTTCCACATATTATTGAACATATTTATAAAGCATTTGTTACATGCTTCAGCAACATTCCCCATGTTGATTATTTATTATAAACTCTTTTGCACATATTATTGAACATATTTATAAAGCATTTGTTACATTCTTCAGCAACATTCCTAATATTGATTATTTATTATGAACGATTTTCCACATATTATTGAACAAATTTATAAAGCATTTGTTACATTCTTCAGCAACATTCCTAATATTGATTATTTATTATAAACGATTTTCCACATATTATTGAACATATATTTAAAGCTTTTGTTGCATGCTTTAGCAACATTCCTAATGTTGCTTATTTATTATAAACAATTTTCCATATACTATTGAACATAGTTTTAACCATTTTTGGGTGCTTCAGCAACATTGCTAATTTTGATTAGTTATTATAAATAATTTTTCACATATTATTGAATCCATTTATAAAACATTTGTTACATGCTTCAGCAACATTCTTAATGGTGATTATTAAATATAAACAATTTTTCACACATTATTGAATCCATTTTTAAGCATTTGTTACATGCTTCTGCAACATTTCTAATGTTGATTATTTATTATAAACAATTTTTCACATGCTATTGAACATAGTTAGTTATAAGCAATTGTTACATGCTTCATCAACATTCCTAATGTTGATTAGTTATTATAAACAATTTTCCACATACTATTGAACATAGTTATAAGCATTTGTTACATGCTTCAGCAACATTCCTAATGTTGATTAGTTATTATAAACAATATTTCACATATTATTGAATCCATTTATAAAGCATTTGTAACATGTTTCTGCGACATTCCTAATGGTGATTACTAATTATAAACAATATTTCACATATTGTTGAATCCATTTATAATCATTTGTTGCATGCTCCAGCAACATTCCTAATGTTCATTATTTATTATAAACAATTCTCAACATATTATTGAATCCATTTATAAGCATTTCTTACATGCATCAGCAACATTCCTAATTTTGATTATTTTTTCACATATTATTGAATCCATAATATATAAGCTTTTGTTGCATGCTTCAACTACATTGCTCAGGTTGATTATTAATTACAAACAATTATTCTCATATTTATTGTACATATGTATAAGCATTTATTACATGCTTCAGCGATATTCCTCAGGTTGATTGTATAATTTATGAACGAGTTTCTCCTCTTCTGAATTCATTTATAAATCATCGTATTTATATTGTTATGCATAGGCCATGATAATAGCTATTCATTGGATACTTGAATATATATATTGAACCCTTCAGAATAGCAGTGTTTTATGCAAGAATCTTGATCAAGGGGTCGCGTTCAGTTCATAGTGTGGTGTTTACGTTCGCCAAACTACGTGCTTTTCTGAGGCAAGGGTTATAGGATGAAAACTATAACTAAGAAAGAAAGGAGACAAAACGTAAGATAATAACAAGATTTAATAACTAATTTGTGCATCAAAGAATAAAACAAACAATAATAAACAAATTCCTCCCTGAATTTCCCCTGACAGGAATATTTATCACTTTGAGGAGTCAGGCAGATCTCCCCTTTTCTAATAAAATGTGGATCCAAGTTCCACTATCTTGCATGTGAATTTATGTTCGCGTGGTGACTATCTACGGGAAATGAGTACTTGGATGATCATTCGTTCACAACGGGTTAACAGCCACGGTGCTCACGAACAATCATCTCGTAAATCAACTTTTATGGCTATGGGCATAACATTAATAAAAATCCTTAATTCTAATTCTGACACACATATTACAACTCTACTATTTACAGGCATCTCTCTGAGACCCTTATTAGTGTGGTGACACACTTATCCAAATGAGCTGCCACAATGGCCAGATACTCAACAACAAGGAAACACAGCGCCGCACGTGACTCACGAGTCACTGACATGTACAATAAACAAAGAATAAACCAACAACAACAAACAACCTGAGTGGTTAAGATTACTTTATATTAACAAAACTGCATGTTAAGGATACGCTTCGAAGATTATCGTGTTTCGTAGGCAACTCCCATCTATTTAAACAATTTTACCATTGATCAGTTTCTCACATTTATATTTATTTTCAAGTAACTGGGAGCCAGACGTGCACTCCACTTTAATGAGCTCTGCTTGCGAAACTCAGTCAGCCCTTGTGACAACAACTCACCCCTTTCCACAATACCAGTCATGTCCCCCATCCAGTGTATATAAATAGCCGACCCGCTGAACTGTTATCTCAAGGAATCAACAGCCGCTAACATCTCCTCCCACTCAACATATGGTCAGACAATAATCACATATCCATAATTGTCCTCGCAAGGATGCAATATGAATCTGGTACCAAGCTGACAGAAATCAGTCTCTGCTGAAGTTCCCGCTTGTAATACCACAACAATATACTCACAATACACACATTTGGGACTGACATAACGCCTTTCACATGGGTCTGCTGAATTAAAGCTCGCAAACATTTAACACAATATTTAAAACCTACGATAGAGCTGAGTACTCTTCGTCACAAATTACATTGCTCCAAAGGCAATAATCACACTGAATCTGATCAATAATAATTTTCAATAACATTAATTACCCTCCAATCTACTATATAATTATATTAATTCAGTCCTACTTCTGAAACACGACATATCTCCGAGAGACTTTTTAACCGCACTTCGTAACCTAGGCAAACACGGCCGTTCACATAGATACGTTAGTTAACACAAAACAAAGAAAAGAACCTTCCATTAACTACCATTGTGCGAGCTGCTTCCAAACAAAAGTGTGCCAGATCAAAACTAAATATACTACACTAATCACACAAGCAAAGTATTTACAAAAAAATGTCCCATAAACCATAAGTTAATTTAATAAATAATAAAATATTATTTGTACTCATCTCGTGTTGTAGTCACCCGTCAAAGAACATCAGACGACATTCCCCAACTGGATGGTTCTTTATCTCATAGCAGCCATCTGGACGGACTGTTGAGAATTCCACACTTCCTCTGCATTCATCGATGTCATCCTTGCGCTGATACAAAAATTAGGTTATTATACACTTTATGCCTGACTACTAAATTCGCTTGTTCAGGTACTAAATTCCCTGTCACTGTTCGTTGGCGAATTATCGACGCTACTGTCCCTATAACTATAGTACTATGACTATCTATCACTGAATTTACCACTTTTCAATGAATCTCCTGTGTCCTCGACACAAAAATACAAGTCTACGTCCGTAGACGCACAGAATAATAGTAATGTCTCCTAGACACACGGAATGAAAGTCATCTCTTGTGTCCTCAACACACAGAATAAAAGTCAATGTCTTGGCTCTTCGACACACTTATAAATGAACTGGCCCTTGGGTCTAGATGGAGGGGGATTTTATGTAAAAATTTCTCGAAATAATTGTGATACAGGAATGAAATAGATATCACTGAACTCGTAATATTGCACAGGTCAAGAATATGCCCATTAATCCTAGAATCGATCGTAGAGATTTTGTCTAGGCGATTTCCCGCGTGAATGCTAGCCACCGCGTACCCCAGCCAGAGTTGGCGCGCAAGTAGGCATTCTCTTCTCATTGGTTCTCCATTTTCTGTAATTTGGCGGTTTCTAGTAGATCTTGGCGTCTTGGGAGTGTCTATTTTCTTCATCAGCCATTCACGTTACTGCATCATATTTCTTCTAGGCGCGAATATCACAATGAACATACCAGAACCATGTCTCACCGCGCGTCGCTTCTAAAATTGAGGTAGCCACACCTGTCCCTGTGATACATAGCTAAGCTATTTCTTTTCATAGCTCAAGTACTTAGCCTTTTGTTAAACTGATGCAGGTATGTCCCTACTGTCTCCAACAAATGCTTGAGATTTCCTCATCACTGTCTGGCTACTTTCATGATGCTGGTTGAAATATTTATTAATTGAAGAAATAAAAAGTAGAATCATTTAACCAACATAGGGTAAAGGGTTCAATATATATATATATATATATATATATATATATATATATATATATATATACCAGTTGGATATTTATGTTATCTGTGATGCATTCGTGTTTGTAATAAATATTAAGGATCAAGTTTTAAATAGTGGCCTTGGATCTTTATCCACCTTCCCGTTTGTGCTCCGAAGCCGGTTATCTTGAACCAAATTCAACCACCCCGAGATTTTATCAGGCGTCTCGTGCGAGATGACTAGTTCCCGGGTGCATTCCCTCGTAAGGTCAGTTTGCGGGCCTGGGACGGATCATCGAGTGGCTGGAGCCGATCCGTGTGTGTCCCAGGGTCGCGAAAAGGCACAATACCAAACTTATGGCCAAGTCCGCCTTGTTCCCATTTCTAGACCAAATTAGAAATACACACTTTAATACAGCCATCATATTAACATCAGCCATCAGACACACTCCACACGCACCCGAGCACTCAGGGCTACGTGATCTCAATGCCGCAAAGTTATTATTTTCGTAGGAAATAATGTGTTCTTGACGAAAATATTTAGTTGAATAATTTCTAGTTTAATGTCTTTAAAATTTCTTCTTTAGCAATATCTTTCTTAACATTCGTAATATTCTGGATCAACAACAGAAAAACAGAGCTCCTATAAGATTTAGTATCCTCTTTCCATGCCATGAAAAAAAAAAAGAATTGTGATCATCTTTTTTCCGTATCAGTGTGTCTAATATAACAACGGCCATGGCCATTTCAGTGAAACTCTGTAATAATATATTACTCGTTCAACTAACCCTGTTCATACCTTCTAAATTGTAATGTGTCACCAATCAAATATGGATTGGACGCGAAACATTTCACTGGTATTCAATATCTCCGAAACTTTTGATGCCATCAACCTAAAATTTTGTATAATGATAGACAATGCAAGAGTTTTTTTTTAGCTATGTGACATCCTGAATTCTGAAAGAAAAAAAAAAGCCAACCAAAAGAATGCAATGGGTTTTTCTCTCGAAGTAATCATTTGAGTGCAGTGAGACTTGACACGGTATGCCTAAATGTTTTTATAAAGGTTAATATTCTGGCGTCTAACCTAATACAATTGTTTTGATAAGTTCAAGATGGCCGCTTTGTAAAATTTTGATATCCTGCTTGTATTTATTATGCCCTAATCAAGTGATCAATTGGAACGTTCGTATGAAGAAACTCCACAATAATCTTCATCCTCTCGTACACAACTCTATTTCCTACATCTATCTACAATCTAACATGGCGACCTCTCAAAATATTTCGCACTTTCACAATATCTCCGAAACTATTATAGCAATGAAACTCAAATGTTGGATGGAAATACATGACTATTAACTAAGTACAGAGAAGTGACTTAAAAAAACTTATTATCACAAAGACAACATGGTGGTCACGCAAATTTCAAATATTTCAAGTGACTTTTCTGGCTACCTGATATACAGGGTGTATCTTAATTATACCGAGCAAAAAATCACGGACGCTCTGCGTGTTAGCCTATGTAAAAGACGTTGCCGCAATCGGATTGTCAGCGAAAAGTTTTCCTTTCGAGAAATTGAGGTTAATTTGTTACTTCCGAGCGCACGATTCAAATTGACGAGCTCGCCGTATTTGCTGAGCCAGAGTACAAGCCGCTGGCCATTGCTGTGCTTCAGGAAAGGGAAGGGTTGTTTTTTTAGCATGTGGCTTTTAGTGCCGGGAGTGTCCGATAGGACATGTTCGGCTCGCCATATTTTGTAGCTGCTTCTACGCGGACACCCATGGGGTGAGCTACATGTACCGCTGCGTGTGGGATGTTGTCTGGGGGGGAAAGTGTGAATGTAAGGACTAGGAATTGGAATGTAGCGGCTGTGGCCTATAATTAGGGACCAACCTCGGCATTTGCCTGGAAGGAAGATGGAAAACACAGAAGACCATCTTCAAGGTTGCCGGCACAGCGGGGGGATTCGAAACTCCTCGCCTCCCGGATGTGAGCGACTGCCTGCAGCCACACAGTAAGGACCACGGCTAACTCACCCGGTAAGGGAAGGGATGATAGACAGAGATATGCTGGTGCGACTGACATGCTCGCTACTCAGCCCCAGTGGCCAGTGTCCGGCACCATAATCGCCGCCAGGCTCATCATTGAATGTTCGTATCAATTGACAGGCGACTTCATGCCTCAGATGCAGGACGCTGGCAGGACGTAATCGGTACGGACCCCAGAGTTTGAAGAGGCTGCATTAGAAGTGATAAATGGTATTCATTCAGTCAGTAAGAGGTCTGTCACAAGGACCGTTGGCACTTCTCATATGACGGTGTGGAGGGTTTGGAAGGACCAGCAATTGTACCCTTTATTGGTGCAAGAACTAACACCTCTGGATCACCCACAACGCCTAACATTTGCAAGGTTGGTCTTAAACAGCTATGGAAATATTCCACACATCTTGTCATCGCTCCTTTTCACGGATGAAGCTATTTTTACGAGAGGAGGCGTGTCTCATTATCTAGGAAGATGGTTAGGCCATGGTGGACCAGTTAAATGGCCTCCGCGCTCGGCCAATTTAACTCTCATGGACTTTTTCTTGTGGGGTTACGTGAAGACTTTTGTGTACGTGAACCCCGTAGAAAGACAAGATGAACGTATAACAAGAATCCAGGCAGCTTTCCAGGTAATTCGTAACACACCACAAATCCTGAACAGAGTCCGTCAGATGACAAGCTTTTGTCTTGTTAATAGACCAGCCAAGATAAATCAGTACTTTTATTACCATTCTTGTACAGTACAATTCTTAAGCCGATATTGGGAACACAGGTTTGCCTTGTGCGATCTAAAGAGTGAGAAGCTCTGCCCAGCCAACTCGACAGAATTTGTACTCGTGCTGAACAAGATTGTAAGCGTATTAAGAGTACTGAACACATCACAGTTGGGTCATGTTAATAATTTTCATCATGGATCGTTTTGATCAGACCCCTGTCAACTTTACTTCAGCTTTTGAAGCTGGCAAAATTTTTCTTCAAGATATTAAGGCTTCAAGAATGAATACCACTATGCCTGTGTAGACAGCTTGTGGGTATAAAATGGAGGCCGATACAAGATTATAAATACGTGTCCTAATGGGGACAAGAAGAAGACTGAATAATCTGGTTCAGACCAGATTACAAGCATCAAGATCTACAAGAATGTAAGCTACAAATTTGCATTATTTTTATGCGTAGTTAGCTGGATTTTTTCATATTTTTCTACAGTCTTACCAACACATATTTTCTATTCATCGAGATGTTTGTTTGCTGTTGCAAATATTTTTCTTTTGCAATAGAAGCTTTGATCTGAGTTGTTTTTACACTCAGAAGTCAATGATTCGAAATTTATGGACGAGCAGAACGAGCATTTAATTTTGGTATTTTCTAATCGCAGTCATCAGCCGTCGTAACTGAAGATTTAATAAAATTTAAGTTGAGGAATGGATATTTATCCATTATTGATAAGTCGAGGATGATATTCCCCGAACAGTTTAACAACTTTAAATCCTTCTGTTGAGGAAATAATAATAATAATAATGTTGATTTAATAATAATAATACTTATTTTTCTATTTTCTGAAATAATAATAATAAATATTTGTGATTTCTAATAATCATTTTCAGGTTGTATGATTTATACATTTGACATTTGAAACAATATTCTAAGATCGGATACTTGTTGATTCCGAAGGTTAGTGGTTAACGCATGCCCACAAATAAATAACATATTAATTCAGTGGAATTATTTCACGCTTGCACTATGCATTTAAATCTTTGAGAAGACACGGAAAGTAATGATACGGGAAGCTAAAGGCATGTATAAAACAGGGTTTTTGCTAGAGTTTGTATAAAAATAAAATCATTATGGAGCAACGTCTTTCAAAACGTTTGGCTAAGAATAGACACGGTGTGGAGTTATTCATGTTTTAAATTGATGGTAAAATTATTATTGTAAGCTCATTTGTGAGGTTTACCAATTTATAAATCTTCCAGTTATCGTAACAAGCAAAGGCTTGATTATTCTGTATAATTTGGGAAGAATAATTGTTGTGTGTGCAGAGAGTTAAATATGCCATTCTGAGTGCGCAATTAAGTCGCAGGAATGAGGTTGTGTGAAATGAAGCATCAATCATATTGTAGGTTGGATGCCTTTGAATTTTGTAGAAGAGTCGAATTTAGCCACACTTTCGTCGAAATATAACCAAAGGTTATTTTGTTGAGCCATCATTGTCAATTTACAGTTTACCCACGTGTTCTAGAAGTATTCCTAGTAATTGCTTACCCGAAAATTATTATTATTGTTCATCTTGCACCTTTCATTACGAGAAAAACTTTGCCGTTGTCTAGATGCTAATTATGATTATGTAATTTTTGTCGCATTTAAATCGAATGGGCGATGCTATTAATTATTTAAAACTGTTACTTCTTAACAACCACTACAAACTGAGAGGGGTTTTTGATCATGTAAAAATATATAAACATTTTGCAAATAAGTTTGATGATTAACATAATTGACATTTTGTCAAATTATTGTAATTTTGATAATAATAAATGAAATTGTTTCATAATGAATTTTCTGAATAATATTTCCAATTTTCTAAATAATATTTCCAAGTGATAATTAATTGATTAAATTGTTGAATCCATATGGAATGGAATTTATCTTTTGTTGATAATAATATTTTGACAATTAGTTTATGATTGAGTCAAAAGCTCTGAATAGACTTCGGATCGAGAACAGATGGTTCAATAAATATTTTCTGTTTATCGAAGTTCGTCGAATCCAAATGCTCAAGGTCCATGTAAATGATATTGTGATCTATTTCTTGTTAATAACTTTGTATTTGAACAAATCCTGAGATAACTGAATCCTGAAGTGTTAGTTAATTTGCTACGATATTTTGAAAAAAGTGAACTGTGACATATTTTCAACGAGTGTCATTTTTTCAATATGTGAATGCTCAAACAATATAGGGATCAGTAAAGACAATTAAATTTGCACTGCCAAAACCCTACTCCTGTAAATAATTCTTTTGAGCGAAGTCAACAGGTCTATTAATTTGACCTTCGTCTCAATTGTTAAGTGTTCATGTGTTGGTGAAATTGTATATTTTGTACATAACATATGATTCGTTATTCATCTTTAATGCCATTTTGGCATTCCTTCAGTCAATTTTAAAATTTTAAATAAAATGAGATAATTTTATCGGATGCATTCATTTCAGAAAATCCCCTTCTATCCTTATTGTTGCATCGAGCCGAAAATCAGTAAAGCATTTTTTTTTGTTGAGTTATTGTAGTCAACTTTAACCCATCTGGCGCCCCGGGATATTTTGATTCTCGTGCTGACTGATTTTTGGTGAAATGCATATGTGGTCTTCCGGACTTCGGTCTGAACGGGCACAACACACACACGGAAACGGGGCTGCAAGACCATGATGCCGCAAAACTCCTAAAGAATCAAGGTCAACGAATACTAATCGCTGTATTAGAGTGTTGAAATATGTGGTGTTATAAGTATATCTATACTATCTATACTAAAAAGCTGAAAAGTTTGTGTGTTTGTATGTTTGTGTGCTTATGTGTTGAAACGCGCTAATCTCTGGAACTGCCAGTCCGATTTGAAAAAATCTTTTTTTGTATGATAGCCAGATTCAAGAGGAATAGTTTAGGCTATGTAGCATTCGGCTACACCTCTCAGGTAACCTTAAAGGTTGATTTTTGTTCAGTAAGTCGTTAGAACAAGCGCTCCCGAACAGCTCTATCCGCATGCGCTGGCGTTATGGTTAGTGATACGTACACAGTTTCACCTATCTGAACCAAAATTTGTATACTTACCCTTTGGAGCCCTGATGGTAACAGTGTCAACGTGAAATTTATGACAGACCAGTCCATTCCCTTCATTTAGGCCCTTTGGTTCAAATTTACACCTTTTCCCCGATCTGAACCAAAATGTGTATACTTACCCTTTGGAACCCTGCGAGTAACACAGTCTGCATGAAATTTCGGACAGACCACTGCATTCCCAGCATTTAGGCCCTTTGGCACAAATCTACCCCGTTTCACCGATCTGAACCAAAATTTGTATACTTACCATTTGGAAAACTTCGAGTAACACTGCCTACATGAAATTTCGGACAGACCACTCCATTCCCAGCATTTAGGCCCTTTGGCACAAATCTACACCGTTTCACCGATCAGAACAAAAATTTGTATACATACCCTTTGCAACCCTACGAGTAACACAGTCTGCATGAAATTTCGGACAGACCACTTCATTCCTAGCATTTAGGCCCTTTGGCACAAATCTACCCCGTTTCACCGATCTGAACCAAAATTTGTATACGTACCATTTGGAAACCTGCGAGTAACACTGCCTACATGAAATTTATGACAGACCTGTCCATTCCCTGCATTTAGGCCCTTTGGCACAAATCTACACCCTTTCACCAATCTGAACCAAAGGTTGTATACTTACCCTTTGGAACCCTGCGAGTAACACTGTTTACATGAAATTTCGGACAGACCACTCCATTCCCTGCATTTAGGCCCTTTGTCACTCATGTACACCGTTTCACCTATCTGAACGGCAATTTGTATACTTACCCTTTGGAATCCTGCGGGTGACACTGTCTGCATGAATTTTTGGACAGACCCTTCCATCCTCTGTATTTAGGCCCTTTGGCACAAATATACACCGTTTCACAGATCTGAAACAAATTTTACATACTTACCCTTTGGAACCCAACGAGTAACACTGTCTGCTTGAAATTTCGGACAGAGCACTCCATTCCCTGCATTTAGGTCCTTTGGCACAAATCTACACAGTTTCACCGATCTGAACCACATTTTGTATACTTACCCTTTGGAATCCTGCGGGTGACACTGTCCACTTTACATTTTGGACAGACCACTCCATTCCCTGCATTTAGGCCCTTCATCACAAATCCACACGGTTTCTCCTAATTGCACCAAATTTTACATACACATTGGAACCCTGCTGGTAACACTGTCCACTTGATATTTTGGACAATGCTCCCCATTCCCTACATTAAAATAACAGACAAAATGAACTTGAAAACCACGTATTAAGGCTCTAGAACCATTCATGCCCGTAGTAGTGTAACTGTAAGAGTATTGTAATAAGGCTATTATTGACGGGCAGTTCGGGCTGCATCACGTCACCCCTACCAGTGTTCTGGTGCAGAATTGCGAAAATAGTTACATCTTGTGCTGTTTATAAATTGCAGTCACGGGGGGTAATTAGTGCAAAAAGATTTCTTAGGTCCCTTTAAACAGTTATCATCATGAAAATATTATGCCTCTGTATAATTGCAATGGTGTTGGTGGAGTACATTGAGGTTATCAGCTGCAATAAGCGTTGGTGCTTTCAAATTTACCTTCATTTATTCCGAAACTTATCGTTAAGCGCTTTGTTGCGATAAATAAAAGGAAGGAAGGAAGCTTGTAGTTTAACGTGACCGTTAATCTGTAGATTATGAGCCACGGGACCTCCTATTTACGTGGAATCCGAACCACAGGATATGGCATGTTGCGATAAATGATACTATTGCCACCTCAGTAGCTCGAGACAGCCGAAGTTTTCCAAAGAGTTCTGATTATTTTCCTACGGCGCTATGCGACAAAAGACGACACTATTGGTCTCTACATTTCTAACAGCCAATGAGATATAGGCCCTAGGCAGAGTCTTTTATTTCAGTTACTCCTCTTTCATTTTTTTGTAAAATTGTTTGTAAATTACATGTGTCAGTGCTGTAGTTAGTAAATAGCTCTTTCCCTATTCATAATCTCATTACGGGAAAATGACCTGAATATTACGTCCATTATACTGTACTACTTATCACCCCCACTACAACCACCACCACCACAAAAAGATATATTTTTAAAATATTGTTTTCTGTTAGTTTATGTATCATGTGCCAGTTCTGTAGTAGTATTCATTTTCATCCATAAAAACAAATAAATCCACCGGGCACTACTGCTAGTATATAATATTTTCGAATGCAAATACACACTATATATGCTTATTATTACAAAGTGTGATTAGTTATAAAACAATACTGTAAATACCAATGAAAGGAATTAAAAAAAATTGAATCTGCAGGGATTTGATCCACGAACCCCCAGACTAAGAGCCCAAATCGCTACCATTACGCCACAGATGCGCTACGATAATCTTTACTTAGTATAAAACAAAGTCCCCGATTCTTGGATGTTACGGGTAAACTCGAGAACCACTGGTTGGATTTTGATGCGAATTTCACCATTCTGTAATAGATATATCGAGGATGATTTCTGTAGAAAATAATTTATTTATGATCAAAGGAAGCTGAGCAGTAACGATTTCAGTGGAAAAGTCGAAATAAACCTGGCGTTCGAGCGCTTTGTAAGTTTACGCTGGGCAAACCAATAAAAAATCTAAATACTTTGAGTGTAAGTAATGTTCAGCATGAAAAGTTCTACAGAAAAGTCCGGGAGAGCATATGTCTATCTTCAATACATCGCCCACTATAAGTGTTTTTACGATTTATTTTCTTCCAACCAAGTCCTTTCAACTACTGAGGCGACAGTTTACGAGCTAGCTAAGGGCGAGTCTATCATCCCTGTTACAGCCTAGCTAGCGGGCGAACCTATTGCCCTAGATACAGCCAGCAGCAAACCGTTAAGTCGTGTGGAGTTAAGACTTCTGAGAAGGGTGGTTGTGTTTGGAGTTTCCCTGGAAGTGCAACTCGGGGTTCTTCATTTCGCCAGTGAAACACAGTCAAGTTAAGATTGGACGGAAGGGGGATTTGAGTTCCACGCACCTCGCCATTCTTAAATTACGTCTGACAAGAATTCGTTGCACATGCATCTCCATGATAATATGATTAATAGTCCGGTCAGTGATTTTAACCCATCATGCTGAGACGTAAAACGGATATAGGTCGTAGTTCATTGCCATCGAAAATAAAGGCTCTTATCACGTAATGCATTCATAGCTGTTCCCGGGTGAAGCCGGGGCGGGTTGCTAGTACTTGATAAACAACTGGTTTAGTATAACTGTATCATATTTAGTGTTGAAATCAACGATTTCATTAACGTTTTCTGGCGTTTTTATAAGCCATGTTATACTAAATTTGTGTTATTTTGTCAATGCATTCCTAAAAGGATATAAACTTAACAAGTTACGGAAATATATGTATTTACGAGCAAAACTAGCGGCCACTTTGACAACGGTATGGCACGGGCAACAACGATATGGCACAGTAAGCCTGACCTCTTAGTCACTTCTACGGTTACTTATTTTGTTGTAATATGCTAATATCCTACCGGTCACCTCTTTGAGGACAGATTAAACTTCCCTATGTACGATAAGCTGAATTGTTGAGGGCAGGCCTTGTTGAATCGTAAGTTAAGGTTAGGCTATAACACTTTCATGATTCATACATCCACCATCTTGAAACTATTTGGCTGATTACCTTGTAGTTTGGGCAAAAGACGCTTCCCAAATTAAGGTATTTTGTTGCAAAATTTGGTAGTGATCGGAAGATTAGATTAGTCGTAATTCGATTTAAGCTTTGAATTGTTGGGTGGCCGCCATTACGTTTCTGTCAAGATGGCGGCGATATGGAACATGAATATGAGGTGCCCTTTGCTAGTGCTACCTCTGTACCATATGTTGTTCAATTCGGTTTCACCGTTTTAGAATTGAAAGGGGGAATTGATTTGCACACAAACATGGGCGCCATCTGCAAACTATTTTGATGATGACCTTGCAGTATGGTCAAAATAAGGATTCCAACATAAATGTCTGCTGTTGCAAAAATTGGTGGAGATCAGATGATTGGGTTAGTCGTAATTTGATTTAAGCTTTGAACATTTGGGTGGTCACCATTACGTTTCCGTCAAGATGGGGGCAATATAAAACATGACAATGAAGTGCCCTCTGCAGTGCTACCTCTGAACCGAATTTCGTTCAATTAGGTTTCACCACGTTTGAATTGATAGGGGGAATCGATTCGCAGAAATACATGGCCGCCATCTACACACTATTGGGCTGATGACCTTGTAGTTGTGGTCAAAAGATGCTTCCCACATAAGTGTATGTTGATGCAAAATTTGGTAGAGACCAGATGATTAGGATAGTCGTAATTTGATTTATGCTTTGAACATTTGGCTGGCCGCCATTACGTTTCCGTTAAGACGGTGGCAGTATAAAACATGACACTGAGGTGCTCTTTGCTAATGCTATCTCTGTACCAAATTTCATTGAATTCGGTTTCACCGTGTTTGAATTGAAAGGGGACATTGGTTTGCACTCCTACATGGTCACCATCTGCAAACTATTCGGCTGATGACCTTGTAGTTTGGTCAAAAGACGCCTCCCACATAAGGGTATGTTGCTGCAAAATTTGGTAGAGATCAGATGAGTTCGTTAGTCGTAATTTGATTTAAGCGTTGAACATTCAGGTGGCCGCCATTGCGGTTCCGTCAAGATGGCGGCGATATAAAACATGACACTGAAGTGCTGTTTGCCAGTACTACCTCTGTACTAAATTTCGTTCAATTCGGTTCCACCGTGTTTGAATTGATAGGTGGGGACTGACATGCAGAGTACACACACATACACACACATACACACATACACACTCACAGACACACAGACAGACACACAATGTTTGGCCCTGTGTTGATCTCATAAGTCTACTTTCGTTTTTTTTGGTGCAAAAATCGAGAGTAGGCTAGAATTAGCTCCTTACTAGGAAATTCACATCACTGCTATCATAAATTTTCAAAACGATTACGTTCAAGAAAGCTTTCCAGTCAGTCAACACAAATTGGGCCCTTTTACATTCGGTGAGAAAGCAAGTATTTATACATTCTAGTATGAAATAACTATTATGTAAGATAACTTATTTATCACTCAAAAACACGCTTTTATGTACAAAAAAATGGGGAGGGGACTTTCCCGTGGCTTCCCCAACTTCTACTTCAGGCAAATGCTAGGACGGTTCCTAACTTAAGACCAGAGCCACCTCATTCCCAATCCTATCTCAAATTTACAAATGCACATACTAGTACAGGAATCACAATAACACAGTGGAGGGGGTACCCATCTTGTACATAAAAGCGAATTATCTTCTTATAAATAACTTCTGTAATATTCATTTCAAAGGCGTATAAATGCTTGATTTTGCGCCTATTGTTATTCGGCACAATTTGTGTTGACCGACTGGAAAGCTTCCTTTAATAGAACTCAGCAACACTGAAAAAAATGCTCAAATAATTCAAACAATTAAGTTACATTAAGCGGTATTACATTAAGCTCTAAATAAATACTATACAGCATTAGAATATACTTAGAAGATTACGTCGCCGGTTAAGTTCATTAAAGTATTTGAACTTTGTGTGGCCACAATGTTGGTTTTGTGCCCTCCTCTTTCCGAGAGACCACCTCGCGGTGTAGCGGCTAGCGTTCTTGGAAGTTGCCCCGAAGGTCCGGGCTCCATTCCCTGCCAAAAATTGTAATTCTGGGGTGAAGGCTGGATCAGGGTACACTCATTCTCGTGAGGCAAAACTGAGAAGAGGAGGGTTCGATTATCACCCCAACCATCCTGGAAGTTGTTTTCCCGTGGCTTCCCCACTTCCACTTCAAGCAAAATGACACAGGGCTATATGGGCACGATGTAGCAGCCCCTAAAATATTCAACAACAAAATCCAGCTCTTTCCGAGAGTGAACTTGTGAACTTACATTATAGTTTTCTATCAGCATGCAAAATACCAGGGTAACTGCAGCTCTTGTTTCGGAAATATTGAACATCGGGAAATAATTTGCGCAGCCGCCTCGTTGCTTAAGTGGCACAAAACCAACATTGTGGTTGAATCCCAGCGTTTATAGCAGCCATTTTGTGCAATGGTTTCTATGGATTATTTCACTCTCTCTTCATGCACATGCTGAGATGATAGTTTACTTTCCTGAACACTTGACTTATGGCACATCATTATACGTACATGTGTTCTCTTACGCAAGAATGCCCCCACAAACTTGGAATCATGACAGTTCATGGACAATAATTGCATTATGCGATGCGTAACACATTTGTCATAGAAGAAAACGATGAACTGAAATCCAACAATTTAGGCTAAGCAATATTGGGCGTGGACATTATTTGGGGAGGTAAAGTCGCTTCGTGCTGTCGGCTAACCAAGAGGTTAGGGATAAGAACTCTGCTCAATAATAGTGATGACCAGTGGACTAGTGTGTTTTCAAAGCAATTACACAATAATTATAACAGCGTTTCATATTCTCTTGATTTATTTCCAAGTCGCATGATTACGTTCCTAGAATGTCAGTATGGAAACATGAAAAATGAAAACAAAACATAGCTAATTACTGCGTAACACTTAGTCAGACAGGTTCAGGAGATATAGGCTCCGTCATTTCTTTAGCCCGTAATGACTATTGCATCCCTCTGGCAGATTACAGCCGCAAGAAAAAGATGTCGTACTGTCGGTGTATTTGATAGTTAATAGTACTGTATTTTCTTCGAGTCAGTATTTGATGAAGTTCCCAAAATTCTGCAGATCGCTTAGGAAGTCAATTTCTAGATACTGGATGTTCTGTGGAAGTACAGATTTTACAGGAGGGCATTGAAGTTTTGTCATGATGAGGATTGTTTAGCCTATTTTCATCATGTGAAATATGCATTTATGAAATCACCTCTTGTTCGTGTGTGAATCCCCTAATGCATTTTGATTGATTTAGGCTAAGCGATTTCAAAGATACATGTTGGGGACTTACTACTACCGCATCTGACCCGACGGTGCCTTTCAAGTCTTAAGTGTTACGCAGTAATTAGCTATGTTTTGTTTTCATTTTTCATGTTTCCATACTGACATTCTAGGAACGTAATCATGCGACTTGGAAATAAATCAAGAGAATATGAAACGCTGTTATAATTATTGTGTAATTGCTTTGAAAACACACTAGTCCACTGGTCATCACTATTATTGAGCAGAGTTCTTATCCCTAACCTCTTGGTTAGCCGACAGCACGAAGCGACTTTACCTCCCCAAATAATGTCCACGCCCAATATTGCTTAGCCTAAATTGTTGGATTTCAGTTCATCGTTTTCTTCTATGACAAATGTGTTACGCATCGCATAATGCAATTATTGTCCATGAACTGTCATGATTCCAAGTTTGTGGGGGCATTCTTGCGTAAGAGAACACATGTACGTATAATGATGTGCCATAAGTCAAGTGTTCAGGAAAGTAAACTATCATCTCAGCATGTGCATGAAGAGAGAGTGAAATAATCCATAGAAACCATTGCACAAAATGGCTGCTATAAACGCTGGGATTCAACCCTCGGTTTCAAGATCTGTTCACGTTGTCAATAAACTTGGAGAGTGGGCCACTCCTCACTCGCCTGTACAGGTAGGCGCCATTAATTTCATGGCAAAGCATAAAAGTGGATATGGAGCAGATTTCATAATGGTTCTCAAGCAGTTACTTTATCGACGTTTTTATGCCGAACCTTCAAATATTGGAAGTGCGTTTAAGGACATTCGTCAAATGATGGTGGGCTGTTTTATCATCTGAGAAAGGAAACAGAACCTTGCATTATCAGGTATGCTCCATAGATTTCCCAAAGCAAGCAGATTGGAATTCTCTCGCAACAGATCGTGCCTGGCTGTATTGTTCTGAGATTCTCAGACTTAATAGAAATGCAGCTACGAGCAGAGATCGGAGTTGTGTTTAGGAATCCTCTCACGTATTTATCCAGACAGCTACAAACTCCCATTCTCTCCCTTAACGTGCGAGCGATCGGTTAACAACTGATAGTACCAATAGTATGTTATTGACTACGATAGCCCCAATGGCTGATGTATGTGTTGGGTAACTCGTATGTTCAATTCCACTTTTGACAGCTCATGGTCAGTCAGTGTTATGTAAAATCCCCAGGGACAACACACAGCTCTTAATTCTTCGTATTCTGGCAACTAGTAAATCATCGCAACACTGGTTGGTTATGAACGAATTGCAAATCGTCACCTATGAATGACTATGAATAAATATGAAAATGGTGCATACAATGCAACAAATTTAGGGATGGTAAGGCAAGCAATCCCAACTAGCTCGTACTCCCTATTTTAAAACACGCCTACGAATTTAGATCTTAATTGAAGAACATACAGATTGAAGAGAATTCATCTGAATGGCGCAATGGTTGTTACATATTGCCGACCCGATATCACGAAAACTGAAGACAATATTACTATCGTTGTCAACATCAAATACATTTAAGGGGCTTGGGATACCTTGGTCAACAGACCCTTTAACATGGATGAAGATTTTGTTGTACTAAATAGTAATTAAAACTTGCACAGCAATTTTGACTCCTGGTTTTCCCTTCAGCCCGATTTGATCTTGTTAAGTGTATAACAGCCACTGGCATAGAAGCCGTCCAGCGACCCGCATATCAGGGAGCAGGGAGTTGGAGTGACCAGCTAAGGGAACCATAGGTTGATCGAGAACAACGATGCAGGAGTTACAAAGTCCCGTACAATTTATATAATTTGAACTGTCTTAGATTAAAATAACCTTTCAGAGAAATGGTGTGTTCAGAGATAAATCTCGGCACCTACACCAAATGCTAGATTGGCTCAAAACTCACGTTTCTTAATTTTATGCTTACTCCGTAATGAGATTGTGGTGATGGATGAGATTGTGGCGTTCAGGGACGGAACAGTAAGGTTATATCCTCCTGTGAACGCTGATGTAAACACGTTTAGGCATCGATAAGGTACGATTGACAAACTCGTGCTTGAGTTTAGCAGAAATACATTTATATACTTCCCCCAATTCTCAGGATCCCGAAGCTGCTACATAAAAATTAACCGTGAAGAAAACACGTAGATTTGGCTGTAATTAATTGTCGTATCAGAAATGTAGACGATTATCTATGAAGAGGCAGTGGGGTGTCTTCAGAAAATAGTTAGTAGTTTCTAACGCACATTCAATTTGAAATATCCGTTGTATAAAAGGTATGATGGTCTAGCACTCAAGAAGCTTGCTTGCCACCAAGTTAGACAGGATTCGATTCCCAACTAATGCCTGTGGGATTTTCGAGATGAAATTATTTGGATTTCACTTAAAAACAAGTAGTTCCTTGAAGAATTAAATAGCCTATTTTCAAATATCCTACTGGTATTTTCTATTAAAACCTCTCCTGGTTTTCAAAAGGATTTTCCAAGTGATATACTAAATAGCTTTTGGTAAACGACCTATGTCTCCACAAATACCATTACATTGAGAAAGTATGTGCTAGAATATATAATTTGCAGTATCGGTGATTAAGACACCTCCCGCGAGATCGTATCTTTCCGTAACGAGACAGGGGAGTTTATTTTAAGTAAAGGCAAATGCACGGCTTCTATAATTAAAGGAACGTATGCTAGAGCATTTTGTGCCAATAGACAATGATTACTGAAACACCCTACACACGAATTTTACTTCAATCGCATAAATAGTGTATAAGGAAAAAAAGTTGAAATTTCGAACTGATGCCATCTTGA
This sequence comes from Meconema thalassinum, assembly GCA_946902985.2. NCBI lineage: Eukaryota > Metazoa > Arthropoda > Insecta > Orthoptera > Tettigoniidae > Meconema > Meconema thalassinum. The sequence goes on from OX336389.2 coordinate 656,055,729, forward strand.
ATTTTTGAAAACAATTGCACATGCGATCTCCTTATACCAAGCTCTAAATAAAAAAATCACTGTTCTTAGCATCATTGCTCTCGGGTGATTATATCGCCAAAAACATTCGAATATTTGAAAATCACTTCGCCGCCATGTTTTGTTTTGTTTCTCATGATGTTGAAAGTCACATATGTGTCCTTAGTTAATGGTCCTCTTACACAATAAATATATACGGAGATATTGTGAACCGGTAAAATATATTTTATGGACGCCATATTGGATTGTTTCATACATAGGCTACAGAATTATGAGCCAGCAGACGAATACTCAAATGGGAGTTCATTATACCAGCCTACATTACTATTGTTCAATTAGCACACGAGAAATACAAACGAGATTTAAAAAAATTGCACAGCCCCCATTTTTTAGTTCCGTTAACATTCCATTTATTTGACGTCAATATATTAGGGCTTGTATCAAGATATACCGTACCACGTTTCACAGTGCTCGAATGAGTATGCCCGAGAAAAAATCAATTTCAAGTTTTAAAATTTGCGTCGCCACCATGTTGGTTTTCTGCTCATCGGGTTATTGGGAGTCCCATATGTGAACATATGTTGACATTCTCTACCATCATACATAATTTCAGTTTGATTTCTTTAACAGATTCGTAGAGATTGAGAACCGTCTAAATACAGACATAATATAAAATAAAACAGCAATGCCCCCTTCCACCCCAGTATTAACTAAATATGTTAATTTGTATAAACTGTTACTACAGTACAACCAAATTTAAAATAATGCACATCTGAGTTGATCACTTTACAACAGAAAAATACAAACTGACACACCACAGCATATCAAGCATACACCAAAACTTTCTTGCAGGTTGCAGATGTAACAACTTCTCCCACACCTTTGCCATTGCCATTGATGAACATTTTAAAATGAACCCACACACAGTAAACATGATTTAAAAAAATAAGAGCAAACCTTTACACCTTCTACAATCTCCGATTCTTTGTCGATAAAAATACTTACAAAACCATCTATAGTGCTCTGATTGAAAGCAAATTAATATTTGCCATATCATCTCGGGGAAATCAAAACACAACTTTAATTCATAAACTGCTAGATAGCCAAACCAGGTTTTTTAAATAGTTTACTGATATCCTTTATTTTAATATTAAAGAGTTGTTTCAAATTGCTCTACTGAATCTCTACTACCATGATGCAAGATTCAGGCACAAGATCTCTTACAACATACACACAACAGCCATTAAAATTAATAAATAAGAAAAACCTTTATGTGTAAATAGCTATGGTTTCAAGAGACTAAATTATATTGTGCCATCACTACTTAAGGAACTAGCACCTGCATTAACCAACATGAACAGCAAAACAACTAGCTATAAGTCGCATTAAAAATTATTACCTTAATAAACATTAAGTTATAACGTAAACTTATTATTGCATGCACTCTTGTATTCAAATTCAATCTGTATGTATGTTGTATAAATAAACAGTATGTCTCACAGAGAATCTGTACTGGATTTTCAGTCAGATTCGTGTGCCATATCACAAATGTATTATCAATAGTAATACATAAATAATTTCAAATTCAAATATTATTATATTCAATAATAATATCATTGTTAAATTACCTTATGCACTCCTCTAGGGGTTTAATTATAATATTATAGGCCTAATGTGCAGTAAATGTTTTAACGTTCCCGTCAATCTGCCTACACAAGGCTTCCATCCAAACTTCAGTAATATCACGAAATGACAAACGCGTTTATGTTCTTTCACTTGCGTGTAACAGGACGGAGCGTTACTCCGGTACAAACTCAGAGTCCCGTTCTGTAACGTATCGATGAAAGGCAGAGGCCGTAAAGTTACAACTGTACCGAATGGTGCGCGGAACGAAATGAGTAACGCTACTCCGCCGTGCACCGCATGGCGTTAGGGTTCCAATCTGTACCGTGCGCATGTACCAAACAGGCAGTAACGTTACAACTGTATCGAATGGTGCGCGGAATGAAATGAGTAACAATACTCCGTGTACCGTATGCGAATAGAGTTCCAATTTGTACCGTGCTCATGTAACGAAGAGGCTATAACGATACTAGCGTACCGAACGAAACCGAGGAACAGAGTGATTCTGTTACACCTCAAGTTTCGTTAGGTTACCTGTTACGTTAAGTTACGGGTCCCTGCGAGGTAGAGGTATGTCCTTACCATATTACATTCAAATCGGTTCGACCGTTTAGATTCTATTAGGGCACAAACACACGGACAAGAGCTGTTCTCATAATCCTATTTTACATAAGAAGGAAGGAAGCTTGTAGTTTAACGTGACCATTAATCGCGCGATTATGAGCCACGGGACCTCCTGTATTTTACGTGGAATCCGAACGACAGGACATGGCATTTTACTTCGAAAATCTCACATGCATTGGCCGGGAATCAAACCCGGTCCGCCTTGGTGAGAGGCAGACAGCTTGACCGCTGAACCACCATGCCCCTTTTTCATAAGATGAAAGCAGTCTAAAATAAAAAAGGGGATGGGGGAGGGTGGGGGGGAGGTGTGGCTTATGTTCCCGATAATAATGGTCACGTAAAACTAAAGGCTTCCTTCCTTTAGTTGCTTGCTGGACAACGGTAATGATGAGGTAAAACATTCAACTCTTCAGGTTACAGAATCTGATTTTATGATTTATATTTTATATTTGTATTGCAATTTCATTGCACAATAAATCTAATTTATAATATTTTAAAAGATAATACCGTCAATTGACATCTAATTACTGTATAAAAAAAATCAGAAATAGACATTCTACCACGTGACTTCTTTGCACCGCACTTTCTACATGTACTAATGAATGGGTTAGTGTAATAACTGATTTCTTAAGGGGTATCATTCCATGCAAGTAGATAAAATCACAATGCCGAGAGGTATCAACTGGACAACCGCTTGCTGCATGTTCCTCGGCGCTACCCGTATAATGCGCCCCATTGCGTGATGAACCCTTTCTTTTGAGCGCATATTAGTGGGCTTGTACTTATAACGCCAGCATTGCAATTTCATCGGCAATGACCGAGGCGTTCAGCATGATTCTTATCTATGCATAATCTGGTCCGCCTAAAATCAAAGATATACCGCACAATGGTGAGACCAGTTGCATTATATGGTACCGAGTGTTGGCCAGCACCTAGAAGTGCTAAGCACTCACTTCATGCCATGGAAATACGGATGCTGCGAAGATTTTTGGACATCTCTCTGCTCGACTATATCCCCAACACAACGATTCGACATATAGCTGGCGTGGCTCCAATCAATGAGAAAATGCAGGAATGGAGACTCCGTTGGTACGGATACGTTGTCCGTGCTCCACAAAGTTCAGTCATCGGCTCGGCCTACCATCTAACGGTCGACGGCCAGAGACAGCGTGGGAGACCAAAATTGCGGTGGCTGGACACTATTAACGCAGATTTACGATCGAGAAACTTGAAATCGCGGGACGCTTTAGATCGCAAGAAATGGCGTGCATTGATCCAAAAAGCTGCAAAGTTCCTACGGGATGACGCTAAGGAGAAGAAGAAGAAGAAGAATCTAGTCGCAATGCAGTCGAATTTCATACATTATTAACGCGCATGAGTTTTCTAATTACTCCAAACGTTTCAGCCCTGCTGGAATGAGCCTTGGACATTCAATTAATTCATAATTGCAGCTCTGTCCAGCGAAATACGTACACAAACGCAGAAATCTTTTTGGAAACTCCTTCGCATACCGCCTGCAAGCTTCGACTGCATTATGACCAGATTCTCGATAGATCAAAAGTATATGGACTATGTGTACTCGTTGTTCTGAATACTCCAGCCATCGTCGATATGTTGAAAGCAACTGTCGTGCTGGTATACCAAATACGAGACTATTAGGTGCTCAAAGCGAGGCTACATAATGCAATGGGGCGCATAAGGCGTGTATCACTGAGAAACATGCAGCGAATTACCATCTGGTTGTTATCTCTTTGTATTCTGACGTAATCTGTCTACATGCAGTATAAGCCCTGAAAAATCACGTACTACCCTGCCAGCCAATTGTTACCGGAGGCGGAAATTGGAACTAATGCGCACCGCCCAGCTACACGCCTGCGTAGACGTGCAGTCGTCGCCAGCGAAACCTCATCGCATGTCGTGTGTGTGCATGGTTCGTGCTGGGTCGTGCGCTGTGTGGTGAGTTCTCATTGTATGACTGTACATGCGTTCCCCCTCTTGCCGCGCACCCGGCCGCGGCAGACATAACGTGGCGAGCTAACATATTGTATACACAACAGCCCCGCTCCACGTCTAACGGTAACACTTCCTTGGCAGGGTAGTAATAAGTATCCCACACCACATACGTGCATGCGGGATACTAATATGTAGAAAGTACGGGACAAAAGAGCTACCTGATATTTCAGCTTGTATTCCATCAGGCATCCCATATATCTTGATACACCCAATATTTTACTAATACGATGCTGTTTTAACTAATGCTACCAGAGAACAAAACAAGGAACTTTAAGCTTGAAATTCACGAATTAGATTCACATTTTCCTTGAAATTTTCCACACGTTAGTCGTCATTTTATGCTCTAGTTTTCTGGTTACAAATAAACAACAAATAATTATTCTGCATATGTGTACATTTATCTTCAATAAAAATACACCATACTATCTCTCTTTTAATTTATGTTTTGTTTCTCCTTTCATGATCGTCACACGTGATTTTCTTCCTCAACACCATTCATCTGCTTTCAGTAACAGTTTCCTTGTGTTGGGAACTGTCCTCGTGATGTTGGAAAGCGTCCCTGCCTAACTACTATAAGATGTTCATGTAAAGATTGCCTCCTGAATTCGTAGGCCAACTAGATCAATTGTGTATGAATATCAGAGTGAATGACTTCAGTAAAAATGCATTAACAATTCATAAATTAATCTAGTGGAAATGTCGTGTCAATCACGTAATCGCCATCTAAATTTCAGTGTTTAGCTTTTATTAGGCTTACTATGTTAGGTTAAGAATGACATGAGTGTATTCTATGTAATAAGTTGCATTCTGTGTAGTTAAGTGTAAGAAAGGTCCAAGAGCCCTAACTTCACCATATTAAAATCATCAATAATAATAATAATAATAATTATTATTATTATTATTATTATTATTATTATTATTATTATTATTATTATTATTATTATCATTATTATGCTTGTTGTCAGCATGGTGAGAGGGGCTCAAAAGAAGTGCACTACAGTTTTCTGAGCAAAAACGATAGAAATATTTGAAATATCCCTCCTGTTTGAGTTTTAGATTGCATTGGGATATTGAATGTCCTTACAGCATAAGTAATCTATAAGTTATTCGCCTAAAATACTACATTCTTTCCAGTTCTCATCATTGAACTGTGTAGCACATGATGTCTCAAACCACACATTGACAGTGGAAACAAACATGCATTATTATCTAATCTGTCCTTTGTCCATGTGTTTGATATTACTGTATTATTATTATTATTATTATTATTATTATTATTATTATTATTATTATTATTATGTTGTGAGATTAATGCCCATTTTAATTGGTGACACTCTGGAGAAGCCTGTGTCCCTGAATGCTGTCCTGGAGAGGATCGTTATCGTGTCTGTAAATCTTTCAACACGAGGTTGTTGAACCCTGAAATGCCATTAGACTCGCCTGAGATCGAACCCTGGAGGTGCCTAGCTGACTTCACCGCTGAACCTGATTATTATTATTATTATTTTATCATAATTATTATTATTATTATTACGCGGGCGTGATGGTATAGTGGTTAAACTACTTGTCTGTCATCCAGGTGACCGTGGTTCAAATTCCGGTGACAGCGCGTGCAAATTTCATCTGAAAATCACGTGGTGCCAGGAAGGCCATCCAGCCTTAAATCATCGTCAAATGCTCTGGCAACCTCAATCAATTGCTGTAAGCTCTTGCAGGCTGCAAATATATGTCACAATACGATGAAAAATGTACCTTTTCGAACCAAACAACAGCCGACAAACGGAGGTTATCAAAGCGACGCATTCCTTATTCTGGGGTTGATTGAGCGTATTTTTACTCAATGCTGATCACGTACGGAGCTCAATCACTTACATATTCTACGACTTCGAATTTGTGGATGTTTGTATTAGTGAAAATTCTCCACAAAGTTAAATCTGCGAGGGTAAATGAGACGATGGAGGGAGTGAATGCCTCACATCCTAGGGAAGGAATTTTTAATAAGGTGGAATATTTAGCAATATTTTGTTGTGGGATTGGAATTCTAACTTCTTGGATCAGAAACAAATATTATCATAATTAAATACTTAACATATCATAACTTGCAACACGTGTATTGATAGTCTATATAAGAGTCAGCATCATTTTCATGTACCTAATGAACTTCATCCTCCTTCACAAGTTCTAATTAACTTCTTATTAAGCAGTTGTTTACGTGAACGGCCCACGTACAGGACGTTGATCTCGGATTTCCGTACTTAGAGTATACCGGATGTCACACCAAAGAGCCACCAGCTGGATTTTCTTCCGTCTTTATAAGGTCTTTCAATAAAGTTTTTGAATATGTACGTAGACTGAGCCCAAATAAAGACTGCTAATCAGCTACGCCATGAAACATTAAACAGGATTTTATTCTAATGCAACGCTCAAAGACGTTTTCATTTAAAATAGACTTAGCATGCTATACACCCGCTATGTCAAGCGGAAGAGAACATTTTGGTAGGCGTGTAGCTACAGTGAGTGGTGCATTCTTGGAATACACGGTACCTGAGATTATAATTTTCAATGCTTTTGCATGTTCTTTCCTTCCTCTTTGTCAAACACCGACAGTGATCTATTTTCTCTTAGGTGTTCCGGTTGCTTATATTTTGTATGAGTCTGTTCCAGATATATATTCTGTGACCCACCTAGCGTCATATAACAACGAATCTCTGAAGCTCCTCAATTCTTCCTGGTGCTGGAGGACTTACTTATCCATTTGGCCACCAGATCCTGTTACCATCGCCAGCTATTTTCTCCTGGAGCAAGAGGACTACGTCTACTTCTTTACTCACCATGCTGCGCTAGTATCATCTGTTGTCAACTCTTTGAAGACCGGCTCAGCAAGAGATCAATTTTTTGTTTTAAAGTTGGCAATGTTTATATGTTCTCCTTTTGTCTCCTACCCCCCACTCTTTTCCCCTTCCTTGGTCCCTCCGTGCTCCGTTGAGCAGCTCTCACTTCTCAGTCTGCAGTTGACTCGGTCAGTCAAAGCTCCGCTCGAGCTAGCTTCCTCAAACCAAGAGGCACACACTCTTCTACGCCATGTTGGCTAGGTAGTCATCAACGGAAACTTCGACTTCAACATGAAATCAAGATAAGTACCATTTTAAAAGTTTTAACCACATCTTCATGGTTTTAACTTCCACGTGCTTTTAATTATAATTTATAGACAGTGTGAAATTATTTACTTTGGGGCAAAAATCATTCTTCGTGGGATTTGCCATGTTGAGCTTTTGCTTGTATAAGCCAACCTTACTAAAAAGAGCTTTTCTTAAGCTATTCAAATGAGAAATCCTCTCGCTACGTGGGATATTATCTAATACCCGCTGTCTATAATTATAAAGCTAGTTCCTCCGTTGGATTTTCTCAACCCCATTTTCTGCTAAGGTCGTTCTGGAACCTTCGAGATCTTGTACTCTATCTGCGAGTCTTGCCGTCAAGTATTGTTCACGCACTTGTGAAAATGCTAGTTAAAATGAGGAATCTTCCTTAAATTACTGCAATAGCGAACTTTCTTCCCCCGTTGGAACATTCTATGGCGCATTTAATTGTAAATCACAACTTTTTCAAGAAATAGACTCTCACCTATATAGTGCAATCAGTTATTTCCATAATTGCAATAACTTTCTTTCTCATAAACTTCAGTGTTTCTATAGTGAACTTTGCATCCATCTTTATAGACTACAGTGATAACCAGTGCTTGCTCCACGTTTCTACCGCGTCGCGCTTGTCCGTTTACATTAAATACGGCCATGAACATTGATCCTATATCCCAATGATCTTTCCTCAACCTTCTACTAACAACCATTATTAATAAAATTGTAACTTTCTATAAGGCGTCACTCACGAAGTGCCCTTCCAACTTTGCTAGTTTAACATTAATTCAATTCTGCATAATTGCTTGTGTGATACAAGTTTTAAATCACATTGTTCCTTTCCTATAATCAGGGAAAACATTTCTTTAAACTCTTGAGCGAGTCATGTTCAGGTTTCACGAAATGGAAACTGTCCCATTTGGCTAGTGATTCCTGCTCAAACTTGGGAAGTCTAGAACTTTCCTTTTCACTTTCTTCAGGTTTCACAGTAAGTGACCTGCCCTCTTTGTATAATTCTCATATATTAATTCTGTATAAATATAAGAAGTTGTAGGAACTTCTATCTTATTTTTCATGTTGTTATTATTGTTATTTTCAAAGTTGTCACTTTCTCTAGATCATTCTCTCAAGAATTTCTTAAGGTGCACTCTTTGTTCTCCAATTCACGTTCAAGCTTTAATTATTTCATTGCTCATTTGTTTAAATCTTATAAAGATTTTAGAAACATGTAAGGTTTGAAACCTTGTAAATTGTCAATTGCCTGGAGCAACCGTTTAATGTTGAGAGGTCTGCGACCCCAAATTGTTAACAAGATTGCAAAATATTTAATTGTCAAAAATATTAACTTCTTTAAATTGTTAAATAAATTAAATATTTGTTTTTGGATTCATCATTTCTCTGATACTACAGTTAGGCAGGATCCTGGCTTTCCTAGCTCTTCCTAGGTTTATGCCCTCGTTCATACTCAATAAAGCTTTTACTATCTGTCTGGCCAGACCATCACCCTTCCCTATAGTACTTTTATTCGTGCTTGGGAGGAAATACACTACAGCCTCTCTCTGGTAAACTGCCCAAGTCTTAGCTGCGGCTCCCGTCAGCTTCGACCAAGCTCGTACCCACTTTAGGTATCCGAGCACGGATTTGCGGTGGCAACCGCTTCTAAATGTATTGAAAGTCAAATTCATAACTTTTGTGGGACTCTCCTCCTATTTTTCTATCCTTCTTTTCCAATCCCAAATCTACTTCCTTCTCTTAATCATCTTCCCTTGGTGGGTGGGTTATTCCTCAGCTAATAAACTACCCAAAATTTGGTACCAGAAACCCGGGAGAGCCCATTTTTTCTTTTTTCTTTTTAAAAAAGTGTCATTTGACAATACATTGCATATTTCTAATATCTGTGTTGAATATTTCAGCTATAACCACATCGTGCAAAGCCTGTGAACGGGAAAGAGGCCGCTCCTGTCTCCTTTGGTGTGTCCTGTTCTTTCTACCCATTCGCTGCTGCAAACTTGACAGCATCTCCAAGATTCTACAGTTTCGTGAGTTGTATTTCAATTTATTCTCTTTATCATGGCTCCTACTGAAAAAGATGAAACTCTCATTGCTAGACGTTCTTCCTATAAAGGGCAACTCACTAGATTCAGAAATTTCATCAGCAAATTAAATCCCACCGAGTGTGATTTAGACATCTTGACACATCGCCTTAAGTTGTACGAACGGTCTTATGATTATTATGATCAAATTCAAACCGAGATTGAATCCGCTTGCCCAGAACTTCAATCGGATCGGGACGAGGTCGAACCCTTGTACTTTGAAGGGATTGCCAAGGCCCACCAATTGATCCGCAATATCTCAGAACCGGACACTAGGGTCATCAATCCGGCCCAGTTCGCACCCGCTTCAGTTCACAAGAACAAACCGAAACCGTTACTTCCTAAGATAAGCCTACCGCACTTCTCAGGCAAGGAAGGTGAATGGTATTCTTTTTACGAACTTTACTGCTCCCTAATTCATGAAAATATCGAGATCCCTGACATACATAAATTTTACTTCCTCCGTACTTCTTTGGAATCTGAGGCCTTAGCCTTAGTGGAGTCACTGCCTTTAAGCGCAGACAACTACCCCATCGCCTTTAATCTCCTTAAAGAGAGATATGGCAATTTACGTTTGAGTGTAGCTCGCCACATACGTTGTCTTTTCAACTTGCCAGCCGTCAAACCTAATGACGTCACCTCTTTAAGAGACCTCTTAGATTCTATACAGTTGAATGTCAGAGCATTATACCAACTCAAGCAGCCTGTCCAAACATGGGACACCATACTCATTCATCTGGCTACATCAAGATTTGATTTTTCAACTTTAAAGGCTTGGGAAATTGAACTCGCTCGCAAGGAAGAATTTTCCTTCGAACACTTAATCTCGTTTCTTAACAGCCGATGCCAAGTCCTTACAGCACTCGCATTTCAGTGCGAAAAGGTTGAAACGAATCCTCAGTGTCAAATTTTTGAAAAAAAACTTGCTTCTTCAAAGGGACATCAGCCCCCATCTGTCGAGAACAAGCAAACCCGTTCTTCTTTCAATCATGTAAGAGAAGATATCAGGCCGCTCAACAAATCGTCAAAATGCACGCTCTGTAAAAAGCTTCACACATTTTATTCGTGCAAATCCTTTAAAGAATTGTCTGTCGAAGATCGAAGGAAGTTTGTCTTGAATAGCAAACATTGTTTCAATTGCTTGTCACCTAAGCATTCTTCTTCAAACTGCTCGTCATCTAATCTCTGTTTTCATTGCAAAAAACCGCATCATTCTTTATTGCACGTTCATGATAAATCGAGGTCATCCGCACCCGCCTCTTCAAGCTCCATGCAGAGCAGCTCCGAACAAACTAATGCTTCTTCCTGCATTTCTAATGCCGAAACTTCTTACAGTGCGCAAACCCTTTTGACCACTGTACAATTCGAAATCCAAGATAAATTTGGAAATTGGTTTAGAACCCGTGGTCTTCTCGATTCCGCTTCAACTCATAATTTTGTTTCGCAATCGTTGATTAAAAAACTAGGTCTTTCGTCATCGCCTACTTCTATCAATGTGACCGGCATTGACAATTTGAAAAGTCAAGTTTTGCAGTCTTCAAAATTGAAAATCAGAGACGTTTGCCAAAGAAACACCAATCTTAATTTAAACTGTCTCATTCTTACCAGTATTGGCAAGGACACTCCAAGTCACTCTATTAATACCTCCGGATTAAAAATTCCTTCGCACTTAAGGTTAGCCGATCCTCAGTTTAATGCTCAAGGTCCCATTGATGTACTTTTCAGTGCCAATGTTTTTTGGAAGTGCCTTCGCAAACAAACACGCAAGTTATCTTCAACCGTGGTCGCCAGAGACACCGATTTTGGTTGGGTTATTACTGGTGAAATTCAGCATCCCAGTGTTCAAACCAAAGCGCAATGTCATTTTGTTACAGCTGACATAAATCCCATTTCTGAAAAAGAGAACGCTCATGTTTCAGATCTCAATATTTTTGAAAAACACTTGTCGAAACGATGTCTCATCGTGAACAACTACGCTACCTCTGTAAGTTGTTTAAATGGTTTTTCCTTCTTCCCGCACAAGATGGCCATTCAAGTTCGCCTTGCTTTGTGTTATTTCGTTTACCTTCTCATGTCATTTTTTATAGCAGGTAATTGCTTAAACTCTTTCTCGAAAACTATCTTCCCCTTGTGTAAAACTATGGCTATCAGTCACCATCACATTGCCGTGAGATATGTTTCACTTCTTTCGTTATTTGGAAGGACGGCCACGGCCGGCTCCTCCCCCCTTCCTCACAATTGGAAGTCGCTTATGAAACCGTTTGAAAATCTGAATTCTATAGCATCTAGAATAACTATTCTTATGCATAACCTTCTTCTCAATGTCCCAGCTTGTCTTCTTTGCTCGGAAGAATCAAGCTTTCTCCTGTCGAAAATTGTCGGATTTCGTGATCCTCAAAATTATGCGAAATTGATTTCCTACTCTATTTCATATATCTTTAAATCGCTTTTTCACGTCCAAGTTACGATTGACTGCATGTCGTCCAACCCGAATATCTGCTTTAAGTCACAGCTGATTCAACAAGTGTTTGTTTATTCCGAACTGCTTGTTTTTCAAACTTGTTTGTATACAAGCCTGGATAACGCCAAGTTGTTGTTTATTTCCTGTACGCTTGACAAAGGTCAAAACAAGTTTCTCTTATCTCAACTCTGGCTGATTGCCAACCATTGTCTGGCGAGTCACTACTGCAAGTACAGAAGCCGTTCACCTACTTCCCAAAATAAACTTGTTCCAGTTAAGGACTCTTTCAGCTATTTATATGCCTTATCTCGCTGTACTATGTGTGTCAAGGCCGTGCTTGTTTACGTCTTTCACTTACTCATGCTCGTATTCTATAACTGCTTCGTTCCTTGTTTCAAAACTTCGTTGCGTATTTCTCACGCGCTCATGTATTTCACTTTGCTTACATATTTTGCGATCTTAATGTTCATTGATGAACAAACTTGTTTTTTCTCGTCGTCACATTCGATGTGTTTTTGCATTTATACTTGTCACGTCACGTTTCTCGCTGTTTTAAGTATTTTTGTGAGTGACCCCTTTGATGCTTATTGTGACTTAAGGTCATTGCTTATGGCTACTAGGTTGTTACCTATGGCGTTCTTGCTTTCTACTCGCATAGTTTCTTTGTTTACTTGGTATATTCTTATCCTGAATAGATGTACTTGTCTCTATACGCTTTGTTTAAACTTGTCAATTCTTCTTTTGCATTATATCGCAATCTTTACTAGTGCTTTATTTCCCTCAGCTTCTAGTTATTTTGTGATGGAAGATGTCGTTAACTCTCGCCCTTTAACTCCGCTTTCCAATGACCCTGATAACCTCCTTCCACTTACACCTGGTCGCTTCTTTACACGCACTTTTCTCTCTGCCCCTCCTCCCCTTCCTAATTCTTTCAGGGATTTTGATTTACCTATTGTTTGGCGTAAACTTGAAGCCCTCCGCAATTCCTTTTGGAAGAGGTGGAACTTGGAATATTTAACTTCCTTGCAAGGGAGGCAGATGTGGTTTCTTTCCAGTCCCGACATTCAAGTGGGAGACTTGGTCTTAGTTAGGGATGTTTCACCCCCCCCCCCCCCCCTAGTCTGGCCTTTTGGAAGAGTGACCGAGTGTTACCCTGGAAGAGATAGGAGAGTCAGGGTATTCAGAGTCTTGACCACTAATGGTCAGATCACAAGACTACTTCTCCGCAATTGCTTATTACTGTACTTGATTTTCTTGTTCGCTGTTGGTGTCTGCCCCTCCCAGTATGGTGCATTCTTGGAATACACGGTACCTGAGATTATAATTTTCAATGCTTTTGCATGTTCTTTCCTTCCTCTTTGTCAAACACCGACAGTGATCTATTTTCTCTTAGGTGTTCCGGTTGCTTATATTTTGTATGAGTCTGTTCCAGATATATATTCTGTGACCCACCTAGCGTCATATAACAACGAATCTCTGAAGCTCCTCAATTCTTCCTGGTGCTGGAGGACTTACTTATCCATTTGGCCACCAGATCCTGTTACCATCGCCAGCTATTTTCTCCTGGAGCAAGAGGACTACGTCTACTTCTTTACTCACCATGCTGCGCTAGTATCATCTGTTGTCAACTCTTTGAAGACCGGCTCAGCAAGAGATCAATTTTTTGTTTTAAAGTTGGCAATGTTTATATGTTCTCCTTTTGTCTCCTACCCCCCACTCTTTTCCCCTTCCTTGGTCCCTCCGTGCTCCGTTGAGCAGCTCTCACTTCTCAGTCTGCAGTTGACTCGGTCAGTCAAAGCTCCGCTCGAGCTAGCTTCCTCAAACCAAGAGGCACACACTCTTCTACGCCATGTTGGCTAGGTAGTCATCAACGGAAACTTCGACTTCAACATGAAATCAAGATAAGTACCATTTTAAAAGTTTTAACCACTTCTTCATGGTTTTAACTTCCACGTGCTTTTAATTATAATTTATAGACAGTGTGAAATTATTTACTTTGGGGCAAAAATCATTCTTCGTGGGATTTGCCATGTTGAGCTTTTGCTTGTATAAGCCAACCTTACTAAAAAAGAGCTTTTCTTAAGCTATTCAAATGAGAAATCCTCTCGCTACGTGGGATATTATCTAATACCCGCTGTCTATAATTATAAAGCTAGTTCCTCCGTTGGATTTTCTCAACCCCATTTTCTGCTAAGGTCGTTCTGGAACCTTCGAGATCTTGTACTCTATCTGCGAGTCTTGCCGTCAAGTATTGTTCACGCACTTGTGAAAATGCTAGTTAAAATGAGGAATCTTCCTTAAATTACTGCAATAGCGAACTTTCTTCCCCCGTTGGAACATTCTATGGCGCATTTAATTGTAAATCACAACTTTTTCAAGAAATAGACTCTCACCTATATAGTGCAATCAGTTATTTCCATAATTGCAATAACTTTCTTTCTCATAAACGTCAGTGTTTCTATAGTGAACTTTGCATCCATCTTTATAGACTACAGTGATAACCAGTGCTTGCTCCACGTTTCTACCGCGTCGCGCTCGTCCGTTTACATTAAATACGGCCATGAACATTGATCCTATATCCCAATGACCTTTCCTCAACCTTCTACTAACAACCATTATTAATAAAATTGTAACTTTCTATAAGGCGTCACTCACGAAGTGCCCTTCCAACTTTGCTAGTTTAACATTAATTAAATTCTGCATAATTGCTTGTGTGATACAAGTTTTAAATCACATTGTTCCTTTCCTATAATCAGGGAAAACATTTCTTTAAACTCTTGAGCGAGTCATGTTCAGGTTTCACGAAATGGAAACTGTCCCATTTGGCTAGTGATTCCTGCTCAAACTTGGGAAGTCTAGAACTTTCCTTTTCACTTTCTTAAGGTTTCACAGTAAGTGACCTGCCCTCTTTGTATAATTCTCATATATTAATTCTGTATAAATATAAGAAGTTGTAGGAACTTCTATCTTATTTTTCATGTTGTTATTATTGTTATTTTCAAAGTTATCACTTTCTCTAGATCATTCTCTCAAGAATTTCTTAAGGTGCACTCTTTGTTCTCCAATTCACGTTCAAGCTTTAATTATTTCATTGCTCATTTGTTTAAATCTTATAAAGATTTTAGAAACATGTAAGGTTTGAAACCTTGTAAATTGTCAATTGCCTGGAGCAACCGTTTAATGTTGAGAGGTCTGCGACCCCAAATTGTTAACAAGATTGCAAAATATTTAATTGTCAAAAATATTAACTTCTTTAAATTGTTAAATAAATTAAATATTTGTTTTTGGATTCATCATTTCTCTGATACTACAGTTAGGCAGGATCCTGGCTTTCCTAGCTCTTCCTAGGTTTATGCCCTCGTTCATACTCAATAAAGCTTTTACTATCTGTCTGGCCAGACCATCACCCTTCCCTATAGTACTTTTATTCGTGCTTGGGAGGAAATACACTACAGCCTCTCTCTGGCAAACTGCCCAAGTCTTAGCTGCGGCTCCCGTCAGCTTCGACCAAGCTCGTACCCACTTTAGGTATCCGAGCACGGATTTGCGGTGGCAACCGCTTCTAAATGTATTGAAAGTCAAATTCATAACTTTTGTGGGACTCTCCTCCTATTCCTCAGCTAATAAACTACCCAGTGAGCACCGATCCTGTCGTGATGCAGAGCGTGAAGAATGGACATGGGCTGAATAATTGTGTATGGTCTGCTCACTAGCTTTACCTGTTCTCCAGTGAATTAATAACAGTACCACCCCAAGTAACTAAGCATCTTCTTTACAAAAATAATGTACTTATTAATTCAATTTAGGGACTAACGTAAGTACATCTTTGTCATCAGTCCGAATACAAATAATCAACATAAACATATGGATGGTATATTGGCTCTCTTTGCACGGTAAATATTTTGACTTTTTACCGCCGCAGCACCATCGCGTGTAGAATTTGCAACGTTTTTCCGTCATTAACTCCATTTCGACAAAAATGGATTATGCAACGTTATTCTGGGGAGCTATTCAATTGACTAGTTTAAAGCTGACCAGGTAGCGTTGAGATATGAGCACTTGACTCTATTTTCATCTCCGCAAATTTTTGGGTGACACATTCAGCATTGAGGAGAGGAGAGAGGTTTTTCAGGGAAAGTTGAAATACATTACTTAACCTTCCCCAGTGTTGAAATTCATAGTTATTCACCTTTTCTATTCATTTACTCCTTTTCAAATGTTATGTTTTTGTTCTTTAGTAGTCTGTTTGTGAAATTAAATAGGTAGAAGATAAATACTTGATTCGTTTTATGAGTAAATTTCTATTCTTCATGAGGGGTAGTCTCGTTAGCCCATATGGTTGATTTTTCATGAATTTTCCTGCGTGATAAATGCACAAGCGCATTTTTCACTGTTTGGGCCTTGTGCTATTTGTGTCGTTATGGATCCTCAACAATGATCTGGTATCATTTTTATATTGTTTAGCGACGAAGCGGCAACATGAGATTGTCGTTTTGACTATCAGCACAGAGAAGGAATAGTGTTGATGAGTTGAAGAAAGTTATAAATACTGACAATCCGGAGGATTCTTGTGATCATATTCGTTAGTTGCATAGGTTGTTGTATGAAGATATTGACAATGACAGTTTTTAAGCATGGGCAGAAGTTAGTGATGTTACAAAATAAGAGAAAGAATTAACCAGATGTGTGGCCTACCCCAAATTATTTGGAAGTTTTTAGGGACAAAAGCATAGATTAAACAATATTTGCTTCTAAATAGTTTTGAGTAATATGTTATCATATAAATTATGAAAAGCCCTTTTCTATATGTGGGTGATTCATGGTGTAGGCACGTCCTAGTTCGTGAACTCTGGGCAACAGCTGAGTGGCCTAGCAAGTTGTCCTGAGAGTCGGGATACCGGTTACTATGGAATAGGAATGGGCATCTTGGACGTATTCGGAGTCGTGTCCTCTTTGTGCTCAGGTGGCTAGGACTACCCAACTGACTTGTTTGTTCCCTGGGACTCAGGGACCCTGTGGAAGTAAGGCAAGAAATCGGCTAGATTTGTACTCTCTAAAGCTGCTAGAGATATCTAGAGCAGGCCTTGAATCTATGTGAGTGACGGTGCCTGACTCACATCTGACAGATCAGGGAGTCCTTGGAAACGAGTAGTCGATCAAACTGGTATTCGATGGGGTGCTATCAATATCAACGGTGGTTATGGAAGAAAGAAAGTAGACCTATCTCGACAACTACCGGCACAAGAGGATGGATCAAGTAAGTAAAACGTAAGTAAGTAAGTAAGTAAGTAAGTAAGTAGAGTTTGCTGAGTCAGTAAGTAGGATGAGATTGGATGATCTGGGGATTTGTGAAGTTAAGATAAAGGGAGATAGAGAGGAGGAAGAAGAAAATTACAAGGTGTGCATGTGAGGTATAGGACTATATGTCAAGAGAATCATAGAACGTAGCATAGTTTCTATGATGTACGTACCAACTGAACTTATTGAAAAGTCTGAGAGAAAATTCCAAAACCATCAGCTCACATATAAAAACAAATCACAGTGCTTTGCTGTGCCTTCTAGTGCCAGACCAAGGAATGATCTATTAAATTGCAATTTGAACGTGCAGCGGCAACGTAATTAAAGAATGAACTGATCTCTCCCGTTTCTAAGCTGCACCATGGAGGACTGAGTTCGATTCCCAGTTAATTTATTTGGAACTTTCGAAGTGAAATGTCACGTCCGATTGTTCGGATTCAATGTAAATAGGAAGTCCCGTGTATAATGATCACGAGATGAACGTTGAAGTAAAACGAGAAACTTCCTTGCATTCCTTTTCTCTGTTGCATTATTTCTCTACACACAGGATTTAATGGTAAGGAAAAAATAAATAAAGAAATAAATAAATACATAAATAAATATACAACATTATTATGACGTTTTATTCTTGAGGAGGATATCCATAAATTCTAATGCTTGTGAACATATCATTTGTTTACGACGTTACCAATAGCGGTCACTTGTTCAGAGGAAAAACGAGTTTTCATATGTTTAAAACTCAGCATTTTTTTCTAGGATTATGCCATGTATTGTGTGGGGTTTCTCCTAGGAACACCAGGCTGGCTCATCAGCGGGCTGTTGGTGTCCGTGTCCAGAGCCTCACAGGAATAGCGAACTGCACGCTACCTCCCTTTTATGAAGCGCGCCTGCTTTTCTTTAGTGCGAGAGCTAAAAGCTCAAGCAGCATTAACCTCCCTATGGAAGCTTCCTATTGGCTTTCACGGCCAGTGAATTAAAACTCAGCAACTTTTCTAGGTTTGTGCCGTGTCAGGTGTGGGATTTCGCCTAAGAACACCAAGCTGGCTGATCAGAGGGCTCTTGGTGTCCGTGCTTGGACCCCCACAGAAGTAGCGAACTGCGCGCTACCTCCCTTTTTATGAAGCGCACCTACGCCCCTCTACTGCGAGAGCTAAAAGCTCAAGCCAGTGAATTAAAACTCAGAATTTTTTCTAGGCGAAACCCCACACAAGACACGGCATAGACCTAGAAAAATTGCTGAGTTTTATTTCACTGGCTCTGAAAACCAATATACCATTTTTTGAAGCTTTCATAGGGAGGTTACGGCTGCATTAAGTTGGCAGTCCCTAGAAAAACGTTGCATATAGTTGAGAAGATGGCGTCCCCAACCAGCATTTGTGTGTCTCAAGGGTCCATAAATCTCATAAATAAATGGAATCGAAGATCGCTAAACATAAATGAGTGGAAGGCTATAAAAAAACAAGACATAGAGGAATAACGGAAAGGCATATACAACACGGAAAAATGTTGTATAAGCAGGACGGAAGCCTTCAAATGAGGTAAGTAGAAAAACGCTGCATATTGGTGAGGAAAATCAATACCACATGTCATATCCTACGTCATTAATATAACACGTAGCTAAAACTGAAGATTTCTTCGAGGAACAGCCTCCTCCGTAGACTTGCGGGAAATAACTGGGGCACCAATCCTCAAACGTTAAGGACAACAGCTATTCAGCAGGAGAATATGCCAGTCCTGTGTGCTACAAGTCAGCCCATGCAGTGCAGGTGGATGTAGCTTTTAAATGAGAGCTGCAGGATTATTACAGGTTGCTTGAGGCCAACTTTCATCAGTAAAGTGCACTATCTTGCAGGGATTGTTCCGCCTGATATCAGAAGAGAAGTGGCTGCAAACAACAAAAGAAGAAAATCATCTGTTATGACCTCACACCCGCTCTTTTGAGCGGAGATTAAAATCGAGAAAGAGCTTCCTAACAACTACTCAACCATTACAAGGAACAGCAGAAACAGCTCGAGTTGCCGTGTGGAAGGAGAGGACCAGCAATCTGTCTGAATGAATGGAACCAAAGGAATCTCTACCTCCTGGTCACCCAGAGAACTAGCGAATCTGGAAGTCCCTGAACAGACTGCGGGTGGAAGTTGCAAGATCCATGGACAACTTATATAAGTGGCATTTTCCGACCAAGACAGTCCTGTGTGATTGTGGCGCAACCCAGACAGCACAACACCTCTTCTCCTGTCCATTGTACCCGTACAGCTGCACAATGAATGACTTGACTGAAGCTAATTAAAGTGCTATCGAAGTGGCTAAGTTCTGGGCAGAAACTGTTTGAAGTCGTCTGTTCAGCACATAGTACTTCTGACACGAATAAATGAATAAATAAATAAATATAACACGTACTTTTATTGATTGTTGCAGCAACGTACCTGCTCTTGTGGTCACTTTCGTGACATTATACGCATTTGTGTGTATGTTTTCTTCATCTATGTGATGGCCCTTTTTACTGCCCGTTTATTTTGCTCCCGAAAAACCTCCAAACAAAAGTTATTTAGTTCATTGCAATGTAATTAATCAAATTATATATAGTCCTTCTGTGTTTTATTCTAAGCTCTTACCTCGGAGTGTTGCAGTGTCCACATCCCCGGCACATAGTTCCATTACTGACTTGTGCTAGCCCACTGCAGTCTGCTGGTGGCGAGTGACGTCATCGCAACCTTTATACAACCAATAGTAGGCCTTTAATCTTGTCATGCGGTTCCGGCATTCTGGAATGTTCCTGGCCGCTATAAAAGATGGTACCTCCTTCTGAGTTGTATCCATTCATCATTCTTCGGATCGTCACTCTTCTACGCACTCTTCTACAATCACTGTCATGCTGCTCGACAGTCATCACTTCATATTTATTGATACTCGTCACTATGCTTGAGTAACCGCACGTCGCACAGTGGTCCTTTTAGCCTATCTGGGCGCGCAAAATTCCCTTGCATATGGAAGAGGTCTATATACCTTTAAATAACTGTTCAAAAGTATGTTAAACATTTTCCTTAACCTTATTTATAAGAATTGAGGTTGAACTCGTCTTAATAATAACAATAATATTAATAGTGTTCAACTGGATGAAGGCTTTCCTTAATGCTGCTGAGTGTAGGTGATTTTGTGACTACAGGTTTTTGAAAAATATTCCAGATTAAAATAAATCAGCAACAATTTGCATGCTATGTTGGACTCCTAGCTTCATACAATCCATATATATTTTAAATGAACTATTACAGATATTATGCCACAATAGACTAATTTTCATTTGAGAATGCACTATATTCCAAATAGTATTTGATGTGTAGGTACAGTAATAACAATTGAATTCTTTTAGTAACCATAATTAAATACTGTGCGTGAATACACAAAACATATTTAATCTCTCTTGTCCTCACAGTCTCTATATGTCTGGTAAACACAGTAATAAATTAACTTGTCACTGAAATGCGATTCCATGAGTCAGGCGAATCACATGCCGTTCCTTCCATCTGGTTCTTATCACAGCTAAACTTGTGGTGCAACAAAGCAAAGAAGGGAAGGAATTAATTAACACAATATGAGTAGTATAGGCGTAGGTATGGGACAGACAATTAAGTGTGGTCAAAAGTGACCATTAAAATTCTATTAAAAATTAATGGATAAAGTGACCATTAAAATTCAATTAAAAAATAATGGACAAAGTGACCTTAAACATCATTTAAAAATTATTGATCGAACATATGGTTATCTTAACCATTATAAATCTTCCAAACAAGTATGGTTACTTGTAACCATAATATTTCGTATTACTTTATGGCAGAACGTAACCATTAAAAAAATTATGGTTAAAAATAACCTTTAAATTGCCAGAATTTCTTCTAAATTCTGGTTGAAAGTAACCATTAAACTTAACAAAAAATTAACCAAGATAATTATGGTTAAAGGTAACCATGAAACACAATCAAAACTTATGGTTAATCTATCTATAAAAATTAACTATGAAAAGTTATGGTTAACGTATCCATAAAATTACCAATGTTATTTTTAATAAAATAGGGTTAAAAGTAACCATAAAAATGACTCTAAAATGTAAATGACAAAATTCACCTATAAAACGTAACACAAATTGATCCTACAGACACCTAAAATAATGGCTAAAATTAACCATTGAAAATTCTAACGATGTTTTTCAAAATAATGGTTAAAACAAGGCTAAAATTACCAGTAACTTTTTAAAAGAGTATGGATAAAACAAGGGCTAAAGTTAAGGCTAAAATTTCTAATAACTTTTTTTTAGAAACAATGGACAGAATAATGGCTAAATTTAAGGCTAAAATTATTAGTAACTTTTTAACGAATTAAGGATAAAATAATGGTTAAAACAAGGGTGTAAGTAGCTATAAAATAATATGTACACTATTATATTTAGTACCCCCAAGGAAGTGTATCAATTATGTTGTCTTCTTCTTTCTGGATGAAACGCTTGTCGTAGTCGACTTTAAATTCTTTGGCAATATTTTTATTTACAAGGCTTTTTGTTTTCGTATCTTTTGTTATCATGTTATTGCTTATAACAACCTTATTATTAAAACCTTGTATTAGGTCGGTCATTGTCTTCATGTTAAGTTTTTTGGCATTTTCGTGGTTGAGTGTAAATCCTTTAATTTTGGTAACCTGTTTGCCTTTATATGTTTCGTACGCATAGCGTTTGGGACCTGTGCTTATCCATTCAATACCGTGATCATCTTTTCCGAATTCGTCAGTCCATTCGCCGAGCATACATCCGGTCTCTACAGTATTTGTTCCATCATCTATGTAAACAACACTATCAGTGTCGTAATAAACTACTTTATCCCCTAATCTATCAAGCATGTTGTACAACCTTATTCTCGCATTGGAAGTGGTGAAGGTTGCTACAAATATGTTGGTACATTGTGGTGTTTGAAGCCATATTTTCAGTGTTGCCTTAGTAAACAAGAGTTTAGTGCTTTTCAGTCGGTCAACACGAATGTACCCAAAAGAGATGGGTTATGCCCTAATCCTGAAATAAATTACATGAGATTAATAAAATGTTTTATTAATCTCATGTAATTTATTTCAGGATTAGGGCATAACCCATCTCTTTTGGGTACATTCGTGTTGACCGACTGAAAAGCACTAAACTCTTATGTTGGTACATGTGTCATCTTCTACATAGAAATCATTGTAGTGGTATGTTACCTCAATTACTTCCTCATTGATGTACATAACATTAGTTATTTCTATCTTATCATCTAATAACAAGTCGTACCACCTCTCAGGGTCATCAATGAACTCTGTTTTCGACATGTTTTGCCTCTGACCGAACTTTCCCCAAAGATAATTTAAGCATATTTTAGCCACTGCCCTCTTCCCAGCATTGGGTTCAATTTTGTCAATATCAAGCTTTATGCCTTGCTTTTTTTATAACCCTTGCATATTTTTCTTTTGATTTGTAATCACCATCCCAAGGACTAGTTTCTAGCTTAATTTTCATAAAGGTTTTAATGTAGTCCCTGAAAAGCTCATTACTTTTCTCTTCAAAATTCCATACTTCATAAATTTTCTGGATTTTGTAGCCTTTATTTAGAGCTTTATTAAGTTCGATTGTAGTCCAAGTTCCAAAAAGCGCCCTCTCTTCATCACTATGGTTACAGCGGCCGACCTTTTCTTCTGCACACTTCACGCACAGGGTAAACATTAACTTATCTAGCTTCACAGGAAGGACTGGATGATAAAGACCTCTTGGAGGAAGAACTTTACATTTAACTAAACCAAACCAGTCTTTGTTGTATATTTCTGGCTTAAATATTTTAGTGGGATGTCCCACAGGGTACCGGTCATAAAACATAACCGTTGGATATAAACTGCATATATCTATATATCTCAGCTTTTTTCCAGAAACTTTCAACTTTGAGGCATTTGTCCTACCACCGAAGAATGCGTCCCTGGGGTTTAGAGGTTCTGCAACATCTTTTGTTTTGTTTAGGCTTTCCTTATAAGCTTTAGAATTTTTCCATTTACAGCTCCACATCTCTACAACATTGTGCCTGGCATTTTTAAGAGGTTGTGTTCGCTCTATTGTTTTTGTAAGCAAGTCATCCATAGTTTCATTGTTTACATTGTTGATAGTATCGCCTGAGTAACAGTCGGGACAACCATGCCAAAAACAACTATGATATTGGTACACAGTTTTAGTCATATAGTCGTACCCATCGACTTTGGCTCTACAAATTGTGACCTCGCCACCGTTTAATGCGTGTCGAACATTAGGGAACGAACTTAACCATGCTATAGACACCTTACTGAACATTTCCTTTTTTAGCCCTTTGAATACAGCAATCGTGTCTTCTTCAAGGAATTTTGACCTGTAAATAGCCATACAAACACTGGCAATAGTTATGTATTGGAAGGGGTCTATATTTGCTATTTCTAAAAATGACTGCCTAAAGGCAAGACAACCACGTCGCAAAATATCAACTCGGCTAATTCCTTCTTAAAGTCAAACACGTAATTTTCCTTTACTTTCTCAGCGTGCCATTCCAGGAATGCTTTTCTGCTATCAGGCTTCATAGTGTTAACGCCATAGTATTTAGTAGCTGGAATGGACCCTACGTAATTTTGATTTTCTTTCTTATTGAAGTAGTGTGGAAAATACCCCTTTTTTAGTTCTTTTAGTCCAAATGTTTTGGGAAAGGATGCAAGGCCTCCTTGGATAAAGTTTATGCTGTCAATTATTCTAAGCCTTAGGGTGGGTATTTTGAGCTCCATAATCTTAGACCCTTGGTAAATGGTTTTAATTTTAATGCCATTATTGACGCAATATTGTAAAATAAAATACGCATCATAACATTTTGCATTGTGTGCTATACACGTAAAACCTTTGTGGTTTTCTGATATTAGCCACTGACAAAATTCGTCATTTTTTAAGAAAGCCCGCCTAACACCATTAAAGTCACAAACGGATACAAAGTTTGGCGTGTGTACGCCGGTGTCTTGTTCAGCTTCGTAATCGAAAAAGTAGTATTTTTCTGTGTAAGTGCATTTTTATGTTGCTTTTCTGCCGTTCCATTACAAATACAATCTTCCATACAGTATCCCCCACGGTTTTTCCTTTCTTGCATATAACATTGGTGCTGAGCTGGCTTATCGTACTGTTGGCAATTCCAACACATAGAGTACCCACACCTGTGCTTGTTTATTTTTTTACATTTACCATTACATGTTAGACACTTGAGTTTTATTGAACAGGCAACTTCCTTTGCACATTTCTCACATTCAGTAAGTACAGTTTCGTGTAGGTTGTTGTAGTAAAACTTGTTTTCCTTTTTCTTTTTTGCACTCGCTTTTACATTCTGTGCACTTCAATTCGACTTCGTATTCTACAAATGTTTCACATTTCTTACATTGGGCAAAGGAGCCACCTAAATGTTTGATATTTATCCTCGGACATATTTTGTTGCAGATATTGCACTTGTAGACTACCTCACACACTTTCTCATGGTTGTCAACGCAATCTTTACCAAAACAGTATCTATTGCACTTTTTACAGTATACTCGGGGTCGTACACCTTCTGAGAAATCATGTTTTCGACCTAAGCACAAATTGCACACATAACTTTTATCTTTTTACACGTGTGCTTGTCTTGATGATCGTAAGGTATATCACATTTTTTGCAGTAATATGAACTTTCATAAAAGCCTCGTATATTATTAATGGAATCATAATGGTCGTTATGCAAGTACAAATAAATTGTTATCGCGTCATTTACACCTGAGGAATGGATTACTTTGTTAAAATGGGCTGCCGAAACAACCTTAATCCGAACACCCATGAGATGTGCAACATCTCTAATATCGTTTAAACTAAACCCATCTTCACAGTTCTTTCCGAATGTTGTGCATAACTCTTTTGCTAATTCTTCCTGCAGGGCACGTCCTTTCCTAATATAGGTAATTTCATTATCAGTTAATTTCCTGTCTAGTATCTTTCTAGTTTCATACGTGAGGGCTGTGATTATTGCTCTTGCCCCGCACAGGTTATCGGTGTTGGTTATTTTGTTTATGCTTCTTTTAGCCATAACATCTTTAGCAATATTGACTATTTTCTTACCCTTTGCTCCTTTGCCTCTGGGTATTTTGTAGACCTCGAAGTAAAAGGTGGTGTTATTTATATCTACATTTTCATTAGATGTTATTATTCTTTCAATTTGGTCAAGTAGATGTGAAGCATTGACTTTTATTTTCTTTTTTGACGAAATCATATGGTTAAAATCATTATTTTCTGCAACTACTTTCATCTGATCACCTGGCTTAATATCAGTTAGTTTTCTTACTTCTTTTATGGCTGCATGCACACCTTTTCTGACCGCTTTCATTTGTTCTATTGGTTTTCCTTGCAAATCTTTTATGTGTATAGTATAAGCTGTCTGCCATACGTTAAACTTTTTGTGCAGTACAGTACGAACACCTTGATGAATTTCGAAAGGTGACTTCTTAGCTACTGTTTCATTAAATATATTTTTCTTAAAAGGAAAAATTTGGCCCAATTTTTGCTTCACACCTTTTAAGTCCTTAGATTGAACAGGTTTTGGTTCCTTCTTAATTTCAAAGAGGTCTTGATCAAATCCAAAATGCCTGATTTTGTCCAAACGTTCCTTTTCTTCCGCTATCAAATTTAGCAACCCTTTCTTTGAATGAATTACTGAGTAGCCCTTAATTTTGTTTTCTCTGGCGACTCGTTTTAGTTCACGAACGCTCTTCTTAGGCAGCTCTGATTCTTGATACGTAAACAAAGCACTATCTCCGGCATTACTCCAAGCACTGCTTACAGCTTCAAGAAGAGCAGCCTTCTTCATCTTGTATACTCCTTTTAGTTTGAGTTCGGTTGCCAGAACCCTTAGTTCCTTTACAGTTGCACCTGTTTGGCGCTTAATATTTTGTTTTAAATCCATTTATTATATAACTTTTCTTAATTAAAAATTTCATTTTTTAAAATAAAAATAATTATAAGACTTTACTCTTTTGGGCTCGAGAGAAATGATAGTAAAATATTTATATAAATAAACGAACAGAATAATTACATTTTGCTTTATAATTGTTACCCTAACAAAGGTTCAATTAGAAATATTATCTCATGAAAATCAGAATCAATTTGCTATCAACTATCTGCGTAATTTTGGATACTTGACTATAGACGAACAAGCAATTTCAGAAGTAAATGTAACAACTTTCCAATCTGCTTTAAAATTGTTCCAAGAGTACTACAATCTAGATATCACTGGTGATTTAGATGAATGTACTTTACAATTAATGATTACATCGCGATGTGGTATCACCTATGACGATATAAATTTTACTACTCGGCGGTATAAATGGAATAATACGAATATAAAATGGCATTATGCTTTAGCTAATCAAGCAATGCAAAGTGTAGCTAGAGCCACTTTCGATGTTTGGAAAAAACATACAGATCTCTCATTTGAGAACGATTTGAGGAATCCGGATATAATTATATCAAATAAGCGTGGTAGCCCTCATAGAAATCACAAAATAATTGGGCAATGTTTCAGTGGATTTGATGGAAAAGGTGGAGTTTTAGCTCATGCAAATTACCCAAATAGCATTAATTCACCTATTGAAATTCATATCGATCAAGATGAATTTTGGTATTCAAATACCGATGCTAATACTCCTCAATATCAAACAAATTTACTTTCTGTTATGATACATGAAATAGGCCATGCCTTAGGTATTTCCCATTCAAACAATCCAGATGCTATTATGTATGCATACGCTAACAATCAAATAGAGCTACATCAAGATGACATTTTGGCTATTCAAAGTTTATATGGTAAAGCCACAGAGCCTAACGTACCAGATAAAACACCAACTCCAGATACACCAAAGCCAGAGCCCAATTTATGTGATTTGAATGTCAACACTATTTTAATTGTTAATCAGTTAATGTATGTCTTTTATGAAAAATGGTTTTGGCTTTTAGATCTTGATAACTCAACAGCCTTAAAAAACAAACGACCCCAGTTTATTACAGATTGGTTAACCTTCTTACCTCAAGATTTTAAAACTATTACAGTCGTTTATCAAAGACCCTCTGGTGAGATCGTTATGATTATTGCCAACAAAATCTACATGATGGATTATCCGAGCTTAATATTGGTAAATGGTTATCCAAAAGCCATGTCCATGTGGAACATCAGACCAGATACAATAATTCATGCGTTGTTAAACACTTACTCAGGCCACACTTATATTTTTTACAATGACGCTTTCTTTTCGGAAATAGACGAATGCAGCTTTAAACCCAAGCAACATGGCATATTATCAAGGCGTTTTCCTGGTTTACCGCCTGCAATGGATTCAGCCTTTAGATATATTAACGGAATGCTGTATTTTTTTAAAGGTAGACAAGTATATCAATACAATGAATTCACGAATTCTTTGGTTAAAGCTCAAAAATTTGATCTTTCAATGATTGGCATAGACTGTCCAAAAAGGTCATCTTCGTTTATGGAAGTAATAAAGAGTTTGAAAAATACTGTAGCTCAACTAGAGGAAATAAAATAATTATATTAAATATTTAAAAAATTAAAACATTTTTTATAGGTAATAAATGGAAGTAAATCAATTTCTCTAGACGCTCAACAGCATCAACGAACAAAAGACGCTTATAAAGCTCAGTGAGTTAGAAATAGGGAACGAATACCTTATAACGAATGTAGAAGGTATAGACACAAAATATGGAAATAAAACTTTTCTAGAACTTGATAGTGAATTTAAGGTTATATTGCCTGACAAATACAACAAGGTGCTAAGTTGTGGAAAGGAAAAAAAGAAAACGATAGGCCTGAAAATGATATATAAAGGCACAAAAGAAGTCTATGGTGGTTGCAAAGCGCACAATCTTGAATTCTTTTAAAAAATTTCTTAAATTTTCGTAACACCCCGACAAATTTTTAGTAGAAAACACAGGAAGAAAGAAAGAGTTATTCGCTTTACTCGGGCGTCCATTTATATATACAGAAATATTATAATATAACATTTTCTTTATAAACCCAGCCATTGTGAGAATTATCAAAACCCAACCATTTGACATATACCCGATTTCCTTTCTTTCTTAAAACTTTTTCAACAATATATGCCTCTGGATACTTTGTTTTCTGTAATTTTTGCTCATAAAAGTTCCCCTTTATTTCTTCCGCATTCACATCTTTCAATTTGTACGTAATAGGGTCGGAATAAACGATATCTTTTAATTCAAATATTTCAGTCGACCAATTTCCTGTGTATCCTTTTTCGAATATACCTTTTAGTTTACTAATTCAGACTTGATCGCCAACTTTAAATTTCGCTTTTTCTTCCGCTCCTAGGCTTACAGTGTAAACAGTTTTCAACAAATGTTCTTCATTAGCTTTGTTTACGTTTTTTGGCTTCATATTTATAGTTGTGTGCGTCGTATTATTGTAGCCATTAATTAACTTTGGTAAAATGCCAACCCAGCAGTAGTTTCCTTGAATATCAAACTGCTTCCACATTTTCTCTTTTAAGGTCCTATTAAATCGTTCTACAACTGAAGCTTTACTTCAGTAAATGTCGAATAATTATTGATATTAAATTTTTTCATCAATTTTGAAAATTCTTTATTGTAAAATTCTTTACCGTTGTCTGTTTGAAGATTTTTTTGTTTTCTGTTTTTTAAAATACCATCAAACGCTTCAGCAACACTTTTACCCGTTTTATCTTTGACTGGTACACCCCAGGCATACTTTGAAAATACATCAATGACTGTTAACAAATACTTGTAGCCTTTATTAAGCTTCGATATCCCCTTTATTTTTCCAGAGTCCATTTCTACCAAATCCGCTTGCCAAATGTCATCAATGCCGTGAGTTGTAACCCTCCTTCTCGGAAAATTCTTCCTCATGGGTTTATGAATTTCCTTTATAATTTCCTCCCGAATGCTAACGGGTGGTTCTCTAATTTGGGTAGAACCCCCTATTTCTACACTCTCATTAAGTATTTTTTCAAACCTGCTTTTCTTACTCCCACACTCGGAACATAAACCTTCGATTCTAGTTCGACCATTTTTTGTCGAAAGGGTGTGAGGATGCAGTGTTTGAGTAAACGTTTTGCACTTTAAACACCAAATGTGATTATTCATTTATTAATTAATTAATTAATTAATTAAAATTTATTATAAAATAAGCATTGGTTTACTCAGACACCCAACATTGAAGAACGCAAACTAACTTACAAGAAACAAGGGTCTACTCTTTGTTGAGGAAATTATTTTTTTATATTTATATTTATATTTTATATATAATAAATGGAATCAATTACCGATATTCTGAACAGCAAACTTGTCTATAATAGCAAACAAGTGGTTATTGCTATTGATGAAAATAACGATTCATGGTTTAAAGCTAAAGATATTGCTTTAATATTGGAGTATAGAGATACAGATAAAGCAATTCGAAAACACGTTGCAATTGAAGACAAAGGTACATTCGATACCTTAAATAACCCCGACGTTTTTGCGGGGTTAAAAAATACACATCCTCAAACCATATTTATTAATGAATCTGGGTTGTATTCGCTTATTTTATCATCTAAAAAAGAGGAAGCTAAAAAATTTAAGAAATGGGTAACGAAAGAAGTCCTTCCATCAATTCGAAAGTACGGAGAATACAAAATTAAAGAAGAATATAAGAACCAACTAATTGGGTTAATGCAGAAACTTCAAATAAAGGAAGCAGAAAACGAATCTCTTACCCCATTAGCCACACCTCTTGCACTTAAAACTAGTAAGAATAATTGTCTGCTTATTATAGATAAGCATGAACCAAACGAAAAGTACAGGTACTATGCAATAAGGGCGCAGAGACAACAGGCACAAAAGAAGTCTATGGTGGTTGCAAAGCGCACAATCTTGAATTCTTTTAAAAAAAATCTTAAATTTTCGTTACACCCCGACAAATTTTTAGTAGAAAACACAGGAAGAAAGAAAGAGTTATTCGCTTTACTCGGGCGTCCATTTATATATACAGAAATATTATAATATAACATTTTCTTTATAAACCCAGCCATTGTGAGAATTATCAAAACCCAACCATTTGACATATACCCGATTTCCTTTCTTTCTTAAAACTTTTTCAACAATATATGCCTCTGGATACTTTGTTTTCTGTAATTTTTGCTCATAAAAGTTCCCCTTTATTTCTTCCGCATTCACATCTTTCAATTTGTACGTAATAGGGTCGGAATAAACGATATCTTTTAATTCAAATATTTCAGTCGACCAATTTCCTGTGTATCCTTTTTCGAATATACCTTTTAGTTTACTAATTCAGACTTGATCGCCAACTTTAAATTTCGCTTTTTCTTCCGCTCCTAGGCTTACAGTGTAAACAGTTTTCAACAAATGTTCTTCATTAGCTTTGTTTACGTTTTTTGGCTTCATATTTATAGTTGTGTGCGTCGTATTATTGTAGCCATTAATTAACTTTGGTAAAATGCCAACCCAGCAGTAGTTTCCTTGAATATCAAACTGCTTCCACATTTTCTCTTTTAAGGTCCTATTAAATCGTTCTACAACTGAAGCTTTACTTCAGTAAAAGTCGAATAATTATTGATATTAAATTTTTTCATCA
Organism: Meconema thalassinum; assembly: GCA_946902985.2. NCBI lineage: Eukaryota > Metazoa > Arthropoda > Insecta > Orthoptera > Tettigoniidae > Meconema > Meconema thalassinum. The sequence continues at coordinate 656,086,696 of OX336389.2, forward strand.
ATTTTGAAAATTCTTTATTGTAAAATTCTTTACCGTTGTCTGTTTAAATATTTTTTTGTTTTCTGTTTTTTAAAATACCATCAAACGCTTCAGCAACACTTTTACCCGTTTTATCTTTGACTGGTACACCCCAGGCATACTTTGAAAATACATCAATGACTGTTAACAAATACTTGTAGCCTTTATTAAACTTCGATATCCCCTTTATTTTTCCAGAGTCCATTTCTACCAAATCCGCTTGCCAAATTTCACCAATGCCGTGAGTTGTAACCCTCCTTCTCGGAAAATTCTTCCTCATGGGTTTATGAATTTCCTTTATAATTTCCTCCCGAATGCTAACGGGTGGTTCTCTAATTTGGGTAGAACCCCCTATTTCTAAACTCTCATTAACTATTTTTTCAAACCTGTTTTTCTTACTCCCACACTCGGAACATAAACCTTCGATTCTAGTTCGACCATTTTTTGTCGAAAGGGTGTGAGGATGCAGTGTTTGAGTAAACGTTTTGCACTTTAAACACCAAATGTGATTATTCATTTATTAATTAATTAATTAATTAAAATTTATTATAAAATAAGCATTGGTTTACTCAGACACCCAACATTGAAGAACGCAAACTAACTTACAAGAAACAAGGGTCTACTCTTTGTTGAGGAAATTATTTTTTTATATTTATATTTATATTTTATATATAATAAATGGAATCAATTACCGATATTCTGAACAGCAAACTTGTCTATAATAGCAAACAAGTGGTTATTCCTATTGATGAAAATAACGATTCATGGTTTAAAGCTAAAGATATTGCTTTAATATTGGAGTATAGAGATACAGATAAAGCAATTCGAAAACACGTTGCAATTGAAGACAAAGGTACATTCGATACCTTAAATAACCCCGACGTTTTTGCGGGGTTAAAAAATACACATCCTCAAACCATATTTATTAATGAATCTGGGTTGTATTCGCTTATTTTATCATCTAAAAAAGAGGAAGCTAAAAAATTTAAGAAATGGGTAACGAAAGAAGTCCTTCCATCAATTCGAAAGTACGGAGAATACAAAATTAAAGAAGAATATAAGAACCAACTAATTGGGTTAATGCAGAAACTTCAAATAAAGGAAGCAGAAAACGAATCTCTTACCCCATTAGCCACACCTCTTGCACTTAAAACTAGTAAGAATAATTGTCTGCTTATTATAGATAAGCATGAACCAAACGAAAAGTACAGGTACTATGCAATAAGGGCGCAGAGACAACAGGTGAATCAAGCAATCAAAAAAATATGCAGGCGGCACCCCGATTGTGAGATAGTTTATGAAAAATATAATGATCCTAATAGCGTAAGGTTGTATGTGCTTATGAAAGAACAAATAAAAATTAGCTATTCGGGAAACCATTTCAATATTCCATTTACTCCTGATCTTCTTAAAGGAACAATAGAGATGTTGTATAAAAACCTGTTACATTAGACTATTTTAATGGATATTTTCTCCATTAAAAACTAAAACATTTTAACATTAGTGTTATTCGACCGATTCGTCAGAATGAGGTTCATATGCATCAAGTATTACTTCACCAAACATCGTCACACTAACATTTATTGGAAGTTTTAAAATTACGCTGCCCATTTTATTTTTAAAGCATAAAGCATCACCAGATTTAACGTTGAAGGACTTACTAGTATCTACCATAATTTTTTCTTCTTTGGAACGTGCAATATAAACGTCTAATACTTTTTAATAGCGTCATCTGTATATGAAGTAAATACTTTATCTGGGTCTACGATACGAACAAATATTTTCCTAAACGTTGCGTTGTATGTAAAAATATGCTCAATTTTATCTTTCTCTGCAAAAACGTCCTTCTGTAATCCTATCCTATCAAACACCTTTCTTTCTAAATTGTAAAACCTTTCTGTTAATGTTGCTACTGGTGCATGACTAGTAGTGGCATACCGGGTGAGTTAGCCGAGGTCGTTACGGCATGACTGTTGACAGTCGCTCACATCCGGGAGGCGAGGAGGTTCGAATCCCCCCGCCGGCAACCTTGAAGATGGTCTTCTGTGGTTTCCCATCTTCCTTCCAGGCAAATGCCGGGGTTGGTCCCTAACTATAGGCCACAGCCGCTACCTTCCAACTCCTCGACCCTCCCATCCAACATTCCTCCCCAACGGTACTAGTAGCTCACCCATTAGGTGTCTGTCTCGAAGCAGCTACAAAACTGGCGAGCCGAACATGTCCTCGGACACTCCCGGCACTAAAAGCCATACGCTAAAAAAAAACAAGTAGTGGCATATTCCGAAAATAATTTTTCTATTTCTTCTTTCGTGAAGTAGTCCCCTTCAGTAGTAAGTGGTTTGAGCTTTTCTAAGAGATATTGCTTATTAACGACATCTTTATTGTTGATTGGATCTTCAATATTCGCTATCCTCTTTCCCTGAAAATCAATCCATGTTTTTGAAACAAAAAAAAAAGCTCACTAAGGCGTTTATTTAGAGCCGTAACTAGCCTTGAAAATCGTTTTTCTAAATCATCCTTTGTGATATATTTAATATTTAATGAACTACTATATCCGTTTATAATTTTATTTCCAAATATGTCCATTTATTAAATCTATAATTTCGTTAAAATGAGCGGGATTAGGGGAACCCAAATTCGAAAACAACTTTAAAACAAGGACACATAAATGACCACATATATATTCATCAAACATTTGAATTCTTTCGGCGTTATAAAATAGGTTGCTAGCTCCCAAATAATTTACTAGTTTTTCAGGAACATCTCCACCAAATGAGGCAAAGACGAATTTTTGATTACCCTTTTTAAAGTAACAAATCCAATGAGTACCAGCATGATCCGACGTATCCAAGTTTACAATTCCTGATTCACAATCATTAGGTTTTGTAGGCAGTTCATCAATCATAAAAACATTTCGAAAATGCTTTATGTTCATTTCGTGTATTATTTTAAGTATATCGAAATTACTTAAAGGGTGCTTATGGTTGGAAAATATATCACTCAATATCGATGAAATTTCTCTTTTTTTTAATTTTAGTAATTCCCAAACAACCTTGTCCAGTCTTTTTTTCGATCACCAGATTATGTCTAATTTGTTCAGCCAATTCCGCATCTTCTTTTTGCTTTTTATGAACAGCGCTTGTAATGGCTGCAGCGCCACCTGCCAGCGAACCAATGGCACCCAATGCAGCTAATATTAATGGCAAAAAACCTCCTTGGTGTTCATTAATTCCAGAACCTTCTTTCTTCCTACTGAGATATTCGAATATTTTCTTTACAATTGGAATGGACAAACGTATAAATAAGCTACCACCTTCTTGAATTTTTCTTGCTTTCTGCTTTTTTTTTTTGTGTATCTGTCAAGTACTCATCTAGATAGTCATGCTTTTTCAGATCTTCGTTGGAGAGTTTTATTTTAATAGCTTTGGGGTTTAGTTTCCCTTTTTGGGAAACGTTATAATCAATACTAAATCCTTTCATTTATTTAATGAAAAAAATCATAAACAAAAATTTTACAAATTTATACTCAGACGCCCCAACCATTTTCATCTAACCCCATTCCCATTTTTCTTTTTCCATACATTATTCCAGTAACGGCAGTAGCTGCTAGTCTCTCACTCAAGTTAGCATCTTTACTAAATATTCTCTCTTTTGCAGCCTTTTGTAATTCTTTATCTGCTTGATGTCTGTGCTCTAATTTTGTAAGGTCGCGGTATGCAATATCATGTAATTTACATGCTTCGTCTAATGGGTTTGAACCCTGAACCCCTTCGGCTAGTTGCTTGTCTAATGGATTACCAGGACCACAAAATTTGTATCCCGGGAGTGTTAAGTCAATATTATTTTCACCTATTTTATTAATCATCCAATTAACGAATCCTTTTCCATGTTTTTCAGATTCCCAGAATGTATGGGGAATGTTATTTAAAAACCTAATTAGATATGGAATACCTTTAGGATTATTAACAATGAAGTCATTAAACTTAATCGTAAGCATCTTCGTTATTCCAACCTTTTCATTGTGATAGACGTTGTTTCCAGCATTTTCTTCGCCATGAATTACCATTAATCTGTCTATTAATTCCCTTACATCATCCATCCACAAATATTCAATCGGTGCTTTTGAATATTTTTTTACAAAACCAAATCCTGATTTAGGAGGAGTGGTTAGAGATGCAGCTCTTTCTTTTCTACTAACTTTTTCTGAAAGCCATATATCCTTTATCAACGTATTATATTTTTTGCCAACACTACTTCTAGGTTTAGTGCTATTTGGGTCATTGTTTTGATACATAGCATTTGTATTTTTTAAAATAGTCTTATATGTGCTGCGGTCTTCGTCTGTATACTCACCATCGTTAGGTATATCATTTAAGGTTAAAAATAGCATTAAACCCTTTGTAGCTTTAAAATTCTTACCCTTAAATATAATATCGTCATTACTGAATTCAACTTTTGAGTCACCTATATAATAACCCTGATAGTTCTTATCATACCTTATTCCAAATTTAGGGTCACTAATTCTAGGTAAATATTTTGAAATTATTACCCCTAAGTGGACCATAGAATAATCAGTTATGCCTTTACTCTTAACATTTTCTTCACTTTTATCATACTCTTCATCGGCCTCCTGAAATAAACTCCTCCCCTTTTCTTTCTGAAGTTGCGACTCCAAATTCTTTCTGACCTTTCTTGCCGATTTTAAAGCTTCTTTTTGCTCATCAGTGACATCATATTCATCCAAGAAATAGGAACCTTCGGAATCTGAAGGAAAGTCTTCTTTATAGTCAATTCTGTAAGGAATTAATTGCTTCTCCACTTCTCTATTTTCTTCTATAGCTTTAATAACATTTTCACCTATGTCATTTAACTTGTTGCTTAAAACATTAACAGCATCGATAACAGGTTGATCTTCTTTTTTATACTTCTCGTATTCCGTTATAGGCTGCTTCTTCCATATTCGAAATTCGTCTTTTAATTCTTCAAATTTCTTCCTATTCCTTCTTGCTTGTTGAACTGCCTTTTGATCGTATTTCGCAAACATCTTTATTATAAGTGAAATTTTAAAAAATGACGTTTGATGCTAACATTGACGTTTGACATTTGACGCTGACATTGACGCTGTATGTTGTACGCTGTACGTTGGCATTGACGCTGTACGTTGTACCCTGACGTTAACGCTGAACGTTAACGCTGACGTTGTACGCTGTACGTTAATGCTGTACGTTAACGTTGTACGTTGACGCTGACGTTGTACGATAACGATCTTTGTGTTAGAATACTCAACCCAAAACCTGCCAATAACCCTGGAGTAGTTACCCAACATTTAGAAACGTTTTAATTTTATTCCTATATTTACCATCGTTAGTTTTGCGATTCATATCAATAGTAATAAAACCAAACTCCTCATTCCAACATTTGCTGCAAATATTCTTAAAGTCTTGAAATTTCATATCGCCGCCAACAAATTCTTGATAAATATGACTTAAATTGGTATTATCTTGCCTAAATATGTTTAAGAAATTAAGTTATCACGAACTAATTGTTTTGGTATTTTTGAATACGTTTGAGCTAAGTAAAAACAGTCAATCCCTTTATGTCTTCCTCGTGTAAAATATTCTCGAACTATGTCTTGGTTTTCCAGTATGAAATCGTCGAAAATTACAACTGACCTATCTTCACATTTATCCAGGGGCATTATGCTTTCATCGTCATGAATAAATTGTGCAATGGACTTTCCTAACTTCTCTTCGATTTTATTACATTTTTCCATAAACTGTTGATACTTAGATTGATCTAAACTTTTAGAGAAGATGTAAAGGTTGTTTATTTTTTCCCAGTTTAACCATCTAGGTGCCAAAATATAATTGTCAATCATTAAGGTTGTTTTACCACAATTACTGGGGCCTATTATAGCACAACGAATGGAATTCGGTAATAAATTGCCATGTTTGTTCTTTACTTGCTTTTCTACAAGTCTTACTTGTGGGTCCCAATCTACAACATTTCGTTTACTCATTTTCGTTTATTTTATTAAATAATGAATGAATTAATAAATGAAGAGAATTTTTGAACTAAGTGGTAAAACTTCGGTTTTAGAGAAAAGGTTAAATGTTCCATTGCGAGATGAATTTAGAAAAGTTGGATTAATAGGGTTTTACTCAACCTTCCTAACACCAAATATTACAACAAAAAAAATAAAGTACACTATGAAAAAGTATCAGGTACTGTACCCGATATCCGGATAGTAGGCTGTCAGATATCCGCCCCTCAATCGGATTGCCAATAATCAAACGCACCGGCACAGCTACATCAATGAAAATGGCACTGACAGATACTATCGAGATTAGAGCACAATAGTTAACAAGAAAATTATTGTGGAACACACCAAAATATACGGGGGTTCATACTTACCTTTACTTACCTCTTAAATTTATCTCGGGGACTGGGTTGTCAACTGGATCACTTAAAAGTATGCCCACACAATAACCTCCACCATGATATTTAAAATGAACCAGAACGGAGACGAGAAACTTTAAACTGCACAATAATTTATTTCACAGAAAGAATAATTTAACAAAAATAAACAACAAAATCAACGTGGCAATCAGAAGCCATCGACCACATAACCATGTCCTCCTGTAGGACCTGTATTCTCTACATATAATGTTTCAGCTTTCTCAAGCTCATAGCAACGTAAAATAATAATGCACTGGGAATGGAAACGGGATTTGGGATGAGACACATATATCAATTGTTTTGCGTGTTTATATACTTCACATTTTATTTATAGCCACAAGGCTATTATGGAACGTCCTTGGCCTCTGTAACACAGTTGTCCGGGCCAGCTGCAATGCACCTGTATTGTCAAAGCGGACTCCCGTTCGTTCAACCCTAGCATAAGCGTGTTACCTCAGAGCTTGGCCCACCTTTTCAAATACGTAAATGTTCACATCTCAACTGAAATATTATCACGCAAATGTCTTACATGCTTCATTCAAACACCAATGGATTCCTCCAATAATCCCAAATCATGATTTATTGTTCAAACCACTTGCTTAACCTGCGTTGTTTAGAGTATAAAAAACAAAACTCTAAATGTTAATAACAAAAGTTCATTAATTATTTATAACAATAATAAATTGTTTATAACAATGTCAAATGACCATTGAAAATTTTATACACGCCTGTATTAATCACTATCATTGTAAATTATTATCAAAGATATTTACAAAATTGTTTTACAATATTAATTGTTTATATTATTTATACAAGGAATACATTAAACCACACGTTTATCCGGTTGATAATTACTCAAATCGTGTTGATATAATCGACCAATGAAGGTTAGTTATATTTAACTGTCAAATTCAGGTTTAATAAGGTTTAATAATAATTATTAATATTTGTGACGGTAACCTCCATTCAAAATCTTTATCTCAAATTATTTAACACTCTTGTTAATTTTAACAGTATCTTCATATGAATAATCTTTCAAAGAACAAGAACAATACAATCAGCGGGAAAATACTTCGCTTTAGACGCCCAAAATTACACAACAATTGGCCCAAAATTCATCATATATCTTCATATATATGGCATAAAAATCTTCCAAACTACACACAAAAATCCTCCACTTATAAATTCATCAACTTCATTAATTATTGTGGGAACCTCCTTCATTATTCAAGGGCATTACTCAACAGCGACTTTTACACGTCCACTGAACTAACGATTATACATCCATTGTTCCTCTTTAAAAATTCTTATATTCATCAATTGTAATAATGACTGTTATTATTTAACCTTCGTGGGTTTCATTCAGGAATCGATATGAAGTAAAAATTTGCCAATCACAAATAAATTTAATAGCGAATACGATTAGACACTCCTGCCTGGTCTATCAAAATTGAGATTAACATCTTCAAAGTAACGCAGTATAAAAATACTATCTTCAAACAAAGTTCATCTAAACTGCAAAATAGTCGAATAGAATACAATTAGATTGTGGAATGCAAACATTATTGTTCCAATCTAGAATTGAGAAAAACTCCTATCAAATGTTCATTACTATAGTGTATTCAATAAATCGAAATAAAAGTTCATATTTCATAAAATTGTCTATAATGCAATGATAAATGTCTGTGTTGCAATCATGTTCATAAGACGACTAGTATTTCAAAGATCGTCGATATCGTAATAGATTTTAACGCTCTAAAATCTTTTAATCATTCTTCTTTCTTGAGGATGACAGAAAATTGGTCAAAGTAATTTACTGAATAGAATTACTTTAATAAAATGACACGCTGTCTGAATTCAAATCTGCCATAGCAAATCATTAACTTTACAGTCAAATCGTGACTACAAAAATATGCAAATTACTGAAAGAATCTAAATCATCAGTCTCAACTGATCCAAAATTATTAAGTGTGCCAATGACATAGCAATGTCTCAAAAATCGAAGAAAAAGGCATAAATCATCGAAGTGTACTGAGTACAGAAATATCAATCAAGAAAATGGGGCAAAAGATAGGACAAAAATATGGGAAGAATGGTTGCTCAGATATCGCTACAAGACTCAAATAATACAAGAAACGTTCACGACTACCTTATCTGTTGATTGAAGATCTAGAGGAAAGTTTTCAAAGAAAACTGCTGTTGGTTCCAATTCACCAGCGTAAAGATGTGCTCCGTCCTCGAACCTGGAAACAGCGTCCTCGGAGAATCGAACTGCTTCCTCCTCCGAAATTGCACTGCTCCGTGGATACGAAAAACATCCTTCTGACAAAACTCTTCTTTGTGCGCCGGGACAACCCTGGCCTCTCTTGAAAGTTCCCTGAAGTTCTTGCAGGAATTCGCCATGAAGTTTATTGTAGTTATTTCCGCAGAAATATTCATAGTTGTGGAGTATGAAAATATTTCCACTGTTATCTGGTATAATTCAGCGATGGATTCACGATGCATGAGTGTAGTTGGATGTTCACTACATGCTCGCTTTTGTAGAAAGACGATTAATGAAGTTCCATGCTGTTATTTTACTCCAACGATATATGTCCCAATTGCATTAAAGCCTTAGCCTTCCATCTCAACTACTGTTATAATCATCGAAAGCACTGCAAGATTATAATGTTCCATAGTCGAATGTATCGTTGTAATACCAAACGTATTCTCCAATATCACTGTTGCACTCCACGCGTCAGCCGTAGTGTATAATGTGGAATTTAAAAGTGTTTCTCCTGTGGCGAGAAAATCACTTTTGTTGGCAGCCTTAAAGTTCCAATATCTTTCGAAGTATAACTGTGAAATTGTTCAAATCTTCTACACACCTCAATGTTATACTGCCCAATAGAATTATAATAAAGGCTGAAGTTAGCGCTTGATATCTTGACTGGTGGAAACGTTAATGTGAGCGTTTCAACTTCACCTAGTTTCGAGCAGCGTAAAATGGAACTGCTCCGTGTTCGTTCGATGCGCCGGGCTTTAACCACGCTAAAGACAACTTACTTCACTGAATCACTTGAAAATAACTATATATCACCAGAAATATATGTGCGATCTGACATATGAGATCTGAGATTATGAGTTCTGAGATTATGAGTTCTGAGATCTCTTCTGTGCACGACCTTTTATCAACTTCTTAAGGGGCGTATCCATCCCTTCCATAGCCTGTTGCTGCGTCATTGCTAGAAGTTTTAACTTTGGCTATACTTGATGGATTTTCAAATTTCAAAAACTCAAAATTAATTTCTTAAAATTTCCAAATCAATGCCATAACTGAAAATAGATTTCCACAAATCTGCATGCCAAAAGTAATCAAATATCGTAGTTTCAGCAATCTCCGTCTTCCTTCCAAACTATCGTTCATTGGTTCGAGTCTCTCCTCCAATAGCGTAGCTTCTTCCTTAGCACAATACCTTGTTTCCTGTGACTGCGTCGTAAATCTAAGATCTTTCTCGAACAAAATCATGACGTCACCAAGAATCTCAGCTCAATCAGCCTATTTGCATGAATTCTACGTCATCCGTGCCTACGTCATGAGTATCCACGTCACAACTATGACATCCATAACTTTACTCATATTTTCCAATACAGCCATCGTGGACTCAATATAATTCAATTTCCGGGGGCAGTACGATAACTGAAATGTTTATTCCACCAGGTCAATATAATGTAGAAAATTTACAAAAAGCCATTCAAAGTCAAGAACCTAAGATTAGTATTGAACAAAATAAAATTCTAAACAGATTGGAAATAATTAGTGATTATAAAATATATTTTGACCAAGAAGAAAGTATTGGTTCAGTTATAGGTTTTAATGATCAAATTGTAGAACCAAAAACCAAAACACTTGCTCGGAACTTACCTAAAATAATTCCGTTCGAAAATATCCGCGTTCATTTCAATTTAGCGGATGGAATGTTTGTAAAAGACTCTCAGCATTTTCACCGTGAAACGAATATTATTGCATCATTTAAACCAGCCCTAGAATTTAGTGCTCCAATAATTTAAGAGCCGAATTATCCTGTATTTTGCCCAGTTTTCGATAAAATTCAGAATTTAAAAATTACTGTGACCAATGAGAATGACGAAGTAATAGATTTCAACGGCGCAACAGTTACTGTAATTTTAGAGATGAGTTAATTATTTCCTCTTCATTTAATTTTCTATTATTTTTCTTATAATAAATGAACAAAGTAGAATGTTACCAGTGGCAGTCTTTTCCTGTAAATGAAAAGACTAAAAACAATTTAAATTTACCAAACAAGGACGTGGAAATAGATATTAAAGTTGGTGATGGTTGGATTGATAATAATGCGCAACTGTATATTACTTTCGGTGTAACTCATGCTGATGGAACTGATTACACTAACTATGAAGGAAAGTCAAATGTAAAGCTAATTGACAATTACCCCACTCAATTTTGGAGCACTGTAACCGTGAAAAAACGAGGATACACTATCTATCGAATTGACCATCTAAATATATCTTCAACGGTTCTGTTTAATTTAACAGCCTCTTATAGTGATAAAATGATATATTCAGGTAATTTTCTTAATAATGGTAAATTGCAGAAAAAATCAAATGAGTTAAGGTACCCTTTAAGTCTTCTTGGTGGTTTTTTTAAGGATTTTAAAGAGATTATGTGGGAAGGAGATTTAACTCTTATATTTACATGGAGTCAAAATGCAAACGATGCTTTGTATAGATGGTGGACTAAGAATCCAGATGGGGGCAATATGGCTGGAACTCTCCCACAGGAAGGAAAAGTTATCGCAAAATCAATGGAGATAAAAATTCCTGTTGTTAAATACGAACCGAATTATGAGCTTGAACTGAGAGAAAAAATACTAAAAGAACCACGAATACCTATATCATTCTTTGATCTTCAAACTCAAGAAATTTCAGGCCTAAGTGGTAAAAATAATTTTGAAATAGATATTACTAATTACTACAATTCAATGGAGTTTGATCTGCCATATTTTATATTTGTTGTGTTTCAAACCAATAGAAAAGGTAGCCAAGATATGAATAGTTCCAAATTTGATCATGTTCAGCTTCAAAATATTTACATGAAAAACGGAAGAAACGAAATGTTTCCAGAAGAAATGTGGAATATCAATCCTCCTAATACTTATCTAAATGCCTATTATGCTTTTAGGGACTTTAAGCGTATAACTGAGCTGAAATATGATGTTCTTATTACCCCCACAGAGTTCATTACATCTTATCCTATTTATGTTATCAATATAAGTCGGCGTAGAAATGTGGTGGCACTTCAGAAAACCAGTATCAAATTGGCCGCAACATTTAATACCAATATACCTGAAAATACGCTTGCTTATATAATTATGTATGGTAAAAAGAATTTAACCTATGACGCTAAACATGGCATAGTTACTGTAAACTTTTAAATAACTTTAAATAAGAGTAATTAATTTGAGTAATTAATTAACTTGTGTAATTAATTAGTAAGAGTTTAGTTTTTAAGTTCCATTGAACTTAAAATCTAAGAATAAAAAAATAGTTAGTTTAGGTAAAAGAGCAATTTAAGTTAGCAGAATTTTCTTATTTAAAGAATAAATATGGAACCTGAATATAATATAATACCTTGCAGCCTGACAAATATTTTAAAAGGGGGTTGTGTTTCAAATACACCCACCAAAGTAAATAAGGAGACTGAGTGTATTAAAAAGATAGTCTTCCATTACTACCGCAAGCTGCAAAATTTGCAACTGACAATCTTAAAATGCGTTAGTGATGACAGTGATTTCATGGAAATTGGTAATGCCTTAGAGGAATTAGAAGAACAAGTGGAGAAACTAATAGTTTCGGCTGAGCACAGTGCGGAAGAAGAAGGAAGAAGTTAAAAATAAGTTATCAGTGAACTTGACCAGGAAACTCCGTTAGCCTTGATGCACTCTTAGTCGATAAGATAACCTTGCTATCACTCTCTCTCAGTACCGTCCGCTCGCTCGCATGCAAGTGATGTGCTAAATTAAATATTACTTAGAACCCAGCTGTTAGTCTTGTTACACCGGAAGTACTAGTAGCAAAGCAAGAAACTACGTAGTATGTATGTGTAGCGCAATCTATTAGCAAACAATAAAAGCTCTTCCCACTGTACTTGTCGTAAGCAATTGCACCACATCAGTGCAGATTGTAGCTCATAAGGCCGCAAACGCGCTTATTATTCGCTTTCCTCGTAGCTCAGGAGGTTAAAGTGTCTGGTTTGTTGAGACTTGTTCACTTAGAAGCGGAGGTGCCCTGCTTCTATGGTTCGAATCCCACTCAATCCTTTCAAAAAATAACTGAGTCATTAATGGAGAGAGGAGAGGACTAAAGAGCAAATGCTCTCCAGGCACATAAGGGAGCCTGAGAGATGCAAAGTAAAAAGAGTGGCCACTCAAGGAGCGAGAGAAGGAGAACAAAGAACAAAGAAAAAATCCCCAGGGGTAACAATGAGGAGAAATTAAAAACCAGCGCTGGCTTCGAAACACCCCTCGGGGTTTCTCCGAAATGTCGGAGTTTTGCAAAAAATTTGTTAACTGTAATTTTATCCACAATTCTTTAAAAAGTCACTGGTTCCTTCTAGAATTGGAAAAGTTGGTCTGGTCTGACCGGACCAACTTTTCCATTGGAAAGTTCTCATTTTAGGTGTCTGTAGGATAAATTTGTGTTACGTTTTATAGGTGGAGGGAAGCATAACTTTGTCATTTATATATTAGAGTCATTTTTATGGTTACTTTTAACCATATTTTATTAAAAATAACATTGGTAATTTTATGGATACGTTAACCATAGCTTTATACGGCTGATTTTTATAGATAGAATAACCATAACTTTTGATTTTGTTTGATGGTTACCTTTAACCATAATTATCTTGGTTAATTTTTTGTTAAGTTTAATGGTTACTTTTAACCAGAATTTAGAAAAAAACTGGCAATTCTTTTAATTGTGTTTTATGGTTACCTTTAACCATAATTATCATGGTTAATTTTTTGTTAAGTTTAATGGTTACTTTTAACCAGAATTTAGAAAAAAATCTGGCAATTTAGAGGTAATTTTTAACCATAATTTTAATTGTTTTTATGGTTACGTTCTGCCATAAAGTAATACGAAATAATGTTTACCTTTTATGGTTAATTTCAACCATAATATTGATTGAATTTTATGGTTACTTGTAACCATAATTGTTTGGAAGATTTATAATGGTTAAGATGACCATATGTTTGATCGCTAATTTTTTTTTATGATGTTTAACGTCACTTTATCCATTATTTTTAATAGAATTTTAATGGTCACTTTATCCATTATTTTTAATAGAATTTTAATGGTCACTTTATCCATTACTTTTAATTGAATTTTAATGGTCACTTTATCCATTATTTTTAATAGAATTTTAATGGTCACTTTATCCATTATTTTTAATAGAATTTTAATGGTCACTTTATCCATTATTTTTTATAGAATTTTAATGGTCACTTTTGACCACACTTAATTGTATGTCCCATACCTACTCCTATACTACTAATATGTGATCTTTCAGGGGTGTACAGAATTAAACTGAAGTACCACACATCTATTCGATTAAAGAAAAATTAGGACGACAAAAAAGTAATAATGTATACAAATATTGAACTACGTAATACATAAAGTGTTTTATATTATTTTTAAACCTTACTAGTCCATTTCTCTATACTGGTTCTGATGAAGGATTTTGTAGTAAACTTTGAACCTCAGAAGGAATTGGGTCGTTTGTATCTTGTGGCTTTCTTCTCAGGCTACTCATTAGGGGATCAGATGACACCAAGAGCATATTCAGCATATCTTCCATTGTTTGCTTCCTTGAACATTTTCTCGTACTCCACAGACGGAAGAATTTGCTGGATTTATTAAGGGCCTCTTTGGCCTTTTTTGAATGTTGACCTATGGGGACGAGGGACGATTTTATTATGTGAGCGCCATACAATGTTCCCTTCCATCCAATTTTTATTTTGTGACTGAAAGTTGCTTAATGTCCTGTGAATTGCAACTCACTTGTTTTCTTAATTGCGCGGAAAAATTAATACGTTTTTTCCTAACAATATCTTTAACAGACTGTCCAAGGGTTTTCGGATTAGTATTTTCTATCAAATAGTTTAGTAAGACATCACTTTCTTTCACTTTCCCACTTGAATGGCGCCAAACATTGAAAAATTCTTCCAGCGAAATTCCTTCCGACAGCACTAAAAGGCGAAAAAAAGCCAAAGTTGCAAAAAGTAGCAAGCAGTTTTTATACAGACAACAGAAGAGGGTATAGGCTATAGACTAAAGAAAAGAATTTCAACAATGTTTGACAATTGCAAATTTTCGGGTCTAAAATCCCATAGAAGAAGGATAAAATATATTATAAAAGTCACTATTTTCAAACGTTTATCACATAAACACAGCAATTTGTATACGATTTTGCAAATTCAATAAAGAAAGAACATACCTTGGTCTGTCATATCCAGTGGCAAACGATGAAGATAGCTCAACAAACCCGTCTTTACAAGCACAAGATTAAAACACACAAAATCAGCTCCGCTTCCAGCTGAGGATGCGATAAGAAACATCCTACTTCAGTGGTCTCTCACTCTCCAGGGTTGAACAAATATGACATATAGGCACAGTTCTGAGGTCATTGGACATTACTGATACTAAAAACGTCACAAATCAAGTAAATACATAACACTTATTTTTTACATTTTGAGCGCCCAGATAGTGGGAAAGGACCACTGTGCGTCGCATCCAGACGGCCTTGACCGACCTGCAACCACCGGATGCCATAAACAACATAGTATTTGAGTCCATGCTTGTCTATACCTGCCAAATCTTCGAACTATCATCGTAGCGGCAGTTTTACCTGACTGTTCGCGTGCATCATCTATGACGTCATCGCCTGGACACTAATTCTGTGTCGATTTTTCAACTAAGAAGAGAGAAGAAGTGGCCTGGATCTTCTCTTCCCTCTGGATGTCACTTGAACTGCAACCTTCAAAGAGGCCACTACCACCTCCTGCTACGAGACCCTCAACTTTATTGGTATGACATCCTAACAACGCTCACCGACTTGAATATTTACCCGCCACGCTAGCCTGGTATTATTATGATCTTCACATCTTTTTTAACCAAGGTAAGCCCATGTTATCCAAATGTAATAATTGTCATACGTATCAAATATAATGTAATTATTTCTTCAATATTGGTACAATCCATATTAAGATTCTATCACTTCCTAGTCAAAAAATATTACAACGCTTAATCAGGGCTTCTATAATAATTATTAGTCCCTTTCCTATTTGTTAACTTGTTATTAATTCATTCTGCTTTAGCGCACGTATGTGCATTTTATTCTTCATTGTTCTCATATTTTGGTTGTTACAAAGCAATAAACTACCTGTTACCCATCCTTTTGGTTTCTGGGGATGCCCACTATCCTGCACCGCCATCAGTTCAATTGCTCTCTTACAGTAGCTATTTTGACCGGGCTCAAGCCTGATGCGTTCTCCTATATGGGAAAGGTTTAGGGCAGAGCTTTTCTCCATCTTGCATACATAATGAGTGTCAAAAGGTTCCTCTCTAGAAAAAAAGAAAGAGAGTATGTCCAGTATACGTACCGCAGCAATGGAAAAGTGTTATTGAAACCGCTCGTCCAAGCAATCCATTCGTGGTGAAGGAGATGGATAGGGAACATTTTCTCGATTTTTCTATTCTTGAACAAACTGTGCAGAAAGACCCAAATTGTAAAATCACGTCGGCACTATGGTTGCAGGTATCCTCGAATGACCCTATTGTTGTTCGATTGAGAAGAGGGCACAAAATACTAGAACACTGGAGTATGTTCAGGATTACTAAGCGCCAAAGAGGAAAAGGGAACAGGCACGAACCACGTCGCATTGTTCCGGTAGAAGAACTCCGTCCAGTATACAGCGACAGTCTTCCAATCAGTAAGGAAAAGAAGGCTGACCTGATAGCCATGGGTGACTTTCTGGAACCACAGTACAGGGAATTTTATCGTAATTTGAATGTCCAGGAACACTGATCCATTTCATGCGACTTCAAGAAGAAACAGGCTACTTACAGTTGCATTTTACATCATGGTAGAAAAAATACTCACTTTACATTCTGGATTGTAAAGCATGCAATACAGCAGCACCAAATTTTGAGTTTTGTTCAAAGAGAAGAGGTCGGATATGCAACGTTCTTATAATTTTGAAGCGTATTATAGGTACATTAACTTTGAGAATGTAATTGGTTGGTCTCATGTAATATGAAAGTAGTATTAATTAAATAATTTACAATTATTTCCAACGCATATTTGTGAAGCAATTGTGAGTAATGTTGTTTTTACCTTCTCCTGTAAAGTAGATGAAATAGATTATGCAACGTTATCCTGGGGAGCTATTCAATTTCTGAATAATTTTCCACATTACAAACAAAATGATAATTTAATTTTACACTATGAATAATGCAGATTAAAAGTGGACAAAGTGAATTATTTTCATAATTGAGGAATAATGTGATATCATGACAAGTTTTGAAACTGTGCAGAAACTGGATCACACTACGCCATTTATTACTAAAAAGTTCAAAACCCTGTTTGAGGCTTGAGTTAATATAAACAAGCTTTCTCCTCCTTGTATTTCAGACCAATAGCTCTTAGCATAGTTTTCACCACCACATGGTTATGTTTCCAAAGATAACAACAAGAGAGCTAATGTGAAGTTGCTATGGGTGAAATATTACCTATCTCATTTCTGAAGGGCGTGGTTCGATAATAATTGAGTGATATCCTAGCAGGCCTTGGGCGTGATTGCATAAGACGAATGAGTGGCTTGGAGCCTCACGTAGCTGTGGCAATAAACACATGTAGCGTAAAAGTTCAGTAACTGGAATGCCTTCGGGAGTTGATCACTCTGAAAATCCCCATGCCCAAAGGTGAATCCCAGCCACTGTAATGATATTCACTCAATGTACAAAGTACTAGAATAAAAGAGAGGAAGACAGGCCAATATATCCAGACGGAATGTATGTAGCGAACTTTTGGAAACTTCGATACGTTACGTGGCAGCAGAATATCAAGCAAGGTTAGAGGAGTTCAGTTCAAGCGAGAAGTTACGAGAAGTATTCTTAACATAACAGACTAGCTCTGAATTCTCAAGAGCATTCTCTATGTCTGTCAAGGGATGCGCTCTACATAAATATAAAAGCCAGTCTGAATAGTATTACTCTTAAAAAACTAAAGCTTCATAATTTGGAGAACATTAAAGAAGGTAGAAGGAGCAATGTAATTAATATCGGGAAATGTTCTCGTTGTGAGTTATGTTATCCCCAATATGTGCTAAAGAAGGCTTGTAAGAGCACAAGAGCCTATAATATACAATGTGTAAGGACGTGGAGTATGATGGTGTTTATAGCTTTATAATCGGGGAGTGCAGCCTGGGCCTTAACAAAAGTACAATCAAGCATTTTATCGAGTATGGGAAGATTTCAATAATTATCTTGCCAACGGTGGGCGCCAGATTTGGCTGGAATTTGAAACACGGAATATGCACATAATGCGCAATTATCATTTAGATTGCCACCTCGTGGTGAAATGGATAGCATTTTGACTCTCGTTCCGGAGGTCCGAGTTCGATATCTGGCTCTGCCAAGAGATTTAATTGTTGTTTGAGGGCTGGAACGGGCAACACTAGCCTCGAAAGGCAAAACTGAGAACTGGTGGGTTTGATTTTCACCTCAGCAATCATGGAAGTGGTTTTCCATGGTTTTACACTTCTACGCCAGGCAAATGCCGGAATGGATCGTAACTTAAAGCCACGGCCATCTCCTTTCTAATCCTCACTTAGATCACAAATGCACACATCAATAAAACCGTCAAATTAACACAGGTTGTCAAACAAAGTTCCACATACACTCAAGTACACGGGGATGAATGACCACGATGCCCATGCCCCTCAATTGAAACACCACCACAACAACAACAACACTAACAATTCAATAAGACGGCACTGTGCCATCTAAAACTCAGGAGCATTATGTCATAATGTAATTTAGAGTTAATGTACTGTAGGTTCATATTATTCCTGTCAGACTACTTACTACATTTAGAGGAGAGTGCGCATATGTAAGACACGAAGTATTCTACCTCCCTTCAGAATAGCGGTGGGCTTGATGAGAAACAAGTCATCAATGAAGCTTCTTACTTCAATAGCTGGGCATGGAGTTGATACAGTATGCCACACTTGCCTAACATGATGTTCCTTTATGCTCAGCTGTGAACTCTTCACATATCTAGAATGCTGTGCGTTGTACAGTGTGTGACAGTTGAGAACTGTGTTACTTCAAGCTGTATGTTGTTTACCCAGCAGTTTATGAACAGAAGACTATGTTTTAAGGCAGATTCACTGGCGTCCAAATAAGATGACGGACTTCTCAGTATCCATTATCACCTACATAACCATGTGTTAAGCTTAAACTTAATTTTCTAACTCTTGTTGTTCTTAAAACGAATTACGGGTTTGGGATAATATTGGTCATCAGCCCCGAGTACATGGGCATGTTTTGAACTTGTTTGATATCCTGTGTTTCTCTAGCGGCTGTAGTAATGTGTGTAGCCTTAATTATTAGGGTCCAGGTTAGGATAGATGCCCTGGAACTTGAAATAAGGTAGAATAGAATAGAAAAGAACACCGTATTTTCCAATTCTAGAATTTCCAGAGATTGGGGATAGATTACAGTATAGCCTAATGGTAAATATGCTGAGTAAATTTAAGAGGTAAAAAATAATAAACAATTAATATGAATCCCAACATGAATTAAATAAAAGAATTTGTCGGGACACCATTAAACAATTTAACTGGTAGGCTATTGATATGTCATAAGCAACTGGGATCTGAGAAATACCTTACCTCCTATAGGATAGGTATCTACTCGGAGGCAGTGTGGGAAACCCGGGCAAAACCA
This sequence comes from Meconema thalassinum, assembly GCA_946902985.2. Taxonomy (NCBI): domain Eukaryota; kingdom Metazoa; phylum Arthropoda; class Insecta; order Orthoptera; family Tettigoniidae; genus Meconema; species Meconema thalassinum. The sequence continues at coordinate 656,106,202 of OX336389.2, forward strand.
CACTGTCATCACCGGGATTGGATCGCTGGATCGTCTGTTATTTGCCTAGCATCATTGGCATCCCATGCCGGTCACGGGGGAACCCCCTTCAAGTGATACATGGTTTCAATCAGGGCCATTGTTGAAGTGGAAGGATATCAGAACCCTCATTTTGCACGGGTAATGCCTCAAACGATGATAACATATGGTAATTCCTGCCAGTTCATTCTTCCCATAATTTATATGACTACTCTTCTGTTTTTGTTAATTGTATCATTGTCTCTGCCTGAACTGTTACCAATAGTGGGCAGTACCGATAACTATCTCTCTGGTATACTGTATATGCCAGGTTGGAGCTGCCAAGTGGGTCAGCCGGGGATTCAGGCTATATCCAAGTAAAGCACCTAGTCAACTAACGCTAAGGGAGGTTGGGTCATTGCACCGTCCTTAGGCTATGGTCCATATCCGGTCTCCCCTGGATTCTCTGTATCCAAGCTGTGTCGCAAAATTCTTTACCCTTCTCAGCAAGCACTTGCTATTGATTTGTTAATTTCCCACTTCTTCATAATTTAATTTAGTTCATGATTCCTTATGATCGAAATACTGCCATAATTTATCGTCCCATAATTTGATTTCAAGGTATCCTTGGCCCTTTAGACCAAGGGTACAATGTGGGGGTACAGGAAATGTCATCTCACATTCTTTATTCAGCTTGGTAAAATTTACATTTCTAAGTTGTTGCAGTTGTTGTAGTAAATTTTCAGGTGAGTAAACATCGTGTCCATTTAGCACCGCGTGCCTGGGTGTATAATTTGGTCTGATGAACTGTGTTATTGTTATGGTTGTGTAAGTGTGTGTATTTCCAACACCGTCTGCTAGGCTCTAACGCCTACCCTCTTTACTCCAAACAGCAAACATGCAGGAGTACTTAAATTCTCTACGCAGCGCTAGTAGGTTGATACTCCAGAGATTACGTCGGCTCAATATAAGATAGGTATATAAAATTTTAAAAGAGATACGAGCCTTACAGTAGTCGCATATGATGTGTAACATCTGACATGTTATCCTACTGGTATACTACACAGCTTGGACATTCTTAAAATGTTAATTTACGCTCCATTTTCAGACTGGTACTATGATGAATGTATAGATTGAATTGGAGATATGCTACTGTCACACTTGTGGCGCAGCGGTCAAGCTGTTAGTCTCTCACCAAGGTAGACCGGGTTTGATTCCCGGTCAATACATGTGAGATTTTTGAATTGAAATGCCATGTCCTGTGGTTCGCATTCCACGTAAAAGGGAGGTACCGTGGATCATGATTGTGAGATTAACGGTCACGCAAAACTACAAGCTTCCATCCTTCCTTCCTTAATAATTCATAATAACAAAGTGACACACAACGTCGACTGTACTCTCAAATACTCTGAGCACACTCCTCAGTAACTATATCATTCATTATTCTCAAGACTCTCATACAATTCGTCGTAAACAATCAAAACATGCCTTCCTACAATCATGAAATGACCTAGTCTCAGCTTTTATTCCACTCATATATCAACATTCTGTTATGCATTTAATATTTGACTAGCCTACTCAACCACAGCTTGACAATAATGCCGCTTACTTAAATGTCATTTGTCGTCATTGTCCTACCCCATGTGATGTTCAACCTTGAGCGTGAAGCTTCATAAACTGCTCAATGACACATGAAAGTCGGTGAAACATTTGCCACTGTGCTCGTCAAACAAGTGCCTGCTAAATGCACTGCCTACTGTATTAACATAATATTCTCGCTCTACAGAGCACACACTGCCTTGTTTCCAATACACACATTTTCAATTGTAATTGTAAAAGGGAGTGTTTTACAGATATTGTAGTTTATAATACGGAACTCATTTTAATAGATGATTTGCAGCTTCCACCAGCACTAGCCTAAGTAAAGAATACGATATGGATCAACTAGATTAACAGACGCGACACCGCTCATAACCTTAAATTCCTTATAAACAGGTCCTCTTCATTCACAGACCAACACGTAATTTCATATGGATTCTGTTAATATGAGTCATATTGATATGATAAATATCGTTTTAAATGACAATCTGGTAGCTGGATCGATCGAGCGAGTGGGCAGTGCATACTTCCGTTTTCCACCACTGCCAGCTAGTACACTTCCGTCCGATTGATCGAGTGGGCAGTTCATCCTTCCGTTGTCCACCACTGCCAGCTAGTACACTTCCGTTTGATCGATCGAGCGGGCAGTGCATACTTCCCTTGTCCACCACTGCCATCTAGTAGACTTCCGTTTGATCGATCGATCGGGCAGTGCATACTTCCGTTGGATCCACCACTGCCAGCTCGATCGTTCCGATCCACTTCCGTCCCCAATTTTCAAAATCACTCCCACAAAACTATCCAGCAACCGAGCGGAAAGATGTTACACATCAATAAACTTACCAGTCTGTACATTCAAAAGGCATGATAAAATTGTTGAGTCGTTGTGAAAATGCTCTAACTACTGTAAGTACTTCAAAATATAAACGCATCAGCACCAACACTTAGTGAACACCACTGCTTTTCTCACATTACACAACTCATGTAACAAACAACAATGGTGTTAGATATTAGAGCAGTAAGCGGAATTGCACGCTTGGATAGGCTCACAATCGGTTCAACCTAGCAGCGCTACTCTCGGGAAGATCGTCAAGTAGGGGATGTTCGTTGTTTAGTACAGAACTCACGCTGAATGGGAAGCGTTAGAGCATAGCAGACGATAGTATTTCTAATTCAGGTGAGGATTGGGAAGTTGTCAGCCATAGCATTAAGCTAGGAACCATCCCGGCATTTGACTTGATTATAAGTAGGAAACCACGGAAAACCACTTACAGAACGACTCAAGGGGAAATCGAACACACATCTTCTCAGTTTTTCTTCACAAGGCTGAGTGTAGCCCGTCCCAGCTCTCAGACAAAAATGTAATTTCCCGGCAGAGCCAGGGAGCGAACCTGGACCTCTGCTGCTACAGCCAAGAATGCTAGGAGCTACACCATGAATGGATATCATGATAGGTCACTTTAGTAAGTGGTAAAAGCAGGGATTTGAAGAATAGGATTTTTTGAAACCACTCAAAGTACTAGTGCGATACGTGACTTGCGAGTCCTCTGATAAAATGATAGAGACACGTGCTTGATGACTTTTCAATTTCATATATTTTTAGAGCTGAGGAATTAGTTAATGTTGAGTATATCTGTGAAACTGCTTGAGCGAGAAACGTGAAACGCAAGAACAATACACTTACTTAATAATAACGAAATATATTTTCCCAAATTAGGAAGAACCTGCTCATGTGGTTCAGAGGGAGGGAGTCCAATTTCCGAGTTGATTGTATCACGAATCCGTTGTGAATTATCTATTTCGCAACACGTCTTCAATCTTCGTTTTATGGATTTCTTTTATGACAAAGCTCTTCTAATATTTATATTCGTATAGCCTATACCAGGTGAATCAGCTGCCCCTACAAATATTGTTTTACGCAAAGCACACTTTAGTATACGTCATGAAAACATGCCCTTCAGGTACTCACAGGAAAAAACTCAACATCACCTTGAGCCATGTTTAACATCTCTCATTTCTTTATTTTCTTTGGGAGCCGTCCCGGTAGACTCAGACGCCATGTGAGATACTTTCTGTCCGGACGTGCCTTGAGGCTCTCCGCCTTATTATTTAAAATGTAATGTTCTTCCTTTTTATTTAACATTGTTATTATGCCGAAGTCTTCCATTTACTCATGTAAGTAATACATCTAACCTTGTGTCCACTATGCTCATTTCCTAAATTTAACCTTTCTTTTTGGTCTTCGTCGTGTGCTTGGATTTGCTGTGGAACCAATCGAAATGGCGGTCTCCTGTTTTATTTTGTTTGAGTCTTCGTTTAACCTTTTATTTGTGCCGTGAAATATATCTGCGAGTGATTTTGTGAGTGTATGTTTTTCTTGCTGCCAGGTGCATTGATGCTGTTTTGATTGGGCATATCTTCGAATGGGTCTCCCGTAGTTTGTGGACGTTGGCGTTTCGACCATTCTCCCAACACGAGGCATGACACCATATATTTAGCCCTTATGTTTTCCCTTCATTCCATGCTTCGGGCAACTGAATCACGGCCGTAACTAAGTAGGCCTTACCGTATTCAGCTCGAACTCGGAACGTAAGTTGGGGACTATATAGGTTCAGCATATTTTGCTAGACTACCTACAAGCACGAGTTGCTTTGTGTTTTATTACTGCATCGTTGGCTGGCATTTTGTGAGTTTGATTGCGTGTATGTATCATGATATATTTCACGGACACTTGACGTAATTTGTTTCTCCTTGTAGTATCTTTGGTTTATGCATTTCTTTTCTCTGGGGACTGCCAGCTCGATCGCATCCCCATTGCTCGCCACAGCCTCTGCGACACGCACACAGCCTCTTGTTTTATCTTTGCTATGTTTGTTATTTGTGGTCGTCATGACAACCGTCCATCTCTAGGCTGAGAAGTGATTGTTGTTGACCAGCGACCGGCTCGATTGCCTCTTGATCCTTTACTTCCTCCCTTTTTACATCGTTTTCACCGAAGTGAGCACAGGTATGAATTTAATTTGTTAACGTTATTTACTATCGTAAGTTATTTATTGTTATTTATATTTATCTTCCCCGTTTGAAAGTGACTTTATTTGACCCCTAGGTGAAGGGTATTCTTTTTTGTGTGTGTTATTCTGGCCGGGTTTCTTTGTGTGTTCGGTTTCAATTCATTAAATTTCCATTTCTTTACCCATGTGTCTTATTTAGTAGTGTTTGGCGATCGGGCTGCTCGCTCTCTCTCTCTCTCTTCAAACCTAGGCCTAACTTATTCTAGCTTTCTAGCACCAGGAGGGTATTCCTACCACTCGTCGTGGGACCACCTTCACGGAGTCTGGAGTCGCTCGGCACATCTGGCCTGCAAGTACGGGCCCAGCACAGGTCAGAAATTAACATCCATTTCCACTGCGTACTCCTTTCTTTCCTAGTTGGTTCCAGTGATGCAGCTAGGAGGCACGCCAAGAATATGTTTATTTTAATAGGGCGGTGCAACCTCTGATATCTGTTATGCCATGTTGTTAAGAAATAATACAAACCATAAGTTAACCCTCTAAATGGGCCCATATGTGAATGAAAGTCCCTGAAACACAAAGTGCACATTGCGATCGTGTAAAACCATCACATGATCAGGAAGTTGCACGCTCTGCTACGCGGTCTAGTATAGCGTTGATGGTAAGAGTATGCCGAAAACTGCCAGTGTGCCAGGTTCGAGTTCAGGCCAGGATACTGAGCCCGCCTAGGCTCATGTGTCAAATATTTCTTTGAGAGCATACTTACTTCACATGCTCAGTTCTTCAGAACACACCCTGAAGCTTCCTCATGAAAAATCCGCTATTTTGACTTTGGAGAGGACAGCTTGTTTTCTTCCTAGAGATATATTACTTACTATTTTAATGCCACATATCCCAGGATCATATAATAATTAATTCTGTATAATTTACCATTTTTTATGCCTTTTGGAAATGGTAAATCACTATAAGGTAAAGGTATTTTTCACCGCAGACACACGGAGGACAATGCAAATAGTCGCTAATCGACTTGACTACTTCCTTCAAACCAGGAAGCCGTGCTACGCACAAACACACCGTTTTGATAGCCCGCTGAGGCAGGACGTATTCTGTCGATTGTCCGTCATTAAGACAAAGGCCACATTAGGCAAGTGCATACCCCATAATTGGGAGGACTACAATCTACAGCCATCGAGCTGCATATTACGATTTAAGACTACGAAAAGTATTATTTCGGCCAGGCAAGGCCAGTGCTACTTGATTGTGAAAGTTGATATTTATTTGAGTGAATTCGACATATTTTTTCACTAACCACGAGGACCGTCTGAAAGGCAGACGTGAGATATTCAGGCAGTCGTGAAATATTTAAGCTACAACTACGTCTTATAGCCCAATGTGTGCTACTACAAAAAACAACTATGATAAAGCTGCGCATCGCACGCATGCGACAGTGTTTGTTCAGATTTACAGCGATTTGACATAGTGTAAAATCTGTGAACAATACCACGTGTATGGTATTACTAGAGCCTGTGGCAGGAAAAGCAGTGTATTTTGATCACATGCAATTATTAAAGCCAGTGTGCATTTATATAATCATATTTCCATAGAATCAGTGTATTTTGTTAACCACGATGCCTACGTTAATGCACCACGTGTTGGTGATTCTTCAAATTTACTTTGAGAGCATCGTGATGGTGTAATTCCTAATGTGAGGGAAACACCGATAAAATAAACCGCCACCATGGAATTGTCCAATCAACACCACCAGGTACAAACCATGTACATGACGGAAACCGAGGACCACAAGGACCGGCTGAAACCCATAGCCTTAACCAGGAATATGCTTGGAGCCCTGGAAGCACATCATCCCTTCCAATGGGAGTTCTGGAAGGTGATCTACTTTATGAAGTAACCGTGAGTCCTGTATTGTCTATGTCCGAGGTTTGTCCGGGTTGATGTAGTATTTGAATGTATATTTTTAGCCGAAACGACTCGATAATTTGACCACTTAGGTAGGAATGTACATATTTTCTTTCTTGGCACTGTGACAATCTTTCAGTTAGACACCACAGTCCGTGTACTATACTGCAGGTGCACATTCACATGTATTTTCAGTGTATTTATAAGCCAGCAAGGAGCTGTGATTTTATGTCATGTAAACGAGATCTTAAGAACAGAAGGTGTAGGCTTCTGAAAGTTTAGGGGACACCCTATAGATAGGTCGCTTATTTTAAGTTGAAAGAGCTTTATTTTCGTATCATTTCTCATCCGAAAGTTGCTGAAACATTTTTGTACTCTTTATTTGACATTTTTCGTGAGTACTATTTACTACCTGAAAAATCCGGAGGAACGAACCCATACACAGTAAGATTGGTGGGCAAACCTACATCGTATCATTTCAAATATCGCAGCAGAGGTTAGATGTTTTATTTTTGTTGTGGAGAATGCCAAGCCACGCATATCAAAGCCCACGTGTACAAAGAGTGAGTGACAAATCTTTGAATGTCAGTGCAGTTAGATGCACTAGTGTGACATCTTTACATTTGTAATCTTTGAATTTATTACTGCATTATATCTTATTGAAGGGTAAAATATCCCAGAAACACTGTTAGGGAAGTGATGATGCATTTTCATATAATCTGTAGAGCACTTGAGGACTTTAATTCGTGCTACTGCATGATTAAAATGATCAGTTATGAAGCACAATCTTTGCTATGCTAAAGCTGTACGCGATGCAGTGAGAGAGTTGTTTGAGCACGCCAGCTGATAACCAGTTTACCCGAGATGCAACGGGAGACAACAATATTGACTTTTTGTGTGCTAATTTACATCACAAGTCCTAGGGATTTTGAAGGTCACTGTTATTAATATAACCTTGCTTTGGAGAACAGTTATGTAAGCTATCAGCATCTGTTATTTCGTTACCACTTTTGATGAGTGAGGGGATGCTCGCTTATGCGAATTCCTTTAATGTTTTGAGCCGATGACATTGATTCATCTGGCGTGTTATAGAATGGTTTAAACAATAATGCTAATTGACCCAGCTTCTGTATAAATTAAGCTAGCAAGTGTAATTGTTGTGTCCGTGAACACATTATTTGATAATTAGGCAGGACGGATGAATGTCCGCCTTATAGTTGGTTTATTCCGGCGTTCTTTGAGCTGCGGCCAAGACGACCGATGCACTTGCGCGCAATGTGAGTAAGACGCGCCAACCTGTGGTATTGTTGACTTGTTGAAGTCATGTTCTTTGAGTGAATCTCAAGCGAGATCACATGCTGCAGCCTACGACTGGTGTCATAATTGAACTAACTAAACATTATTTAAACCTCCTGATAAATCAAAAGCATAATTATCCCAAACCAACGGATTAATTAATTGTTATAAATAATTACAGCCTTAACTTTGCGAACATTAGCTTGTTGTTTAATTGACATCGTGACTTCAAACCATTTGCTTGTGGGAGATGACCTTTAAATGAGCTGACACTACTTTTTTCCGACGACATGGATCTTCGGGACCAATAATCAGTAACTTGTGGCCCGCGTGATTCAAAGCTTGTAAGACGCAGTGTTGATTGCGCATAGCCAACTTAACTCACATGCTTGAGATGACGACTGGGTACAAACAGTACGTCAGTTCGCGAAGGCAGGCCACTATTAGAGTGTTTATTTATTCATTCCCGAGTGTATTTACCCTATTGTTCCTGTTAGACATAAGAGTGTTATGTAATTGTTTTTTTTATAGTCAGTGGTCAAACTATCATTAGATTTGGTAATAAGCATTTGTTAACGACGCGTCCCCTCGTAATACTTTCGTTCACATAGGCATTAGACAGAATTTAAATGTAATATTAAATGTGGACGTGGTACCATCCTAACCTAGGGATTGGTTTGCTAGCTGTAAAATGTAAATTATACCGAGTCATTTATTTGTAAATTTGCTGCGCGTTAATTCTTCTAGTACCACGCGCCTAGATAGTTTTGCTGTTTGTTTCATGAAACTAGGACTTCGCGAGGGTACTTAACATCAAACTAGGGAACGACTCATCATTGTAATTAGAGTAGTGGATTAGCCGATTTCGACCCTCGGAAGTTGTTTAGGGGTCTTACTTGAATAAATCATGCACGAATCTAACTTAAGACTGGATCTCTTTTTATTGCTAGCTTTGTATTTTTCGGATGTATTTCTTTGGGCGTCTATGACTGTTTTCGTGCTAAGTGACCCAGATCCCCTGGATCAAGCCCCTCGTGCTGAGCAAGCCTACCAAGAAATGCACCCGATCCTCTAAGGTGTTGGGTTCGAAGGACGGGGTCTTTCGAAATATTTGGGGACGTGGTGGCTCAGCGGTCTAGCTGTATGCCTCTCACCAAGTCGGTCCGGGTTCGATTCCCGTTCAATGCATGTGTGATTTTCGAAGTGAAATGCCATGTCCTGTGGTTCGGATTCCACGTAAAATGGAGGTCCCGTGGCTCATAATCACAAGATTCACGGTCACGTAAAACTACAATCTTCCATCCTTTTCTTTCGAAGTACTATTTCTTTCGGACCATTGTACCCGGATAACCTCCTCTAACGGGCTCAATACTTATTCAATTTTTATTTACTTGGTTTTTACCATCTCGTAACGTAGGCCAACATGAAATATCCTCCTTTTTTACTTAATGGAAGTTTATTTTGCCCTATGAACGGCCGCTTGTCGTCAGGGTAAGACGTATATTCTGGTGCACTGAAGCATAGTCGGTTTAATTCACTTCCAGGTTTCAGAGATGAGTGAGTTATCGATGTTGCTCGAGATTTTCAGACTGCTGGGTGTAATTTTTTTATTTAAAAGCTGAAGAGTAAGAAGTATAATGACATTAAATCCGGTGTCCTTATGGGCCAAACTATAGTTCGTCCTTTTCCCTCTGATTTTCCTGAATCGGCGTCATTAAGAAGGCTAATTCAGCCCCGTGTGTATGAGTGTGTGCAGAATTTGTCTAATAACCTGCGTTATAATGTTGTTTGCAGTAGTGTTTGTACTTGTTATTGAGGCGAGGGTCGGAAAGAATGAGGCCGTGGTCTTATGTTTGGAGCAATCTAAGCATTCCCTGGAGTAGAAGTGGGAAACCACGAAGGACGACATTCAGGGGGGCTGAGGTAGGAAATCAACCCTCCTTTTCTCGGTTTTCCCCTACAAGGTTCAGTGTATCCCGTTTCACACCTCATACCAGGATGAAATTTCTTGGCAGAACCTTGAACGCAAACCACTGTACTACGTGGTGGGTAAATATCCTTATGCTACTATTTTTTCCAGGTTTTATGGTTGTACTCAAGAATCGGCTATATTTGAACATAAAAATGTGATACAAACTGGCTTCTGTAAATTTGTCAATATATTAAATTTTAATATTGTTAATAAATTGCATGGTATATCCCTAGAAAGGTAAATTCGAAATCTAAAATATTTTTTTTGAAGATCACAGTTGTTTGAGGATTAAGTTGGTGGCCCCTTCTCAGCCTTCTGCTTCTCTGAAACAAACTGCTACCTTTCAACCACACTGATATTGAAATACAGCCAATTCTTTTAATCGAAATTTAATGTTTTTCGGTCGGTCAACACGTTTTACCCAATTGTAATGGGTGGTTCCCAAATCCTGAAAGGCATTTACATGAGATTTATAACGCGCTATCTCATACCTCGCTGACATCGGGAGAGCGTGGGTTAAAATCCCACCTTGGCTGTCCTGAAAATGGTTTTCGTTTTTTCTCATTTTCACAACCAGGCAAATGCCGGGAAGGTTCCTTTCAATAGAATCACAGCCGATTTCCTTTTAATACCTTTTCCCTGACCCATCCTGAAAGAAAAGTGCATGTGAATTGGCTGCATTAATAAAATTATTAAGAATTATAAAATCTTATACTTTAATACGGTAAGGTGTATGTTTCACACAACTCAAGCTCCTAAACCAGAGTGAGTTAGAAGGTGTTGATTGTACCAAAATCTTCCAAATCGTCTCAATAGTATAGGAAAAATCTTGCATTTCTTGATAAGTAAACGGAAATAAACGTGACGATAGCCCCTGGCAGAACTGTGTCGCTTACAACCCGCAGAGAACTAGAGCCGGGTGATTAGTCTGTACAAATGGGGCACACACAACCCAGATAGCTCATGGCAGAACTGTGCGCGTACAGCCCACATAGCACTACAACCGGGCGGGTAGTCTGTACACATGGGGCGCACGCATCCCATTAAGCAAGGGATCTCGCACGGGTACGCTAGTCTCTACTTAGTATAAAACAAAGTCCCCGATTCTTGGACGTTACGGGTAAACTCGAGAACCACTGAATGGATTTTGATACGGTTTTTACCATCCTGGAAAGGATATCTCGAGGATGATTTCTATAGAAAATAATTTATTTATAATCAAAGGAAGCCGAGCAGTAACGATTTCAGTGGAAAAATCGAAAAAAAAAATCCTGGCGTCCGAGCGCATAGTAAGCTTACGCTGGGCAAACCGTTAAAAATATCTAAATACTATGAGTGTAAGAATTGTTCAGCATGAAAAGTTCTACACAAAAGTCCGCGAGAGCATATGTCTATCTTCAATACATCGCCCTCTATAAGGGTTTTTACGTTTAAATTCCTTCCAACCATGTCCATTCAACTACTGAGGCGACAGTTTACGAGCTAGCTAAGGGCGAGTCTATCATTCCTCTTCCAGCCTAGCTAGCGGGCGAAACTATTGCCCCAATTACAGCCAGCAGCAAACCGTCGAGTCGTGTTGAGTTAAGACTTCTGAGAAGGGTGGTTGTGTTTGGAGTTTCCCTGGAAGTGCAACTCGGTTTTTTTTCATTTCGCCTGTGAAACACAGTGAAGTTAAGATTGGAGGAAAGGGTGACTTGAGTTTCATTCATCTCGCCATTCCCTGGAAGTGTCTGTGAAATTTTCGTTCCGCAAAATTCACAGTCAATTTAAGATTGGATGGAAGGGCGATTATATTATATTAAATTATACTGATTGGCGTATAGTCTCTACTTAGTATAAAACAGAATCCCCGATTCTTGGATGTCACGGGTAATCTCGAGAACCACTGGATGGATTTTGATGTAGTTTTCACCATTCTGTAAAGGATATATCAAGGAAAGTTTTTGTAGAAAATAATTTATTTATGATCAACGGAAGCCAATTAGTAACGATTTCAGTGAAAACGTCGAAAGAAAAAACCTGGCGTCTGTGCGCTTTTTAAGCTTACGCTGGGCAAACCGTTCAAAATATCAATACACTATGAGTGTAAGAATTGTTCCGCATGAAATTTTCTACAAGAAATGCCGGGAGGGCATATCTCTATCTTCAATACATCGCCTACTATAAGTATTTTTAGATTGGACGGAAGGGGGATTTGAGTTTAATGCACCTCGCCACTCTTAAATTACTTCGGACAAGAATTCGTTGCACATGCATCTCCATGATAATATAATTAATAGTCCATCATGATATTAACCCATCATGCTGAGACGTAAAACGGATATAGGTCGTAGTTCATTGACATCGAAAAAAGGCGCTTATGACGTAATTCATTCATAACTGTTTCCGGGCGAAGCCGCGGCGGGTTGCTAGTTAGTAATAAATACATGTTTTTTTTCAGGATTAGAGAATCACACATTACAATTGGGTACAATCGTGTTGACCGACTGAAAACATTAAATTTTTATTCCTATGGCAACTCTGAAAAATGGCTTCCAACATGATAATAAAATGATTTTATATTTGACCCTGGCGAAATGTAAATATTATATGTCAAAAAACTGTACTATAATGAGGCTCATTATACTAGGTAGTACAAGTTTTCATTATGATACAGTTTCTCCCACCAATCTGAGCTCAAGAATCAGTTGTGTGACCTATTATGTGAGGATAGCAACGCACCTGCGCTCACTGCCATGGCCCCCTATTTAAAATTTCGCTACGCTCGTTTTATAAATATACTCGAGTCTTAATTATTGCCATTATAGGCTCGTTGCATAATGTACTTTTATGGTATTTCTCCATGCCAGTGGAGTTTTCGCCCAGATGTATAGACTGGGAGCATCACCAGACGATCGGCACACCTTTCTGGACATTGGCGGGATAGCAAAAATGTACTTGCTACGTTGCACTTACGGAGCGCATTGCAGAAATTCTTGTCAAAAGATGCTATGGGCCTTCAGCCACTTAAGCGCGATTTTCTTCCGTATGATGCCACCATCTATACGGAAAATATTTTTATTTTTATTCTGTATATCACGGAAATAGATACAAATGTATTCATTTATACAATGTAGTATCTGATTTACTAATAATATTGTGATCTGCCGGTCTTTACCGAGGACCATTCGAGCACCGAGTATTTCTGCTAGTAACTTCAAATAAGGTATTCCGTAGCAATCAGAACAATTCAGTTTCGAATCTGATTTTTTAAAATAAAACATAACAATATGGAATCCTGCTTTGAAATGTGTATGTGAGCAATGATTCACATCCATACGAAAATCTTTATGCACAATGAGTTTTCCGTTGCTCTCCGTTTCTTAACAGAGGGTGTTAGAGGCCAGTTCAATACCTGATCAACTGGTGTGCAAGTCCTTACAGTAAGTTATTTTGGTGTTGTTGTTAGGGAGTTAGGTGAAATATGTGTTATTCACTCATGACATCGACGTGTCGGATACAAAGAAAGAAGCAGTATCATTCACATGGAATATGGGATTGAAGAACAAAACTAAACACAGGATCTTTCACTCAAAGTGGGGCGGGCCGCACGGCCGGTGCAGCGCTGCAGGTAGAAGGTCGAGCCGAAGGTCGCACGAGCACATTGCAACACGGAGCTGAGACAGTTGCGACGCAGGATTTGACGAGTTAAGTTGATTTCGTTAAGTGTTATACGATTATAAAGTGTGTACGTGGTTGTTGTTTAATTGTTATTGTGTTTCAAAATTTTATAACGTAGTATTGCTGAGTGTTAAAGCCTATTGCTTCAATTTTTATTCATGGGGACAATTGAAAAACAAGATGTTCAGTAAAGAACATATAGCCTACTTTCTCCTAAATGCATGGGTATTGTTATAACTCTTCGTCCTTTACAAGGAGTACAGTATAATTGAATGTTGGTTGTAGTAGCTTGTTGAAATACAACGTGCTATACGGATATTAAACATGAATATGAGGCGCCCTTTTCGGGGAGTGTGATGGCGCAGTGGCTTAGCTGCTCGTCTTTCACCCGGACGGCCGGGGCTCGAATCCCGGTGACAGCGAGGTGGAACTTTCACCTGAAAAATCACGTGCCGCCAGGAAGGGCATCCGGCCTTAAATCCCCGGCCAAAACAAAATATGAGCCTGGTTGGCTCCGGCGACCCCAATTAATTGGGAAAAGCCGAAGAAGGTTATGAAGTGCTCTTAGCTAGTGCTACCTCTGTAAAAAAAAAAAAAAAAAAAACATTCAATTTGGTTTCACCGTGTTTGAATTGATATGGGGAATCGATTTGCACAAATACATGGCCGCCATATGCACACAACTGGACTGATGACCTTGAAGCTTGGTCAAAGAACGCTTCTCACATTAAGGTATGTTGCAAAATTTGGTAGAGATTAAATGATTAGGTTGGTCTTTGTTTGATTCAAGCTTTTAACATTTGGGTGGCCACCATTTCGCTTTCGTCAAGATGGCGGCAATATAAAACATGACACTGGAGTGCCCTTTGCTACAAAATTTCGTTCAAGTCGGTTTCACCGTGTTTGAATTGCTAGGGAGAATCGATTTGCACACATACATGGCCGCTATCTGCAAACTATTATGCTTATGACCTTGCCATTTATTAGAAAGACGCTCGCCATAGGAATAAATGTTGTTTCAAAATTTGGTAGAGATCGGATGATTAGGTTAGTCGTAATGTGAATTAAGCTTTGAATATTTCGGTGGCCGCCAATACGTTTCCGTCAAGATGGCGGCGATATAAAACAAGACACTGAGGTGCTCTTTGCTAATGGTACCTCGGTACCAAATTTCGTTCAATTCAGTTTCACCGTGTTTGAATTGATTGGGGGAATCGATTTGCACACATACATGGCCGCCATCTGCAACCTTTTGTGCTGATGATCTTGTAGTTTGGTCGAAATATGCTTCCCGCATAAAGGTATGTTTTTGCAAAATTTGGTTGAGATCAGATTATTAGGTTGGTCGTAATTTGTTTTAAGCGTTTAGCTTTTGGGTGGCCGCCATTACGGTTCCGTCAAGATGGCGGCAATATAATGCAAGCCACTGAGGTGCCCTTTGCTATTGCTACCTCTGTACCAAATGTTGTTCAATTCGGTTTCACCGTGTTTGAATAGATAGGGAGAATCGATTTGCACACATACATGGCCACCATCCGCAAAGTATTAGGCTGATGACCTTGTAGTTTGGTAAAGGATTCTTCATTTATAAGGGTATAATGTTGCAGAATTCGGTTGAGAACCGATAATATTATATTGGTCGTATTTTGATTTAAGCTTTTAACATTTGGGTGGCCGCCATTACGTTTTCGTCAATATCGGGGCAATATTATACATGACACTGAGGTGTTCTTTGCTAGTGCTACTTCTGTACCAAATTACGTTCAATTCGGTTTCACCATGTTTGAATTGATAAGAGGAATCGATTTGCACACATACATGGCCGCCATCTGAAAACTATTAGGATGATGACCTTGTAGATTAGTCAAAGGACGACCGTCATATAAATATATGCTGTTGCACAATTTGGTACAGATTGGATGATTAGGTCAGTCGTAATTTGATTTAAGCTTTGAACATTTGGGTGGGCGCCATTACGTTTTCGTCAAGATGGTGGCGATATCAAACATGACACTGAGGTGGCCTTTGCTTGTTCTACCTGTGTACCAAATTTCGTTTAATTCGGATTAACCGTGTTCGAATCGATAGGGGGTACAGACATTCAGAGTACACACACACTCACACACAGACACACAATTTTTGCCCTGTAGTGATCTCATAAGTCTACTTTCATTTTTTGCAAAAATCGAAAGTAGGCTAATAAGGTTTATGAAACAACACACTAGATGCACTCAAACTAAATATCACGAGAGAAATTGAGGCTATCTCGGTAGATGAACTAATGCGTGTGAATGAACATTTCCTTAGAAGATGCCAGAAATGTGTAGATGCAGATGGGAGACATTTTCCAACATCTTCTGTTACAATGATTTTGCTTTGATTATGTGTTCATATGTGTGCTTGTTATTTAAATGTGATTCGTACGGGCGCTCTCACGACCCCAAGGTCAGTGAGCTACGATGTGCTCGTTCGACCCTCCACGCGCCGCGTCGCGTGGCCTGCCCCAGAACATGTGCCTGAGACAGGCTATAGCGTGCGTGGGCGTGGGGGAATCCCGTCACTAATTAGATGATTCACACCTAGAACGAGCATAACTTATCACCACAGGTTGCATCTGTCAACTTTAAATGTCACTATAAAACCCGAGGCAGCAAAAGGCACTGGGAGTCCACCTCTGGCACTACGTAACGGAGTACCGGACTTGATTCCTCTGGCGTAATACGTTTGTACTGAGTAGACAGTGAGAGGCAATTAAATACAGTACTAACGTAACCAGGAAGGATTTACCGTTGTTGGCCTACATGTTTGTGGATTCGTACTAGTTCTCCGTTGTGTTGAAATTGCTGAAGGCGTTGAGGTACCCAGGACCAAGTTTTATGACAACCTGGAAATTTCAATTAAATAGAGTAGTCATACTTTCAAGAGCAAGAACGAGGCTGTTAAAAACTTTTATGCACCCCCTTTTTTCCTCTCTGCTTTTCTCCTGAGTAATTAATTTCGTAGAAAAATGCTTAAAATAGAAATGAGGCTCCAGCGCAGTAAGAAGTATGGATCAATAAATATGTACTTTAACCATAACATATGTCGTATACGTGCGTATCTTTATAAAAATCGCATTCTCTATTTTAGCCTGATACATGAAGTTTCGTACAAGTGAACGTTATGTTTACACCAGTCGTTCTCCAACTTGGACGTGCGCTTATGATCGCTGATTATTTATGTTTCATTTGCTCTCCTACAACCTATTTCCCTGACACATGCTCAATATAAACTTAAATATAATGTGTAGGCTACTAGTTCGTAGATACAGCACAACATGTACATATTCAACAGTACCAACACCTGTTGCGTTACGTTGTGTTTAATCGTCAAATTGCAACATCGTTTAAAGGTTCTCAGGAATCTACTATTTGGTGCTCTTGTGAAAGTTTCCTCCAAGTTCTACACATCAGCATCGAGGACACGCAGCCTCGCCTGATGTGGAAATTTTCAGTGTTATTCGATTTAGCTGAATGGGGAGCGTGATGGCGTAGTGGCTTAGCTGCTCGCCTTTCACCCAGACGGCCGGGGTTCGAATCCCGGTGACAGCGGGGTGGAATTTTCACCAGGAAAATCACGTGGTGTCAGGAAGGGCATCCGGCTTTAAATCCCCGGCCAAAACCAAAATGAGCCTAGTTGGCTCCGGTGACCCCAATTAACTGGGAAAAGCCGAAGAAAAAGTAAGAAGATTCGATTAACTGAATGAGTTATTGCTAGTGATTTCACACTTTTTAAATACTCAGGAAAGTCCAGAAGACAGTTTTCAATTATAAAACTAATGATTAGGTATGGCTATATAGTTATAAAGGGCTTGTGAATTAAGTAGGTTGGATACGTTCTTTTGACGCCAAACATTTCTTTTATAAATACCATGTACCCTGAACGAAGGAATACGTTTTTTCCCTCCAGTTATCACGCTGAGAAAAGTGCGATCTTCGTGCTGGAAGATCAGTAATTTTAGGGTATGTGCACTTACAAAATTTGCTTGTTCCCTATGTAATTTAACACTACTGTATAACCCGTTCCCCTTTTTCCACAGAAGCTCAGCTCAAGTCAGTACGGTATATGATACTGTCAAACAGGATGGCCATGTTAAAGATATCCTCTTATTCTAAGTCCTAACATCAAAGAACTTTAGTCATGGCATTGAAATACATGTTAAATGTATCTATACCCCGTCTCATATGCCCTATGTCCTTGTTGGGAGAGATATTAGGTCAATATATCAACTGATAAGCTCCTAACCCTGCGGTTGGAGTGACTATATGACGAGAATGGTATTCGTGGTTGTTCAACTGAGACGATATCCCCATCACTATCGAGCAGCAAGGAGATTTTGAAGTGTGACAAATTAATGTCATTGTTTAATTTTAAATGAAAATTATTATTCAAAATTATAGCGTCATTAAAATTCAACAAAAGAAATCGTTGAAACTGTACGAAAGAAATCCTTCACTAGGCCTCACAGTCCTTATCATAGAGCACACTCTCATTTCACACAAACAAAGGAACGTAGTGCATAGTTCACTACCCCTGTGGCGATCCGGGCAGCCAAGGTGGGATTTTAACCCACGCTCTTATGTGCACTTCATATAAGGGGACGTAGTGCACGGTTCACTACCCCTGTGGCAGGCACGTGCATCTTATGTGTGTTTCACATAAAGGGATGTAGTGCATGGTTCACTACCCGTGATGCGAACCAGGCACGGTAACAGAGGTCCCGCTGATGAGCTTGATTTTCTGCTTGTAGGCGAAACTGCGAAAATGGCTCGCAGAACCAGAAATATTTGTTGAGTTTTACCTTAATCTTGGTAAGTTTAGTATTGCTGTACTATTTGACCAACAAAAGAGCCAAGTTTTCTGCAAAACATGTGCTTAACGTTGCAGAATTTGAGCTGAAGAACTTGCACTAGCTACTGTATGTCGCAAGAATACATACGATCAGAATTCTGTCGCACAGTGGGCTGTAAGGAAATTACCTATCTGTGTAGTTGTACATTATATCCTTGAGAGGAAAACCAATCAGTTCTGAGAAGAAGGCACGTTGTTTGCTAGGAGATGAGTCGTACCAGTGGAGGATGAGACGTTTCCGTTCGTAACGAAGTTACAAGCAAGAACTTCGTCAATCAACACGGTAACTGACCAATCAGTGAAGCCACCTGCTATCCGTTTGTATCCAAGTAAGATTCTCTGCTCACGTAATATGATTTAAATGTTATTTACCAGATAATTGTACCTGAGGCTCAAGGACGTAACTTGACAGATCTACCTATAACTTAATATTCTTTTTGATTAGGATTCTAAGAGAATTCGACTGTTTCCTACTGCCAACACACATTCCCATGCATAGGAACTTCAGTGCTCATCTCCTTGCTCAAGGGTGCCTAATCGAATATTGGCGCAGTGAACGGTTTCTTAAGAGTGCTAAAATAGGAGATGCCCACGTCAGTACATTCGCTAACTTGTTAATGAATGACTCCAAAGAAATATTTCCATTAACCAGCGTCTATAAATTGGACAATTTAGAGGAGACGTTGAATTACTTCATTTTCAAATGTTAAATACAATGTATATTTGGAATAGTACTCTCTCATAATTCAGTCTTAGAACGATGTTTGTATTTAATACGCGTAGGACTATGCAATTTCTCTGCGGGAAAATATTTCACATACGATTACTTTCTTATAACTCAGCATAATTTACGGAAGTTGAATTTCTTTTGCTGTATATTTGAAGGAGCGGTTGGATAATTGCTCTTAAAACCATGCTCCTAACTGGAATTAGTCATTATTTTTTTCATGAGCGAACCGTTATATTAGATATTGAAATATACAATTCTAAGAGAAGTTGATTGTCTCTTACCGCCAACACACAAACTGCCATGCATAGTAACTTCTTTCCCAAGTGCAGATTGAGTAACAAACGAAGAGGTATTACGAAGTGTGTAGGAAGATGTATGTATCTGAAGAGTAATAATGATGAAATTAGATAAGTTGGCAGAGAATATCGGGTAAACGGTGTGGTAATTGACCAATACTGAATTGAATTTCATTGACAAGTCTTATTTTCATCACCAGATGGCAGACCTAGCCTTTATTTTCAATTAGCATGGGACAATCTCCCTGCATTGGTGGTATGAGTTAAAATGGCGGCTCTCATTTGACACAATATTTAATATTGTGTTATTTCTTGTGAAATTATTTAGCGTCAGAATCTACTTGGGATATTTACCTTAAGGTTTCGATGTAGTTCTAAACACCAGGAAAGTTGTTGAGTTGAGTTAAGTTACTGACCAATGACTTAATATTATCATTTGTATGAATTATTGTAGTGAGAGTCCAGCTCGTGGGTAGCCAATAACTATAGCTGAAAAAATACCTGTGTTTAGAAAGACAATAAAATTCCTGATATTTAATGTCGTAGACAAGCTTCTTGTATCATGAGTATATCAATATTCCCCTTCTTATGTGATAAGAGCACCCTATACTTCTTCGGTTGGCCAATAACTTACTTTGGAGTGGCCCATTGCTGCAACAGGTTTTGATTGGTACCTTGTAGGTCATTTTAAAAATGACTTAACTTCTAAAATACTATCCTGCTGCCATAGAAGCAGCAATATTGGAAGTACACGGTGATCCTTTACACCTCTGAGAACTGTGGCGAAAAATAAGACCTACCGCGAACAGTTTCCAATTTAAATTATAACACCCTACTCACGAAGATTCATTCGGTTCATCACCATTTCACACATTGAAAGAGGAGGATACTTTAGTCAGGTAGACCTATGCTGAATGAATGACACTGTGTTTGTTCCCTGCTTTATGGTTTTGAAAATCATGTGTGCGAGCTCGCCCTACACAGCCTACTTCTATCACAGTGCAAACAGTTAGGTAAAAGGTTACGAGAAGAGACATTACAGATTTTTAATTCAAGTGACTGCCATGTTTGGTTTTTGCTTGTTGTGATTTCAAATGGCTTATCAATGAGTTGGTATTATAGTACTCTACCATGGGAAAACCTGGTTCTGTGAAGGGAAATCTACATTTTGGAAATACGCACGGGTGCCAACTTGTCTCCTTGCATGTTATAATTTGGAATGGTATTTAGGCTATTTGAACTTCTCTCGTAGTACTCAGTCGTTCTGCAAATTCTTAGCTTACAGCTGAAAAATATTCCGAGGCAAGACTAATACAATTCAAACATCGCAATGCTACCATTTTAGTTGCTTCCGTGTCACAAATTTGTGAGTCATGTAGGCAAATTTGTTTTACAGTCCCCAAAGTTTGTAAATTAAGTCAGCCTGACTAATACAATAGATGTCAGATAAAGGGAGGTAAATTTTGAGAACTCGCGCTGGCACCATGTTGAGTTTTACCTTTCCCCAATTTCAAAAGTCATGTTATTGAATAATATTGACATATTTCGTGTGGCCACCATTTTGGATTGTTGACGATCATGCAAATATGAAAGGCATGGTTGGGGTTTCTAAAGGCAGAACTAACTTACTACCAGAAGTTCAATGGCTCATAAGTTATTTTTGGAAAATCCTAGGCTCAAAAACATTCATTTACTTAGAGTTAAAAAATGTAAAGTCATGTAAAACCACTTCAACTAGAACTACGGTATGGTGCTCATACATACACTGTTTTAAGACGGGAAGATGACCTCGATATTCCGCCCCTTAGAACAACAATTACTAACAAATTCATACACACACAGACAAAATTCGATCTAATAAACATATATATTGTCATATCATGAGAGCAGGCTAAAATACCATGCCTTTTTACTTAAGTTCCTTTGCACTGTCTAGTAGGGCGTATACAATTTTAAAAATCCCCCTTGGCACGCCGGAAGGCAGAGATAGATTTCACCGGACAAAGAAACATATTTCGAATTCGCTAAATTTGCCAATTGTTGTATATTTACATGTTTAGCATATGAGAAGCCCTTTCTTCTTATAATTCCGCAAACATTTTGCTCATGGCGTAAGGGTGAGTCGTATCAAATATTCTTTCAGTCAAAAGTGTTAGGTCATTTCTAGAGGACTAGTGACCATTTTAAACGGTTTTGATATTGTGGCTATTAAAGGGAGGTATGTTTTCTTCTCTTAAAACTCCATTATTCTCACCCCTTCGTTAATGGTTGGTGTTATCAAAACGCAATGCAGAAATATGTTTTTGGCCCTTATCCAATAATAATAGTACGAATTTTGAATGGATTGGGTTTTTCACATGCTAAGGAAATTATAGCGATATTTCACTTTTCCTGGGTGCGCGATTTGGCCCTTTATTAAACTCGACCGAGGTTCTGAATAGTTATATTATATGTATAAATGTCACCTTGATTGGTGCAAAATCATACTAGTTATCGTGTCCCCAAGGAATTGATATATATATAAATTATATACTGTGCCCGTCTGTACACCTGGAGTGACAGACAACCACATGCGAGGTAGCAATAAATACAGAGTTAGCATGAGATCTCTCTTGGGGCGTTCTGGGCTAGGGCTGTAATTACTAGACACTGTATTCGTGCTCCCCGTAAAGGAAAAGGAAAGACGTCACGACATATAACAAGAAAATTAAAAACATATTTCAAAATAAACCAATTCACTAAAGAAAATTTATTCAGAAAATATCTGCCGACTGGCAGAAGCAAAAAAAGTATCACACGCATTCCCTATTGGATTTTATGTCTCTCAAATAAAAATAAACTATAGTTTCATTTAAGATTGTCCGATGGGCTAGACCATGTTCCTGAATTACACTTTCATTTGTTAATCTATACACTTTAGAGACGACATAAAATTATATTTCACTTTACCCTATAAATTTGTATTGTTCAAACATCATATTCACTTATTTACAATTCACTTATTTTCAATCCTGACACTAGCATGGATTAGTTTCACACTCGAAGTTTCACATTCTGATTCTAGATTTTCTTAGGAAACGACACAATTCTTTACGCAGTTAAATACATATCATAGTGACTATTCTTGGGAACAGCAGTTAAATCATTACACCAGACATTTTATAACAATAATAATAATCAAGTTAGGTTACGTTGAAGGATTTAATTCACTGGACATGAATTCAGATGGCCATAATAAAAATTGGCATGACAACATTGCTTGTAATAATTAATCATTGGAGCTGATAATATCATAGGGGAAATCTTTAGGATTTGAAACATATTGAAGCTTATGGGACGGGATCTGACTCCCGAAATCTCCCATTTTATTTCCTATTAACAAGCATACAGCTTTCTGTGGATCTCAGGATATGACTCCCACTACGTCCACTAAACACGAGGATCAAAGCCTTTATTAACTTTTCACAAAGTGCATTGGCACAACATAACATCAATTCAGCTTTATTTAACAATACCCTAGACGATAACAAGTCGTAAGCTCTCAATTTTACATTAACAATTAATTGTTTAATCATATTCAACACTTTGATCATAGTCTTTCATATATATCATTCTGGAGGAATATTACTTCCATAGCTGTTCATATAATTCAGTATTTATCAATATTAATTCATAGACATTAATTATTATTATTGGAAAAAATATTCTGTCATACAGAAGAAAAATTATTAATTCAAAAACTGTGTCGTTAATCTGCTGCGTTCTGAATGGGTTCAGACTTCCCATCTTATTACTGCAATATCAAAACGAAATATTGAGGATGCACCTCAGTCACAAGTCTAACTTGACTGCAATGAAAAAATACTCCAATAAATGTGTAATCATGTAACTATAAATGAGCTTCTTAACAATAGAGAAAGTGAATTGGTTTTATCGGAACGGCGGAAAATTCATGGCTCTAGAAATTATTTAGGCTTTTCGGAAGTCTACGATATCATGATTTCTGTGGCGAGTTGACCTCCCTCGGTGCAGATCGAATCTTAGCACCACGTATCTGAGAAGTCTAAAATGCTGGACATGGGACATGTTAAAGCATTCAACTCCCTCGGCGCAGATCGAATCCGGGCACCATGGATCTGAGAATTCTACACGCTGGGCATGGGACATGCTTATAGCGCTCCGCTCTCCTGTCATCTACAGAAATATGCCGCAGGTGGCCCTGCTCCTCGTTCCTAATGGGTCATTCTGGCATGATCTTCTCACATCCCGCCGCCTTAGCTGTTAACCATATTCACTAACTGGGGCAGTGAAGTTATTCTATCATGGGGCTGTCCTTCATACATACAAGGCATGTTACTAGTGCGACTCATTGCCAATAATGAAGTCCACTTATGTAATCCAGCAGTCTGACTGGACAGGTAAATAGAAACAGT
Organism: Meconema thalassinum; assembly: GCA_946902985.2. Lineage (NCBI taxonomy): Eukaryota > Metazoa > Arthropoda > Insecta > Orthoptera > Tettigoniidae > Meconema > Meconema thalassinum. The sequence goes on from OX336389.2 coordinate 656,130,003, forward strand.
TCCTGGTGATAATGTCTTCTATAAATCACGGGCGGAATCTGGCCTGATAATTCCCCGTAAAAATGTAAGTTGGTCGGGTAGCCTACTATCACTCGCAAATGTTCAATGTGGTCCCAGTTCTTACATTTGGTTTAAGTGGTGGGAATAGCACAAGACAAAGTCAAACACTTGTGCAGCAAGTCACTCACATACCTTGGAATTTTTTGAAGTGTTCAACCAGCGAATACTATAAGTTTTGAAGCACTGTTATGTTACCACAAACGTAGCACAAATTCTATGTACAGTCGGGCATAGTAGCGTTGTATAAGTTGCCTAGCTCCAAGGAGCGCTCGTTCAGAATAACGGCGTATTCTACTGTCGTGGACACACACACACACACGTGGAGTATTATGACGACTAGTTGACTGTTCGATGACTGTGTTGACTGTGAGTGAGTGCCTGACCTTTACCAGGGCTGGCTTTTATACTGTCCCAAGGCCACATATCGATCGGTGAACTCGCATTGCGTAATGCTATATCTTTCGTCCCATAGGCTATATCCAAAGAAGGATCCAGAAGGTTGGCAAATTCCAATAAAACATCAGGAATAAGCTGGTGAATTAGTCCTAACTTCATTCTGAAGTGCTGATATAACCTTCTTCCATAACAAAAGCTTTATAAAAAATAACAACTTGCAACATCCGTTGGCTCCACGTGAAACACGCGGCTGGTTCAAACTCTGGTGGGCCGACAGCTCGGAACCTGCTCGTAGACGTCATAGCGCGCTCCCTTCCAATTCACGCCAGACCACATCATCGTAAATGGGTACAATAAGAGGTTCATTCCATAAATCATGGAAACTATGTTATATCTTTCGAACATATGGCATCACGGTAATTCCAGTGTAGACATTTGAACCCCATGGAAAACAGCACAGAATTCACCCAACAGAAGGCGACTGTAAGTGCAGGTGGCAAGGTACTGTACCCGAAATTCACATAGCCACCACCTATTATCCGAGGATGGGAAGGATCGCAAGGACTGCTGATACCCAGCTAGATAAACCAACAAATCCCGCTAGATGGTTAACTAGGAATCTCTCGATGCATTATGTTCAAAACGCGGTCGTACTGCTAACAAGCTACATTTAAAAAACGCATACTACAAAGTATGGTAGGACAATACTCTCGGAATCTCGAGGGTGAACGGTTAAAATTAAGTGGGCGACTGTATCTAACCAGTAGTACCACAGCCTTTAACTGTTAAAAGACGAAATCGTGAAATTCTATAAAAGGAGCAGGCAGACTTAATAGTGTGTGTCAATGTTTATTCAAAAAGGCTGACACTCAAACAATTACAAAACATATGCTCAAAAGCATTCTCAACCTACGCATAAAATCACATCTTCTTATCTTGATAACTGAAATATTTGTGAATTTCGTCACATTCTAGGACATCACCCTGTCCTTGCTCATAATAACTGCCTCCTTAAAATAGACATTAAATCTAAAACATTTTGAGCGTGGATCAACTCATTGATCCCCTTGTATATCTGAGATTCGCATCTCCTCAAGATACTACAATTGTTTACATTCAAATATCCCTACATAATACAACACTGTTTCGTTAGATCACACCCTAACGTTCCTCAATTCTATAAACACATAAATCGACTTAATATCTGTTACTATTATTTAAATTATTTAAAATATTTTTAATTATCACGACCTGCATGATATCTCTTTCTAGATCTTTATAGGTCTTCATAGGTGTCTCTGGATCTCTCCTAGATCTTTCCTTCATTTAAATATCTCATTGATACATAATCACATCTACCTCGACTCTTCCGGTAGGTATCTCAAATCCAATTGAACATAAGTAACAACCATCTAAGGTAATGACTGTTCTACATGGCATAATCAATTATAAACCTATAAATGATGAGCAATGTAGCAGATTATATTTGTGGTTAACTTTACCTCTTACTATCGTGGTTTGTGGTGCTTAAACAACATTTCACACATCGCCATAACTTTGTTGTTCCAACAACAACATTAACATTACACTCATTACTCCTCATATATCGCTTATAATCGTATACATAATATCTACATCGTTGCATTGAACATGGCCCTTAAAATTTGCGTCTTACCATCTGCGCATACGTCTTCAACAACGACGTTCATCTAACCATTATTATGCACGGAATTCCAACAAAAATAAATATACTATTCCATTTCAACACACCACCTGGGGTGCGAGAAAATCAGTAATACTACTAGTTATTCTAACACTAGGAAATAACTTTCAATTTACAAATAAAGAACTAGCGTTTTCCATCGTTCTCGAGCCATTTTATTACTATTTCTTGTTCCATTACTTTGCAACGAATTACTTATTTAAGCAATCATTTATTAAATACCTTGCTATAGCGATTCAGTTGCGATATCATTATTACCTGTCGTATACATTCCATAAATTAACCACGCTACAATTTTAACCAAATACTTTGAAGATCTGCATCTGCTTATGTCATCGAATTAATAAAAATCCTCTCATTCTGTGTTCACATCTGTAAATAAATGCTTAACAACATTCCTTGAAACTTACGTCGCATATTAACTGAGTGTATCAACTACACCTCGTATCTCAATTATATTTCATGCTTACATAACCATTATTAAGTGTTTCGTTCAATAGTGAGCTAAAATTGCTCATTTAAAATACAGCTGATTGCTTAGAAAATACATTCATATCTTTATTTATTTACGTGCTTTCAAAGCCTTGTATAACGATCATATCTACTACATTTTATAGCATTATCGAATAGCGTGATGGTAATACTTAAAAAAGCATCTTACATTGCTTAATATCTTTCTAAAGCTTTCTGTGACAATATATAGCGTTCTATAACGTCTTACATCATTTTATAGCATCTAACCAAGTATACAGTCTTACTTATCGTTTTATACATAATATGAAACTTTGTATAGCGTTATACACATTATAAACATTCTTAGTAACATTCTACATAAAATGTACATTGTTCTAGCATTCCACGATCTATAAAACGCATTTACGCATATCGGAATTCAATTACTATCAATAAAGCAGACGAGGAATTTATTAAAGAATTTTACAATAAGTCAAAACGACACACGGTGAAGTGTAAAATTATTACAAACTCTAATATGACTCAAATGTCACCTAATATTACTAAACAAACAATTAAGAATAATAATGAAGATTAACCTGGTCATAAATGTTGGTCAACACAATATATACACAACATGGCAACAACTAAATGAATCGTAAACCCTCAAATACCTTATTGCCCGTACGTCTCTCGACAATCTGCAGTTGCGGTGAACAGCTAAGAACAGGATTCCTTTCACTGCGTTCTCCAAATACCAGCTTGCGGGGCTCGGCTGCTTGTCTGGCCACCACCTCGTGTAGCTCTTGAGGTCCACAACAGCACGTCGCCTGAGTTGAACCAGCGCTGCTTCCGGCCTCTTACCTCGAACTCGTTCTGGCCTCTCGCGTAGGTTTCTGAATCAGATGATTCTGTCTATAATCTCTTCGTACGGCAGCTCTCTCGATGTTCTTCGTTGAATGCGTATGGTATGACGATAATGTTGCGAGAATTCCATGGTGTTATTGGAATCTCCACTAGTAGAGTTGCATTTTGTGGCATCCTTGAACTACAATTGGAAATGAGGTAGTTCGTCTTCATATTTCCTTCTCGTCCGGCTAAGAAACACCTGGTGTCCACATCACTGATTGCAGATTATTTCCCCATCAAAGCGTTTAACAAGTCATAACTCCTTCTGTAGACTTCAGATTATAATATGCTTTCTGAATGATTCGGTCGACATAGTAAACAGCTGTTTAATATTTCTGAAGTATATTTCTCCTGAGATGTAGTGTATATAGGGAGAAATCGTAGCAGTACTATCGTAGTCAGTCTTCTTTTTATACTATGTAAAATTCGTATAACGCAGTAATGTTTCTCTGATTCAAATTATAGCGTTCATTTGCACTGCAAATTCTCAACGGGGCTTCCTTCTATTTCTTGACCGGACGAAGTCGCTTGCCTTCGGGTATCTCTTCCTTCCTCGCTGGCTCGAATTCTGTAATATTTGCTGGAGCCTTAATTAGCACGATTTGACATATCAATCTCCCGGAGTGGAATGAATCTGGTGTTGAAGCAAGACTTGCCTCCTCTGCATAAAAAATGGCGTCTTAGCGCAAAAACAGCGTCTGTCCACTTCTTATCAGAATATCTCATCAATAATGCTTAATCTCGAACAAACCTTCAGTCCATAGTCATTTATTTCCAAATAGCTTCGTATTTCCATACTCCAATTGTTTATAATTATTTCAATTCATACTATAGAGGGATTACCCTCATATCACAGATAGTAAAAATACTGGAAAGGATATTAGAAAGAAGAATGAGAAGAAATGTGGAAGGTGAGTTGCAAGAGGAACAGTATGGCTTCAGGAATGGAAGATCCACAGTGGACCCAATTTTTAGCTTGATACAGGTGATGGAAAAGAACTGGGAATATGGAGAGGATTTCGTCATGACTTTCATAGATCTAGAAAAGGCATATGATAGTGTCCCCAGAGAGAAGGTATGGGAAACCATGGTTAAAAAGAGACTGGGAAGAGAAATGTTGGAAATGGTGCAAGCAATGTACAACAACTGTGTTAGCAGGGTACTGACCCCAGTTGGAAAGACAGATTGGTTTAGGAACAAGACTGGACTAAGTCAGGGGAGTGTGCTGTCACCTCTTTTGTTCATAATGGTAATGGATGAAATTGTAAAGGAAACAAAGGAAGCATATGGACATAAAGACATGAAGTTACTATTATTTGCAGACGATATTGTGGTCCGGGGAAGGAACACCGAAGAAGTGCAAAAACAACTAGATGCACTGAACGAAAATATTCAGAAGTACGGCCTGAAAATCAGTATAGAGAAAAGCAAGACCATGGTGATTGATGACAAAAGGGCAAAGACAAGGAAAGGGCATTGTGAAAATTGGAAGTCAGAGTTTGGAAATTGTGGTCACGTTTAAATACCTAGGAAGTGAATTTATGCAAACTGGTAGGTTGGACATGGAGATTGGCAGGAGGGTACAGCAGAGCAATGCATTCTATCAAAGTGTAGAAAACTTGTTTGAGATAAGGAAGTACCAACGAAAAGCAAGGAGGTAATGTATAAAGTGTACTATGTACCCATATTAACTTATGCAGCTGAGACTTGGACCCTGACAAGCAGGCAAGAGAGTAGAATCCAAGCCAGTGAAATGAAATTCCTAAGAAGTATGATAGGCAAGACAAGGAAAAACAGAGTGAGGAATGAAGATTTTAGGAAGGAAGTTGGGATGGGAAAACTAAATGAGAGAATTGAGAAGAATAAACTAAGGTGGTTTGGACATGTAAAGAGGATGGAGGAAAATACTGCTCGATTCTAAGCTGCGTGAACCTGAGAGGAATGTGCATCGCGTACTATCAGTAGTGGTGGTGACGAGTGATGGGGTTTCTCGGCCGTGCAGAGTACAGAACCAAATACATTGGTCGGTGACTCACTCAGTCATTCCTAACACCACAGAGGTTTGAGGAATGGCCGAATGTTAGCAGTATTGGAATAGAAAGGAATACCATATATCACGGTGGGCTGTTGACAGATCCTTCTCTTCACGCCCGACCCTTCCCTGCTCTTTCTCCTCATCCCGCAAGTTCATAGAGCTTGGAGTCGAGCAGTAGAATACCAAGACAGGTGCTGGAGGCCAAGTGCAAGGGTAGGAGAGCAAGGGGAAGACCTAGAACAAGGTGAATCGATTCAGTGAAGAACAGCGTGAGAAAAAGAAATCTGGACTGGGACAAGATCGTGGAAGAAGAATTGTGGAAGAAGAATTGTGGAAGGAAAGAGGAAGTGGAGAAGTGCCATAAATACCCCGACCCGGCAGGAGCTGGATAAGGGGAAATGATGATGATGATGATGAATCATAATATTATATCCGCGCTAATATCTGTAAATTATTTGATTGGCTCAGCTGCGATCACGTGACTCCTTTGTGTATTCTTGGCGCGTGGTTCGGCGTGCGTTCGGCTTTAGGTATTGAGGGGTCGTGCGCAAAACCCTCTACTCTCGGAAGACTCTGTCTGTCTCTCTCACCCACGTCAAAACTGGTTCTGAGGCGGCCTAAGTTGTCAAGAACTCAACCAAATGACGGTTTCCAGCACCAACTAAGCATCATTCTTTCCATGTTGAAAAAATATACAGATCCTAAATTGATGCATTTCTCTCCATTCTGGCTTTTATGAAGGCTTATAGAATGACCAAATCTTCTTGCCAGAATTTACTACATGCATATACTGCGTATAACATGTCCAAACTCCTTTTAATAATATATTATAACTCTTGCGTAACACAGGTTCAATTCTAGACTGCAGCATATCTGGGGTTCAATAAATTCGGACTCAGCTCCTCGCTGATTCGTTTAATGAAAGTGTGACCAAACTTTCTTTATTCAGATGCTTTCTTTTACATCTGAGCTAAATTTATTGATTAATTTACTGTATCTTCGGTAAAATCTCTTCAATTTTGAGTGGTTGAAATTTCCAACTAGTTGATTGTTATCCGTTCTCACAATACAGTATCAATTATTTCCAAAGGCACGGTCTACCTTGAAGGGGCCTTTATACTGACTCGCGAATTTTGTAAAGACCTTTCTATAAACTTCAGCCCTTACATTCGATCTTATCAAAACAAGTTCTCCCACTCTTAGGGGTGGGCTATATATTTTTCCTTGTACTCTCTTAAGCCTCTTTCCCGCTTGTTTGTTTAAATGTTCTACCGCTGACTCGATTCTTACCTCCACCGGTGGATCAATATCCTGTGGAATATTAAAAATCCCATCCCTCTATTACAGAAAAAACAATCTTTTCACCTTCCTCCCTTCCTTCCTTCTTCTCCAGTACGCCATGGGACGGGTATCTTCATATAGTTATGATTCTTCTCTCATCTTCTACTTCCTCTTTGAAACTTGGATTCTCCTTCGTTCCCAACTCAACTCTTGATCCTTTTTCTTCCTACTAGTTGAGGGTTGATGGCCCGCATCGGTATTCACTTGATCTTGTGAATTTCTACTTTCTTGTTCACGGAGATTCTGTATATACTCCTTACTTTCCCTTTCTCTCTCATTATAGAATCGCTGCACGTTCTCATTATTCTGCCAGCCTTGGTTTTGTGATTGTTGTTGCTGCTGTTGCCTTCTCGCCAATTGGTCATCGTTCCAATTCTTATATCTGCAGTATCCTCCTCCATTCTGCCTGTTATTACCATTGTAATAGTTACTCCTACGGTATTCATTGTTATGATGATAACCGTTTCTTCGCTGACCAATATTTCCGTATCGGTTTTGGTATGGCCTCCCATCTCTAGGTCTCCGATAACTTGGTTCGAATCTGTTCCGCCTATAATAAGGTGTTCTTACGGGACCTACTCCGTCCATTTCTCTCTCCGTCTGTTGCGTCTGGTCGACAAGAACAGTATGAACTTCACGATGCTTTTAAATGTCTGCGTACTTCTGTCGGAAGCTGACGTGATATCGCTTGTATTAGCTCTCCCTCGGCCAATGGGGGTTTTAAATACTGTAGACGGGCCAATTGATTAGTGAAGAAGCTTGCGTAACGAGTAGGTGTCGAATAGCGATACTTTTTAGAGTATATTTACGCTCTAAGGTCCTGTTGCAATTCTATGCTCCAGAATCGTTTCTGAAGGGCGTCCGCAAGCTCTTCATAGTTGTGATATGTGTATCTGAAAGCTCTATGCCAGAGAAGCTCTTCCTTCTCCAGGTACTTCTCTACAACTCCCATCTCTCGGTTTCTCGGTATGCGATAATCATCAAGGTAACAACCCATGTCATATAGGAACTCTACGGCTGTCACATTTCCACTGCCGGAAAATCTCATAGGTTTGTCATCAATGTTCCGCAAGATTATTACGTTCTGGGATCCTCTGTCTTAACCCTGATCATAATTTCTTCCTACGCCATCATGCTCCCTTTGAATTCGTTCAATTGTTGGCCTTATTTTACGCCTAGCGTACTCGTGGCTATCCATACTTTCTCGATCGTCTTCTATTCTCTCCCGCGACGGTACGTAAATATTACGTTCTTCACGTTCCCTTTCTTCGCGCACTTTGAAAAATTTCCTGAGATCCTCTCTCATGTCATCCCTATCATCTGTTCTAAGAACTTCAGTGTCGCTGGTATCTTTGACAGTTAAGGTTTTAAATTTCTCATTTAGTGCCGAAATATCTGCCTATTGAGTTGACTTTATTTCCCTTAATTCTGAATTTACGTTTTCGACTGCTTTTTAATAGCGTTAAATTCCTCCGATTTGCCTAAATCTGTCTTATTTACATTTTCGGAAATTAATGCAGCGCTGGACTGTTCTACCTTGTCCATGCGTTTGCATAAACCCTCTCTAACATCGGCTACGCTTACATTAACATTAGCTTCTACCCGATCAACATTCTTTATTACTATAGCATGTATTTCATGAATATAATCACGGTTAGCTTTTAACACATCATCTTTCAAATTATTTACTGCTTTTACAATTCATTCTCCAATATCCACATTTATTCATTCCTCAATCTGCTGTTTCTGATCGGATATCTTTTCCTGTAAATCACTTACAATACATTGCAAATCTTTCAATTTGCCACTCGTGACTGCATGGGAATATGAATAGTATTCAAAGAGCTGCTTGTTTTCAGATTTTACTGTGTCAATGCTTGTCTGTAATTTTTCTTGTAACCTAATAATGTTTTCGCTACTTTCTATCTGAGCCTCTACCAGTCTCTTGGTTACTTCTGTTTTAAGGGTGCCTAGATCAATAGCTACTTTATCTATCGTATCGCTACTGTGTCTGGACATATCCTGAACTCTCTCTAAAGCTAACCTAGTTTTGTTTTCCTGTTGGGCCTTCCAAATTTCATCCTGCGCTAGCCTGGTTTCCTCCTGCGCTAATTTGCTATGATCTTGAGCTAACTTTCCTTCTTCTTGCGCCTTCTCCAAGGCTACTATACTCTCTTCCTGGGAACTTTCCAGAGCTAGCCTACCTTCTTCCTGTGTTCCCTTGCACTCCTCCTGTACTAGGGTGATACTAGATTTGGGGAGGGATTGGGCAAGGGTTAACTCTCCCTTAAAATCAGATTTAATAGTTACAGCTGTCTGCTGCATCTCCCTTTCTACCTTCTTGGCATTGTATGAGGAAATTTATGCAACGCCCCTTGGACACCAGCCGCTAGGGTCTGACCTTGTTGAATCGTGACTAGCATTGACTTAATGGCATCCAGATCACTGGATGATATTGTCTTTATCCTCCTGGAGGAAGCTGGGGAAAATCATCTACAACCAATGCTGTGAATATCCAAGATGACCTACTTTAAAAGATTTATAGACCAGTGGAACAGTACAAATACGCTACTCCTACTATCGTGTCTAACATCGACTATGCTACCTGGGTGTGATCTATACGTTTAGTCGTTCCTTCAATTAAAAATTATATTTTACTGAAACATCGCAGTTACATTTACCTTCAATTTACTTTTACGTTACTATGACCATAATACGTCATTGGCTGGTATAACAACACAAATTATGCCTCGCAACTTCACAGTACTCCACTAAATTGGGTATGTGTATTCATTTCAAAATAATCCATAATTGGGATCGGCATATTCTCTTCAAAACAAACAATCGTTCTAAGACGATATCGACTACCCCAAAAATAGGTAACCGTCTATTAAATAATTGGTTATGTCTTACAATCGACATAATCGTGCCCCTCAGAATTGCTGACCTGCTAATATCGATCGCCCCACGGATGGGTATCGCCAACTAAGCATATTCTAATGTACCCGAAATGCACTTAGCCACCACCTATTAGCCGAGGATGGGAAGGATCGCAAGGACTGCTGATACCCAGCTAGATGGTTAAATAGGAGCTAGATGGTTAAATGGGAATCTCTTGGAGCATTAGGTTAAATACGCGGTCGTACTACTAACTAGCTACATTTAGAAGGCTCCTACTACAAAGTATGGTAGGAAAAGACTATCGAATTCTCGAGGGAGAACGGTTAAAATTAAGGGACACTGGGACTGAAATTTTAGTGAAATTTGTGGAAAATGTCGATTTTCGTTTTTTTCCATATTAATACACCCCTATCCCCTGCGGATCATATAGCAGTGTTTTATCCGAATTCCGCCATTTTTAAAGCCCTGGCGTAGCTTTAAAATGCACGGTGTGCCCTTTAAACGCCCCAGCACAGTAAGTGTCCTGAAGGTTCTGAGTCTTGGTGTTCCTACAATCGAAGTATCGCAGCTGGTAAACCACCACATAGTCATGACAAAATGGCTGTAGAACTTTAAGAACCCTTAGTTGTCAAGATTGTGCCTGTTTATCAAAGGCTGGCATCAGATGAGCTACTATCCAGATGCATCCGTGGTGCTACTGAAAATCAGAATGAGTCTCTGCATTCTGTTATCTGGAGGAAGTGCCCAAAAGAGATTTTTATTTCACGGAAGATACTTGAAATTGCTGTTTGGAATTCAGTAGCAGAATTCAACATGGGGTGTAGTGCAACAACAGAGTTGAAATCAGGAGTAAGACTAACTTCAGTATCTCATGTCACAGCACAAACACTTGAAAGATGTGACAGTCGCAGGAAGTATGTAAGTCCGCGGTCATAATTGGAGAAGCGAAAGGCATGTCGACGGAAGGTGAAACTGACAGAAATGAAGGCGGAGGCTGCAAAACAGAAGAAGGAGGGTGTCATCTATGCTGTAGGACAGTCCTAATGTCATTGGTAAGCTGAAACCTTGTAAATTGTGCATCATTTTAGAAAATTGCTGTTTTCTCGGATTCACTTTTTCAGGCATTCAAAATGTTACTCGCGTCATAAATCTTATGATATTGCTTTCAAAATGGGAATTTACTATCTTCATTGCAATGACTATAAACCTGCGGATCGTTTTTTAGATTGCACTTTTGGTTTGGCTGCAAAAAAAAATTCAAACTGGAAAAAATACGACTTTTTGTAGAAAAAACTTGGATATGAAAAAAAATTAATTTCTTGACACTCATTAATGCAATTCAAAATCGGATCCGTAGGTTTCTTCCAATTGTTATAGTGCAATAGAATATTACATAAAAGTTACACTATCTTGTTTTTTTTTACGCGGCTGACCTTTATAAAACTTGAATAATTAGCACAATAAATGTACAAAATAATTAATATCTGGAGAACTAATCAACTTACAATGCTCACGTTTCCCACAGTGGTTTATAATATGACTATTCATAACCATATAAAATTTCAAAGCTGTACCTCAGTTTATATAGAATTTGAAAATTTAAGTCCCAGTGTCCCTTAAGTGGGTGACTGTATCTAACCGGTAGTACCACCGCCTTTAACTGATAAATGAAGAAATCGTGAAATTCTATAACAGGAACAGGCAGACTAAATAGTACCTGCCAATGTTTATTTAAAAAGGCTGACACTCAAACAATTACAAAACATATGCCCAAAAGCATTCTCAACCTAGGCATAAAATCACATCTTCTTCTCTTGATAACTAAAATATTTGTGAATTTCGTCACAGTCTAGGACATCGCCCTGTCCTTACTCATAATAACTGCCTCCTTAAAATAGACATTAAATCTAAAACATTTTAAGCGTGGATCAACTCATTGATCCCCCTGTATATCTAAAAATTCGCATCTCCTCAAGATACTACTATTGTTTACATTCAAATATCCCTACATAATACAACACTGTTTCGTTAGATCACACCCTAACGTTCCTCAATTCTATAAACACATAAATCGACTTAATATCTGTTACTATTATTTAAATTATTTACAATATTTTTAATTATCACGACCTGCATGATATCCCTTTCTAGATCTTTATAGATATTCATAGGTCTCTCTGGATCTCTCCTAGATCTTTCCTTCATTTAAATATCTCATTGATACATAATCACATCTACCTCGACTCTTCCGGTAGGTATCTCAAATCCAATTGAACATAAGTAACAACCATATAAGGTAATGACTGTTCTACATGGCATAATCATTGAGCAATGTAGCAGACTATTTTTGAGGTTAACTTTACCCCTTAATATCGTGGTTTGTGGTGCTTAAACAGCATTGCACACATCGCAATAACGTTGTTGTTCCAACAACAACATTAACATTACACTCATTATTCCTCATATACCGCTTATAATCGTATACATAATACCTACATCGTTGCATTGAACATGACCCTTAAAATTTGCGTCTTACCATCTGCGCATACGTCTTCAACAACGACGTTCATCTAACCATTATTATGCACGGAATTCCAACGATATTAAATATAATATTCCGTTTCAACACACCGCCTGGGATGCGATAAAATCAGCAAGCTTACTATTTATTCAAACACTATGAAATAACTTTCAATTTACAAATAAACCACTAGCTTTTATACATCGTCCTCGTGCCATTATATTACCATTTCTTGTTCTATTACTTTGCAACGCATAACTTATTTATGCAATCTTTAATTAAATACCTTGCTATAGTGATTAAGTTGCGATATGCTTACTTACTTGTCGTATACATTCCATAAATTAACCACGTTTCAAATTTAACCAAATACTTAGAAAATCTGCATCTGCATATGCCATCGAATTAATAAAAAAAATATACATATCCTCTCATTCTGTGTTCACACCTGCAAAGAAATGCTTAACCCCTTTCCTTCAAACTTACGTCGCGTATTAACTGAGTATATCAACTTCACCTCGTAACTCAATTATATTTCATGCTTACATTAGCATTATAAAGTGTTTCATTCATTATTGAGCTAAAATTACTCTTTCTTTATATACATTGATTGCTTAGAAAATACATTCATATATTTATATATTTACGTGCTTTCAAAGCCTTGTATAACAATCATATCTCTTACATTTTACTGCAGCTTCGAATAGCGTGCTGGTAATACTTAGTAAAGCATCTTACATTGCTTAATATCTCTCTACAACTTTCTGTGACTATATACAGCGTCCTATAACGTCTTACATCATTTTATAGCGTTTAAACAAGTATGCAGTCTTACTTAGCGTTTTATACATAATATGAAACTTTGTATAGCGTTCTACACAATATAAACCTTCTTTGTGACATTCTACATAAAATTAACCTTTTTGTAGCATCCCACGATCTATAATACGCATTTACGCTTGTCGGAATTCAATTACTATCAATAAAGCAGACGAGGAATTTATTAGAAAATTTCACAATACGTCAAAGCGACACACGGTGACGTGTAAATGTATTACAATTGTAATATGACTGAAATGTCACCTAACATGACTAAACCAACACTTAAGAATAATAATGAAGATTAACCTGGTCATACATGTTGGTCAACACAAGATATTCCCAACATGGCAACAACTACTAAATGAATCGTAAACCCTCAAATACCTTACTGCCCGTACGTCTCTCGACAATCTGCGGTAGCGGTGAAGAGCTGAGAACGGGATTCCTTTCGCTGCGTTTTCCAAATATCTGCTTGCGGAGCTCGGTTGCTTGTCTGGACACCCCCTGGTCCAGCTGTTGAGGTACACAACAACACGTCGCCTCGAATGACCTGAGTTGAACCAGCGCTGCTTCCCGGCCTCGTACCTCGAATTCGTTCTGGCATCTCGCGTAGGTTTCTGAATCAGATGATTCTGTCGATAATCTCTTCGTACGGCAGCTCTCTCGATGTTCTGCGGTGAATGCATATGGTATGACGATAATGTTGCGAGAATTCTATGGTGTTATTGGAATCTCCACTAGTAGAGTTGCATTTTGTGACATCTTTGAACTACAATAGGAAAAGTGGTAGTTCGTCTTCATAGTTCCTTCTGGTCTGGCTAAGTCACACCTGGTGCCCTCATCACTGATTGTAGATTATTTCCCCATCATAGCGTTTAACAAGTCATAACTCCTTCTGTAGAGTTCATATTATAATATGCTTTCTGAATTGATTCGGTCGACATAGTAAATAGCTGTTTAATATTTCTGAAGTGAAAATCCACAGCCTGCTTCCAGTCTCCGACCGGGTCAGGAATGGAATGAATGAAGCCCCCATCTAGCGGCGAGGATATGAACTGTGCCGGCTGCCGAGGCCTGACGCACTCCTCTGGGGCAATGATTAAATGAATGACAGATGAAATGAAATGATAGTGGAGAGTGTTGCTGGAATGAAATTTTGACAGGGAAAACCGGAGTACCCGGAGAAAAACCTGTCTGCCTCCGTTTTGTAATATTTCTGAAGTATCGTTGATAAATATATTTCTCCTGAGATTTAGTGTATATCTCGAGAAATCGTAGAAGTATAATCGTAGTCAGTCTTCTTCTTTGCTATGTAAAATTCGTATAATGCAGTAAAGTTTCTCTGCTTCAAATTATAGCGTTCATTTGCACTGAAAATTCTCAAAGGGGCTTCCTTCTATTTCTTGACCAGACGAAATCGCTAGCCTCCCGGTATCTCTTCCTTCCTCGCTGACTCGAATTCTGTAATGTTTGCCTTAATTAGCACGACATGACATTTCAAACGCTCGGAGTGGAATGAATCTGGTGTCGAAACAAGACTTGCCACCTCTGCATAAAAATGGCATCTTAGCACGAAAACAGCGTTTGTCCACTTCTTATCGGAATATATCTTCAACAATGCTTAATCTCGAACAAACCTTCAGTCCATAGTCATTTATTTCCAAATAGCTTCGTATTTCCATACTCCAATTGTTTATAATTATTTCAATAAATAATCATAATTATATCCGCGCTAATATCTGTAAATTATTTGATTGGCTTAGCTGCGATCACGTGACTCCTTTGTGTATTCTTGGTGTGTGGTTCGGCGTGCGTTCGGCTTGAGGTGTTGACGGGTCTTGCACAAAACCCTCTACTCTCGGAAGACTCTGTCTGTCTCTCACACACACACGTCAAAACTGGTTCTGAGCCGGCGTAACTTGCCAAGAACTCAACGAAATGGCGGTTTCGAGCACCAAGTAAGCATCATTCTTTCCAAGTTAAAAATAAACAAATTATAAATTGAAGCATTTCTCTCCATTCTGGCCTTTAAAAGGCTTATAGCATGACCACATCTTCTTGCCTGCAATGACTACATGCATATACGGCGTATAATATGTGCAAACTCCTTTTAATAAAATATTATAACTCATGCGTAACACAGGTTCGATTCTCGACTGCTGCATATCTGGTGTTCAATAAATTCGGGCTCAGTACCAGCGCCATACACGTTCATTCTGAGTATGGCCAAGCTACAAGTCGGATGTAAGCAGATTGGAATAGCAATCACTTGTGAAAATTGCTTTTCTCGGTGGCAGAAATGCTACGCAGTGTCATGCAGCACTATGTGAAGCTGTTGGTGATTACCGAACAGTTGCACGTTGGGTGGAGGCTTTCCAACACGCACGCACAGCAACTGCAGACTTGCCGCGAAATGGGCGCCCCTTGTCTGCCCAAACTGACATGTCCGTGTGTGTTATTGAACAGTGTTCCAATGCTTGGAAACGGTGCCCTGGATTTTAATTGATTGATTTATGTTCCATTTGTACTAGTTGAAAACAAATTTACAGAGAATTCCATTGCGTGGTATTCAATTGTACCTTTGCCGTTGAATCCTGTACTCGAACCCTATTTCCTGTTGGCATTGAGATCCCTCACGGCCTTAACGTTTCAATGCACATCGTGCTGTAGCATTATCGAAAGATATAACATAGTTGCCATGCCATTTGGAACGACCCTCGTATAAACTTTTGAACTGACGGTGGTTATGAGATCTGAGGGATGTGAAACGGGAAGATAAGTCGAGAATTTGTATGATTATGATTTTAATACCCAGATCAAACGTGGGACTATATCCGTTTCGATATAGTGCATATGCTTCTGATTTTCACCATATTTGGAACTCAGGCAGACTAAAATAGGCAAAACATGGATGTTTTCGTATAAGGGACGGACACATCTCCTTCTATACCCCTCATTGTGGGAAACTATTTTACAATTCCAATTTTTTTTTCGTGTTTTATGCATATTTTTAAATCATTTTAATGTCCTATGGGGACGGAAAGCTATCCGTCAATTGGGGTTTAATTTATTTTCTTATATACAGTAAGATTGCAACACTGATGTCTAACTATCTAACGGTCTGTTACTTCTTCACTCAAAATTGTATCTCCCAATGAGACGGACGGAAAGTTGAATGTGATCTCGTGAAGTGGCTAAGTCATGGTGGCGCTTGGCTGTTCCTTCATCAAATTAGTATCTTCTTTTGCTCATCTCATCGCGTAAGATTGGGTCATATCAAACATTCTTTCAGAAAAAAGGTTATAGGTAATTTGTAGAGGACTATTGGCCATTTTATACTGTTTTTATTTTATTTTATTATTTTATGATTTATTTATCTAAAACCTCTATTTTTCCCACCCCTTTGGTTAATGGTTATTGCTATTAGAAAACATTACTGACAGAAGGTTTGGCGCTTATCCAAAGAATCATTTGAACTTTGAATGGATTTGATATTTCACACATTAGGAAAGTTATAGAGATACTTTCACTTGTCATAAAACAACCCCGTTTCCATCCCCTTTGAACCGCATTTGCCCATTAACGAACTCGACCTAGATTTTGAATGGTTATAATACAGTAGGCTATAGATTTGAAAGTGGTTGGTACAAACCGACGGTATTTATCGTGTTCACAAGAATTTATATACATACATTTTTGAACTGACGGTGGTTTTCGGATCTTGGGGATGTAAAACGCAAAGATATGTCGAAATTTTCCAGAAGTTGGAACATGGTACTGAACTCGAATTTAAAAGCAGCAAGGAAATGTCACGAGGAGAGAATCGAACTGGCGCGCGTAATAATTCTATGTTTGGATTTAAAGGGACAGTGTATGCAACTTGCCACACACTCGAGCATTCTGTGACGCTAGCGAATGGAGAAGCTACGCTATAAGATTATATCGCATCATTTATGTGGTGTTATAATGGAAAAGTTTCTGTACAAAATATTTTAGCATGGAGTGAATGAGAATTGCAAGGATCTGCGAATTGACAATATTAAAAGTTTTGTGTAGCTTTAGTCTCAGAAACCGGTTTTCAGCCGACTCATGAGAGGTGTGAGTAGACTCACGGCAGCGAGTGGGGATTTGCAGACGACACGCTTATGAACGATAGTGAGGGGAGGCCTTGGCACACGACACTAAGCTCAACAAGCGTGGACATTGAAAACCGCATAGCAACTGATTGACCAATCAGAATATTTCATTCATCTGACGTATGAAATTTTATTATGTTTTAAATAGACAATTATTAATAATTTCACCGCTCAATATAAGCAATATAAGAATAAAATTGGAAATAAAATTTATTCACCGAGATGAAATTTTAGGTTTATAGCTACGACAGAACATATTTGTATATAAAAAAATATATATTGTTCGAGGCTAGAGACGCCATTGTTGCCAGCTAAGGACAGTAGAGAGGTATTCTCAGAAGGAGTATTCCTTTTCGACGTCTGGTCGAGGCAACACGTACTTCGCTGAACTGCATAATATATTTATCGAACGACCGACACATTGTACACTTGACGGAAGGATCGCCGTATCCACCGGTCTAACCTGAAGAAGAGCTTCGCTGAGGATTTATACTGCATTATGAAATGACTGGTATTGAAAGCAGAAAAGAATATTGCTATAATTTCCATCATCCAACAAATAATAAGAGGAAGCATCATATATACGCAATATACGAAGAGAATATAACATTATCTACGTAAATATAATTGAAACAATACTACAAGAATACGACGGAAGCATTCTTCGATACTTACAAATGTATCATCTGCATACTTTGAAATATTCTACATGTAAATGAACCCAAGTCGAAGGGGACGTCATAATATGAACTTCACGGCATATATCGTCATATATTGCTAAACTCATGGGGGGGGGGGGGGGAATAACCTATATTCAGTGATGTGGATTCCGGAGGTGACCTAATGCAATAAAGGGAACCATGGAACGGTACTGCAATCCAACCGCAGACCGCTGATATCACGAATGCTGCTACGACTACACGAGATTCCAATTATATATAGGAAATCTCAGAGCTTGAAAATTACCACATATTATTTCACCGTTAGCCTGCAAGAGAGGAGAAGTTTGAAGAGATTATCAACAGAAACGTCTGGTTCGGAAACGTACGAGAGATCCAGGTTCGTGAACAGAGAAGAGAGCGGAGGCAGAGATGGTGCGACTCCGGACGTACGAGACATCACGCCGGGAACAAAGCCAGCCCAGCTGTTTGCTTCTCCATACAGACA
The DNA here is from genome assembly GCA_946902985.2 of Meconema thalassinum. Classification (NCBI taxonomy): domain Eukaryota; kingdom Metazoa; phylum Arthropoda; class Insecta; order Orthoptera; family Tettigoniidae; genus Meconema; species Meconema thalassinum. Next base: position 656,148,467 of record OX336389.2, read on the forward strand.
ATCTACCCCGCAGGACTTGGAGGTATTCTTGGAACGCGGCCCAGGAATGGGGACGTTCAACTCTTCATCAACACCACAGGTTACCAAGAAACAACACGAAATGAAGGTAGATAAGCGCTCAGAGTATATTTTGTAGTCTTTGCCAGATTTTGGGGATATTCTAGTTGTGACCAACATTTTATATAGATGTGTGACCATTTATTACCCATGTTATTAAATTGATATATTCATTTTATATTCATGTAAATTCAAATTAATTCTTTTAACGTCATCGTGTGTCGTTTTTCGACGTTTCGTAAATTTAGTTCTTTGATGCAAGTTTATTTTGGTAATGTTGAATTTTACGATTTTATGCGAATTTGTTTTATAGAGAGTGGAATGCTTCGATAATACGCCGATAATATTTAAAGATACTTCGTTATAAACATTAAAATTTTGCACAATGCTATGGAAAGCAGTACATTGTTAAATATTTTGTAGTATGTTACAATTCAAATTCTTCGTAATATAGCAATATTTGTTTGTTTAGAAAGAGGATATACGTTGTTGACAATAATGGCATTATAATCTATATATAAAAATCAATGTTAAGTGATAGTTTGTCTGTGTGTCTGTGTGTATGTCTCCTATGTGTTCACATACCATTCATCCGATTACCATGAAACTTGGGTGATATGTTGAATACACTCCAAGGAAGGTTTCTGGTTTAGTGTATCCATTTTACAATGGGTAGCGCATGAGTGGATTCAACAAATGAGCGACAACGCGCGAAGCAGTTTAACAAAGTCCCGTATACGGTCATATACCATTCGTCCGATAGCGATGAAACTTGGGTGAGATGTTGTGTACTCTCCAGGGACGTTTTCCGGGTTAGTAAATCAATTTTACAATAGTTAGCGCACGAGTTGATTCAACAAGTGAGCGACGACGCGCAAAGCGTTTCAAAAAGTCCCGTATGCGTTCATATACCATTCGTCCGATAGTGATGGAACTTTGGTGAATTGTTGTGTACACTCCAGGAAAGGTTTCTGGATTAGTAAATCCATTTTACAATAGGTAGCGCACGAGTAGATTCAAGAAATGTGTGACGGCGCGCGAATCGTTTAAACAACATCCCGTATGCATTCATATGCCATTCATCCGATTGCGATGAAGCTTTGGTGAGTTGTTGTGAACGCTCCTACAAATGTTTCGAAATTAGTAAATCCATTTTACGATATTTTAGAGGCAGTTGACGGAAATTGAAAAAAATATTGTGTGTCCAAAAGCACTTCAAGAAACAAATTACAACACACTTTCTTTGATTGGCATTGCAACGCATGCCGGGTACAGCTTGTCTATATATTCTATCTATATCTATCTATATATATAAAAATCAATGTGCGAGATAGTTTGTATGTGGGTGGGTGGGTATGTCTCCTATGCGTTCACATACCATTCATTCGATTACGATGAAATTTGGTTGAGATGTTGAGTACACCCCAAGGAAGGTTTCTGGATTAGTAAATCCATTTTAGAATAGGTAGCGCACGAGTAGATTCAACAAATGGGTGACGTCGCGCTAAGCGTTTCAATAACGTGCTTTATGCATTCACATACTATTCATACGATTTCGATGAAACTTGGGAGAGATGTTGGGTACACCACTCCAAGGAAGGTTTCTGGCTTTGTAAATCCATTTTTCAATAGGCATTGCACGTGTAGATTCAACAAATGAGCGACGACGCGCGAAGCGTTACAATAAAGTCCCGTATGCGGTCATATACCATTCGTCCGATAGCGATGAAACTTGGGTTAGATGTTGTGTACACCACTCCAAGGAAGGTTTCTGGCATAGTAAATCCACTTTATAATAGGTAGCGCACGAGTAGATTCAACAAATGAGCGACGACGCGCGAAGCGTTTCAATAAAGTCCCGTATGCGTTCACATAGTATTCATCTGATTGCGATGAAACGTGGGTGAGATATTGAGTACACACCAAGGAAGGTTTCTGGATTAGTAATTCCATTTTACAATAGGTAGCGCACGTGTAGATTCAACAAATGAGTGACGACGCGCGAAGCGTGTCAATAAATTACCGTATGCGTTCACATACCATTTATTCGATTTCGATGAAACTTGGGAGAGATGTTGAGTACACTCCAAGGAAGGTTTCTGGCTTAGTAAATTCATTTTTCAATAGGCAGCGCACGTGTAGATTCAACAAATGAGTGACGACGCGCGAAGTGTTTCAATAAAGTCCCGTATGCGGTCATATACCATTCGTCCGATAGCGATGGAACTTGGGTTAGATGTTGTGTGCACGCCAGCGAAGGTTTCTGGCTTAGTACATGCATTTTACAATAGGTAGCGCACAAATAGATTCAACAAATGAGCGATGGCACGACAATTGTTTTAACTAAGTCACGTATGTGTTCATATACCAATCATCCGATTGCGATGAAGCTTTGGTAAATCTTTGAGTCGGCTACACTCCAGGGAAGGTTTTTGATTTAGTAAATCCATTTCACAATAGGTAGCGCACGAGTAGATGCAACAAATGATTGACGACGCGCGAAGCGTTTCAACAAAATCCCGTATGCGATCCTATAACATTCATCGATTGGGAAGAAACTTTGGTGAGCTGTTGTGTACACTCATGTGAACGTTTCTAACGTAGTAAATCCATTTCACAATAGGTAGCACACGAGTAGATTCAACAAACGTGTGACAACGCACGAATCGTTTAAACAAAGTCCCGTATTGGTTCATATGCCATTTATCCGATTGCCATGAAACGTTAATGATTTGTTGTGTACAAGGCAGGGAAGGTTTTCGACTTAGTAAATCCATTTCTCAATAGGTAGCGCACGCGTACATGCAACAAATGAGTGACGACGCGCGAAGCGTTTGAACAAAATTGCGTATGCGTTCATATACCATTCATCGATTGCGATGAAACTTTGATGAGTTGTTCTGTATACGTATGTGAACATTTCTAACTTAGTAAATCCAATTCACAGTAGATAGCGCACGAGTAGATTCAACAAATGTGTGACAACACACGAATCATTTAAACAAAATCCCGTATGCGTTCATATGCCATTCATCCGATTGCGATGATTTGATGAGTTGTTGTGTACACGCCAGGAAGGGTTTTCGACTTAGTAAATCAATTTCACAATAGGTAGCGCACGCTTTGATGCAATAATTGGGAGACGACGTGTGAAGCGTTTCAACAAAGTCCCATATACTTTCATATACCATTCATCGATTGCGATGAAACATTGATGAGTTGTTGTGTACATTTATGTGTAGGTTGCTAACTTAGTAAATCCATATCACAATAGGTAGCGCACGAGTAGATTCAACATATGTGTGACAGCGCACGAGTCGTTTAAACAAAATCCCGTATGCGTTCATCTGCCATTCATCCGATTGCGATGAAACTTATGATGAGTTGTTGTGTACACGTCAGAGAAGGTTTTCGACTTAGTAAATCCATTTCACAATAGGTAGCGCACGAATAGATGCAACAAATGTGTGACGACGCGCTAAACGTTACAACAAAAACACGTATGCCATTCATCGATTGCGATGAAACATTGATGAGTTGTTGTGTACACTTATGTGAAGGTTTCAAACTTAGTAAATCCATTTCAGTGTGGGTAGCGCACGAGTAGAAGCAACAAATGAGTGACAGCGCACGAATCGTTTAAACAAAATCCCGTATTCGTTCATATGCCATACATCCGATTGCGATGAAGCTTTGGTGAGTTGTTGTGCACGCTCCCACGAATGTTTCTAAATTAGTAAATCCATTTTACGATAGTTTAGAGGCAGTTAACGGAAATCGAAAACATATTGTGTATGCTAACGCACTTCAAAAACAAAATTAAAACGCCAGCACTTACTTTGATTGGCATTGCAACGCATGCCGGGTACAGCTAGTATATATATATATAGTTTGTCTGTGGGTGTGTATGTCTCCTATGCGTTCACATACCATACATTCGATTACGATGAAACTTGGGTGAGATGTTGTGTACACTCTAGGAAAGGTTTCTGGCTCAGTAAATCCATTTTACAATAGGTAGCGCATGAGTAGATTCAACAAATGAACGACGACGTGCGAAGGGTTTCAACAAAGTTCCTTATGCGCTCATATACGATTCGTCCGATAGTGATGACACTTTAGTGAATTGTTGTGTACTCTCAAGGAAAGGTTTCTTGCTTAGTAAATCCATTTTACAATAGGTAGCGCACGAGTAGATTCAACAATCAGCGATGGCACGGGAATTGTTTTAATAGAGTCACGCATGCGTTCATGTACCATTCATCCGATTGCGATGAAGCTTTGGTGAATCGTTGAATACACTCTAGGAAAGGCTTCAGGCTTAGTAAATCCTTTTTACAATAGGTAGCGCATGAGTAGATTCAACAAATGAGTGACGGCGCGTGAATCGTTTAAACAAAATCCCATATGCGTTCATATGCCATTCATCCGATTGCGATGAAACTTTGATGAGTTGTTGTGTACACTTATGTGAAGGTTTCTAACTTAGTAAATCCATTTCACAGTAGGTAGCGCACTTGCAGATTCAACAAATAAGTGGAAGCGCACGAATCGTTTACAACAAAATCCCGTATTCGTTCATGTGCAAATCATCCGATTCCGATGAAACTTTGGTGAGTTGTTGTGCACGTTCCCACGAATGTTTCTTAATAAGTAAATCCATTTTATGATACTTTAGAGGCAGTCAACGGAAATTGAAAAACATTTGTGTATCCAAAAGCACTCCAAGAAACAAAATTACAACGCCAACACTTTCTTTGATTGGCATTGCAACGCATGCCGGGTACAGCTTGTATGAGAGTATAAATAACTCATTGTTGAAGTAAAAATATTTTAATTACGCTATGTAAGCGTAAAATATGCGAAAGAAGGATAAGGTGTAACGGAATGCATCAACCTGCTGTCATGACAAATGTCAGTAAAATTTAAATGGATGTAGATTCATAAATGATAACCAAATTGGGAGGAAATAAAACGTATTTTTATTTAACTAAATGTGTATATGCAGACTGGTATCTCAAGTGGTATTATTCGACGTAACGTGGTTGAATTTGGTAAAATGAAATTGTAATATCGCAAATAAATCGCTACAGTGTGCATAAAAAGTAAAAGTTGTACAGAAAAAATAAACAATGATAACAGAACGAGCGAAGAATAATATACAAGCACGAGGGTAATGTATAATCGCTAGTGGTATTGTAACTTGAAAGACATAACACGAAGTCGTGTATATCGAATAGATTTACTGAATCTCATGCATCCTAGAGATGTGTAGAGATGGGTCTTAAATTTTTGATGTCGTGCTACGACGAAATGAAACGTGATGTTGGTAAAGAATGTTTGCGTATTGTAGACGCCAGTAGAGAAACTTGCTCATTGGTAAGAGAAGTATTAATGCGATTTTAACGTGGAGTAACGTTCTGTGATGTATGACGATATAGTCATTGATAATGACTTTAAAGAATTGCGATTTATGTATTCGTGAAGGTAAATTCCACGAACCACTATAATCTAGGATTATAAGTATGAGATAGTCTGGCATTATATTCATTATTTATCGGTTTTTATTATTGATGTTGACAAATAAGAACATTAATTAGCTTTACCGCTCGCTACAGATGTTCATTTGATTGAGACTAACTTAAATGATAGTAGATTGATATTGTGATCTTGAAAGGAGTATAAATAGAAGGAATAGGATCAAGAAGGATCCATTTGACGGATAAAATACCGTGCTGGACGCAATTATTCAAAGAATATTGTAAATATGTTGTAAATAATAATAATTGTAATAATTTTAACATTTAAACATTTAAATTAGCGATAGAACATAGTGTCTATAACCATGTATCATATAGGGAGAACAATGTATATAGGAACGAGTATTTAACTAAGAAATACTGGATTTTGAAACTACAGGATGTTCAACCAGCTGTTGTCATTCCTTAAACATTTTAAAGGCGGAATGTCTTACAGAGTAATTTTATTTGTTGTTGAGGAGGATTCATAATGATCCTAATAACGTTTGTGAAGGTATAGTTTGCAGATAGAAGAAGCTGTTAATTTAATTTTAGTTTTTAAACACCTTATTTTAACTTTGAGTGTGTTTTCATATTTTGTTTTGACAGAGGCATAATTCTTATGTATTGTCCTGATGAATAAACTTACACAGCCACTGGTTAGTCTGCCTGTTCACTTTTTATAGAAACTGACAATCTTCTTATTTGATAATCAGCTTACGATAATACTACTAGTTAGATACTGGCTCCCGCGTTTTAGACCGCTCTCTCCTCGAGATCCGAGAATCTCGTCCTGCCATATTTTATTGTAGGATTTTTTGTATGTAGCTTGGTAGTAGTACTTTTGTATTCTTACGAATATCCTTGTGCCGAGAGCTTCCTACTTATTCACCTAGTATTGAAGTGTTGTTTTTGCTAGTTGGGTATCAACGTCCCTGCAATCCAATCCATCCAGCGGATAATAGGTGGTGGCTATGCGAAATTCGGTACAGTACCCATTGCAATAGGTAGCTTTGTCATGAAGTCTACCTGAAATGATTATACTACTTCATGTTCCTATAACTGGTATCGTGGACTAAAATGTACTTTCATTGGGGTTGTCATATACCGGTAGCAGATTTCGTGTCGTTGATATAAAATCGGAAATTGGCTGAAACACAAGCGTTATCCAAACTCAGATAACCATACTTCCATCAATTATTATTCCCGATTGTTAGAAGTCAGGAAATAGGTGAAACTTTTCTATAAATAATAAATAGTTCTTACGACCGGTGCCCTTCATGATGTCAACCTCATCAGAGGAGCTAATGGCAGATGAAATACATTAATAGGGAAAGAGATTATAAGCAGGCGGCGTGTTTCCCATGGAAGGTATCATACCGGGATATACTAGGATTGAAAATAGAAAACCGATGGAGAATCATTTAAAGTATGGCTAACGCTGAACTTTGAAATAATCCTTCAGGTTAGACAGCCTGATTCCATTGCCATAATTCTGGACGTGCGGATCTAATCTGGTTAATCGTACGTGAAATTGGGGGAAATACTTCAAGGTAAAAAGAAATATTTCTAGTAGATCAACACAAATTGTGCCTAATTACAATAGAAATGCCATACAATTACCCCCCCCCCCTATTTTTTGTACATGAAAGCGTGTTATTTTGTGATGAATATCTTATACAACATTTCTCTCAGGTTAGGGTATGTAAATACCTGTTTCCCGCCTAATGTAATTGAGCACAAATTTTGTTGACCGACTAAAAAGCTTTCTTTAATAGAACGAGGCAACACTGATAAAATGGCTTCTATCATTTCACGGTAACAAGGGGGAAGTGCTCAACCCTTCCATTCAAGTAAGACCGGAATAAACAGTCAATTATGTGTACGTACGAACATTTGTAAACCGTAGGTCATATAAATATACGATTTGTTTGATTTATATTCCATTGCCGGCTGTTGTTGGATGAGAAAGTCATCCAATACATATTCAATGAGATATCTAGCTTTTAGATGGGACAATTCTTTGTTTAATGAATTCGTCCCGATGATAAATGTATACTGGATTGTGTAAGAAGTATCGTAGCTATGGCACAGAATTGATTCAAATCAATACATTTCATCCCCTGTTCACGCTTGTATCAATATTTATATGACGTCAATCAACGTCTGCTGTGGACAGTATGACATTTTCATGCCAACTAATGTTCCGTGCCGTTGCTCTGTAGTTACAAAGATTTAAACTTTGATAGACTCCAGTGAATCACGAGAAAAATATATATCAACTTAAATCACTGAGAATTCGTTACTTTACGAGAGTAATAAAAGTATAATATGTTTATGATAATAAAATACCAATAGCATGTAAGAAGAATACGGAAATAACAAAAACTTATCGGAGGTGGGATTCGAACTCATTTCGCTCTAAATGATATAGTCGCAGTAGGTTACGCTACCACTTCAGCTACCAGATCAACGAAGAAGAAGCGTACTACTTTATTTAGGTATGTAAGCAACATATACACACAAGTACAAGTTTAAGATCTTCAATATTCTCCTTCCTTTATAATTATTCTATTCCAGTAAATCTTATGCAAACACCATAAACTATATTTCCTTTCCTTTACTATTCTCATAAACGATGATCACAACAACGTGATACATCTTCTGTCGATCATTTGTCTCACATGGGCGAATGCGCTTGAGTGCCAGGAATACTGCATTTTTTTAATAATTAAAAATATACGTCAACATATTTCTTTTCTTTTAAAGACACTCAGCAGTTCTAGAGGACAAGGGTTTTCACCAGAGTGCTTTACACAGTCAATCAGCTGAGCCGTCCTCTGAATTTCGCTGTAAAAGGTATCGCCTTAGTGTTTTAAATATACCGGGTGAATCTGTTGCTCCTAATAATATTGTTTTATGCATTCCAACTAACGCGTGTTATCGGGAAGGTTGATATTTCGCTGCGTGGGACTACAGAATAATACGAGGGGAAAATAAATGTGTTCATTATCGTTTGTGGGATATGATTGCAGTGCAATAGTACCATACGGGATGCAGGCAGATAAATATCGACCTTCCTGATAACAACGCTATTTGGGCTGCATAAATCAATATTATTAGGGGCAGCTGATTCATCTGGTAGCGATAATCTTGTTGTTTCAGTCATGTAGCAACTACTTTGTGTGATTTACGAAAATGTGAGTTTTCAAGAATAGCCGACTTGTTGAATGATCACGAATATTCATTGAAAATGAAACTGGGCCCAAAATATTGTTCTTGCGAATCCAACATGCAAAACATAATTTTACTTTTAAAGACCGTGCTGAGTGGTTAATCAAAGTAATGATATGAAAGGCGTGCGAAATTCACACTCCAGATGACCGCCGGCAGTGGTGGGACTGAAACTTGTGATCTCCGGACTTGCTACTGCTCCCCATCGCAGTCGTGGCAAGGGATTTAACGTACCTGGCTATCCCACGCGGCGCAGAAAATCTTCTTCTTGCTCTTCTTATTTTTCTCAGTACTACAGAAGATATTTGAGGCCGATGTTTTTTTTCAATATCCCTGTTTATAATGTACTTATTTTAGTTATTGTTGGTTTTACATCCCTTTACGCTAATGCAGTTCTTAAAGACTCCGAGGTGCCAGAATTTCTCCGCGAAGGAGATGTTTTACGTGCCATTAAATCTACTCCCTCGCATTTACACACCTTCAAATGACAACTGACTGTACCATGATACGATCCTAGAACCTTGGAGACAGCAAGCGAGAACGTTACCGTTGAGCCACGCAGACAGTAAGTTATAATTAAAATATCAATATACAATATGTAAATAACTGTATCATAGGAAGCCCAATGTGTGTATTAGAACGGAGATGACATGGATGGTATGCCCTTTAAAACAAAGACCAATCTCATTGATGTACATATTACCGCCATAGGCTTAATGTGAGACAAAACAAAATAAAAAAGATACGAGCCTTACATAGTCGCATATGATGTGTAACATCTGACGTGTTATCCTGCTATGAAATTGAGATGAATGTGAAGTCATCTGACATGTTATCCTACTCTTTATCACACAGCTTGGACATTCTTAAAATGTAAATTTACGCTCCGTTTTCATACTGGTACTATGAAGAATGTATATATTGAATTGGAGATATGCTACTGTCACACTTGTATTAACAAACATCACATATTATATTGTAAATTAAGAGGAGGAACTAAACCATAGTCTCTAGCCTATCTATAGACTACTAGAAATAATGTTCAATACAATAAAATTTCCCAACTCCTGCTTGGTGCAAACTATTGTAATTAAACTTAGATAAATCGTAATTTCATGTTGATTCTGTTAAAATGACGCATAATGTTATGATATTTATCGTTTAAATCGATAATTCGGTAGCAGAAATAATTGCCGGGACTGGGGTTAGAACCTGAGACCTCATGATTCGCAGACCAAGATGTTATCCACGCAGCCATTAACACCACAGACATTTGGATTACAAGACAGGTACTCATTTTCACGTGCCGGTAATAATATGGAAGTATTGTTTATGCTCCATTAATATTTTGCTTTTTTTTGTGGATAATGTTCCTGCGTGGAATTGAGTATAAAATTAGTTATGAATACGCCTACGTGACAGTAAAGAGAATTCCTATAGTGGTCTATGAAAGGCTAGCCCAGTTCCCATATAAAATCATTGATATATATTACATTGATCACTGCATTACCGCAATGTGGGTTAATATCTGAATAGCCATCGTGCAGATGCATAATACCGGCTTTGCCTACTAGTTACAATATTTCAGATAAAAGCATATCATCATTTAAATACTGATCCAAAGACATGTGGTTTGTGTTTCAATGAGTTGACATCAGAGTTCGCATGAGCGTTTACCGTTCAGTATGAACGTGTTAGGAAAGTTAATCGGCGAGTGGATGCCCATCAGTTTTATCCAGAGATTGAAAAACAGACCCTTAATAAATCATAATTGTCTTCAGCAAATATGTTTTAATGAATATTTTTACACCAACGAACGACAACTTGATGATGATCTATTGTAGAAATATCTGTAATGGTGCCTCGAATTCTTTAAGTAATCCGTATGTTAAACACATTCCACATGGTACTGTACCCGTATATTCGAGAGGCGGTCTGTCAGATATCCGAAGCACCGCTGGATTTGTAGACCCTGACTGCTCCGGCTCAAATACTAGTCAAGAATCCACTCCAACATGGCCCTCAAGAATATACGTAGTGGGAAATACGATGAAACTGTGAATTACAAATATGCACTTAGCTCAAAGTAGAGCACCTACCTTGCGTTCTAGGGGATCTCGTGGTCAGCTTCTGGACCTAAAATGGGTTTCACAGTTGCATCTCCTTATATCTAAAATAAATCGAAACGACGCGGCGTCTAACAAAACTAAACAATTTAATAACAAAAAGTAAACTATATCTAAACATTCATAAACTTAATAAAACGCACACCCATTCGCACCTCTTCGCATCTACACCACTGACACTCCTGTGTTCCACGAACACTGTGACAAAATCTTGGGGCGTCCAAAGCCTATTACAACAAGCTAAAACAATTAAAAACTCCTGCGTGTTTCACATTCTTGCGGCACGCTCCACCGGTCACCTGGGTCCTTGCAGTGCGCGACTCAAGCCACGTGACAGATTATATAATCCAGCCCGTTAGAATTTCCAACACCGGCTGATCCATTCATTGACTCTGTTGACAAGGAACATGTCGACCCATTTATGTGGCGGTGCCTTGGCCTTGGCTGATAAAACGAGTTCTGAAAAAGACCCTCGCTTGTCTCCCTTGACCGAGAATGCACATATCTGCCACCAACAAGCAACGTTATATAAATCTGATTTACGCCAGACAAAGACGCAAATCCCTCATACATCCTACATGTTAACAAAATGAAACTTCCACACACTGTTCCTTTCACTCCCTCGCGTTGTGATACCCCAACGGAGTTGCTTTCATACACACTGAACAATAAACAAACCGCATTCAACCACGTCGACTTTCATACGCTATCCACTATGCTAAAACATCAAATAACTTCCTAAACCAAACACAGTATTGTGACCGTCTAGTCGAGTCAACAACCACGATGACTTTCCTAACGTCGCATAAATCGAATAAAATTACCGTGAGGATCAGGTGACCTTCCATAAAGGCTAAAGCGGCACGAGAGTCCGTAGTCCACAGGGATCGTGGTACATGGTGACGATGGTCATAGACCGCCTAAGGAAAGGTTCACCTTAAAACTAGACTGAGAAAATAAACATCCAGACTTAAGTAAAACACCGTGAAAATTTATTAAAATTCACAAGCCCCTAGCCTAGTTCGGAGGGTTATAATCGGCTAGTCCGCAAACTAATAAATAAACAAAAATAAAGAGCAGGTCCCTACCTGAGAAGACACGGAAAACCCTCGCGAAAGATCTAACTCACAATAATAAAGCAACAACAGCAACGCTAGGAATATGGTACAACGCAAGTCCCTAGTTCAAGTTACAAGATCAATCTAATATCTGAATTTACATTTAACAGGGTAGCAAAACAAATCTAAGTTAGGATGGTACCATTTCGACATTTACATTTAACGTTAATTCGTCTAGTTAAGTCCTATCAATTAACAAAATTTACGGCGATGACGTCCGTAAAATAAAACAATTACATCCAAAAGTTAAGTGTACAGCCATGAAAAACAAACAATTTAATTATGCTTAATAACTATGTGCTAACAGCACACAATAAGGTAACATGTAGGATTTATGCACTTGACATCATAAATAAATAATGAAATAGACGCAGTAGTTTTATTAAAAACTCCTGCCTGCACCTTGGTTTACTCTTTGTAAGCCATAGTCATCTAATGTGTATAATTACGGTGACGAATGCGTAGTTGAGACCACGTCTGACATCGCATGGCCTGAGCTCCACAAGCTACGAACTCTATGCTTCAGGTCGCTACAAAAATGTCAACTGTCCTAGTCATTTCCTCACAAGGAAATTATCTTCAACTGGACGGCTATGTCAACAGTTCCAGAATGCAAAGAGCAAAGTTAGATAGAAAGAATCGTTAGTTAGACTTGTTTTACAAAAATTATGCGTCTTATTATTAAGATGTCGGTTTATAGGTTTATCGTAGGTTTATGGCGAATAACATTGACAATAGCCTGGGCACGGAGTGTCTCCTATGAGATCATTCTCCACCAAAAAGCCTCGACTCAACAGTCGGAATATAATCAACGAGTACAACAACTCGGACACACAATAACATGGGTTACCAGCGGCGCTAAGCTCGCGTTCAATAACTCTGGGATAGGCCTGTACACAACAGTTACCTTCCAATAACATCTGGTCAACGGGATCAGTCCCGGACAAGGCATACTCAAAATACCTTCATACAATAACATCCTGCTATAACAGGGTAGCCTTCACCATACTATAGAAATCCTTACATAACTGTACCTGTCAGACGACAGTACACGCAACAGAGCGTTTAACTAACAAAAAACGATCCATAAAACATGTGATCAAATACAAGAGTGGAAACTGATTTCCATAAGAAAAATAGCAATGAAAGGAAATGCGAATACAAATCGTACTCTGTCCTTGTCAATAGTAGTTTTGTCTCACAATGAAGCAGGCGTGCTTTCAGGTCACTGGGTTACATAACCAGTTTATTCAAGGCCGGCGATTTAATCAATACAAAACTGCACCTGGCCGGTTCATAAAAAACTTTACCATAGGTTACGGACTTCTAAAGAGTCCGGGTATAAAACACACGCAATAAATCTGAATATAATAATACAATTCCGTCTTTCTACCAAAGACGTCTAAATGAAAGTAATCTTACAATAACTGGAGTTCTTTGCTTTAAAAAATACAATTCAGCAGTTGCTGGTACATTAAATAAAAACGTGTCTTACAGGACACAAGCAAAAAATGCTAATAGTGGCGCAGATTCACACACTAGATCTGCTTAATGATACGTTGGGAACTGAGTTCGATGCTAGGCAACGAAACATTCCTTCTAGTTGTTAGGTTCAAACTCGACCAAGAATAGCTTCTGAGCTTTATTCAAAATGAAATATAATGCATTTACAAAACTGGTAGTTACAGTCGACTACCTAAATGATACGACCGTTCTAACGACAGTCAGGGGTATAACAAAGGATGGCTGCGGAGGAATGCAGTTAATTAATAACCATGGCATCTGATTGCCATAACTAAAGTCAGCAAAGACTTGAAAATTACCCCAAGTAGGGTTGAACAAAATAGCCTCAAAATGACTACAGTCAGGTTCAGCAAAAGGTAGGCATTGACGTTCTACGACGTTCATCAGGCTGCACCAGGGCTGAACAAAATGTCTGACCCCAAGGGTGTCTCACTCTAAACTGAAATAAATGACATCTAACTAATCTAGTTACATCCCTACCTAGAAAAATGGCTGACACTGAGTGTGGTTGGTTCACAAACTACATTAACTCTACTATACCACCAGAAACTAGAACAAAGAAGGGGTTGACAAAAACTCACGAAATGGAGGAGCTCTCACTCAGCTCTCTATTCCACAACAAGGGTTGTACAAAATCCTCTCTGGCTCTCTGGATCGATATCCTCCTCATCAGGATTCCCATCTGGACTCCTCCAAAGACCAGGGTTCGATTTGTCCCTTTCGACATCTTCGTGGATAGGCCTGGAAATGGCATTTTTGGTTCCTTCCTTCTCGTTCATCGTCCTGGAAGTTCCACCATCATGCTGGTTCCCGTAGAAACGTCACCCTCATACCGGGATGGTATTAGCCCATGTTGACTGCTTCAACCATGGTGAAAAAAAAGTCCAATCACGTGGGTAGTGAAATGAGTTGCGTAATAATTCATCCTCTCACTTTCAAAATTATAATGTTTGTCGTGAATGTTATAGGCTCCAATTATAAAATACGACACAGCCTTAATCTTGCAGATGTGGATTAGCATGTGAGCTAACACTGTTTTATAATTCTGCACGTGCTAGTGACGCTACTTTTGTATCACGCAGCATCCGTGAATTATACGTCGTTTTTAAAATGAAATTTCCACTTTGGCAATTTAAATATCTCATACAATTATAATCACACTTATTCAGGATAATTGTAACACTATTACCTGTATATTTCCACTAGGCATCTGCCCTCCACATACGCGTGGGTAAAATGTGGTGTTACAGCAATGTTGTGCAATACACTATACTTGCCAATAATTATTTCCCAAGCTTCTTCTTTAGTTCACTGGGCTTCAACAACAGTGAATAATAGTATTAGCGTGTTCGATGGCACCTTATAATCACCTTTAACGCTAAACAGCGGATATTCTTCTACGTCTCGTAGGACAAATGTAATTCCACGCCTACACAAGGCGGATCCTCAAGACGCAGTGCCAGGTACTGGGTGTCTCTAGAAAGTAGGTCGTCAAAACGAAGTCGTTGAGCGACTACTTACATTCCTTTTTGCGTATCTGCAAGGGTATTACCTTACCTAAAGTAAAAATAAACATTCTCCAAAATGTTTTAATAATGCAGCATGACGAAATGGAATATTCTGAGTCTTGTGGAAAGATAAAAATTATTTAATAAGACCTCAGATAAATAATTAGCAGTTTTCACCAAAGTCAAAAGTGCGATTCACCGCTACTTCAAAAGTATAGGGTGATCTCTCAGCTTCACGTGGCTTTCTGGGTGTGTTCAAAAGTACAACATCCCATCATAATGCTCTGTCATAAAGAAAAAATATCACATGACCCATAGCTCAGCGGGTTCAGTGTACCCTCGATTGAAAAGTAATGAAAGTTAAAAACCAATGAATTTAAAGCACATTCAATAGCATGAGCTATTATCAAGATAAATATGTAATGTCTATTTACACTCGAGCGAAAGTTCCGATCTCGCATCAATGCTAATTATAATTTAATGGGATCCTCACAATTCTCCATAATTTCAGAAATACTACCACTTATACTCAATTCTGGTCTGTCGTCAGAATAAGTCAAATATATTTGAGCAGCAAAGGTTAAACATACGTATTTACATCCTCGGGTTTAATAAAAGTTAATACGAGTAAAACGTAACAGACTTCAATATCCAATTTCCCGTCTAAATTTCAGCTGTGACCCTATTATCTTCACTTATCCAAAGTCGTGTATGAAACAAAAAGAGTTCTACTAACTCACCTTATGCCTTGCCAAAAATAGTCTTGCCCATGCAATGACTGTATTATTATGCGGAAACTCCTTCGCTAAAATCCTCTCGTATGCCAAACTGCACATGGGGTTACAAACATATTAACCACTATCAAAAGGTTGTCATCTTCACTTCCTTCAAACTGGCATTCCTTAAAAGGGCATAATTCCTCAGCGTTGTCAAACCAACCGCTGGTATAACAAACAATAACATCAGTTGTTAATCCATTAATCTATACATGTCAACGACCTTTGGACTAAGCGTGAAAAACCTCCTCACAATTACTTTAAAAACGTTACTAGGATATATCTAAACTGTTGCGTATACATTTAATAAAAAATACTCTACTGTTACTCCATACTTCCGGTTTCACTATCACAGATGAAGGAATATCATGTCTAAAATGTGACATTATATTACCTATCGTGAATACATAATCACAGCAATTATTTGTGTGTGTTCGATAAGGATTAATCTCGACGAGGTAATCATACTAGAACTTCACTAACGTCGGATGATAAAGTTCTTCCAAGAAGATTCTATTCTCAAATTATTTTAACTGACTGAAAGATCATAGCTTTCTTCAATAAAACATACAGTTAGTCATATTCGTATTATCTCCATTCTGAACGAATGTCTATGAGTTATAACGATAATCATCGTTTCCACGTTGAATGTTTCTCTCCAATACGATGCTAAGATCGTTACGATGCTGTGATATTTCACAATATATCACCATTTCTTTCTTCTCTCTTGATGTTACTTCACGACGAATAAAAAGCCCAAATTAAACTAATAAATAAATTAAATTAGTAACATAGACGAAAATGTCTATCACCTGAATTCAAAATGAATTCATAAACGTCGAAAATACATTACTGTTCCTTAAAGGAAATGACAAAAATACTAGTTCCTCAAAGAAGTTAAAAATCTCAGTTCAGAAACTGGACTGCAAACAAAAAATGCTAAAAACGTCGAAAGACGATCACTACAAATGATCTCGAAGAATGAAATGTCTATACATGGAATACATAAGTATTGTGTCGACATATGGATACAGAACTTGCTCTAGAATGCCACTATAATGCTCTAACTACAAGTTTAATGAACACAGCTACCTTGTCTGGGAGTCTAGAAGTTCAAATGGAGTATTATAAAATACTCAGTTGTTACGTCCTTCAAGGATTCAGGTTGGATCCTAGTTCGTCTCCAAGAACTCATGACCTCAGGAAAGAACGAATTCCCCTACTGTAAAACAGCAAGCTCCGACCGGGATCGAGCTGCGGACCGCCAACCATCATCTTCTTTGTGACCGGGTATACCCTGGACCTCTTGATAGTCTTGATGTCTCTTCTCACTCCGTCATGGTACAGTTTCATTAAAACAACGAGAAGTGTCGAAAGTTCAGCTTCTCGTTCCGAAAAGGAAGTCGTGGACCTCACTCGTATACTGAATATTCATAGAGAGTGAGTATGAATATCGTTTTGTAGTCGCTGGTGTTAACATCGAGCTCATGTTTGACGATAATGCACAAGAATGTGGTTGTACATAACGTCTCATGTTTGCTCGTAAAGTAGACAGTCATGAACAAACTCTTCTAACGAAGCTCCATCGTTGACTATATTGCTTCTATCTGCTTGTATTCCTGGCACACATACTAATTTAGTCCATAATTATATTCATATTATAAGACTTAATAATGTTCTTCTGTTGAGAATACACCGTCATCATACTGGTGTTATCATGAAGTTCCTCACTAGCAATACTAACAATCACTGTTGCTCACGTGAATCTTTGCATTCGCTGTAGTCTTCTCGGACAAAAGTGTTTTATAGCGCTGGATTCAGACACTTTTCTAACTCTTCACAAAATGTTTATATCTCCCAAAATATTCTTCCGAATTCAATAAAAGTTAGTAATATACTTCACAAGATTGTATGCTATAATCTTTAGTTGAAATAATGTTTCTGAAGTTGATCAGTTCGAAGTTATTGCGGCATTTATATTCCTCGCAACTTCACTCACTTTACTGGTTCGGCAATCTCCTACTCCTAGCCTTGCGATACCACGTCTCCACGAGTCAACATTTCACGGACTCGGTGATGCACTCGGGACTCCTATCTCTCCTGATAAAACATGCCTGATCAGTTCAAACTTCCAATGAACAAGAGCCTCGATGTTTGGCGTCTCCCCTCCAAGTCACCGATTGTGGTCGCCTTTTCCGTTCCCTCGAAAATTTGAGTGGGCTCTAGCAAATTGCCTATTCCTTCTAATTGCGACTTGCTGTCGGCTTATAAAATATTTCCAATATTTTATTATAATTTTCTTCACTTTACCATTACATAAATTCACTCTCTTGGGGCTTAAATGTGATAAATATCCATAAAATTTAGTTGCTGGAACTCCCGTCTCCTCTAAAATTTCTTCTTATGGGCTGTAGGCTCGTATCCAATCAGATAATTTATAACAATGTTCAAACAATTCCTGGGATGATTTGCTGTTGCTAGGCCGATTCTATGCTTCTCGAACCTTCCATTGCGCAATATAATCACGTGACGGAAATTCCCTCCTGCTCGTCGTCGCCGAGAGACTGGTTTCTGCCAAACTCCAGCCTCGATATTGCTTGGTCAAATTTTATCATGGGCTTCGAAAAATATTCCCATTTTCAACCCAAATAATTCATTTTACGGGGGCAGTACCACTGCCAGCTGGATCGGATCGCATAGTTTGCCAGGGGGGATGCGATCTAGTGCGTCTTACACACTTCCGTCCGATCCACTTCCGTCCCATTTTTCAAAATCACTCCCACAAAAATATCCAGCAACTGAGTGGAAAGATGTTACACATCAAAAAGGTAAGTTATCACATTAATGGCCAACGAACTGATAACCAATCGATGTGTGTATGACAGCATGATTGTAAATTAGTGTACCCCGAACACGTTGGCAATGACGTTTGCTGAATAACACTGGCTTGTTTCTTTATTTTACTGCTGAAAGAGCTTTGCTTCTTTTTATATATTAATGTACAACATGCTGTCATAATTTTCTCGATTTTCTCTATGCATACAACCTTTGCTCGATTTGATTGGTTTTACACCCGCTTGTGAGCATACGTTACCGATGGAATCAACATTGGTCTCATTTTACACGTATTACATATTCACCTGTGAATGGCCAATCAACATCATATATACCAGGTAAATCAGCTGCCTCTAATAATATTTTTAATGCAGCCCAATTAACTCGTGTTCTCAGGAAGGTCGATATTTCTCTGCTTAAATCCCGTATGTTACTAATTCACTGCAAGCATATCATGCAAACGATACTGAACACTATATTTTCCCCTCGTATGAGACTGTAGTCACACGTAGAGAAATAACGACCTTCGTGATAAAACGCATTAAATGGACTGCATTAAACAATATTATTAGGGGCAACTGACTCACCCTGTATAATAGGCCTCTTTCACAAGGAGCCATCATGGCCGCGCCACCATTAGGTCAGGTCATCACTACCTGAGAATGTTGTAACTTGGAATTCCAACTCCCCTTATATGATGGTAGGTTTTACTCGAGTATAGTTGGTGTCGTGAATCTTTCGGTCGGTACCCAACTTAAGCAATGAAAATTCAGTTGGCCGTCATTATGTTTTCGCTAAAATGGCACCAAGAGAAGAGGGTAACCTATATAGGCCTAACAAGTTTTGTTCAATTCGGCTCAGGCGTTTTGGAGTTTATACGGGATGGAGATGTTCAAATACACACACACATACTTACCATCAACTGGTCTGTAAAGCCATTTCATTTTTAAGGAAGTAGTTCAATAAGGGACTTACGATTGAAAGATATCGGGAAAAGCGTATTAACTGTTTTCAAGGCCATAAACTTCACATTCAAGTGGCGAAATATTATACAACAAGGTAGTTGAAGTAAAACAGACTGCATATCACAAATTAAATTATAATTATGGTTATTGTCATTACCATTATTATTATTATTATTATTATTATTATTATTATTATTATTATTGGCCTATTCCTCTTATTATAAATATTATTTATTACCGTTTCTACTAATCGGTTTTCGCTCACTATGCATACGGTTTTAAAGAAATGTTCGTAAACAGTATACTGTACTGTATTTTATTTCCTGGTTCTATCATGTGGGAACCGTTGTGACTATGCCCCGTGTTGTAGTAGGAGAGTAGAAGGAACACTGCTGGGGTAATCTGCCTCTGATTGGGTAATTATCTCTTGCTGAAGGCTATTCAATACAAAGTTCCAATTACCTCTTGCTGCAGACACGCACTCTGTTGAATATTGTGCTCCCACATCGCTGCCCAACTCGCATTAGGCTGCAGGTGTTCCACTCGGAGTTTGTTTTCCCTCGGATTATTGTAGTTGGAAATATTCTATGTAACTTAGCTCTCTGCTAATTTCTAATATTGAGAACACATCAATGGGCTCAGTCAATATGTTACCAGTAAAGTTGCATCACATTTGGGAGAGAAGAAAACCTATTTCATTATTGCAGCGAATTACCAGAGAAAGTTCCTTAATTTGCTCTAATTTTCAGAGGTAGTGGCAGAATCGGACTGATGGGCCATACCAGTATTAAATGAAGATGACAATAGTCATAGTGGTACGAGAGACACAATTTAAAATACGAGTCGGTTCAGTGAATGTTACTTCATTTTCTCTCCCTCACTCAGGCTGATCTATTCACCCATTTCTAAATACCTATGAGTCAAATTTTAGCCAATTTATTGCGTAATCCCTACATGACTGAGACCCACCTCTTCTCAGTTTTGCTTCACTTGGTTGAGTGTACCCTTTTCCGACCATCAGAGCAGGATTAAAGTTCGTGGCAGAGTCGGAAATCGAACCCAGGGCCTGTGGATCTGGTGTCTCAATGAAAACCTCGAGACCATATGATGTGACCTTTTTTATTCTGGTTTATAGAACTGGAATGGTTGCGTTGACAGACAAGTCACCCACCTACTTGTATACATAGGTTTTAATCTGAAAAGGTCATTCACATGTTGAGAGACATTATTACTCCGTTTGTTAGTAACAACCTGACCACATTTAGCCACGAGCAATACACGGAGTTGGAATTGGCCTACAAGCATTTTTGTCAGCTACTGAAAGTCGAAGAAATTATTTTAATGGGATCTCCATCTTCGTCATCTGAAGATGCGTCATTCATATAGAACTATTGATGGATTTTGTCACTAATTCCCTCTCTTTATACATTCATTTATTTTGCAAATGTAAACTAATTATTATTATTATTATGATTTTCATTATTATTATTATAATCAAATATTTAATATACAAGTCGATTAATTGTATGAGGTAATAATAATGAAAATAATATTCGTATGGCCACATACTTGCGCGTAGATCTTTAAAGTCATTTAGGCAATACTCTCTCCAATGTTGACGTTTCGTTTAGCTCTGACATCTAGTCGCAATAGGCTACTGAAACTCTTCTAGACCATCTGTGGCTGAGGTTTAATATTTTTTTTCTTGTTATCACCAAATGTTCTATAAGATATCATTCAAGAGGGGAATATATACGACTCACATGTATGCAAGTTAGCCCTCATGAAGAACAACCCCTACTGATATGGGCCGTGGCACTTGCGTCATACGACGATGTTAATCTGACATTGTGTCTTCTACCCTGCCTGTCCGATGGTACGTTTCCGGACCAAGAATATGTTCCAATTGCTATCTACGGAGTTATGTCCTAAGAGTTATATACGTCAATTATTGTGTTCAACCAACTAATTTTGATTTGAAGATCTAAAAGTGACTCGTTTACTGTCCTCTACCTCTTAAATGAAGCTGTCGCACAAAGGAATTCAGGATTTGACCAATCATAAGCCTATTTGCACTTATGATCTCACATGATGTTAATTTGACACTTTTTGCCTTCAAACTGATTGTCAGAGACAACAGATAAAACTTCTTAGTTGAGAATAAGTAAATGAATTTGATAATTTGCTGTTAATTGGAAAAGTGCGAGCAAATCTCGGTTTTATAATTTATCACACGTGTTTAAAACACTATATTACTCTATATTAAATTTGAAAAACTGAACGCAGTGAGTTAAGTGGTGTACATATTATTTGATCGAACTTAATTAAGTTTAAATACTGTAATTAATTGAGCTAAAATATTTGTGTGAGCTATCATATTAGTGGAATTGAACAGCAGAATTGTTTAAAAGGAGAGAGTAAAAATACTAGATCTTGTTCACTTGTTTTGTAATACCACATTGATCTTAATATTTTCCTATCGCTTTCTATCACACGCATTGTTAGCATACATATCTTTCGAAGCGCCTAGACATCAATCACATTGAATATTATAATGTCGTTAATTTGTTGTTGATTGATTTAGGGTCTTTGCACCATCGTAATCATATATCCCTGTGTACTTGCGTGTTTGTAGATGTTATTGTGATAGTTGTATAAGTGTGTGTGTTATTTTGTAATTGATAGTATTACTGGCGAAGGAGGTACTATCCAGGCCTTTGCCCAGAATAAAACTATAAAACCACGGAAAACACGATAAGGATGACTGATGTGGGAATTGAACCCACCTCTTCTCAGTTTAGCCACACGAAGCTGAATGTACACCGTTGCTGCCCTCAGACGAGAATAAAATTGCTTGGGAGAGCCGGGAATAGAACCCGGCCCTTTAAGGTAGGACTATATTGTACTCGCATATTTACAAATGTTTCTTTCTTTAATTAATGTATTTATGCCCCTGAATCCGTGCGGTTCATGTTTACGTGCATCAGGGGTCCCATGAATATACCTGTGAAGCTATTTTACGGGTTTGCACAGTTACTAGTAGGGAACAGGGGATGTTTCATTTTATCTTCGTACGTTATTATAAAATGGGCCCCATACAGGGTCCTTTTAGGTATAACAGATAAAACAATAACATCATAAAACTGCTGGATATATATTTATGAACACTTCAGTATACGGTACGGCGATCTACGAGTCAGGCAATGCAACAGACTGTCCCAGTGTTAGGGTAGCCACTTACGAGCCCCAATATGTCAAATAGAAATGAACTATAAAGTTTTGAAGCCATTCTTTCGGTGTTACCTATACAAACTCTCAGTCGTAAATCTTCAGTCGGTTGACACGAATTTGCCTAATGACTGGGCGGGGTACAATGTATATAATGTAAATAACACTTATACAAGTATAAGTTATGATCAATATTATAATGGGACAATTTTTAGGATTACGCGTTTCGACCTTCAACTGGTTATCCTCAGATCCTGATCACGTTGCTGAGGTTTAAATTTATAATACATAATAAATAGAAGAGTTGCAGTGCGTTTAATTGGTGGTTATAGTACGATTCGCAAATTGAATCTAGTTTTAAGTTTAGTTTTTTTAAGATGAACATGTTTACAATTTAGGCCTACACAATATAATAAATCAAATGAAAATAAAATTAGAGCATCCAATTGAATTATATTATGTATGCGGAGCCCTTAGCCGTAGAGATGTTTCCCCATCGCCTGCCTCCTGCGTATTGTAATATCGATCGTCACCAATATATGCATTCTTTTCTAGGAGTGTTATTTACATAATATATGCACTCTACGACCACTCAGTCATTGGGCAAATTGGTGTTGACTGACAGAAGAGTTACAACTGACATTTAAAGCGATGGGAAGTTGGCATTTCCAGCATTCCAAGTCAGATCCCCGTTGATATAGGTCAGATGCATCAACCATAGTAACCTAAGAATTGTATCTTACTTAACACTTCAAAACCATTAGGACGTTATCATAAAGGAAAGGAAGTTTTTACATCACCTCTTAATAATTGAACGAATACATGATTTTCGTAATCTGCAACAGTATGTTCACTTGTAGAAAACCAAAACCACTGTCAAGGCTATCAATTAAACTCATTAAGAACCGACAGACTCTCCTGACCTTGTGTTGCAACTTTAATACAAGCGATAACTGGCTTGACGAATGCGCAGAATGAAGGGTAGATATTGACTGGCCGCAAGGCGCAGCGGTAACGTTCTCGCTTGCTGTTCCCAAGATGGTAGGATCGAATTCTGGCGCAGTCAGTTGGCATTGAGAGTGCGAAACTGTGAGGGAGCCGTGTCAGTAGATTTACTGGCACATTGAAGATCCCCTCCCGGTCAAAATTCCGGCACCATGGCTTCTCTAAAAATATTCAGTAGTTACAAGGGACGTAAAACCAATAACATTATTATTACGAAGGGTAGATAAAGGGGCAATTGTTCACCATTTCCATTCCTTGATATATATGAATCATACGGCATGTTTTAACGTGAGGGGATAAGTTGACTCGAGTGGATAATAGGACCAAGATCTCTGTTCTGGGCCCAGTGCGAGTAATTTAATTTATATCATGGCAGGTAATATATCAGATGGCAGCGCCACTTTCATGAAATTTATAACTTCTTGGCATTATTATGCCTGGTGAATATTACACAAGCTCCTGTCATCGTGAGCAACCTCTTTCCTTAATTAATAAATGTCAGAACAAGACTACTTTTAAGTGAACTTCAATGATGCAGCACAGCCAGCGGTAAGATTTTATTAATGATTTCCATGATAATTACAATTAACTTATAGACTATCGATAAAAATATTTTTATTCTTAGTTGGCTTACCCTCCAGGGTTGGCTTTTCACTTGGGCTCAGCGAGGGATCCCACCATTGCGGCCTCCAGGGCAGTGTCTTGGAGTTTGAAACATCATCGGGGAATACAACTGGGGAGGTGGGACGAGCACCTCGCCCAGGCGGCCTCCCCTAAGCAAGCGAGAGCAGGCAGGGAGATTCCGATCACGTGATATGTTGCGCAATAGAAGCTTCTTGAAGCTTGAATTCGACATAGCAACAATGAATTAGTTACGGAATATTGTGAATATTGTTATAATTAGTGTCATTGGACTTAAGCCCACAGCCAATGAGGAGAGGTCTTATTGAAGACGGGAATACCTTCAACTATATTATATGGAGAATTTATGCATTTAGGCCCCAAGAAGGATATTTTATTCATTGGTAATGAGAAGAAAATTAAAGGAATATATTACAGATACTTTGAAAGTCGCCGAAAGTACGAATTACGCAGTCATAAGCATTACTAAAGTGCGCTCTAAATTTCTGAGGGGAAACAGAAATGGCCGCCAAATTTTGGACTTGGAGAGGGAAATTCAAGCTTCGAGGTTCTTTATCCTACAGACTTTGAAGAGAGTAGAGGTGTTTACCGGGGTAACCGAGGTCCCGAAGGCTTTGTCCGAGTACGGTATTGAGACTACTCGTGGAGACAGCGCGATCGCAGGGTGGATAGGGGAGATCCCCGTGCTTATAAATAATGCGAAGTTCGCAAGATACTTAATATTGCGTTTGCTTATTAATAGTTGAGAATAGACTTCAGCCAATTGAACAGTTATATAGTACAGTGTGAATACTATTATTTGTTGAAATTTAACCGTCACTGATAGAATATTTAAAAAGGTATTGACTTGTTAATAGTGTATTAGAAAAGTGACGGACGCAGAAGCTGTAAAGCATTTTAGTTGGAACGAGACAGCAGTGAACAATGCCCATGTGAATAACAGTGTTTTAACTTTCACATTGGAGCAGAATACAAAAATTTTCATTATGACTGCTAATGTTCATCGAGAATTGTTTTTCGATATTTATCACATTGTTGCGATAATGAACTAAGAATTTTATGCGACAGGGGCATATTTAAGGCAGAGATATAAATGCAACATGGAGCTTCGCTAACCAGAATACTTCTGAATGTAGACGTTATGTACACTTACATCTTGTGCATTAACGTCAGTTCACGAACTTTATATAACATCTACGAGCTATAGAAATATTTCATTAACCATCTATATGAATATTTATACAATATTACTCGACAATGACACTGAACTATATCTACGACGGAGAATGAAGATGCATCATAAGGAGATTTGTCAAGATGCCAGGGAAATCCCGGCAACCCAGAAGAATTAAGCCAGGGAGGATGCTGTTCGATTCCAGTCGGAGGTTGGTGATTACCGGAGAGGAATTTCCTTCCTTATCCGTGGACGCTGGTTCAAGGGAACGAACTTGGGTCCAACTCAGTATCTTGGATTGAGGAAACAACTAAGTATTTTCCCAATACTTAACTAGATCTTCTGGATATCGTCTGATAAGGTAGCAGTGTTATTTACTTTTGTAAACACAAATTTACTTTTGTATTTAGAGCTTAATAGTGACATTCAGAGACAACGTTTTACTCCATATTTTCTGTATTTCGATGTTTCGACATATATTTATATTTCATGTGTGTAACAAGATTTTATTCTACAAGATCATTAGAGATGTTGGTCTTTCACAATTTTCACATTTACATTCTACGGATCAGTTTCTGAACACATATGTTTATTGGTTTAAGGAATCAGTATTCCTTATCTAAGACCAGTCATTTCAAATTTCGACGTTTTGAATTTTATTTGAATTAAGGCTGCAGACATTTAGTCGTGGATGCCAAGTAAATTCCTTTTAAGTAATTTAATTTGGGAATCCTACTGTAAGGAAAGCTTTAAGAACAGAAGAAACTACGTCATAATTACTATGAACTTTACGCCGTTCTGACAAGAAATATTCGTCATGATATGATAGAAGTCATATACTCAGACATTCTTTGTATAGAATGGAGACACATTGTGGAATTGACAATCCTTACTTTATTTGAGAAAGCAAAGAACTTTAGTCATTTAATTGTATTAGGAGATATATCTTTATGGAAGATAATTTTATCTTACGACAGGGAATGCAAAGCTAGTTTACCCTAGTCAAGATTGAATTCTATTGGACATAATAAATAATATGTGTGGTTATTTATACACTATATGTGGTGTCATCTAATATTGTGGACATGACATTGCAAAGACGTGTAATTAATAGCTAGATCAGAATGGTGAACGTAATAGTATTTCTATTAAATGTATATGTGTAACAGTCTGTGGACAATTAAATAACATGTTATAAAGTAAACACGACTTGTCTAAGGTCGTCTTTTATTAATGGAAGTTTCTCATAGAACAGAAGGAAGTGTTAAGTATACCAGTGGTTGGGTGTTACAACGCTGAAGATTATGCCAGTAATTTAAATACAAGTCCTACAGAAGAGATGTTGGTAACAATGAATTTGTGTTATGAAATTGTTCAACATAGTAGAGGAGAGTTTTAATACCATCTACAGGGTGTATACGAGGCTACGTGAAATGTTTGAGCTCATGCGAGGTTGTACCGCATTTGAGGGAAATTACAGAAGTACAGTTCTTTTGGTAAGAACCTGGCATTTATAGCAAAGGAGTCGTTGTGTTACGAACTCCGATATATGTAAATTTACGACTTAGCAGTGATGACAAGAGAGTGAATAAGCGGAAAATAATATGGGAAAGGAATTGTCTACATATGTTTACTAATACCTTTATTAAACTTTGTATTAAAACACGGAGTTGAGTATCTATGTGCAATTGACCTTTGTTGGTTGAACGCATTTGACTGATATTGACGATAAACCCAAGTACGACAGGGTAGTGCAGTATATTAAAAATGGCGAGTGATTAAGAAATTGTATGTGAAGATCACATACTTAAATACTTGATAAAAGGTATACTTTGAGAGAGAGCTAAGACTCCATTATATAACGTAGGGAAATCGTTATATAACGTTAAACTAACGAATACTGTGTGTAAATATTTTTCAAAATTATTTAATTAGAGAAATTATTTTATTAATAATTATTCGATCAGATGTTTTTTGAAATGTAGTGTTTTTTATTATGAATGCTTTTGAAACGAATGTTTTTAACTTGTTAAGTGTGATTGAACAACTCTATTGGTATAGAACAGTACGAGAGAGTGCATGGATGATTGCATTAAAACTTGAGTGTGTTTGCTAGAAAAATGAAAGAGTTTTGGCCAGTTTTATAAGGAATAAATGTAACTTTTTGAGATAAGGCTTTTGTATGCCAGCATCGTTCTCGCCACGAATGCGAACGGGGAAATGGATCCCGTTTTAAAACTCGAGGCCACCATATGTCAAAATAAATGGAGAGAGTTATTGAAGGCCACAGCCTTCTGAATGAAACCAGCTTGCCGGCTGATTGTTTGTGTGTCAATATGAATTGAACTAGAAGCCAGATGTGCATAGCGAGACGCGTGCCAACCTTTATAGCGTTATTAGAATGCTTGGCTCGCCGGAATTTTTTGTTAAACGTTATTGGTTCTAATAGGCTTAGACCTTTCAAAGTGTATTTATGTATTAATGACATTATAGTAACTTCAGTAGTGTATGCGTTGTGTTAGTGGAGAGCGTATGAATGTATTAATTAATTTATTAATTAGGAATTGTAATTAATTGTTTAAATATTAGTTATAGTTTACATTTGTTAAATAAATTTCCTTAGTTCGTTTTCTTTATCGCCTTTTGAGTGATTTATTTCAAATATAATTGAAGCAGTGGTATCGTGGGCCCATTTTCAGGTTGGAGCTAAATCCCTGTATATACCCCGAGAAGAAAGTAGGTGTTCAACTGAGTCCCAGTGTATTTTGTTGTATATCCACGATATCATTGATCAATACTGTGTGAATTCCCGAAAACCTTGTTGGAGCGATTTCTGATGGACTTTTAGCCGGAGCCTCATTAGAAATAAGTGATCCCGCTTTGCGATGGATTTCCGACAGGCATCTTCCCGAATTTACGGGAACAGTACCATCCTGGCATTTGCACGGAAACGAAGTGGGAAACCTCGGAAAACCACTACGCGGATGGCTGAGGTGGGAATCGAACCCCCTCTACTCATTTGGACCACCCGAGGCTGAGTAGACACCGTTCCAATCCTCATACCACTTTTCAAATTTCGTCTCAGAGCCGAGAATCGACCCTTGGACCTCCAAGGTGGCAGATGAGCACGCTGACCACTATATCACAGAGGCGACAACAATAATAAAACCACCATCATAAATCGTTATTCAATTAAGCTTGGTTGGTTCAGAAATTCAAGAACATTTAGCAATTAAATTATATGGTTATAATACTCATTTTAAACAACCTGAATATACAAATATTGGCAGATTCTTTTTATATAGTCACCTTGGGCACTTGTATCTGGGGATCAGTTAATTGTATACCCGAGTCGTAGGAGGTTGCCGCCTGTTGCTTCAACCAGTCCGTGACAGCTACTGTGCATCGTCGTCATTGGTAAATTTTTCTCCAGCGAGGTGCTCCTTCATCTTCGAAAAGAAGTGAAATCCCACGGTGCCAAATCTTGCCTTATAGGGTAGGTGTGGAAAAGTCTTCCAAAGAAATTCATGCCAGCCCCTGGGACGGTTTTGAATAGCCCGTGAATACGTCTTACAACGGAAGCGTGTTAACCGGGCAAACCCAGGTCGTGCTGGAATTGCGCGCGTACTTTAGGTGAGCCCAGCCAGGTTGAGCCCAGAACGAAAGACAATTGCAAAATTAACGTCCCTTCATTCTAGAGGCATACATTTAGATTTACATTCATTCATTCATTCATTCATTTATTTGCAATGGGGGGGGGGGTGTGTCCCCCGGTGGCAAATTGTATATACATAACAAATAAATAATTATACATAACAATTCAATAACAATTATACAACAATTAAACTGGAGTATTTACACAAATAGTCAGTCTTTTCTTAAACACACCTATATGTTTGGGAAAAGGCTCTAAGACTGCGGCAGGTAGAGAGTTCCAGTTATCAATGGCACGGTTTACAAAAGAATATTTACCATAATTTGTTCGCTGTGGTCGGCCCTTAACATTGAAAGGATGATCGCTCCTACCCATGTAAGTGGGCTTTCCCAATCGTTTGCTAAGCTCACCCCATGCTGGTTGATTTGTATACGTGTTGTACAGAGCGCAGAGTCTAGATTTCATCCTCCTAGCCTCCAGTGATTCCCACCCAAGTTTCTTTAACATACGGCTCACACTGCTCCTGGGATTAAAGTCCCTGAGCACAAATCTAGCGGCCTTTCTTTGTACCATTTCCAACTCATTGATGATCCCTACTTGATATGGATCCCAAACCGCCGAGGCATATTCCAGAATAGGTCTTACAAGTGACAAATAGCCTAATTCTTTAGCAGAGTTACTACTTCCTTTTAATACCCTCATTACAAAGTGCAGGGATTTGTAAGCTTTAGAAACTGCACATCCTACATGACTACTCCATTTCATATCATTCCTTACGTGAACGCCCAAATATTTGCAAGAATCTTCTTCTACAAGTATTTCCGAGCCAATGTTATATTGAAAATCCTGCCTTCGCACTTTCCCTATTTTTAAGAGACTACATTTTCTTGTGTTTATTTTCATTTTATTTACAATCGCCCACTTATAGACCAGGTTCAGGTCCTCTTGAAGCACTGCATTGTCTTGTGAGTCATGTATCTTTCGATATATTACACAATCATCCGCAAACAATCGACAATCACTGCGAATCCCATTTGGTAAGTCATCTATAAACGCCAAAAAAAAAAACATAGTTCCGATTACGCTGCCCTGAGGGATACCCGACGTTACGGTAATTTCATCCGAGAATATGCCTTCGACTTACACATTCTGGGAACGACCCGTCAAAAATTCTTGGATCCATAAAATTACTCTTCTATCAATCTTCGTCGAAGCTAATTTATGGAGTAGCATGTCATGCGGAACGACATCAAATGCCTTCGCAAAATCTATAACCATGGCGTCGACTGAAACTCCATGGTCTAACGATTCGCTAATGTCTTGAAAGAGTGATAGCATCTGACTCTCGCATGAGTAACCTTTCCGAAATCCATGTTGCCTATCATTAAACCATGATAATGTTTCCCACTGTTCCCTCAAGTAGTCGCAAATGAGATGCGCCATCTGTTTACAAACGATGGACGTAAGGCTAACTGGCCTGTAGTTGCCCAAATCAAGTCTGCTCCCTCCCTTAAATATTGGGACTACCGTAGCTCTTTTCCAGTCATCTGGGATTTGCGCATTGTTTATGGACACATTAAACATCACCTCCAAGTATCGTGCCACGGCCCTACCTCCTAGTTTAAGTACTTCATTAACAATATTATCAGGACCCTTTGATACATTGAAACGTAGTTTTTGTATTAGCTTTACAATTGTTGACTAGTTTATTTGGAACAGGGGAGCCCCTGATTCGTCGTTAAGGTCCAACACACATCTATTGGATTTATTGAACACACTACCGTAAAAGACATTTAATTCATTAGCAATGGCCTGTTTCTCAGTAATTAATTTACCGTCACTGGACATTATCATCGACAAATTATTTGAATTTCCCTTTCTTCTCCTAACATAACTGTACAATTTTTTCCACCCATCACCTCCCGAACCAAGTAAACCTTGCATATAACTGTCATGAGCAGCCCTCTTTTTTAAGACGAGCTCTCTTGATAAGGACTTAAATTTCAACATATACTTGTCACTATCATGTCTTTTATTGTATAATTTCCTAATTTTCCGTTTTAGACTCCTAATTTCTCGTGTGTAATACTCAGGATCTGGGTTTTGTTTCAGCAATTTAAATGGGACAAATTTTATCAACAGCGCTATTTAAAATTTTCAAATAGTTAGTTCACAGGATATTAATGTGATTTCCTTCCGATGCCCATCCTACAAATAGCTCATTCAAATACCCCTGAAATTTGCCCTGATCCGCCCTGCGATACTGGAATATGATCTTTTTTGCTACATCAGAGTCGAATTTTGTAATGTCACCATATCTAATATTTAATTCAACCCCAGAATGGTCACTAATTCCTGGTACTTTCAGACAGTTAATATACAGCTCTACAGGCCTTACGAGATAAACATCTAAGGTATAATTGTCTCTAGTTGGGAAGTCAACTACTTGGGAAAATCCCCCTCCTTTAAGAATTTATTATCAGCGCTCTGAGCTTGAGCACAGCTAGTTGACTCACCAGACCAGTCTACTTTGGGGAGGTTTAAATCTCCAGCAATAATTATGCTCATTTTCATAGCATCACCCGTACAAGTTTTATCATACAGTGTTTTAGGAGAGAAAAGTTATCTTTCGGTGCTCTATACGCCCCTATCACCTGAAGAGGGAATTTATTTCGTTTCTCCGAAATTTGTATACATAACATTTCATGATCCATATCAGCCCACTTTAAGAAACTAGCTATATTTTTGCGCACACAAATAAATAGCCCACCACCTCACTTCCCCCGATCCCTTCTGTACATTTCGTAGGTCCCTTGAATTATTTCGCTACTATTTATGTCCTCATATAACCAAGATTGAATTGCAATGACAATGTCCGGAGAATACGTCTCTACAAGATTCCAAAATTCAATTAATTTATTTCCTAAACTCTGACAATTAACCTGCAGTAATCTTAGAGTCTTACCTCCGCAGCAAATATCTCGAAATAGCTCCTTCTGTTCCCATCGGCTGGCAACCTCTGGACCTGCTCCTCCTCACAAAAGCCGGCACGAACCGATGATCCTGTCATGTAGGTTCCCTATGTTGAAAGCGCCCCGTCGATTTAGATGCAGCCCGTCTCGGGTGAAGTCACGGCCACCAATCCAGCAGTCAGCTTCTACGTACACTAATCCCAGTTGTGCACATACCCAGTCCATGCGGTCATTTACAGTCTTAACTCGCCCTAACGGAACATCTCCCCACCGAACAATGCCACTCATTATAATTTTTGCATTTCTAAACTTGCTTTTAGCTTTTCTGCCTAGTTCGTAGAGCTCCCCCATGATGTTATCAGCTGTAGCCCTCTTCTTCAAATCGTTCGTCCCAACATGTAGCAACAACACTTTAACTTTTTCACAGTCCTCTACATTTGATTCTTCCACTTGTTGGGCAAGCTGGTCAATTTTAATCCCCGGATAACACCGCACTTTCGCACCTGATTTCCTCGAGATATTCGCACTCCATCGTATCATAAAATCACCCATTATGATAACGTCATCCTCAGTTTGCTCCTGCACGCCCTCTTCCACACTGATCCCAGTAGAAAGCCGTTCAGTCACATCCTTCACCGTTTCTTCTGATTCACGAAGCTTTGCTCTAAGTTTCTGTATTATTTGATCCCTTGCTTTGATTTGCACCCTCAAACATTCCGGCGTATCACATGGTTTACAAAACCAATTTCCGACATCACAATCCTCCTTCTTGACCTTAATACAGCCGAAGTGAAACCATTTCTCACATAGTCCACACTCAACACCATTCTTCAATGTTTTACTGCACGTCGTACACTTTAAAGCTGCCACTGGATCATTTGCCTGATTCACATTAGGAGTAACAGGCCCTGGATTCACTTCCACTCCACCAATAACTAGCAATGCAGCTATCACTAGGGCTATGAACCACAAGTTGCTAGGTACCGTACGCACACACAAACACCGGAAATCCCGACTACCCTTCGCATACCACAGCCCGATCCTCGCCCGATAACACTCCAGAGAACAACCCATTTCAGCACACCTGAGAGCTCGGGAATAACACGACCTTTCACTTTGACTGCCAACTGGTGGCGTCTGTTTGATTAGCTGCACTAAAGGGTACTCTCCTACCATACAATGCTCCCCGTTCTCTGGTGATCAGTCAGCTTGCGAGAGATGACAGGCACATCAAACGTATACGGGAAGTGAACCATGCTATGAATGTTGAATGTCAATATTGGAAAAGTTATCTTTTGTCTGGAAGTAAAACATGGAGGAAGTATTAAAAGGGCTCTCACCATCAATGACAGGACCTGTTGGTCAGTCTGGAGGGTATGTCGTTTTGCTTCCTTTCTGGGTTTGTCTCATGTAGTTTAAACAGTGTGTTCTGTTTTTTTAAATTGATATTTTAAGTTATCATAACCAGTTTCATAGAGAACAGTAACATAAACGTCGCCTCCAAAGAGCTATCATACGACAGTACCCCAAACAACTCTGTTCACGATAATTTTGTTTGCCACTGATAGCTCTCCCAAGACCAGGGCAGACACGGGTTATAAACAAACTTTTGTCAATGGAAAGACCTAAGTTGTACACAAGTCAAATCGATTTGGTTTCATTTCCTGGAATGTAATAATACTATGGTGATATCAGGACACACATCATTGAACAGTAGGCCAATACTTCCCGACTTCCTCCAGAAGCCGCAATAGTTAAACGGAACGTAAAATCAATATTATTAGCCTACTTTTGACTTTTGCAAAAAATGAAAGCAGACTTATGAGATCAACACAGAGCCAAAAGTTGTGTGTCTGTCTGTGTGTCTGTGAGTGTGTATGTGTGTGAGTGTGTGTACTCCGCATGCCTGTCCTCTCCTGCCCCCCACCCCCTATCAATTCAAACACGGTGAAACCTAATTGAACGGAATTTGGTACAGAGGTAGCACTAGCAAAGGGCACTTCGGTGTCATGATTTATATCGCCGCCATCTTGACGGAAACGTAATGGCGGCCACCCAAATATTCAAAGCTTAAATTAAAGTACGACCAACCTAATCGTCTGATCTCTACCAAATTTTTCAACAACATACCTTTATGTGGGAAGCATCTCTTGACCAAGCTACAAGGCATAAGTCCAATATTGTGCAGATGGCGGCCATGTATGTGTGCAAATCGATTCCCCCTATCAATTCAAGCACGGTAAAACCAAATTGAGCAAAATTTGGTACAGAGGTAGCAATTGTAAACGGCACTTCAGTGTCATGTTTCATATCACCGCCCTCTTTATGGAAAGGTAATTGCGGCCATCCAAATGTTAAAAGCTTAAATCCAACAATGATTAACCTAATCATCCGATCTCTACCAAGTTTTCTGACAATATATCTTAATGTGGGAAGCCTCTTTTGCCAAACTACATGGTCATCAGGCAAATGGTTTCAAGATAACGGTTGTATGAATCAAGCAAGTATTTTAGCCTAACCATAACTTACGATTATACAAGGCCATACCAAATACGCTCATCGTACATAGGGCGGCTTAAACTGTCCTAAAGGAGGTGAAGGGTAGAATATTAGCAATTTAAAATAGAATATGTAACCGCAGTAGTGACTAACGCTTCAGGGTGACCGTGCCGTATCGTGCTTATCGATGCCGTCTCGTTGAGTCAGTGGTGGTTATTTTTAGCTCGTAAAACTTATATTTCCATAACTTTGTAAGTTTATTTCTTTTTAAGAATATACTGAACAAAATAATACACAATTAGTATCAAATGGTTTATATGAACGACAATGAACGCTAATGAAATCGTTCATAGCAAGACAAAATATTCTAGGCTGTTATACTAAATCTGTTACTAGCCCAAAGTTGATACTGCTCGGTGTAGCGTAATGGTCTCCTCTCGGACTCTTACGCCTGAGGTCCGTGGATCAAATCCCTCCGGGTTCGAATATTTTTACTTCGCTTTTTTATTTATTGATTTATATCTACTCACACGTTATAATGTTAAGCATATAAAGTGTGTATTTGCAACCGAAATTATATATCCACCACATATTTCAACACTCGACAAAAGCGATTAATTCTCTTTGTCCTTGATCCGCGGTAGAGTCCATTGTTGATGTTGTTTGTGTTGTTGATGCTTTAGGGGTTTTGTGGCTTCATGGTCTTGTAGCTCAGTGTACTTGTGGGTGAGTAGAAGTTGTCTGACAACCTGTGTCACTGTGATGTCTGTAGACTTACTATTGTGTGTACGTTAATACGAGGAAGGATTAGGTTAGAAAGCTGTTGTTGTTGTTGCTTCATTTGAGATGCATGGACATCATTGTCATTTAGCCCCGCGTACTTGGGTGAGTATTAAATTTTGTCTCATAACCCGTGTTATTGTTATTGCTGTATTAGTGTGAATATACTTAATTCAGATGAGAATTCAATCAATCAACGTATATTATACGTATAGCACGTTGTATTTCAACAAGCTACTACAACCAACATTCAATTATACTCCTTGAAAAGGATATAGATTTATAACTATACCCATGCATTTAGGAGAATGTAGGCTATATGTTCTTTACTGAACATCTTGTTTTTATTATTATTATTATTGTAAATTAGCATACGACTAAAATATTAAAATCAATAATTTAGGATGCATTTTGGGCAATCAACATAACACTCGGTAAGGTAGAAGTATCACACATTGGACTAGCAGAGTTTTCAGAAAAAATGCGATGTAGCGCTCAGGTGTCATATTGTATGTATAATATTTCAAAATTGATCTCACCGTCTAGTAAAGATAGAATGTTGAAACATAGCAAATACGTAGACACGCATAAGAGACTTTCCCTGCAAAAGACACAAGATCAGCGACTCCATAAATTTAACATGAAGGGTGGGCGTATTATTCAAACGACATTGGCAGATTCATTTCATTTATAAGACGAGTCTCAAGAATATCCAACTGAGTTATTTTGCTCAAGTAACATCTTGAAAATAATATATGTTTAAATCGGCGACGTTCAATACAAAGCAATTGCAGTGACAAAACTCACGCTGGTGGTATACTTCTAGGCTATAAGGGGCTTTTGTTGTCTAAGGCAAAATATCAGTGAAATCACATATCAGAGGTATCCCTATTGAGTTGTTGTTCTTTATTATTTAGTGCTTCGTGACATTTTATCACTATTAATGTGTGTGTCATGTGACACAGTACATTTCCAATCCTTAGATTTTTTAGCAATGTGGTTATACTTCTCCGTATTAGTTGACTTACTGTGCAGTATGTACGCAACGTCAGTAGTTGAAAACCCTAATTGTACGACATTATATTGCATAATATGGAAAACTGGCACAAATTTGTCCAAGAATTTGAGAAAATACAGGTTTTAGCTTCTGTTCTTTGCTGAACATCTTGCTGAATTACTGTAAAACAATTTCAACAGATTCCATTCATGCTAACTTTAGGAAAATGGTGTACCGAAACGAAGAACATTAAATGGCATTACGTTTAAGTGATGTGAATATCATTCTGGTCACATGTCGTATATATGGCAGGAGCACGTGGTGGTGAAATGTTATCTACTTACTCGCTCGTTACAGCGTTCACGGTTCATGGCTCACTTGCTCAGTGTCTGCATCGGGCAGCATCCAACCTCAGAGCATGCAAGGGATTTATATACCACCATATAACACATTTTCTGTAGACTTCCTTTCAATTTGTACCAAACACGGGTAATTCACTTAAAGCGTACCGTAACTAGGGAAGATTTTTTTACATTATTTTAGGCTCAAGAGATACCGTGGTCATCACTCCCACCTCGTTATGGGTGTGAATATTCTTGAAGTATTAGAAGCCATTGTTCAGTGTTGCCCAGTTCTATTATAAAGCTTTCCGGTCAGCCAACATAATTTGTGCCCTATTACATAATACCGTGTTGTTTTCTGATAAAGGTCTTGTGTAATATTTCCTTCAGGCTAGAGTGTTTAAATACTTGTTTTCCTGCCTAATGTAATTGTGCACAATTTGTGTTGACTGACAGGAGAGCTTTGTATAACAATCTGAATATTATGCAAAAAAAAAGTTAAGAGCCATCTTGAGTGTGATAGTGTATGCAATATCAATAATTTTACCCTGAGAATACTGTCCCCATGTTTGGGGGTGTGGTGGATGGAAAATGCCCCAGCTAGCTCTCATCACAATCTAAACATATTCCTCAATTGTCCAAAGATGACGGGTTTATAGAAGCAATTTATGAGGACAAATTGTAATATCCTCGTCATCCAAGGAGAGAAAGAAAGTTCCTATGACAGAAAATTCTGAATCTAGATCATAGATAGTGGAGTGAATTATACTTATATGATATTTCGTGAAGAATGAAAATCTTACTGCCCCTGGAATGTACAGTACAGTATGTAACAAACATCCATATTAGCACGCCCTTCGTTCAAAACAAACTAGGGTAGTTTGAATGAAACAACAATAAGCATTTACCTTGGTGTTGTAGCGGCTAGCTCTCTTTGCTATTACCCCGGAAATTCGGGTTTAATTCCCGGCTGTGCCAAGAAATTTTAATTCTTTGTGTGAGAGCTGGAACGGGGTACACTCAGCCTCATGAGGCAAAACTGAGCAGAGAAGGGTTCGATTTCCACCTCAGCCATTCTGGAAGTGTTTTCCCCATGCTTTTCCCACTTCTACTCCAGGCGAATGTTGGGAATGTTTCCAACTTAAGGCCAAGGCCAACTCCATCCCCATCCTATCCCCAATTAACAAATACAAGTACAAATATCACAATAACACCGGTTAACACGCAAATACCAAACACACACCCATATCCCCGTGTCAACGATGCCGCAGCCCCTAAAATAAGCAACAACAATAAACATAAAAATACTGAAAAGAATCGACCATCCCTACTCCCAACTGGAGGGAGGGTTTACGTATGAACTCGCTCCACGTTATGTGCGAAGTGAATGAAAGATACCTTGCGACTTATTATTTAGTTGATTTGATCAAATCATTACAGCATTTGCACGTCGGAAAGGATGATGATGACGATGATGATGATGATAATTGTTGTTTTAAGGGTCCTAACATCTAGGTTATCGGCCCCTAATGGTTTGGGTGATCGTGAAGATGATAATGAAATGTAAACTATAACTAAAACTAACTACTAACGTATATACTAGAAGAAGAAATGGAAAACAAATGGAGAATAAGGCAAATAAAGGACAGGAGGAAAAGAAATGCCCTAAAACTTCGAAATATGTGGATTGAGGGACTTGGAAGGAAGGAGAGCCATAAAAGGCAAATAGAAAAGTGAAAGACGAGAGGGTCCTCCCCACAGGTAATGGATAAAGGGGGAAGATCGGAGCTCCGGCTCAGGAATCCCTCGGGGTCGCCAACTCCCGAACTCACCAGCCGTGAGCCCCTGAGGGTGTAGCAATATCTAGGGTGCACCAGAAGTGGTGGGGCTACATACACCCTGCCTCATTGAGGGCCTTGAGCATAAGGCAGGAGATAACAGGAAAAGAAAAAGAAGGCTGACCCCTCGCAGAAGGAGAGTATCAGAAAATATGAGACAAGGGCCAATTAAGGCGGGAAAGGAATAGACCCCCTAGGCCTCGGATAGTCTAATACCGTCGGGGTAGGAAGAGAACAAGAGTTGACCAAGTAAGGTCGACAAGAAAGAAGACGGAGAGGAACCCGGCACAAGGAAGTGGAAGCAATGCCGGACTCAGCTGGGGCCCCGTGGTCACCAACCCACGTCCCACTAGATGTGAGCCCCTGGGAGGACGTCGGCAAGGTATCCTCACCTTGCGTTATTCTCAGACTAGCTGATACAAGTGAGTCACAAGCCCTTCTCGTCATGTAAGGAGATGGGTAGAGATTACGCAGTTGCCTTCCTGCCGGGAATTGAGGCGTCTTTTTAAGCCTCTCACCTTTGTGTATTGAAAACAACCAGTAACCTAGTTTTATGGTACGGATACCTTCCACTTAATCGTGAATTACCACGCCATTCACTCCTGTAGTTTTGACATCAACCCAGAAAATAACATTTTATCACTTTGAATCGGATATAGGCAACATGCCACACAACGTCAGATCTACAATATCTCAGCAGAGTATAATAACGCGGTGAACAACTGTTTGTCCACCTGAGCAACATCCGTACGGAAATTTGTTATTTTGTTCAAGTGCCGTTTCGTAGGGATCTTCTTTAGGTACAGGAAGGCTAAAGACAGATTCTCCACGCAGTAATAAAATTGGATTTATCTATGAGTTGTGCCCGTCAGACGGGAAGATCAGGGGACTGCTGACCAAAACAGACTTCTCAACAACCCCATCCATCGAACCCATAACCCTGAGAGGATAGGATGTGCTCTCAGACCAGCCCGAACGGGACCAGTATCTCGGGTAGTAGCAGTGTTAATTGATAGCTGGAAGGTTATGATCTAGTCCATGAAACACACCCCCAAAAGCAAAAAAGCTAAAATGAGAAGTCCAGACTTAAAATAACCTTCATAAAATTTATAGTAAAACAGTAAATTCCTAGCCTGTTTCGGAGGTTAGAATATCGGCTAATCCGCAAAGATATATAAAAATAATAATAATCCATCCCTAACCTTAATTGAAGTTACGCCCTCGCTAAGTCCTAATACAAAAGTTTCGAAAAAGCTAGTTAAGAACATGACACGAATTAAATCCCTAAGCAATTACAAAAATCCATAAAAAAAACATAATCACACCCTGAATCCACTGAAAGGCAAGTCACAGTACGCGTTTACAATATAAAAATGTGTTATTTATATTTAAAGCACCAATAGGCATAGCTAAGATATGACGGTGTCACTTCTAACATTGATTTTTACGTTACTGTTTGAGCTAACTGAAGTTAATTGATGAGTGAGATGCACATATGGCAAGAAAAATCTAAAATTGTACACAACTTTGCCTATCAAAAAACCGACAGCTATCTATTATACACATAATAAATCAAACAAATTCATTTCTACTGTTACCCAATTTGCGTCCTTCCTGCGTGAATTAACTGCTGGTTGCAGTTAGATGCTTGTTCATATTATGTTGTTGACTGCATAATACAAAATTACGGCTTACGCCACGTATTTGCTAAACATCTGGATTTGTGATTCTACAGAGATTGCATACCGTCGTCTTACAATTCGTGTAAGCTCGTCCTAGGCTTGTATTCAAATTGTTACTCACATCAAAGTTCGAAACGTGGGTCATATTATTAAAAATCCAAGTTCAATTTCTAAATCTTATTTAATTTCCAAATTATTTAGGTTCAAAATTAGCTAAGAAGAATCTATCGATTTAATATCATTATGCTGATTTAGGTATTGGTTTAATCCATCAAGGTATTTTTATAATTCCCCTATGGCCATAAAAATATACGATATTGAGTAGGAGAAATCACTGCCTCAATTCATATAGCCAGCAGCTGTGAGAAAACTCACTCAAATAGTACATCATAATACAATAACACATCGCTGTAAATAGCGGAATAATCATTTCGTGCCACCTAACGCTCACGAGAATACCTTGGCTAGCAGTGATAAAAGCATTCTACTGCCCCTAAACACATTACAATTATGGTACGAGCAATCCAATTTGCTCCATTATCATCCGTCTCCTCGGGACATAACAAGAGCATTGATCTAATCTGATACATCGTGTTTGGTCATTACAAGAAAAATGGCAAGGGAAAAACATCTGTTCTCAGCTTCAATAAACCTTCTATAAGAATTACAATTGCA
The DNA here is from genome assembly GCA_946902985.2 of Meconema thalassinum. NCBI lineage: Eukaryota > Metazoa > Arthropoda > Insecta > Orthoptera > Tettigoniidae > Meconema > Meconema thalassinum. The sequence continues at coordinate 656,189,617 of OX336389.2, forward strand.
AAAATGGCTTTAATATTTTTCTGCATTTTAAATGATCCGATAGGACTGCTAAAAACTTTAGATTACTTCTACCCGAACTAAGGTAATCCCACATGCAAAGCATTTCATCATTATTGTCATATCACGGCGTGTTAATGTACAGTCGTCGAGAAATAAAATACACAAATTAAGGTGTCAACACTGGCAGGTGTTCCAAAAAGTTGGCACAGTCGGCCACAAACAGGTTCTCATTCTCTCCACTCAAACTTCACGGCCTTCTACACGATGCGGTAAAAACAATCCTGGCACGCTCTTCTGTATAAAAAGTTTCATCCTGCAACACTTCATAACATCAGTGTTTCAGGTTATAAATTTAAACTTCATGCCTGCTGCGTGTATTTCCAAAGCTTGTAAAAACAATCGAATATAATGTTTAGTTAGTAGCCAAAGGAAGATATGGCACTATCTACCCCAACAAGCCATTAAAAATGATACGTTGTGCTCAGATATTTAAATTCACTCTTGGATGGCATACCCCAAGCTATCTCACACTTTGTTCGCTGTCACCATAGCATCGTACTTCCAAATACTGCAGGTGTTTGTTTAAATACATGTGGTGTGGTCTTGTCATTGAATTCCTGACAACATGTTACCTGGAATGATTTCCTGATAACTACTAATTAAATCTACTAAGTGCCTGCCTAGTGTTGTGTACAAAGTGTGGTCATTTCTAAACTAACCAACCAACAAAATCTACCGTAACAAAGGTATTCTTTGCAACTCACATGTCGTCTTGAGAACTGGGTTCGAATCTTCACATACTAGCCTGGGTTCGGCATCCAGTGTTCCCCCCATTAAATCATCCATCCGGTGCTTTATGGAATGAGATTTCGTGCAAGCGGCTCCCCCCTCATGGTTCGATTTTTAATCCATAGCAACTCCCATAGAAATTATGGTATCAGACATGTGCTCCATGTGCTCCATGAGTGGGAGAGGAGAGATGTTTCTGGCGACTGCTAATGAAGAGAAGAGATAGGTTGGTAGGACACATACTAAGACACCCAGGAATAGCAAGCTTAGTTATGGAAGGAAGGGTCGAGGACAAGAACTGTAGGGGTAGACCAAGGTTAGAATATGTTAAACAGATTGCCTCGGATGTAGGGTGTGGTAGCTATGTAGAGATGAAACGATTATCTCAGGACAGGGAGGGATGGAGAGCTGCATCAAACCAGTCAAAAGACTAAGACTCAAACAAAACAACATGTGCTCCATCATTGTGGTCGTAGAAATTCCCATGATGTCTTCGCTATTTTACTGAGTTTAAGTTTATACTGGGAAATGATTAAACTGGATTTACACTAAAGCAGATGTTCCAAATACAGGCCTTCTTATTCCGTCACAGAATTTACCAATGCTTGCGCAGTGTAACTTACTGATTCTCCGCGTAACGTGGTCTTACGAAGTTCGCCATTTATCGACACAATCAACTGTCGGATTTTCACAGTTCTTTCAAAATATTGTTTAATGAATCCCGTAGATTACTTTTATGACAAAAATAACGTTTCAACAGTCTCCAATATACTTTATTGGATTCTCCAACGTATGACAGCACCACGTTCGAGTCCTCGTTTCGACTTCACGAACGTGCTAAAATCACAAAAATGTCCAAAGTGACAAAAATCACTGCCCCACTCATTTATAAATATTTTCAAACAACTCAATCACTGAAGGATACGTTTGGGTGTCGGAAAAACACTCCTATTCACCCTGAAACAAATTTTATATATATTTTCACGTGCTCACAAAAAGGGTAGCGATCAGAATACCATCTCGAAACTGTGTGTATGATTATCTCTTCCGGCAGACTAGCTGGCCTAATACGAAAGTCATTTAGCAACTGCAAAAATGTTATTTCGCTTATCTGCGATGTATAACTCCTTCTAAATATTGCCAAGAATCATAGAAAATTGGTAAAATAATTCCTAATAACATCAAATGTTGCAGTAAATAATTACCAATTGATACATTCGAAAAATTGAGGCGAAACTTCCTGTAGTCATTCACTTCATGTTTCAAAGCATAAATATGCACCTTGGAGTTGTACAAACTGGATTGGCGTGAGTTCAATCCTTCACCATATCGTTCCATCAGTTATGTAATTCACGGTGATGAAAAGTGGCATCGAACATGAGCCTTACGGTCTCAGTATACACAGGATGTTTCTAAACTTCCAGGTTGTACAATATAGGAGCATATTTGTCTAAAACGGAAATTCCTTAGGCCCTTAGCTTCGTAGTTATAATTCAAATGCTATTTCATTTGGGGACTGTATTATCAGCCCCTCGATATGAAAGCATTACAGCCACAAATAGAATGTTCTGTGTATCAAGTGGAGACAACTCACGAGACAACTGAACGTCGCTAGATATTTCTTTGATGTCTATGAATTGAGAAGTGACAATTGCACTGGGCATGTCTGGCGCGTTTTATGTGACTGAGAGCAGTGGCTACGCTGGCTAACGCGCTGCGTTAGGTCATGGGGCCAAGCTCTCTGCTGACTCGGTAGACGCGTGGGTTCGAGCCCCACCGTCGGTCTTCCTTGAAATGGTTTTCCGTGGTTTCCCATTCTCAACACCAGGCAAATGCTGGGACGGTACCTTCTGATAGACCACGGCCACTTTCTTCCACATCCTCGCCCAAATTCATTCATCTTCATCCATTCCATCCCTCATCCCGACGCGCAGGTCGCCCTTGGGCATCGACTAGAAAGACCTGCACTCGGCCTCTCAGGAGGCCACACGAGATTTTTTGTATGTGAATGCACAATTTTATTTCACTTTATGATCTGAAAATATTATGTTAGATGAGTTTGTATGGGTGTAAATTTCCTCAGATACGAAAGGTGCCTTCATATTTGGCCACTAAGCATCCATGAACATCATTGATGCCACTAAGGATAGGGCACAATGCATTTTATCACGTATAATAGCTTCTAGCTGGCCCCGTAGTGTTGGAGTAGCGTGCCTGCCTCTCATCCAGAGACCCCGGGTGTGAATCCCGGCTCTATTAGAGATTTTAGAAACTAACGAGAGAGCTGGAACGGGGTGCACTCAGCCTCATGAGGACAATTAAGTAGCTGTCTGACAGTGAGGCAGTGCCCTGGTTACGAAAACGAAGATTATCGGTCAAGGGGACCCGATGTGCTGACCTCGCGTCACCCTAATATCTGCAGGCCAGATGGCTGAGCAGTGGTCGCTTTGTAGGCCTAGGCCCTTTATGGGTTGCAGTGCCAGGGGTTATTGTTTATTATTATTATACTAATATTAGCCGTTAATGGAAGTGTTTGCATTATGTAGCCACCAACCATTCATGAAAAATTAACTCAAAAAAATGTTGAGCGTTAAAGGGTTAAATCGTATAGCGTAGGAACTACAATAACATACTGTATAGGTACTTTGTTGACTCTGATGTGGGTCATCATGCTACTTTACATGTTACCTTTTCTGTTATGCTAACTAATTGAGCATTTATTTAAACGGTACAGCAAAAGCAAGTCTCCAGCTCAGCGATGAAAATCGTCCGTGTTTGGGATCTTATTTGTACTGAATTAAGAGATCAATCTCAATGCTGAAAACAGCATCCTTATGCTAGTTTACATAGCTATATAGCTTCTGAAAGTTTTGTCCATAACACTTCCCTGAAGGTAATATGAAATACAGAAAGTATCTCCACAACGTTGCAGCGATTAACTTGGCGTTTTAGGATATGACTGATACTTTCCCAACGACACTTCCTGGAAAGACGTTACCAAAATTATATGAATTATATGAATATGTCTTGTGTTAATTGCCGTAAACCTGCATCATAGGCATGAACGAAATCAAAACATAAAATAAAAGGAGACTAATGGTAACTTGTCGTTTGAAAGTCTAAATCCATTCTTCTTGGGATATCCTGATTGGAGATTGACTTCTTTCTACTAGTGTATGCCTGTCAAAAGTACGGATGTTAGGTAGTATCGCAATTGAACCTCCCCTTCGGGATGCTCCCCTATGGGACTGGTTAAATGGCATACACTTCCCCCACGTCGATAATTAATAGGCATTAGTCTTGATCAGGTCATCCATTATGCTGAGACGTTGAACACTGAATAATAGGGTAATGATAATATTTGATATAAAATTTACCTACAAAAATAAATATAGTAACGAGAGTTACTCTACTCAACAGTCGAGAATTCCCACATACTGAACTATTAACAGTGGAATTGTAGACATGTTGGAACGAAACCTCGACGTAGAGGAGGACACACTACGAAAATTAGGAATAACTAATGGATTATAGAAACCGCAACAGTACACCATAACAACTCGATTGCCAGGTCAGAGAGAGGGTGAATAGCTTCTGCTATCTAGGAAGCATTGTAACGACGAATGGAGGGGCCGAAGAAGACGTTAACAGCCGTTTGAATAAAGCTAGGGGCGCTTTAGCAACACTTCGTCCCATATGGAGGTCCAAAGAACTCAGTAAGAGAAGAAAATTACGGATTTTCAATAGCAATGTCAAGTCGGTGCTGCTATATGCATGTGAAACTTGGAAAGTGACCAAATCCTTGACACGGAAGAACCATACATTTGTAAATAAATGTCTTAGGAACGTCTTAGGAATACACTGGCCACATGTGGTGTCAGATGAGGAATTGTGGATGAGGGCAGATCAACTGCCGATTGAACATCAGATCAAGAGATGAAAGTGGCAATGGATTGACCATACACTGCCGAGATCTGATGACAGCATTGCTATACAAGCCATGGAGTGGAATCCTCAGGGCCGAAGGAGAAGAGGAAGACATAGAATGACATGGAGGAGATCAGTGGAGGAAGAGAGTGAGCAGCTTGGATACTCGTGGGGAAAGATAAAATCCACAGCATGCAACAGAACCAGATGGCGAACCCTTGATTCGGCCCTATGCTCCTCAACATGAGTTAAAGAATTAAGTCAAGTCAATCGATTATAATGGTTATCGTGTTGAAGACATTTTTGAGTGTTGCTTTCGGGAAGGAAATTAAAGTGTTTTTAAGTCATACAACACGATTGTACCAAATGTAATGGCTTTACAAACCAGTCAATCACAATTCTGGGTTGAAGGTTTACTTTGCTGTAGATGCTCGTCGCCTGGGGGCCAAGAAAAGAATAAACAAAATTTGCCAGCCGGCTCTTGTTACGTTCTTATGTCAGGGATGAAGTTAGGATCGTAAAGCGAACGGTGTTACGTATCATTCTGAGCAGCTTTAATGCAACATGAAAAGTTGGATCGTTATGGTGAAAATGCAGCATAGTTTAATTTAATTAAAAACAAATACTAAATATCAACAAATGTAAATGTGACCTGGCACACCTATTTGAACAAAGTCAGTCTACACTCTTTGATCGGAAAATAAGTTATGCAATGAATGTTAACATTATCAATATTGTTAATAACAATTTAGTGACATTAAAACAATTTAGGTACACACAATTTTTCAACGAATCGACACAATATCATGAAACTTGACTTAAACAGTTTTAATTGTTCAATATATAACTTGACCTAAGATGAATACTACAGTCCTTCTAATTAATGTCTTATGAATATTTTATAATACGGATAGTTTTTATGACATTCTTCATGTGTTTCATCACATACCACTTGTATAACACCCTTTACCTATTACATTGTAGGCCATTTAAAGCCGAATATCTACATACTCATGCTGTGAAAATTTCAGGCTTCAAGCTTTAACCATCAAGGAGTTAGGTGTTCCTTAAATCTAAGAAATAACATTCGTAGAAAAACAGGTTAAAAGTTAACTTTGATATATTTCATAACTTTCCATGGAAATATATGGAATTTATGGATGTTTTAAACGTTCCTGTACCATAATCAGGGTCTTACTCATCTTCACTTCCTCTTTTCTGCGATCTTGTCAACTGCCTGTGAATTTTGGATGTTTCTATCAATGCTGCGTCAGCCTGATCAACCCGGTCCTTGACCAGGCTTCTCAATGTTTTTAATGTGTGCATCCCTGGAATCATTCCTAAAAGTTCTAATGCCTTCACTTTTCCTTCATTGCCATCATTATAGCATAGCATGTTGCTATCTGAACAGGTTTAGCACCACAAAATGTAGTTTTGGGGCATCGCAGCAACATTTGATTGTTCTAACTTTCATTGCAGTTTTGTGTACCTCTATATAAACATTTTTCTAAGAGCCTTGGACGTGCTAGATCTTTGTACACAGGCTTTATTTCATTTACTGCAGAAGGTAAGATATTTTTGAGGTCATTTGTTTCACCAGCCTCCTTACATTTCCAATATCTGCACCAGGTTTCACTGCCTTTGGGACACGACATATGTTGTGGACTCTCATTGGTAGATAACTTATGGAGATATGTGGCCCAGACTGCTCTTTTCATAGAATCATCTGTTGATGACACCAAGAACTACAACAAAGATATTGCAATACTTGAGCGTTCTAATGTCAAAATAGAACAATATTGAAGTATACAATCCATGGATGGAAAGCAAGTTGAACAATAGGCAAGTTGAGGCGTCATTCCCCTGTGCAGTCGCTGATATATTATTTTATTGTGGCGAAAATAATGGTCATATAGTCCTCGAAACTTGGTACAATATTGCTAATAATTGATAAATTAATAAATTTAAATAATTACATTTTCCCCCCATAAAATCACCATCATCCATGGAGCGTTTTGTTTAAACATACAGAGATAGCTGCCGTAGTCGTTGTGCTTCGGCCGGCGAATAGGCAAGGCTTGTAACAGCAAGGACGTCGGATATTGCACGGGCTGCGTCGTCACCCGCGTGAGGTAATTGATTCTCCTTGACAGTGGGTACTCTTCAGGCCGGTGGTGGCGATGTCCTCGCGTAGGATGAAATGGAATGACCAGGCCCTTAGCCCCTCCGAACCTCGCCGAGTCCTTCCATGCGGGGAGATGTAGACTCAGCAGGCAGCGAGTTAGGAGTAGTACCTTTCATTTAGGGTGTCACGAAGAAAGGGAAACGTAAGAAGATAGCGGCGCCAGAAGTAAAACATTCAGGTTTAATTCTTTATGTTCTGTTCAGAGCCACAACCTCACGCACCAAACTGAGTTTTGCGACAAATTGTGAATTTTTATTAAACTTTACAGTGTATGTGTAATGTATTTTGAGTGCCCATTTAAGCCATATCAGTACATTGAATCATGCAAGTTTTGAAAATGTGTAGTCCATAAACTTCTGAGGCCTAGTGATGTGGCACCCGTGTCGCGCTGTGACTATGAGAACCGTTTAAATAGACCCAGCCTAATTGTAGACTTAAATGTTAGATCGGTGCTGTGGTCACTTTGTTCGAGACGTAGGCCGGCAGAGGAGAGGCAAGCAGCGGTTATCAGAGCGAGCTTAGACAGATTTTGCATGGCTGTAACATATCAATACTTCAGTGTACTGTAGGTGTAATAATAATAATATTAATAATAATGCAGATTATAATTACAATAATGATTATATTAATAATAATAATAATAATAAGTAGTGAAGAGAATTCGTAATATATTCTCGTAATACAAGGAGAATTTCCTTGCAAGTATACAGCGAATTAACTATTTATTTTACAGGATTTAGGATGCCTTGCTATGTAGATGAAGGTAAGAGTCTGCTCTCGCAATCGTAGCTCACAGGCTCACTCTTTGTGTTTGCTTGTGACCGGGGGCCCCCACGTAGCGCTGCCTGCAACCCGACCCGATAACACTGGAGCACTGACTTGTAAAACGTCTCCTGAATTTCAATGCCGCAATTACCGACGTTACACATTCCCAACACGTGCCTCAGCGCCGTTTAGATGCCAACTGAAAAAAAAACCACATAGAGCGAGTGTCTGCCGGAGACCAGCAGAAATATTAGTCTCATTGCTGTACCATTACTCCCAAGTTCTTGCTTGTTACTTGATAATGAGTTTGTAAAACATTTGTCGGGGTCAGCAAAGCGTTTCGTCTTTTAGAGAGAGGCGGGATGATTTGAATGCTAATGTTTTTCCCTTGTTATTTTTTCTGTTTTGGCCATGACTGCCGGAAATACATTCGTAGCGTAAAATTCATACAGTTTCGTTGCCCTGCAGTGGGACAGTGCTTTCATGTGCTGACCATGTAATCGAGATAGTACAATTAATACAAGTTTTAAAACAAAATAGGGTTCCACAATTGCAAGTAATTGGACTGCAGCCAATGCGACACGTCCGTTCACTGATCCAATTAGAGCGGTTGTTTTAGATAGCAGATTTTATAGCCTCAGGTGGCGATTGTTTTATCAGGATGTGTCTACAATACCTTTATGTTGCAGGGCATACAATGCTGGAAACGGAATTACGTCTATAGTAATGAATTGGTTCCTGTGTAACAGAGGGCCATCACCTAACGTAAAATCCATGTCATTTTGTACCACTATTCAATGCTATGAACCGGAGCTTCTATTATCACATAAACGGAATCACGGGCTAAGTTTTATCAAGACAGTAATAGTAGGAGTATTTATTTAGCAGGAAAAGCTAGAATGTAATTTCCCTAAAATTATCATTCCGTTCTCAAAAATATGTATGAATCAGTGAGGCGGTACGTGAGTAACTACTAGATAACTGCAGTGGAATAGACGATATAAATGTGCGCATTGTAGATATTTAGGAAATATAGTTTAGAGCACCGCATGAATTTGCTGAGGATTATCGTTCTAATTCATAGTATAGCATTACAGTATGTCAATTTCAATGAGGGCAAATGCATAAACGAAGGCCGTTTAAAATGCCAATGAATTTGAAACAAAATCGCAAGTTTAGTCTTACCTTCAGAACTCAGCAATATTTCTTGAGTACAGTCACTAAGGCATGTTGAACATATTTTGACAGATCGTTCATTACACCATTCGGAATCAGGGAAAATAGTTTTATTTATTTATTTATTTGTGAAACTCGACTTTCTCCGTAAAAGCCATCAAAAATATTGAAGAAAAGTTATGTATTATGTGAAATCTGCTCCATCACTGGAACGTTGCATGGCGGATTCAGTGAAATCCATTGAGGTAATAGGAACACGAAACTTTTTCGCGTGCATGATGTCCAAATAAGGTCACAACTCAATTGCTCATCATAAAATGCAACATGGTTTTTTGCTGGATGATCGCCGAGTGAAGATACAAGAGATATAATACGATATGGTAAATATCTCAGATTAACTTCTTTGGATATCAAGCAGCTATGGTCAGAATTGATTGTCAATTTTATCAATATGCCCTCAAGTTGATTTACTTCAGTCCATCTCCTGGTGTAACGGCTAGCATTTCTTGGCTGACACCCTGGAGGTCCGGGTTCGATTCTCAGCTCTGCCAAGAAATGTATTATTGGTCTGAGGGTTGGAATGGGGTACACTCTGCCTTGTGAGGAAAAACTGAAAAGAGGTCGGTTCGATCCCCACCTTAGCCATCCTGATGTGGTTTTCCGTGGTTTCCCATTTCTACGCCTGCAAAATGGAAATTTCAGATGGCATCTGTTCGAATTTTTAAAACCTTATTATTTAAATATCTCGTATCCTATTCAAGCGATTGAAGAGAAGAGTCGCATGATAATAATCTTAATCGAATGTCATTAAATTCTGTAGCGGATGGTTCGTAAATCATAGAAGACGTGAATTTGATTTTTTTAAAATAAACTCCCGTGACTCATTACCGTCTCGCGGGAGGAGTTTTAAGCACCCATACTGAAGGTCATATATTCTAGCACTTAATTTCTCAATGTTGTGGTGTTGGTGGAGACATAATCAATTTAGTATACCAATAGCTATCAAATGGAAAATCATTGTAAAAGGCGAGAGATTGTGTTATGGAAAAACCATTAGGATATATATGAAAATAGGCTATTAAGTTCTTAACGGAACTACTCGTTTCATTCGATCAAAATAGGCTATAAATATTCCTACTATATTTTTTCAATTGCACTCACTTCATGATCGTATTTCAGATTCTATGTTTACAAGGGTTGTACAGCGTGTTCGGACTCAACACGGAACTGTAAAATGGGTTGCCTACCCACCCGAAATTGGTTTTAAAACTGCTCGCAGCGCGCTAGCGACATGGCTGAGATCGATTTCACTGATTGCCGCCTTCTTATGCTGCATTGCAAAGCTTTTTGCTCTTTCAAAATATATTTACACAGGCTTCACAATAAGTTGGACGATTTCTGTTTCAGAACTTGATATTTTACGCTTCTGTTATTTTACAACATAGTTTATTACAACACAATGTATTGCTGTGTTGCATTTTATTTACAACACAATTTATTGCTTTTTAACCCAATACCACTAAACGAGAAACAATTTGGAAATTATTTGTTACAAAATTGTAATTAGTCTTCGATGCGACTAAAACAGTTAATTTATCACAGACGTTATATCTACTACAAATGGACATTTACATACGGTGTTCGAAGTGGCGTTCATCATTTTCCAAGCAGAGGGCCACTCGTCGCATGAAGTTCTCTCTTGCGTTCGACAACATCTGAAAAGTAATTTCCGCAGGGCTTCGGTAATGACGAGCTCCATTTCTTCGGGTGTTTGTGGTGATCTTAAGAATGCTCTCGACCTGACGTAGCCCCAAATGAAGAAATCCAGGACGGTCAGATCAGGTGAACGGGGTGGGAATTCTATAAAGCCACCAATTCCTATCCTCCGGCCAGGAAACAAACGGTTTAAAACTTCTTCCGCCAGTCTGGAGGAGTGCGCTGGAGGACCATCTTGTTGAAAAAGCATGTTGTAATTGTGTGTGCAATTTTAGTGTACGTTTTTATACTTTATTTTCAATGGCTATTTGGTTGCAATAAAAGTATTATTAAACTATGTTGTAAATTAAATTTTATTTCATAGAAATGCTCTACAAAAGCCATTAACAGAAGCGTAAAATTACAAGTTCTGGAACAGAAATCGTTGAAACATATTGTGAAGCCTGTGTAAATATATTTCGAAAGAGCAAAATACTTTGCAATGCTGCATAAGAAGGCGGCAATCAGTGAAATCGAACTCAGCCCGTCGCTAGCTCGCTGTGAGCAGATTTCAAGCCAATTGCGGGTGGGTAAGCAACCCATTTTACAGTTCCGTGTTGAATCGGAACACGCTGTACATATTCGAACATTGAGTTATTCAATTATTGAATTCAATAATATCGGTCACAAATATTTGATTCCAACATGCGAATAGTTTCACTATTCGAACAATCGAAATTCAAAATATTTGCACAACTGAAATAACCCGACTATTCAGTCAATAATCAAATAATTCGATCAACAAGTCGAATCATTCTAATGTTCGAATAATTATAATAAACACAGAATCAAAGAGAAAATACTTCATAAAGGGAGAAATAATGAAAGGGATAACAAGTGATGCTTGTTTAGAATATTATTTATTTATAAGGATCTACAGGATGAATGAGGGAAAGGGTTAACCCCCATCCAACTAATTGGGTTCACCCCTGCTTCGAACAACTCGTTTTCTGGGCATGTTTCTTCACACAAAATGCTCTAATTTTCGGGTACTTATCATGCTCGAATAATTGAAATTTTTGAACTGTTCGATTTATTTTAATAATTTACTGATCGAAAGACCGGAGTACGTTGAATGTTCGTATCTTTCAAGCAGCCGAAAGATTAGTACATCCGAATTTTTGAACATTTGAATAATTTATTCGAATTTCAAATTGGAGAATAATGGAAGTAGTCGAATTAAGTGAATATTCGAATGTTATGTACAGCCCTGTATCATTGGGAAACGGAGGCAGCGCACAAGGTTGTACAAAAATATGAGACCTAAAGAAACCTTTGTTGGGCGTTGGGATATAATTAAAAGCCACAGATGGCCCTCGCGGTCTATGAGAATGCAGCTATAAATGACACGAGAACGTATTTCCGTCATAGTTTAAATAAAGAATGTATTTTTCACTGAACAAACCGACAGTTTTGGCATTAATATTTGTCCATCCTGATGATGGAGTTGAAGACTATGCCACTCTATATGAAGCATTTCCGATGTTGTAGGACCTATTACCACCTTTATCGGAAAAAGATACATCAGAGGCATAAGAACAAGAGGAAGGAGGCAAGGTGTAGGACCACCCCTAATTGCAATAATTACGTGAAATGTGTTTGAACAAGTGTTAGATCTCAAGGGACGTCAAACTCCGTGGAGCACTGTAGGTTTCATTGGATTGTTGTCACAATCCATACGTTCGTTTCGATGTTGTTGGATAACATAAGAAAAGACCAAAGCATAAAATCTGATATAAATGTTACTGGAACAATTGGAAGAGTTCAATCGCCACCACAAGAAAGATGAGGTAGAATAAGGAACAGGTTTGGGAGTGAAATCACAAGATTGTGATAACGGGAAGAACTCAAAACAAACAAATATTTATTTTCAACAACAGGTGTAAATAACAATGTAAAAATCTAAAAATATACCGATCTAAAAGACCTTGAACTTCCCAAAGCAGGGGGGAGGGGGGAGGGGGGGGGAGGGGGGAGGGGGGCTCGTGGCCCATTTACAAATGTTGGCAATACTGTCATTATAATGAAAACTAAATTGTACACAGGAAAAGTACTAATAAAAGATTTAGTTACATTGGACACAGTTTCGATTATGGAAAAGAAATAAAAAAGATACAAAGATTGAAAACAACCCAAGGTAGGAAGTTAGCTGAGTGAACTTTACCTGCATGTATTATCTACAGAGATCTGTGAAAAATCGTAAGCTAAACGGAAGTAGTAATTAGGAAAGCCTTGATAAGAGTAAAACAAGCGATAGAAATAATTTCCAAAGTTCACGAGTGCATCTCAAATTGCTGCCATAAGTGAAGATAAAAGTAAAAAGAAAGAGAGAATAATAATTAGCTTCAACAATAATCGAGAGAATGCTATAAAGCAGTAATAATAAAACATACTGTAAAATACAAACAAAATGCCAGTGGCTAAATATTGTTTTAGATCCCTTATTTGGGGGTGGATCTAAAAGGGAGAGTTATTGTACTAATTTATAAGGTTGTGCCTAAAAAGGGTAGCTTCCCTTGGCAGGGCAAGCTGACCAGTGTAGAGTGTTGTGGTGTGCTAGGAACTAGGGGGCGTTCCTATAAATAATGTGGTAGTGTTTGAAGAGATGGGACCCAATGCAAAGGGTCGCTGTGCTAGTCGCTCAGCTGACTGCTTATTATGTAATTGAATCTGCTCGTATCAGCCGAGTGGCACGTGCTGCTAGCTGGCAGCCGAGCCGGCTCGGGGAACACAAAGGTACCTGAGTTAGCGCTATTAGCCTGCCGTCTGTCACGTCTTTACCGTGACGGGAATAAGGAAGGGCGTTGGGATGTAAAGAGGCGTATAAACAGTAATGCTAGTGTAGAGTGTGGACCAAGTGTTTTATTGGTCTGTAGTTCTGAGTATGAGTCCCTTGTAGGGAATGTAATTATGTTCACAATGTATTACAAGTGTTGGGTTACAGGTTACAAAGTAGGAACTCTGAACACGATTGACTGACTCACCTCGGTTGACACCAGCGTAGCCTCCGGCCGTCTTGATGAAGCACTGATAATGGAGAGACCCTTTGACCTCATTACGATGCCTTCTTATACTCTCTGGCGCTATGTTGTCAGCAATGTGTTGGCCCAGTTACTAGTATGTAGGTATGTGTAACCATTGTGCAAGGACTGAGCTGCTTCTTAGAGTGGCAAGCTGTCCCTGCTAAGTTTTATGGATGTTGGGCCGGCTTTCCAAGGGTTGCCATTTAGGGGATTTAGCCAGATGCCGGGGGGATGGACTCCAAGGGGTGCATACCCCTGGGAGGCTGTACAAGCGTCTTCCTTCATTTGTTCGCGTCCTTGCGAACGGGAACGGAACTGGAGGTTGGGGTGTTGACGTAGTGGTCCTTGAAACCCCCTCGTATCTCCTGGTGGTGTCGTATCGAAGTGTGGGTGTGAGGTCAGCCCGTGTTCAGAGGGGAGGGTTATGGGATGTACAGATATATGTATACACTGATATTGACATTGTGAAAAAACAAACAAAAATATTGACATTGCGAAAGATTGGATATCGAAAAAAAAATTAACATTGGGAAAAAAAATTGACATTTGAGAAAAATTTAACATCAACAGAAATTCGACATGTAAAAAAAAATTGCCCTTGCTGTTGCTGGCATATTGCTAGTTTCAAAAAAAAAACATGGTTTCTGATGGTGATTCGTTACATAGTTGTGCAGGGAGGAAAAACCCAGGGCCGAACGGATGATTGCGTCGTCCGCCCTATCTTAGGGAAAAAGTGCTCCCTGCAATAAGAAAGGTAGAAGAAAATAGAAAAATGGGTGTTCCAGGGTATAATTTAAGGGAAATATTCAAAGTATTTATTTGTTTGGGAAAAAACGGAACACCCTGACAAATGGGGAAGTTAGAAGAAGGAAAAATGAAAGAAAACAAATCATACACATTATGTACATTGGAATCTTGATAAACAAACAAAAATATATAGTGTTTAATGTACTATGTTGCGATTCTGACATTTAGGCATATTGTCGCTTTCCAGTGGAATAATTGTATGAAGTTTATCCTTAAAAATTATGAATTACAATGACCTTATGTCTAGTGGAATAAGTATATGCAGTTTATCCTTAAAAATTATGAATTACAATGACCTTATGTCTAGTGGAATAATTGTATGAAGTTTATCCTTAAAAATTATGAATTACAGTGACCTTATGTCTACCTTAAGTGCGCTAATCCCTTATAATTCTAGTTTTTGTGAGGTACCTCGCGTGCACGCTACCCGTCTGTACGTACGCTTGCCGTCTCACGGCTGATCCTGTACGACCACTTCTTGGTACGGTATAGTGGTCGTACCGCTTGCATGTATTCTTAATACCTAATCTGTGAAGCATCCTCTGTGGGTGAATGCTTTCACACTTGACAATGAGAGTCACTGCCACAAATCGGTTGCGCCCTCATTGTCGTAATCTGCGTCGCATTTTGACGCTTTATGTGTTTCTATTTAGTTGATCTGCCAGTAAGCCTGGTACCCCACAGGCAGCAGTCCTGCTGTGCAGATTTTTTTTGGAGTGTGTAGCTGAAAAAGAAAAATGTGGTGAGTGTTTGAGAGTGTGTTGGGATTAGTGCAAGTTGACGTATAAAAAATAAAAAAAAATAGTAAACCATCATGGCATGCCGTGCATAATATGACACTGCTATATGGTAGTGAAATTCCTGTCACCAGTTTCCTGTATCTGGTGACGATGCCTGTGAAAAAATGGCGAGGTTTAGAAAAAACATGTGAGTATGCCATATTCTCTATGTCGCTTCCTGTGTCACAGTTTTTACTGGCTGAAGCTCTTCTTTCTCTGAAAAAAATAGCATGATTAATGTTAATTTGCTGCATGACCGGGCTTACCCTATACGGTGCCGTAATGCCGTAAATAATATGTAGTTGGTCTTACCCCGGTAGCGGAATTGTGGTTACCGGGTGCCGATATATTCCACTTTGATTATGCCTATTGTACTATATTATGTTATCCTATATTATAGTGTATTGTCGGACTTACCCTGATGCCGGGTTTGGCGGTCATCAGGAGCCGACCGACGTTACTTAATACTATCTATCTTAATTATGGGCTAATAATAAAAATAAAAAAATGCTATTTCTAAGCCGAGAGGGTTGCCTTATTCTATTGCCGAAATGTGCTGCGCCATACTTGGCAACAGCGGTGAATAAATTTGCTTAATCCTAGGTTGCGTGTCAAATGCAACCGTCTTACAACTAAATTTGGCCTAGGACGATCGCCCGGGGCAATTAAATCCCCAGGACACCACCCGCACGAGCCCCAGAAACACCGGTTGTCTCTAGGGTCGCTAGATTCCGTCCCCTTAACTCTAGGTGTCGACGTCTATTACTAGTACTAATCTATTCGCAGGCGGCTTACGGTGCCACTAAGCTAACCGTTTCGCCCGCTGTAACTTCCTTGTTCATGACCGTTTGCTGTTCCGATTTATCGTAGTTGAGCCGCCCACTTGGCTCCTGTGAGGTGCGCGCACTGCCCCTCTCTTAATGCCCTCTGGTTGCCCGATGCGTCGCCATTTATGTGGGCATTGGACAGTGTGGTCCAATGGCATAATATTGTCTTCGTCTTTATCGGCCGTCGCAATCTGCTTTTCGCAATAATATTTGCCTCTATGGGCCGCCGTAGTATGCTTTTCGCATCGATATATGATTTTGCCGCTATGGGCCGCAGTAATATGTATTTCGCAGTTATCTTCCACTCCAACGCATAGGAGTTTTGCTTCCCGCTATGGAAGCCGTGCCTACTTAAATTTAATCTTAACTAGAAGTCTAGTCATAATGGGGTCGTCTCTAGGGATAGTTCCCGAGGCCGGCGGTGAGTGAGCTATTTCTCCCGCCATGCTCAGAAAGTCTCCCTGCAGGTCTTGGCCTCGACGACCGTGGCACAAAGTGGGTGTAGCATCCCTTGCTCCCAGGGGCGGTTTATGCGCACCTAGGATTCCAGAGCTTGCCCGACCAGGCCGCGAATGCTTTGACCTTACGTAGTTCGTCTGTTTGGTCTAGTCGTCAGTTAAGTGAGGTCGCTGCGCTGTCGGCCAACTGGGGTAAGGGTCCACATCGCCTTCCCCAGCTCTCAAAGTGTGGTTCTCCCGACCTTCGGCTTACACCGTTGTCAACAATCAGATCGTATCAGATTCCTTTGTAAGAAAAAAAAAATGTGTCGTAACCTGTGTAAATAGTTTAATCTCTGTGTAAAATGTAAAATATTTCCAGTGTAGCGGGGTTGTAGATCTTCTAAGTACATAGGCTACTTCTGGCCTACCATCGCTACGTCAGCTTTCCAGCAATAATGCTTTCTTTACCTTAATGGAGGTGTTAGTAGGGTCTGTAATGTCAGGTACCCTGTTATTAGGATTTGGGGGTAGTTATTTGTTGAGTGGGCTTAAAGTATGGTAGGAAGGGTTTGCGCACCTTTGGGTTCCACGTTAGTGGTGGCCTGAAACCGGTGATGCCACTGGGATGCCTTTATAGTGAGTGGAGTGGGGAGGTAATTCCCGGGATTGCAAAGATACGAAATTTCATGCAGGTTTGATATTAAAATCCCTGGTAAATGGATGGGATACTCATGCATGTGTCTGGATATGAAGTTTCTGCCTTCATGTACGGATAGGTGTAGGGTGGGGCATAATACCAATATATTCCTTTCATGCGGGAGTGTTTAAGTACTAAAGAATGGTTAATATATATCTATGGCCTCCTCTCTCATTTGGAGAGGCGCATTATGCTTCTTTAATGTTTGCTGAGCCACCCCTAATACTCGGGTGGTAGCACCGTGGCTCAAGGCGTAGCATGCCTGCTCTTTAGACGCATGAAGTCCATCAACCCCTTGTGTGTATTTTGTAATGTAGTGTAGCTGTTTTTGGTCGTGTAGATGTGTTTGCGTTGTTTATGTTGGGCGTGAGAAGGTTATGGGAAGGGAGTAAGGTGGTACGCTGGTAGCCTGTTCTCCTGTCGTCCTCCCTTGGTCCATGTTGGCTTTCTATCCGCGCCTTGGGATAGTAGAGCTGCATGGCCTAATCTGGTCGGCCATTTGCAGTGTAGATGTGGCCAGTGGTCGTAATGCGACTGGTCATGTGCTAGTCATCTGTAATGACTCCTATGCCTTACGAGCGATAAGAGAAGTTATTAGGGGGGAGATCTTGTCTGTGTTTGCTCCTAATTGTTGAGTGCGTGTGCGTGTGTGTGCCTATGTACCGCTACACCACGCGGACGGTTGGTCTGTTGCAGGCCAAGTCGTAATATGTATCGCCTGTGTGGGCAGAAGGCGCCCGTGGCTTGCCAACGTCCTTGCGAACGTGCCCTAGAGGCCCAAGATAAGTTCCGCTGTGTCACGTCTTGTCCATTGCCAAATGTTTTTGCAGTGTGGAAAAAAAAAATGTGTGGTGTTATAATTGTTATGTGTTTGTAATTTCACGGTCACTGGCGCTACGCAATAGTGTCTCGTCACCGCAGTATTGCAGTGTGAATAGTCTGCTGTCAGCAGTTGGTATGTGCTTTTCTGCAAGTATGCAAGTGTGGTCATTGTTTTAGATTCCTAGCCTAATGTAGCAATTCGTCCTAGTTCGGTAATGATGTCGTGTGGCCATTGTTCCCTAAGACTTGTGTCTTGTGAAATTTTCCTACCTGTGTCTGTGAAATGTATCCTCTATGCCTGGTGTAATTCGAAATTTTATGTCTGGTTTTTGGTGGGAGGAAATGTAGTATTCCCTGCTCATGCATTTGTATGGGCCAATTTCGGTGTGGTTGGGAGCCTGGATAACTGCTTCCCCTTGTGTCTAAATTTTTACTGGAACTCAGACCCGTGACCTTATGTCATTCTCTGTGTTTTATGTTTGCGTTGTGTTCCAGGGCTTGGGGCTTTCCCAGTGTGGTTTTTGCTTGTGTTCCGCGTACCAAAAATACCATTGGATAGTTAGTTTTTGGTACGCGTGTGGTGTGTGGTCATGGGTTCGAATCCGGTTGTCTGTAAAGACTTGGTGTGATCATTTCCGTGCCGCATATAATATGGCACGTTCCCGTGGATGTGCAATGCGCAAATGAAAGCATGCATACCTGTGTAGAGTTTGTACGTTTTTGATTTCCCCTTGTAGTGTAATTTTGGAAGATATAGGGTCTCTAAATCGGGCGTGAATGATGCCGTGCGCTCTGCTCTGAGAGCTGTTGTCTGTAAGCGTGCAGGTTATCACTGAGGCCTGCGTTATTGCTGAGTATGGCGGTATCGGATTACAATGTCTTGCGCGTACGCTCGCTACTTGTCTTGATAACGCTGTGTGTCCGGCACATGTGTTTTTAATGGCTTACTCTCTGTGACTGTGATGAGTGCTTTTCGCATTGTGACAGAAAAGAGGGGAATTTGTGGTTTAACGTGACCGTATCTGGAGATCATGAGCCACGGGATTTCCGTCTTACTTGGAATCCAAACCACAGGCCATGGCATTTCACTTCGGAAATCTCATATGCGTTGTCCGTACTTGTAGAAGAACCTTCCATTGACTACATGTGCGTCCCCAGATTTTGTGTTACTGTACCGTGGTTCGATTATGTCCCTACAATGGTACGAAATGTCATTATGCCCGCGTGTCTCCGGGACAGTTCTGTGGGGTGTTAGGATCGTATCCCGGCGCGGTCAGTGGGCTATTTCTTGGCCCTCTTTTCACGCCTGCCCGTGGGATTACTTCCTTTCCTTCTGGCAGTATTTCCGCCTTTACGTGTACCTATGTATTAAATATATATATATATATATATATGTTTAACTTGGCCACCTTTCTTTCATCGGGCCTAATGCCTGCGTCATAGAAAAAAAAATGAGCTATGCCCCGCTCTGGATTAAGAGAGCACTTTGAAAGAAAATAATAGCAGGTGGCGATAGTCTCTAAAAATTATGTCGTGAACACTATAAAAAAAATGTTAAAAAATAAAAAAAAAAATGGTGCTTGGGACCTGAGTGTAGTATTTACCATTTTGGTAACGTGAGCAGGGGCGCACCCAGGGGGGGGGGCTTTGGGGGCTTAAGCCCCCCGTAAAAACCTGGGAACACTTTAAAAACATTGCATCACATAAACATAAAGAAACCTTCCAAACCGTCCGTCTGCAGGTGTCCGTCCGTCGTATCTATGATGCGGGCAATCCAGGTAACAGGCTCGCAGACTCCTAGGTTGGTGTCCCGGTGAACCGTAATGTCGTAGTCGTTCAGGTTGGACAGGCGCACGTACGGCCGAGACGTCGTGTTGATGAGGGTCTTGGCAACTAACAATCCTTTTGTCTGGACGTCCTCATATTTTGGCTCGATGACAGCCGCCACTCCCTCAGCAGTTCCGTCGACAATTACGGCGGCGCTGATCTCCGTCCTGGTGGGAACGATGACGTCCTCTCTCAGCCTTACTCGTCGTGGGGTGACGGCCTCGTGTGCTGGTTGCAAAGCAAGTTCCTCACCTCCGAAGAGCAGAGTGTTGGTACTCAGATCCAAGATGATGTTGTTCTGGTCCATGAAGTCCAGTCCAATGATCACTTCATTTGATACGTCAGCCACAAGCACTGGATGCTTTATCGCACGTCGACCAATGACGAACTCCAGTGATGCTTCGCCATGTACCGGTGCGGTCTCTCCGGTCGCGGTTATTAGTTGGAGGTTCCTTTGTGTGGGTTGCACTCTCCACTTCGGGATCACGGTGGGACTGACGATGGTCCTCGATGCTCCCGTGTCGATTAGCATGGGCCAGCTCTCTCCGTTGACGACTCCGTCGACCATCAGACTGATATTATCCCTCCTTAACTGAGTCACACGAACTTGGACTGCCGGGGCTTGACGACTGTCACAAGCAAAGCTTTGCCCCCCAAGGCTGGTTGATACTTGCTTTCCTGGGCCGCGTGGTTTCCCTACGACTGACTGTCCCGACGGAAACCCTTGGTGCCGCTGATCACCGCAGTCCTTGCTCAGGTGGCCTCTCTTACGGCAGGTCCAGCAGGTCGGTAGTCCTCTTCCGGGCCGCCTCTCCGGATGTCCTTCGGCTACTTTTTTGTTGGTGGTACTGCGACCCTTGAAGAACCGGCCTAGCGCCTCCATCAGCTCATCGACCTGGAGCTTGGTCTTGTCGGCTTTGGATGGTTCGTCGATGTCCACCTGACGCACCCGCGCGCGCATTCTAGATGCCTGTTTTGCCGTCTCGAACTCAAGTGCGTGGCTCAGCGCATCTGCCACAGTCTTATTGCGCGCGAGTTGCAGCGCCTGTTGAGTGTCCGAGTCCCGTAGTCCGTCGGTGAAGGTCTGCGTCGCAATCTGTTCCAGAAAGTCGGCCGGCGCTGTTGGATAGGCGAGCCTTACGTGGCGTGCGATGTCCATCCCGAACTCCTGCAGGGTTTCCGCGTTCTTCTGTACCCGGGTCCGGAGCTGCATCTGGTAGGCCTGCTGAAGATGGCTATCTCCATATCGGGACTCCATATGGGCGATCAGTGAAGCGTAGTCCTGGGATCCAGTCGGGATGGCCTGAAGGACGTTAAGGGCGTCACCTCTCAGCGCTACAATGAGAGCTGTAGCCTTTTCTGTGTTGTTCCAGTTATTTATGGAACAGGCCGCCTCGAACTGACGTAAGTAGGAGCTCCACGGGACCTTTCCGTCGAAGGTAGGGGGCGTCACTCTGCTATATCCCGTTCCTGATATTCCCGGTGTAACGGTGGGCGGGCGTTGGCGCAGCTCGGCAACTTCCTCTTGTAGAGCGTTGAATTTCTCTTCCACCCCCGTCAGTGGGCGTTGGTGCAGCTAGGCAACTTCCTTTTGTAAGGCGTTGAATTTCTCCTCCACCCCCATCAGCGGGCGTTGGCGCAGCTCGGCAACTTCCACTTATAAGGCGTCGAACTTCATTTCCACTGCCGTGACTTCCTCACGCAGACCCAGTTCTAATTTCTTCAGGTCCTGTGTCAACTTATTCTGACCGTCTTCCATCTTCTTCTGGCCGTCCTCTATCCTCTTCAGATCCTCCGCTAGCTTATTTTGACCGTCTTCCATCTTCTTCTGGCCGTTTTCTAGTTTGGCAGTTAGGTCCTCGGCTAACTTCTTCTGGCCGTCCTCCATCTTCTTCTGGCCGTCTTCCAGCTTCTTCAGGTCATCCTTCAGGTCCTTGGCAAATTTCTTCTGGCCGTCCACCATCTTCTTCTGGCCGTCCTCCGTCTTCTTCTGGCCGTCCTCCATCTTCTTCTGGCCGTCTTCCATCTTGGCTTCCATGCCACTTAACTTTTCTAGCAATGCTGCAAATTGCGCTTCCATTTTAGATGTTTGTCTTGTAAAGGGCATGCACTCACAGGAAAATTAAAATAAAAAATTGACCTGCTCGGGTTTTGAAACCAGGACCGTCAGGTGTTGTGCTTGTGTTTGAGTTCGTAATCCCGCTTCTGACACCACTTGTTACGTGCCCCCCCCCCCTCCAGTGGCACTTTTGTTAACTGGACTACGGTGGGTTGAAGCACAACACAGATTGTTCCTTTAAATGAAATAATTAAATTTATTGCGGCCAGAAAGATACACCACTCAACAGCAAATACAAGCAATTAGAGCCTTACTCCAGTTTCCTCAAGTCTCTTCCTTATGGAGAGCTCTTGCCCCCTTTCACTTGTCAACAAACCACAGAAGTTAATTCGTCCTAATGAGTCAGGTGGCCTTGACAGAAACTACCTGCACCTCTTCCTCATGTACACAAACTACAGTTACTTACGATAACTTGCTACACGCTGCTTCGCTGTTCACAAGCTGGGAAACAATGCCACTGGATTTCGTAACTCGTACGGCACTTCGCCACAATACGTCTGTCGCTCAGTGAAATCACACTCGCTCAAAACACAGGCAGTCCCCTGTATGCTTCTCACTCCCTCGCTGTCAAGAGAATCGGCTTCACTAGGGGTTTCGCAAGTCACCACACTTCTGTCGCTCAGGATAAACTCTCGCACTAGCTCGAAAAACAAACCACAACTGCTTGACAGGTCGCTCTTATATAGCAGGCCGGTGACTCAATAAAGGCTTCTAGACCCATCCAGGGTTCACGGCTTCTCGAGGTTTCCTTCACTGGCTGAGTCACGAATATTCTGGACCATCCCTTTGTCCTAGTAGTCCTGTTGCATAAGGCGCACGCAATACACTGAGGCAGAGCAGCCCATCCCTGGGGCAGTTGTGACTCATGCGGTGAGCGATGAAACAAACTCACAGCCGTAACAATATTTACATACAAGAATAATAATGGACACATTCTCTTTCCATAGCTGAAATCATGTTATTGAGGAAAGCCCCCTCCAAACCAAAAGTCTGGGTGCGCCCCTGAACGTGAGTACTACCGTAATCTGGTTACGTCTCAGGGGAATCTACCGACACTGTCTAGTACACATTGGGAAGGCCATTGCAAGACGTAATTGATACACTTGTATCCACGTCACGAGCAAAGTCAGTGCACTATGGGAGTCAAACCTGCCCTTCAAAGTAATTGTAACTCAACAAAATGACAGTGTCTCGTCCCGGTGTGCAATTGGGCTTTTCAGTTGGTTAAAGCACACCTCACCAAATTTTTGAAATTAGTTTGAGATTCTTAATTCCTGCCACACTTACGGCTTTCGCCCGCAACAGGAGGATCTATCAAACTGTGGAACCCTAACATAGAACGTTTAGTCATTTCTACTTAGAAAGACTCACTTAAGCTTTATGCTGTGATTTTATGCTTAAGTTGTGTTCAAAATATCTCTTTTTCGGCCTGAAGCCTGCTTGCCTTCCACCTGGCTTAGCATATTAAGGACTTTACGCTATGGCGTTAATCACTTCGCCCAATAACCATTGATGGCCTGAGAGAAAAATGCCATGGTTCCGAAAAAAAAAACAAGAAGGATTTAGAATTGTTCCTTCTAATTTGGCTATATTGCACTGTATATACATAAAATAAGAAAGAAAAATATGTGATTTTATGTTTATTATGTACTTGTTGGACCATTTTCTTATCGCCCCCGTGTGAAAGAACTTATGTGGCCTATAATGTTGGTGTTAGCGATGTTAGTTTATTTCTGTGGCCCTGGTGGAAGTCGTTATCCTCTTTCGAGCTTCAGTGCTCAGAAAGGTGAAGGGTTTTGCCCTGTTATTAGATGATAGGCCTCTGAAATCCACTGGGACGCTTCTTTGCCATTTTCCGGCGGGATTTCTAGCAAAGTAAGCCTTGGCCTACTTCCACCGTAGCGCGTGTCTATAGGTTTGAATGTACCTGTATTCGAGGGCCTGATTGCGCTTGGCGCTGCCCTAGTAGATTTTACGGGATTGTGGATATATTTGACTGCGTGGTTTTGTGGGGTAGGTGAGAACACCTTTCCTAATCCCCGTGTACTGTGTGGTAATGCCTGGTCAAAATGTTCGTGCGTATATCGTGCATCCTGAGGGACTAATACCGGTGTTCGCCTTCGTTCTGGCAAATTTGCCCTTTGAACTGGCGGTAAAGGTCGCTTAATGGCTTGTGTCTGGCCTAGCAATGTGGTGGCGTGTAGTCTGACCGCTTTTCGGCCTGTGGCCACGGCCGACTCCTGCCAATGTGTTAGCCTATCTGTGTACCTGTATGTAGGCTTTATGTACTGTAGGGCGGGCTCTACGTCCTCAGCCCATGACGTGGTTATGTCCCTTTGTTTCCTTGTCATATCATGTGTGTTTAATGGCCCTGGCTTCAACTCCCTCTCGTCCCTTTGTTCCGAGGGGATTGTTCTAGGCTCTGCCCCTCGGTTTGGCAAAATTGCCTTCCGATCCGGAGCTGAAGGACGTGTGTCTGTGTTAGTTTTATTCTGCAGTAAGTTGGAGCCTAACCTGGCCGTCGTCTTGACTGTGGCCACGGCGAACTCCTTCCATTGTGTGGCAGTACGTGGCGAGAGGGACATCCTCGCAAATTGTCGAGTCAGCGTATCCACGCTTATGTCCTCTCTCGGGTGGGCTGATGGCCCTACCATGAACTAAAAAAATGGCCTTATTGGCTTGTAGCTCACGGTATTTGTCCCATATTTGGGTGTACTGCCTTATTGAGGCATATGGCCCGTTTGCAAATTACTGTATTAATGTTTCTGTGCTTTGTATAGTTTTGTGGCCGCTAGTTGGAGAAGCGCTTGGACGCGAATTAGCTCCCTGTATTGGGCGTGTAAACCTGTGTAGTGCACCCTCATTCTCTCGGGGGTTGCATTATCTATTACGGGACCATGTGTGGTGATTAATTGTTGGTGTATTTTGTTTCTTTGGACATGGATTCTATTGAGGTGTTCATGTATGTTCCTCAAGTGCTTGTGTGCGCATCTTAATTGCGTTGTCCTGCCTTCTGACGGAGTGTATGGCTGTTTGCCCTGCATTGCCCCGATTCTCGTTTGGAGTGCCCGTATTTGTATCTGTCGCCTCTGTATATGTCTCTGCGATCTGAACAATAATGTTAATAATATTGGCGTACCTCTATTGCTTCTATGGCTTGCAATCTCTGCATGAGGTGCCATTCTGACTGAAGTGTATGGGCCTACAATAAGAATAATAATAAAAAAAAGATCTGTGCGTGTTTGACAGTGTATTCTTATATTTCTCTGATTCTGTATGGGGCTAGGGGGTTGGTTTATTAAGAATTTCCCCTGTGTAGCTAGTTTGGAGCACAAAAAAAAACTACTTTCTGTCTGGGGGAAAAATTTTCACTATTCGCTTGGCTTTTTGCGGTACGGAAGGGGTCGTTTCTCCTACGAGGGCTCGTTGGTTGAGTCCCGTTCTACTGTGCGTAGGACCGCGCCTCCACCAGTGTTTTAGATCCCTTATTTGGGGGTGGATCTAAAAGGGAGAGTTATTGTACTAATTTATAAGGTTGTGCCTAAAAAGGGTAGCTTCCCTTGGCAGGGCAAGCTGACCAGTGTAGAGTGTTGTGGTGTGCTAGGAACTAGGGGGCGTTCCTATAAATAATGTGGTAGTGTTTGAAGAGATGGGACCCAATGCAAAGGGTCGCTGTGCTAGTCGCTCAGCTGACTGCTTATTATGTAATTGAATCTGCTCGTATCAGCCGAGTGGCACGTGCTGCTAGCTGGCAGCCGAGCCGGCTCGGGGAACACAAAGGTACCTGAGTTAGCGCTATTAGCCTGCCGTCTGTCACGTCTTTACCGTGACGGGAATAAGGAAGGGCGTTGGGATGTAAAGAGGCGTATAAACAGTAATGCTAGTGTAGAGTGTGGACCAAGTGTTTTATTGGTCTGTAGTTCTGAGTATGAGTCCCTTGTAGGGAATGTAATTATGTTCACAATGTATTACAAGTGTTGGGTTACAGGTTACAAAGTAGGAACTCTGAACACGATTGACTGACTCACCTCGGTTGACACCAGCGTGGCCTCCGGCCGTCTTGATGAAGCACTGATAATGGAGAGACCCTTTGACCTCATTACGATGCCTTCTTATACTCTCTGGCGCTATGTTGTCAGCAATGTGTTGGCCCAGTTACTAGTATGTAGGTATGTGTAACCATTGTGCAAGGACTGAGCTGCTTCTTAGAGTGGCAAGCTGTCCCTGCTAAGTTTTATGGATGTTGGGCCGGCTTTCCAAGGGTTGCCATTTAGGGGATTTAGCCAGATGCCGGGGGGATGGACTCCAAGGGGTGCATACCCCTGGGAGGCTGTACAAGCGTCTTCCTTCATTTGTTCGCGTCCTCGCGAACGGGAACGGAACTGGAGGTTGGGGTGTTGACGTAGTGGTCCTTGAAACCCCCTCGTATCTCCTGGTGGTGTCGTATCGAAGTGTGGGTGTGAGGTCAGCCCGTGTTCAGAGGGGAGGGTTATGGGATGTACAGATATATGTATACACTGATATTGACATTGTGAAAAAACAAACAAAAATATTGACATTGCGAAAGATTGGATATCGAAAAAAAAATTAACATTGGGAAAAAAAATTGACATTTGAGAAAAATTTAACATCAACAGAAATTCGACATGTAAAAAAAAATTGCCCTTGCTGTTGCTGGCATATTGCTAGTTTCAAAAAAAAAACATGGTTTCTGATGGTGATTCGTTACATAGTTGTGCAGGGAGGAAAAACCCAGGGCCGAACGGATGATTGCGTCGTCCGCCCTATCTTAGGGAAAAAGTGCTCCCTGCAATAAGAAAGGTAGAAGAAAATAGAAAAATGGGTGTTCCAGGGTATAATTCAGGGGAAATATTCAAAGTATTTATTTGTTTGGGAAAAAACGGAACACCCTGACAAATGGGGAAGTTAGAAGAAGGAAAAATGAAAGAAAACAAATCATACACATTATGTACATTGGAATCTTGATAAACAAACAAAAATATATAGTGTTTAATGTACTATGTTGCGATTCTGACATTTAGGCATATTGTCGCTTTCCAGTGGAATAATTGTATGAAGTTTATCCTTAAAAATTATGAATTACAATGACCTTATGTCTAGTGGAATAAGTATATGCAGTTTATCCTTAAAAATTATGAATTACAATGACCTTATGTCTAGTGGAATAATTGTATGAAGTTTATCCTTAAAAATTATGAATTACAGTGACCTTATGTCTACCTTAAGTGCGCTAATCCCCTATAATTCTAGTTTTTGTGAGGTACCTCGCGTGCACGCTACCCGTCTGTACGTACGCTTGCCGTCTCACGGCTGATCCTGTACGGCCACTTCTTGGTACGGTATAGTGGTCGTACCGCTTGCATGTATTCTTAATACCTAATCTGTGAAGCATCCTCTGTGGGTGAATGCTTTCACACTTGACAATGAGAGTCACTGCCACAAATCGGTTGCGCCCTCATTGTCGTAATCTGCGTCGCATTTTGACGCTT
Source organism: Meconema thalassinum (assembly GCA_946902985.2). Taxonomy (NCBI): domain Eukaryota; kingdom Metazoa; phylum Arthropoda; class Insecta; order Orthoptera; family Tettigoniidae; genus Meconema; species Meconema thalassinum. The sequence goes on from OX336389.2 coordinate 656,217,065, forward strand.
TATGTGTTTCTATTTAGTTGATCTGCCAGTAAGCCTGGTACCCCACAGGCAGCAGTCCTGCTGTGCAGATTTTTTTTGGAGTGTGTAGCTGAAAAAGAAAAATGTGGTGAGTGTTTGAGAGTGTGTTGGGATTAGTGCAAGTTGACGTATAAAAAATAAAAAAAATAGTACACCATCATGGCATGCCGTGCATAATATGACACTGCTATATGGTAGTGAAATTCCTGTCACCAGTTTCCTGTATCTGGTGACGATGCCTGTGAAAAAATGGCGAGGTTTAGAAAAAACATGTGAGTATGCCATATTCTCTATGTCGCTTCCTGTGTCACAGTTTTTACTGGCAGAAGCTCTTCTTTCTCTGAAAAAATAGCATGATTAATGTTAATTTGCTGCATGACCGGGCTTACCCTATACGGTGCCGTAATGCCGTAAATAATATGTAGTTGGTCTTACCCCGGTAGCGGAATTGTGGTTACCGGGTGCCGATATATTCCACTTTGATTATGCCTATTGTACTATATTATGTTATCCTATATTATAGTGTATTGTCGGACTTACCCTGATGCCGGGTTTGGCGGTCATCAGGAGCCGACCGACGTTACTTAATACTATCTATCTTAATTATGGGCTAATAATAAAAATAAAAAAAATGCTATTTCTAAGCCGAGAGGGTTGCCTTAATCTATTGCCCAAATGTGCTGCGCCATACTTGGCAACAGCGGTGAATAAATTTGCTTAATCCTAGGTTGCGTGTCAAATGCAACCGTCTTACAACTAAATTTGGCCTAGGACGATCGCCCGGGGCAATTAAATCCCCAGGACACCACCCGCACGAGCCCCAGAAACACCGGTTGTCTCTAGGGTCGCTAGATTCCGTCCCCTTAACTCTAGGTGTCGACGTCTATTACTAGTACTAATCTATTCGCAGGCGGCTTACGGTGCCACTAAGCTAACCGTTTCGCCCGCTGTAACTTCCTTGTTCATGACCGTTTGCTGTTCCGATTTATCGTAGTTGAGCCGCCCACTTGGCTCCTGTGAGGTGCGCGCACTGCCCCTCTCTTAATGCCCTCTGGTTGCCCGATGCGTCGCCATTTATGTGGGCATTGGACAGTGTGGTCCAATGGCATAATATTGTCTTCGCCTTTATCGGCCGTCGCAATCTGCTTTTCGCAATAATATTTGCCTCTATGGGCCGCCGTAGTATGCTTTTCGCATCGATATATGATTTTGCCGCTATGGGCCGCAGTAATATGTATTTCGCAGTTATCTTCCACTCCAACGCATAGGAGTTTTGCTTCCCGCTATGGAAGCCGTGCCTACTTAAATTTAAACTTAACTAGAAGTCTAGTCATAATGGGGTCGTCTCTAGGGATAGTTCCCGAGGCCGGCGGTGAGTGAGCTATTTCTCCCGCCATGCTCAGAAAGTCTCCCTGCAGGTCTTGGCCTCGACGACCGTGGCACAAAGTGGGTGTAGCATCCCTTCCTCCCAGGGGCGGTTTATGCGCACCTAGGATTCCAGAGCTTGCCCGACCAGGCCGCGAATGCTTTGACCTTACGTAGTTCGTCTGTTTGGTCTAGTCGTCAGTTAAGTGAGGTCGCTGCGCTGTCGGCCAACTGGGGTAAGGGTCCACATCGCCTTCCCCAGCTCTCAAAGTGTGGTTCTCCCGACCTTCGGCTTACACCGTTGTCAACAATCAGATCGTATCAGATTCCTTTGTAAGAAAAAAAAATGTGTCGTAACCTGTGTAAATAGTTTAATCTCTGTGTAAAATGTAAAATATTTCCAGTGTAGCGGGGTTGTAGATCTTCTAAGTACATAGGCTACTTCTGGCCTACCATCGCTACGTCAGCTTTCCAGCAATAATGCTTTCTTTACCTTAATGGAGGTGTTAGTAGGGTCTGTAATGTCAGGTACCCTGTTATTAGGATTTGGGGGTAGTTATTTGTTGAGTGGGCTTAAAGTATGGTAGGAAGGGTTTGCGCACCTTTGGGTTCCACGTTAGTGGTGGCCTGAAACCGGTGATGCCACTGGGATGCCTCTATAGTGAGTGGAGTGGGGAGGTAATTCCCGGGATTGCAAAGATACGAAATTTCATGCAGGTTTGATATTAAAATCCCTGGTAAATGGATGGGATACTCATGCATGTGTCTGGATATGAAGTTTCTGCCTTCATGTACGGATAGGTGTAGGGTGGGGCATAATACCAATATATTCCTTTCATGCGGGAGTGTTTAAGTACTAAAGAATGGTTAATATATATCTATGGCCTCCTCTCTCATTTGGAGAGGCGCATTATGCTTCTTTAATGTTTGCTGAGCCACCCCTAATACTCGGGTGGTAGCACCGTGGCTCAAGGCGTAGCATGCCTGCTCTTTAGACGCATGAAGTCCATCAACCCCTTGTGTGTATTTTGTAATGTAGTGTAGCTGTTTTTGGTCGTGTAGATGTGTTTGCGTTGTTTATGTTGGGCGTGAGAAGGTTATGGGAAGGGAGTAAGGTGGTACGCTGGTAGCCTGTTCTCCTGTCGTCCTCCCTTGGTCCATGTTGGCTTTCTATCCGCGCCTTGGGATAGTAGAGCTGCATGGCCTAATCTGGTCGGCCATTTGCAGTGTAGATGTGGCCAGTGGTCGTAATGCGACTGGTCATGTGCTAGTCATCTGTAATGACTCCTATGCCTTACGAGCGATAAGAGAAGTTATTAGGGGGGAGATCTTGTCTGTGTTTGCTCCTAATTGTTGAGTGCGTGTGCGTGTGTGTGCCTATGTACCGCTACACCACGCGGACGGTTGGTCTGTTGCAGGCCAAGTCGTAATATGTATCGCCTGTGTGGGCAGAAGGCGCCCGTGGCTTGCCAACGTCCTTGCGAACGTGCCCTAGAGGCCCAAGATAAGTTCCGCTGTGTCACGTCTTGTCCATTGCCAAATGTTTTTGCAGTGTGGAAAAAAAAAATGTGTGGTGTTATAATTGTTATGTGTTTGTAATTTCACGGTCACTGGCGCTACGCAATAGTGTCTCGTCACCGCAGTATTGCAGTGTGAATAGTCTGCTGTCAGCAGTTGGTATGTGCTTTTCTGCAAGTATGCAAGTGTGGTCATTGTTTTAGATTCCTAGCCTAATGTAGCAATTCGTCCTAGTTCGGTAATGATGTCGTGTGGCCATTGTTCCCTAAGACTTGTGTCTTGTGAAATTTTCCTACCTGTGTCTGTGAAATGTATCCTCTATGCCTGGTGTAATTCGAAATTTTATGTCTGGTTTTTGGTGGGAGGAAATGTAGTATTCCCTGCTCATGCATTTGTATGGGCCAATTTCGGTGTGGTTGGGAGCCTGGATAACTGCTTCCCCTTGTGTCTAAATTTTTACTGGAACTCAGACCCGTGACCTTATGTCATTCTCTGTGTTTTATGTTTGCGTTGTGTTCCAGGGCTTGGGGCTTTCCCAGTGTGGTTTTTGCTTGTGTTCCGCGTACCAAAAATACCATTGGATAGTTAGTTTTTGGTACGCGTGTGGTGTGTGGTCATGGGTTCGAATCCGGTTGTCTGTAAAGACTTGGTGTGATCATTTCCGTGCCGCATATAATATGGCACGTTCCCGTGGATGTGCAATGCGCAAATGAAAGCATGCATACCTGTGTAGAGTTTGTACGTTTTTGATTTCCCCTTGTAGTGTAATTTTGGAAGATATAGGGTCTCTAAATCGGGCGTGAATGATGCCGTGCGCTCTCCTCTGAGAGCTGTTGTCTGTAAGCGTGCAGGTTATCACTGAGGCCTGCGTTATTGCTGAGTATGGCGGTATCGGATTACAATGTCTTGCGCGTACGCTCGCTACTTGTCTTGATAACGCTGTGTGTCCGGCACATGTGTTTTTAATGGCTTACTCTCTGTGACTGTGATGAGTGCTTTTCGCATTGTGACAGAAAAGAGGGGAATTTGTGGTTTAACGTGACCGTATCTGGAGATCATGAGCCACGGGATTTCCGTCTTACTTGGAATCCAAACCACAGGCCATGGCATTTCACTTCGGAAATCTCATATGCGTTGTCCGTACTTGTAGAAGAACCTTCCATTGACTACATGTGCGTCCCCAGATTTTGTGTTACTGTACCGTGGTTCGATTATGTCCCTACAATGGTACGAAATGTCATTATGCCCGCGTGTCTCCGGGACAGTTCTGTGGGGTGTTAGGATCGTATCCCGGCGCGGTCAGTGGGCTATTTCTTGGCCCTCTTTTCACGCCTGCCCGTGGGATTACTTCCTTTCCTTCTGGCAGTATTTCCGCCTTTACGTGTACCTATGTATTAAATATATATATATATATGTTTAACTTGGCCACCTTTCTTTCATCGGGCCTAATGCCTGCGTCATAGAAAAAAAAATGAGCTATGCCCCGCTCTGGATTAAGAGAGCACTTTGAAAGAAAATAATAGCAGGTGGCGATAGTCTCTAAAAATTATGTCGTGAACACTATAAAAAAAATGTTAAAAATAAAAAAAAAATGGTGCTTGGGACCTGAGTGTAGTATTTACCATTTTGGTAACGTGAGTACTACCGTAATCTGGTTACGTCTCAGGGGAATCTACCGACACTGTCTAGTACACATTGGGAAGGCCATTGCAAGACGTAATTGATACACTTGTATCCACGTCACGAGCAAAGTCAGTGCACTATGGGAGTCAAACCTGCCCTTCAAAGTAATTGTAACTCAACAAAATGACAGTGTCTCGTCCCGGTGTGCAATTGGGCTTTTCAGTTGGTTAAAGCACACCTCACCAAATTTTTGAAATTAGTTTGAGATTCTTAATTCCTGCCACACTTACGGCTTTCGCCCGCAACAGGAGGATCTATCAAACTGTGGAACCCTAACATAGAACGTTTAGTCATTTCTACTTAGAAAGACTCACTTAAGCTTTATGCTGTGATTTTATGCTTAAGTTGTGTTCAAAATATCTCTTTTTCGGCCTGAAGCCTGCTTGCCTTCCACCTGGCTTAGCATATTAAGGACTTTACGCTATGGCGTTAATCACTTCGCCCAATAACCATTGATGGCCTGAGAGAAAAATGCCATGGTTCCGAAAAAAAAACAAGAAGGATTTAGAATTGTTCCTTCTAATTTGGCTATATTGCACTGTATATACATAAAATAAGAAAGAAAAATATGTGATTTTATGTTTATTATGTACTTGTTGGACCATTTTCTTATCGCCCCCGTGTGAAAGAACTTATGTGGCCTATAATGTTGGTGTTAGCGATGTTAGTTTATTTCTGTGGCCCTGGTGGAAGTCGTTATCCTCTTTCGAGCTTCAGTGCTCAGAAAGGTGAAGGGTTTTGCCCTGTTATTAGATGATAGGCCTCTGAAATCCACTGGGACGCTTCTTTGCCATTTTCCGGCGGGATTTCTAGCAAAGTAAGCCTTGGCCTACTTCCACCGTAGCGCGTGTCTATAGGTTTGAATGTACCTGTATTCGAGGGCCTGATTGCGCTTGGCGCTGCCCTAGTAGATTTTACGGGATTGTGGATATATTTGACTGCGTGGTTTTGTGGGGTAGGTGAGAACACCTTTCCTAATCCCCGTGTACTGTGTGGTAATGCCTGGTCAAAATGTTCGTGCGTATATCGTGCATCCTGAGGGACTAATACCGGTGTTCGCCTTCGTTCTGGCAAATTTGCCCTTTGAACTGGCGGTAAAGGTCGCTTAATGGCTTGTGTCTGGCCTAGCAATGTGGTGGCGTGTAGTCTGACCGCTTTTCGGCCTGTGGCCACGGCCGACTCCTGCCAATGTGTTAGCCTATCTGTGTACCTGTATGTAGGCTTTATGTACTGTAGGGCGGGCTCTACGTCCTCAGCCCATGACGTGGTTATGTCCCTTTGTTTCCTTGTCATATCATGTGTGTTTAATGGCCCTGGCTTCAACTCCCTCTCGTCCCTTTGTTCCGAGGGGATTGTTCTAGGCTCTGCCCCTCGGTTTGGCAAAATTGCCTTCCGATCCGGAGCTGAAGGACGTGGTCTGTGTTAGTTTTATTCTGCAGTAAGTTGGAGCCTAACCTGGCCGTCGTCTTGACTGTGGCCACGGCGAACTCCTTCCATTGTGTGGCAGTACGTGGCGAGAGGGACATCCTCGCAAATTGTCGAGTCAGCGTATCCACGCTTATGTCCTCTCTCGGGTGGGCTGATGGCCCTACCATGAACTAAAAAAATGGCCTTATTGGCTTGTAGCTCACGGTATTTGTCCCATATTTGGGTGTACTGCCTTATTGAGGCATATGGCCCGTTTGCAAATTACTGTATTAATGTTTCTGTGCTTTGTATAGTTTTGTGGCCGCTAGTTGGAGAAGCGCTTGGACGCGAATTAGCTCCCTGTATTGGGCGTGTAAACCTGTGTAGTGCACCCTCATTCTCTCGGGGGTTGCATTATCTATTACGGGACCATGTGTGGTGATTAATTGTTGGTGTATTTTGTTTCTTTGGACATGGATTCTATTGAGGTGTTCATGTATGTTCCTCAAGTGCTTGTGTGCGCATCTTAATTGCGTTGTCCTGCCCTCTGACGGAGTGTATGGCTGTTTGCCCTGCATTGCCCCGATTCTCGTTTGGAGTGCCCGTATTTGTATCTGTCGCCTCTGTATATGTCTCTGCGATCTGAACAATAATGTTAATAATATTGGCGTACCTCTATTGCTTCTATGGCTTGCAATCTCTGCATGAGGTGCCATTCTGACTGAAGTGTATGGGCCTACAATAAGAATAATAATAAAAAAAAGATCTGTGCGTGTTTGACAGTGTATTCTTATATTTCTCTGATTCTGTATGGGGCTAGGGGGTTGGTTTATTAAGAATTTCCCCTGTGTAGCTAGTTTGGAGCACAAAAAAAAACTACTTTCTGTCTGGGGGAAAAATTTTCACTATTCGCTTGGCTTTTTGCGGTACGGAAGGGTTCGTTTCTCCTACGAGGGCTCGTTGGTTGAGTCCCGTTCTACTGTGCGTAGGACCGCGCCTCCACCAGTGTTTTAGATCCCTTATTTGGGGGTGGATCTAAAAGGGAGAGTTATTGTACTAATTTATAAGGTTGTGCCTAAAAAGGGTAGCTTCCCTTGGCAGGGCAAGCTGACCAGTGTAGAGTGTTGTGGTGTGCTAGGAACTAGGGGGCGTTCCTATAAATAATGTGGTAGTGTTTGAAGAGATGGGACCCAATGCAAAGGGTCGCTGTGCTAGTCGCTCAGCTGACTGCTTATTATGTAATTGAATCTGCTCGTATCAGCCGAGTGGCACGTGCTGCTAGCTGGCAGCCGAGCCGGCTCGGGGAACACAAAGGTACCTGAGTTAGCGCTATTAGCCTGCCGTCTGTCACGTCTTTACCGTGACGGGAATAAGGAAGGGCGTTGGGATGTAAAGAGGCGTATAAACAGTAATGCTAGTGTAGAGTGTGGACCAAGTGTTTTATTGGTCTGTAGTTCTGAGTATGAGTCCCTTGTAGGGAATGTAATTATGTTCACAATGTATTACAAGTGTTGGGTTACAGGTTACAAAGTAGGAACTCTGAACACGATTGACTGACTCACCTCGGTTGACACCAGCGTGGCCTCCGGCCGTCTTGATGAAGCACTGATAATGGAGAGACCCTTTGACCTCATTACGATGCCTTCTTATACTCTCTGGCGCTATGTTGTCAGCAATGTGTTGGCCCAGTTACTAGTATGTAGGTATGTGTAACCATTGTGCAAGGACTGAGCTGCTTCTTAGAGTGGCAAGCTGTCCCTGCTAAGTTTTATGGATGTTGGGCCGGCTTTCCAAGGGTTGCCATTTTGGGGATTTAGCCAGATGCCGGGGGGATGGACTCCAAGGGGTGCATACCCCTGGGAGGCTGTACAATATTTTGGAGATATGCCACGCATGCAGAGATAAAGCAATTAAATTCCTAATTGGGTTACAATACACAAATGCAGCAGTTGCTGCTAAATAGTTGTTCTCAAACCAAGATTGGACTCAAATACTGTATATTATTTGTAGAAAATTGCTATTTCTGCAAAGACTAGATTAGATAAGTAAAAATGCATCGAGTAAACGTGCCCCACAGATAGACGGATAAAATTTGACAAATCGAAGGAAAAGAATGCCGGAGTTTGAAAATGTGTACAGTTGTTCCTTGATATCTATGTTTGAGGAAAATATAAAGTCCTTATGAGTGGGGGTGAGCCCAAGGGAGGGGGCCCTTTTTAGGGGCCTTTTTTTTAGTTTCTCTCTTGTATCTCAGTAACTATCACTCGTAGCGAAAAGTTGTTTGTGTAAAAATTAAAGCTAACAATATTTACTACAAAAAAGGTTCTCTGTTTGTTTTACGAAGGACGAATACTTTCGGAGTTATGGGCTAAGAAATACCAACATTTCAAAAAATCGTGATTTATTCACATTCTCAATATGTTTTTGACTTAAAATATAATATTAATAATGTCCACATTAATAGTGAAAATTATTTATTATAATGAAACAATCAAGTGTCAGGGTCGTTTATTGATCAAGCAATCATCTTGTCAGGGTCGTCAATCTCATCTTCGTCCATGCTTGCGTCGTCTACAACTGGAAGGTCATTGGCGCAGCCTCCCTCACAGTTTCCACACACTGTTGTGCAGTGGATTCCTGCCTTGCGACACCCACACACAACGCGTCCCTCAACCTATCACACATTTGCAGAAAACTGTGTTGAGGACGGAGGCAGGGGCAGCAGGTTCCATTGACATAACAGGTCGAAGATTGCCATCGGTGCCCCTCTCCCAACTCCAATCTGTAGGTGGCAACTGGTTGCCCAACCAGTTTTGAACCTTCAGATTCACTCTATGAGAGTGTTTCTGGGCTTGTGGGAGGCAATGGTGACAGGTTTGGCTTGACCTTTGTGTTTGATATAAGGAAAGCATTGTATCTGTGGGCATTCAGATCTTGTTCCATGGCATTGCACAATGCGAGGAGCATGCGTTCACTGGATTCAGTGACCTCCTGTAGCGTTGAAGAGGACCTGTAAAACACGTTCGATAGTGCTTTGACGATTTGACGATTTGATGACTTGCCATTCATGAAGATAGATGAGGTAGTGTCACACCCACTTAACCCATGAATGAACAGGATGCTTCCAGCGAAGTCGATTTTTTGCAACTCCAAGGTGGAATACGTTCTGCTTTCCACTTTTCCTCTCCCTGGTTTGACAGAAAGAATGTTGCTTTAAGGTGGAGATAATGCTTTCAACAAGACCAGCAAATCTACGTCTTCTCCTGACAGCTACATTTACATTTGATGCTGCTTTTTCACCTGCACAACGCACAATCATTGCGTCAGCATCAGCCGCAGCCTGTCTTACCTCAATTCCCTCGGTAATTAATTTCTCAGACACGACACTTATGAACTTGGCCTTGTTCCTTTCATTACTAAGGAAGTGTTCTTGCTGAAACGACACTGTCATTCCTTCGGTGATATCAATGTCAACCGACGTCTTTGTGTTACTCTGACGTTGTTAAAAACGTTTTGTGGAGTTGACGGTGTCTGTGTAGCCATCAAACACAACAGTGGTGCGTTCACCGTAGTGTCTCTTTATGTAAGTCACGTACTGGTTGAAGACAACAGTGAATGTAGAGCCCGTTTTCCACTTAACGCGATGTAACAGGAACCTATCATCGATTACATTTACGCCAAGCTTGAGAAGTGTTATCGTGAACTGGGAACATTTCATATAAAACCGACTTCGTCTTTCTCATCCTGCTGTCATCGAAGCTAGCTAAGGGGAAAGGCGCCAACTCGTAAAGCAGAAGGTCTTGTAGATCCTCATCATTCTGCTTGGAAATAGCAACTCTTTGGAAAATAAGAAGTGGATCCACAACCTCCACTTCATGTTTAATCTTGATTGTGCTGCTCATGGAGGCTAAAGATATGACTCTGTCTTTTCAAGCCTGTTTGACTTCTCCGAACGTTTGCCCTAAGAACTTCCTCATTGTGTTCTACATTATTTCTTGTTTGCCGTTATGCATGGTAATCCACATGCTGCTCCCCTGTTGAGAAGTGCAAGCCAGCGAAGTCCTCCAATGCAGAGCAAATTGAGGTTGCTGTGGATGCCCCACAAACCCACCTTGCCAACACGGCATCTGTGATTCCTCTCCCACTTCTCAGTCCTTCATGAGTCTTCATGGCGCGCATTAGATTCAGGTCTATAGTCATATCAGACCAGTTTCCTGATCCAGGAGAATCTGATCTACTCACTGCAAAATGACCGTTTCTTTCGAATTCTTGGAAGTCGTGGGGGTGGGTAGTGGGTAGGGCACACATATCCTGTAGATATAAATACGCACATTTGGCATACTGTATGTGGCCACTTGCATGAAAGAATGGTATCATTTGCTGGACAGAGCACAGATGCATTTCACGAATTTTTGAAATGTTGGTAGATTCTCGGCCCTATAACTCCGAAAGTATTTGTCCTACGTAAAACAAGCATAGGGCCATTTTTGTAGTAAATTTTGTTAGCTTTAAGATTTATGCAAACAATCTTTCGCTACGAGTGATAGTTACTGAGACACAAGCGAAAGACGGGCCCCTCTCCCTCGAGCTCATCCCCCACCCATAAGGCCTTTCTATTTTCTTGAAACTTAGATACAAAGGAACAACTTTACCAATTTTCAAAACTCCGGGATCTTTTCCTTCGAATGGCCTCTATTTATATAATTTTAATGAGCTAAGACACACTGAAGCTTGACTTGAGTTAAGATGGAAAAATCTAGGTTGATCCTAAAAACTTGGGGACAGCAGTTGATGCTGAAAACATTTGAAATACCATTTATAAATAGAAGAGCATATAAGAGGGCCTTTATGGCAAGAGAATATGAGATAGCGCCAGGTGGCAAGAGAATATAATGAGCACTTGGGCCCAGAGAGCGTAAGCATACAATACGCTTAGGCCTAGACAGCACAAGAGAATATGAGCTTGTACTTGTAAAGTTACAATAAATTAAAGCGTCTTAGCTTCGAGAAAGTTTCAACTTATTGTCAGTTTGAGATAGGGACGTGGTTTACAATACCACTGATTTTATACAGAAGTGACAAAGAGTGATACTTTCAAAATGGGGAGGACATCCTTTGATTGAACCTCAGAATTACAAAAAAATATCACACAGGTTATTTAACACTTAATTTAAATTCGTTAGAAGGGGGTGAAATGGAGGAGGGAAGGAGTTCAGGGTTTTTTCACTGTCTGTACATGAATGTATTTACGCGAAACATGGTAACTGATCGTAAAGCAAACCAGATTATTTTCAGGCACGGTGCACTTTTGAGTTTGTGAATAGAGTTTCTCGTTGATAAATGTCACTGTTTAACAGGGTGAGTTATTTTCGGGTTGAGAATTTGCATAGTTTCCAAGCTATTTAAATCTTGAACATAGATGTAATAGCGTGAAGTTGAGATTCTAGGGCATGAGCAGAGTTTACGCATTAGACGGAGTTAGGTAAATTCCACATTATGTCAATCAGAGACTTTGAATCCAACGATTATAGTGGAAGAACCTTCGAGATGAATTTGCCTAGATTGAATGGAGTAGAGAGGTAATCCCGCGACGAGCCCAATTACTGCCATTTGGCAGAGTAAAATAGAAAACTCCTACGATGTATCAAGTTTTTGAATTTGACAAAGTAGAGTTGAAAGGGCGAATTCCACGTTGCGCCCGACCAATAGCTCTAATTTGAGATTTAGCATGAGTTCCCACGATGGCGAAATTTTATGTTTGACATCACGATAAATGGTACTTTACTATCATGAAATGAGACCTTGCCGGCACGTTAAAATGTGGTATAGATTACTTGCAAGTATTATAAATCTTCATAGCTAAGTTAAAATAATGTGAGGCTTTTCTTTCCATGGTGGCAGGCGGTGGAATGCGCGTCACTTTCATGACCGTCTCAAAATGTCAGCCGTGACTATTGACCCTCGGAGAGCGACCTGCTGGTTTGCTAGCTGCACTGAGAAGACTGATAAGCACGCAGAGCTCCCGATTGGCGAGCGAGCGGGAAGGGGTAGGCTAGGGGAAGGGAGATGACGTTACACATACCAACAGGTACACAAGGAAACTAATTCAAGTACACAAATGTATTTCTTGAAGCAAAGTCCAAAGAACGTAGGAGCGTGTAGGTTGCGTCTGTAGTGAATGAGTTGAATTAATAAGCCTTCTTCGGTAGTTAGTGACAGCGAGGTCCCACGCAGTCCGTAGGGGATCGGAGAGTTCAGCAAGGCACCACACGATGGCGCACTAAGAAGATGCTTGATGCTTCTGTTAAACGCGCGGGAAGACGTCTCATTCTCTGTAACACACTACGGCAAGGATTAAACAAGGGGACAAGAGAAGAGCAAAAACACACAGATATCTCTGTTGGTGGTTTTCGCGGAGTATAAAAAATAAGAAAGGCGAAACAATTGAAGAAAACCCAATATGGGTACGAACTACTTATTATGTACACTCAAGGAATATACCAGTAACTAATAAGTTGAGTACGAATTTGGCATACTATTTATTTATTTATTTATTTTATGCCTTAAGTAATGGCGAAGTTAGTGCTCATGGCCCTCTCTTACACTTAACCACACAATATGGTACTGATACATATGAAACCAGTTTTGAAATACAAAATGTACCATACAAGTTCATTAGGATGACCAGAAATAGTTATCTGATAAAGTTATATCAGGTGCTGGGAATAGTAGACACGTATCAGAATTGAAATGATGGAGAATATATCCCCGTCTAGATTAGGACCTTGAACTATCAACTCGAACTACGAACCCCTAATTAGATTGTGATACAATCAATAGTCGTGGTAAGTTTCCAACTTACGAGGCACATCCAGAAAGTAAGCTTCTCTATTTTCTTAAAAGAGAGCATACTTTTATCCAAAATCTTATTGGCAACAGGTACAGCAATTTATCAGCTATTTTTCGAAATAGGCACCAAACGAATGGAGACACTTGTTACAGCGTGGTATCAACGTTTGTAGTCCGGTGTCACAGAAGTCTGTGGCCCGCGAATGGAACCAACGTGTGACAATCGTCTTCAGCTCTTCGTCGTTGTGAAAACGCTCTCTGGAGGACAGGAATTTCTTGTGGTGCAGGAACAGATGGGAATCGCGGGGAGCAAGTTCAGGGCTGTATGGTGAATGATACCAGCCGAACTCCTGCGGAACAGTTGTTGTTTGCCGAGTCGTATGTGTCAGAGCATTGTCATGGAGCAGCACAGTAACGAGAGTAAGTATTCCATGGCTCTTGTTTTGAATGGCACGTTGCAATTTCCGCAGTGTTTCACAGTTTTTCGCACGGGGCAGGAGAAGGAAATAGAGCCACCATTTCGGGGAAGTGCTGCCACGTTACTGGTGCCAGACGGAACCTGTCCGTCTGGCCTATGCTTGATACGTCATAGATCAGTTACGCATGTTCAAATATCCCACATAAGTACGTTTACCTTAAAAGAAAAGATGTATGGAAATTAATTTCTGGACGTGCCTCGTACTTAGGTTAATTGAAGATTAAAGTAAATGCTACATTGCGTGTTGTTTACAAACTTAAATTTTAAACATCAGATAGGCTATTTAGACGTAGTCTAATATTACGACAAATTGTTCAGGACGTACGGAACGTATAGGCTAAATTGTGTTAGACCTCATTTATTAGACGTAGGCCTAACGTTATTGCACTACTTATATTTAAACTATTTTCATTTATGAAAAAAATTGGCTTATGAGATCACCTTTTGACCGTGTGTGTGTGTGTACAGAATGTGAGTGTGTATGTGTGTGTGTGCATCCGTGTGTGTGTGTCCCCGCCCCCTCCCCAAATTACTTTTAAAAAGCTGGAGTGATTTTAATGAAACTGGGTTAGGTCATAGTACTATTTCGGCCGACCCCGACCGTGCTCTTCAAACTTAATTATGTCTCACCAATCCAACATGGCGGTTGTGTGAAATATTTCACCGGAATTCATATCTCCGAAACTATTACTTATATCACCCTGAAATTGTGTACGAGGATGAAGCGCACTACTAGAAGTTCACCTATCAGACTTTCAAAAATCTGTTAACTACAAAACTAACATGGCGGCCAAGCGAAGTTGAAACTTTCAAATAGACTTTTCTCGCGATTTAACCATCCAAACGCAATGAAACTTGGTACAGCAAATATTTGTACACATTGTAATGCACTGGCATCTAATTTAGGTCCAATGTTTATATAACCCCAGTGGCTGTGCGAGGTATTTCACCAGCATTCTATACCTCCGAAACTATTACTGATATCACCATGAAATGCTGTACGGTAATAAAGGGCACTACTGAAAGTTTACCTATGAAACTTTGAAAAACATGTTAACTACAAAACGAACAAGGTGGCCAGGTGTATTTGAAACCTTGAAATAAACTTTTCTCGCGATTGAACCATCTTTACGCAGTGAAATATGCTACAGTAAATGTTTATACACACTGCAATGCACTGGCATCTAATTTCGTTCAATAGTTCACATAGCCGCAAGATGGTGGATGTGCGCAATTTTAAAATTAAGTTTCTACGTCTTGTGTTTTAATCATGCGATTGAAATGAACATTTAAATAATGAACCTACGAAAAAATCGTCACCTTATGGTACATGACTATATGGTCTAGATATATTAAAGTCCAACATGGCGACCATCCGAAATATTTAGCCGGTACTCAATATCTATTAATCTGTGAGAGCAATCAAACTGAAATTCTGGAGGCTATGAACGTAAGTTCACCTATGGGACCTTCAATAACCTGGTGAGCACAAATCCAACATGGCGGTGACGGGAAATATGAATATTCAAATGGACGTTTCTCGCGAATTAACCATCCGAGCGCAGTAAAACTTGCTTATACAAATTTTAATCCACAGGCATCTAATTTATTTTAGTTGATTTCATAACCACAAGAAAGCAACTGTGCGAAATTTTAAAATCTGGTTTTCAATGCTTGTCTTAATCATGCGATTGAAGTTTGAGTACTACACCTACACAATACTCATCTTGTAATTGTACATAGCTCTAAGACCTATATCTATAAAAATCCAACATGGCAACCATCCGAAATATTTAGACGGTTCTCGATTTCTACGAATATATTACAGCAATCAAACTGATTTTTTTATGATGATAGAGGCAATTAACATAAGTAGGATATATGAAATTAGGCTGTATAGTTCTTCACGGAACTACTTGTTATACCTTCAGTCATTTTGGGTTTATTCGCATTAAGAATACTGACTGTGGATCATACGTAACAAACAAGGATACCACTTCATGTTTCTTGAGAGTTATGCCTCTCCCGGAATCAATGCTTTTTGATCCGGAGTATAGGGAGAGTTATTTCCTTTCCCGTAAGGTATTGGCAAATTAAATAAGAGCTTGTGGTAGTTAATTTGGAGCAGGTACCAATAAGCTAACATCGTTACAATACACAACGTGCCTTTTTATATTTCAGGTATTGCAGTAGATTATTTATTTTCATTCATTATTCTTCCGTAACTTCAAAAATGGGATCTAGTTAGATTGAACCTAAATCACTTAATTAATTAATACAATGAATTACAATTTCAAATTGGATTGCACTTGCCTGCTTAAGTTCGATCCCCACCAAGCGCTTATCGCGTCATCACGGCCGTCGTAATGTGGGGTTGTGATATAAAAGGATAAACGTATGAATTAGTGGCGGATGTATCGCTGCACAATGTATCATTGTGCCAAAAATATAGCTTAATTAACTGGCGCAGTTTTTGTCGGTTCGCTAATCATCCTGTATGAAAACATCAAAATGCCAACTATATGTATGAAGCTATGTTTTGCTGTGATTATAGTAGAATGCCAGTAGTAGGGTTAATGTAATGAAGGGTGCAGTCATAATCCAATCACTGTGCCGTGATGTCGAGCTTTAACCACGTTGCTTGGCTTGTGTGCTCAGTGGCTGGCCGGCTGGAATAGATAGTGATCCCCTCTCAAACTAGTGCCCATAAGTTCTGCAGCACAGCATGTACAATGCCAGCCGGCTTCCAGCAAAATGGACGTTATGGCTTTAGTGCTTATCGCAGGGGTGCAACAACATTCGTAGGGTCCAGTCATTCGTGAAATCTGATGAAACAGGCACATCACAACGAAACCAGTCGTGGTTTAGTAAACTTGTTAAATAGTGGATCCAGATTGGTATGAGTAGGTTTAAAACAAAATAGATTACCAGGCAATGTGTATGACGACCGAAAGATTAAATCCTGAGTTCAATGGGTTGTATCTTTGTAGGCCTATATCTGACTGTCTGGAGGGGGTAATGTTAAAGCGACTGGAGAGAATCACAGATAGTCATTGTTTTTAAGTGGGTGGAACAGCAAGGTCAACTGCTGCTAGGTAATCACACAAAGATTGTTATTCAATTTTACGGCATCCCTGAAGAAAATTAGGCCTCAAGTTCGTTGCCAGGAGGATACGGTTTACTGATTGTTCGTTTTCTCTTCAAAATTTTTACTTAGAAAATGTATGGAACAAAATTAACGGAAATTTGTCTGTGAATATTTTTCGGCAGTAATATTTTTGTTAGCACGTTGTTGTTGTTGTTCATAATTCCATTTACGGGCTTGGAACATCTGCCCCATTTGTCTAGTGTGTAACTATAATAATTAGAGTTGGGAATGACGTACGTGGCCTGGGACTTTAAATGAGGTACTCTCCTGTCACATTCCTGGAGGACGTTTGAAAATTCACGGGTAAATCACACTCTGTATAGCAGCTGTCAGCACCGGTATTCGAACCACCGATTTACGGATTTGCTGATGCTGCCCATCGTGGTCATGGTGAGCAAGTAAACGCGCACGGCTACACCACGGGGTCTATAAGAACGAGCCCTGACTTGGATAAGCAATGAAGTCTCCAGGGGAGGATGTTTAGTGCATATGAATCAAACCTACACTCTTCGGTTTTCAAAACCAATGCTTAACTGACTGCGTCACTCAGCCTAATAGATCAAGACGTGAATGACCGAACACGATATTTATCAATACTCCATGTACAAGCATTCTTCCTTGTAGTTCTTTTATTACAATTTCTGTGCCAACTGTATATGTCTACAGTATTAACAACTGTGTTATGCTCATTATTTTCACCATAATCCATTTCCTATTGAGCTGTTAATTGTAAGAGGAAATGTGGTCAGATTACCGACCGTTTGAAATACGATTGCTGACGATGAAATCAGGGACTATAGCGCGTCTCTACCTTAAAAGACAATACGCATTAAATGGAGCGCGCTGATGCCAGATCTGCTGCATATACAAGTTCTGCAAGGCCGGGCACATGATGTAACATAACTCGTATACAGGCGTGCTTTTATGCAAAACTCGGGAAATTTCGAAAATATTTGTTTGTTGTATATAACTGTACCTCATGCCTTGGAGCGAACGACGGTACAATATTTAGATATGATACACCAAAGCTCAGAGCGCGATTTTAATGCACACATTATAATAATTTTTACTTTCCAATTATTCATGGATATGATAATATTATAACATGTTATAATATTACATTTTCTCGAATATCATAGGTTATAATAAATTATAATATGGCATAATTTTTGTTTTTGTTTTTGTTTACGAGGGACTGTGGAAAATCTTCAAAAGACACATGTGAAGGGTCCGCACTCCACAGTAGTGTGGGATTCTTACCCACTAAAAACCACCTCCCTTTTCCCACGATGTGTTCCTCACCCCGGAACCGCTCTCGCATTACTTCAGGGTGATGTCGTGCTTACTTAGTCATTCAGACTTCTTCTTTCTTCATTTTTCTTATGGATGTTCTAACGCATCCATTTCTCTCTTCTTCTGGCGCAGGACACATTCTATGTAAATAGCTATCTGATTCCATGTTTGATCATTTCGGAGCATCATCTGTAGGATGTTGTCCGGCGTGATTGCCCCTGTAGAAGCTTGCAGATCTCTTCTATATGTTGACCAGCGTTCACACACAAAGAATGTGTGGAGCGCATCATCCTCTTCATTACAATAATGACACAAAGGACTATTAGCCACGCCTATGTGATGCAGGAATCTCCGAAAATATCCATGGCCTGTTAGGAACTGTGTCAAATAATAATTGACCTCTCCGTGGTTTCGATCAACCCAGTCAGCCAGACGCGGAATAAGTTTCTTTGTCCATCGACCTCGTGTCTCATCATCCCACTTCTGTTGCCATCGTTCCATACAATGGTTGTGTGCAGACGTCTTTGCCTGGTGTATGTCCAGTTCTTCTTTGGTGCGCCACACTTCCTGACGCTCTAAGGCAAGTAAATCAATTGGTGCTACTCCCGCTACCACTAGAACAGCAGGCTCTGAAACAGTGCGATATGCACATGAGATCCTCAGTGCTCCTCTTCGTTGTACTGCTGCTATCCTTTTACGATATTTTTCGAACCGTAAGGACTCAGCCCAGATCTCAGCTCCATAGAGTAATATGGACTGGACTGTTGTCATCAGGAGACGTCGTTTGCTAGGCTTCGGACCTTTAATATTACCCATTAATCGGCTCAAAGCGGTCAAGATATTTGCTGCTTTATCCGTCACTCTTTGAATATGGGCCCAGAATGTGAGCTTCGTATCTAGCGTCACACCCAAGTACTTCGTACTCCTTGATGAATTAATCATCGTCTCTCCCACTTGCATTGGTACAAGAGTGTTGATTCTCCTTCTCGTCAGCACAACAATCTCCGTTTTATGGTCTGCTAATGACAGCTTATGTTCCGTCATCCAATCTGTGACACGTCGCATTACCTGATTGAGTTTCAGTTGCGCCAGCTCTATATCACGAGCCACAATCAGAGCAGCAACATCATCAGCATATCCTACCAATATTGCATCTTCGGGCATCTTCAGCCGAAGCAGGCCATCGTATGCAATATTCCAGAGATCTGGCCCAAGAATAGATCCTTGAGCTGCCCCAGCGGTTAATCTTTTAGTCCTATGTCCTTCCTCGGTATCGTACTGCAAAATACGGTCCTTTAGATAATCCCTCATTATCCGCATGAGGTATCTCGGTAGTCTAAATTTATCTTGAAGTGCCACCAAAATGTCACTCCACTGGGCAGAGTTAAAGGCATTCTTCACATCTAGAGTCACAAGTAGCGTAACTTTACGTGAGTAATGGTTACCCATCTGAGCTCTGTTTGCAGTCTCTACAACTACCCGCACAGCATCAATAGTCGAGTGCCCTTTCCGAAAGCCGTATTGTTGGGCAGATAGATCTCCAGCTGATTGAACTGCCATCAATATTCTAGGCTGTAATAGTTTTTCTAATCCTTTTCCAGCCGTATCCAGCATACATAATGGCCTGTATGATGAAGGCGAATTTCCTCCCAATTTTCCTTTACTAATAAGAACTAGTCTGGCCTTCTTCCAGCAGGCACTAAAACGCCTGCCTTCAGACATGCGTTATACATGTTCAAAAGGAGTCTCGGGCAAGCTCTTGCTGCCTCCTTAAGTGCTTCTGCTGGGATCCCATCTGGTCCAGGAGCCTTCTTGTTCCTGATAGAATTAATCGCTTTCAATAATTCTTCCTCGGTGAACAATGGTATTTCTTCAATATCAATGCAATCATCAGCTTCATCAATCCTCTCCGGATGTTCCGGAAACAGCGTACTGACTATTTCGTCCATAGTGTGTGCATCCATTATCGGATTAGAAAATGTTCCAAGTTTCTTCAATACAATCTTATATCCTAGTCCCCACGGATCGTTGTCAACTTCTTTGACCATTTCCCACCATTTGTCAGCTTTACTTCTTTTAATTGCATCCCAAAGCACCTTTCTTACTGATTTGTGGTCTTCGGAGAATAAGGCTGCCTCTTCTCTTCCTCTCGCTCTATGTGCCCTTCGTCTCATCCTCAGGCAGTGTCGCCTCATATCAGCAATTTCCTCCGTCCACCAGTATGCTGGCTGTTTGTGTTTTCGCGTGTTCTTCCTGCACATGGATTTATTGCAGGCTTGATGAATAAGCAACATAGTGTTCTCTACCCATTTATCCGCCGCCTCTCTCCCCTCAAATGAAAAGCAACTCGTTTCAACTTTCACCATTCCTCTCTGTATTACCTCACAGAACTTTTCTTTATCCATATTTGTGGGATTCCAGTATGATGGTTTGCGTATGACAGCGCTTTGTTGTCGATTTTGCTGAAGTACACAGAAAGTAACATACTGATGATCGCTTCCTGTGTAGTCCTCAATCACCCGCCATTCAGATATTCTTGACAAAAAATCGTCTGAAGCTAAAGTCACATCTGGTATGGTTCCATTGCAGCCAGATCGTCGAAAGGTAGGCGTATTTCCAACATTTACGGTCGACAATCCCAGCCTTGCAGCCATTTCCAGTATACGACGTCCTCTGGAATCTACATCCGGCATACCCCATTCCAAGGCCTTGGCATTGAAATCTCCAGCTACAATAAGGTTATTTCCCATACCACGCAATGTGTCTTCAAGGCTATCCAACTTGTTCTGGAAATCAGCAATGGGCTCGTTCGGAGTGAAGTAACAGCTCACGTACGTAAGCGTGCCATTCTTAACCCAGACGAAACCATCCTTAGAACCTTGATCTGTCACTGGATATTTTCCCAGATCCGGAATGAAAATTGCGGCTGTTCCAAGGTTGTCCGCAAACCACCCATGATGGTCCCTGTTCTGATATTGCTCACTCAGGAGAAAAATATCCACTTCCATTTCAAATGCCAATTGCGTCAAGAGATCATTGGCAGTCAAACTCCTGTGAACATTTCCTTGAAGAACTCTCACCATTTTTTGCCGATTTTAACCTTCTCGAGAGCATCCCTAAACACTATACAGGCGCCTGAACCAGGAACATGGTTCCGTTTGGTGTCATGAACCTCCTTCTCCGTGCATAGCACACATCGTGCTTCACCTTTACAGTCTGATGCTTTATGTCTGGCATCTCCACACTTGTAACAGAGTTTGCTCCTATCAGGGCCATTACAATTCCTTGCAAGATGTCCATATGACAAACAACGGAAACAGCGAGTTACCATTGCTCTTTCCCTTACCCTACCATATATCCATCCCACTTTCATTCTCCCCTCTTCCAGAAGTTTACCGGCATCTTGCTCTGCTAAATGTATAATAGCCATTTTCTGACTTCTGCTATTGGGTTCCGTGACAAAGATTTTGACTTCTCCGCTAAGTGTTTTAATGTCCCGTCTGACCGCCTCCTCCACATCTGCAATAGTCGTGATGCAGTCTAAGTCCCGCACCTCCAGAGTTATTCGGGGGGTCAAGGTTCTGACATCTTCATCCTGACCAAGAGCCTCTCTCAACGATTTGTTGAGGTTTTCTCGACCCTCACACGTCGTAGATTTGTTCAATTCAAGAAGAACATCTCCAGACCTGGTCTTCCTAATTGACTTAATGTCCACGCCACTGTCCTCTGGTTTGACCTTGCTACGGATATCTTTAAGTACATCCGCAAAGGATCTGTCTTTTGCTGGCTGAACAAGAACAGCTTCAAGGCGCCTTCTTGGTTTAGGCCTCTTCCCTTCTTCCTTTCTTGCAGGGTTCATGACCACAGTTTGAACCTCTTCTACTCGCTGCTGAGTATTTTCAATTTCATTACTCTGTTGTTTCCTCTTCTTCTTGGGTTGAACTCTTGTCCATTCCTCCTTTTCAGTGTTCTCTGGAATTGTTCCCGAAGATATCGGAGACAATTCCTCCGCTCTTGAAGAAAGGTCCTTTTTTTGAAGCAACAGCAACTCTCTGGCTTTCTTCCAGGATCTCCGACTAGTACTCCCTGCATCTAAAGCCTCCTGCAATTTTTTCAACCCAACTTGAATCTCCAGCTTCATATTCCTTTGGGGGATAGCCAAAATGCTCTCCAAAAGCGCCTTAGCAATGTCAAGATACTCCTGTTCTTTGTTTTCATTGTCCGATATCTGCTGTCTTAAGACGGCGAACTTATCGGCATCCAATGCTTCTTGACTCAGTATTTCCTCCATGGCAATGCTACGGGTTAAAAATGTCTGCCGAAACAGAGAGATCTAAACGCCCTTGCCGCCTCCTGGCGACAGAACCTTAACTACTACTAATACCAGACGGCTTTGGAAGTTACGGCAAGACCTTGTACTAACAATACCCTAACCTCTACTTGGACCAAAGATGATATTTCGAGCTCGTTTGTTTGATATGATTCTACCACTTCTTAACCTCAAATTGGTTATGACATTACAATATGCAAGCGATAAAATAACCAAAAATGTATATTGCACCAACAACAGAGATATTTATATTAACTGAAATGTACACTGACCTGTTCCCAATTATAACACAAACCAATGATACCTTCTTCTCATGCAAATGCTCATTTTATACACACCAAATCATCAACACCACTATCGTAATCATGGCACCTAACAATCAAACTTGTGTGAACATTTCCTTGAAGAACTCTCACCATTTTTTGCCGATTTTAACCTTCTCGAGAGCATCCCTAAACACTATACAGGCGCCTGAACCAGGAATAATAATAATAATAATAATAATAATAATAATAATAATATATTGTCGTCTACGTAATTTACCCAATTTTGTGTGGTCAAGTGGTGGTATGCAACTGAAATTAAATTACATATTAATGTCTTGTTTGTTGAATGAGACGTTGTTCAATATTTTATAGTTCTTCACTTGCGCCCATACCATTTCGATGGGGTTAAGTTCACTGTGGTATGGTGGTGCGGTATGGTGGCAAGCAAGGAACATTTCTCTGCTGTGAGAGCCTACACTATCTATTACTAGGATAGATCCTTCGGGAACATTGGGCAACAATTGCTCGGCGAACCACTTTTCAAACACTTCAGCTGTCATTTCGTCGTGGGTGGCTGCCGTGTTCTGTTGGCACAGAAACGTTAACTCTGAACCATTAACGAACCTTTGTTCATTCCCGGGACGAAAAAAGGCAAACTACGGAAACCTCTTCGAGGATGGCTAAGGTAGGAATCGAACCCGCCTCTTCTCAGTTTTGTCTCATAAAGTTGAGTACATCCCGTTACAGACCTCAGACCAGAATTAAATTTCTTGGCAGAGTCGGGATTCAAACCCGGGCCTCCACGTTGACAGCACAGTGACAGCCAAGAATGCTAGCCACTACGCAACGAGGCGGACAATTTATAAAGAACACAAGCTCCACTTCATTTCACAGTTTAACTTCACCTACCCTCCATAAAACGCAGTCAGGTATATACGCGTCACATGAGTAAACAAACGCAGGGCTGGAGGACTACGCGAAGTGCGATAACTTATGAATGCTATCTGATATCGAGCTCTGGTCTGTTTCAAAAACTATTTCAGACATTAATGAACATTTCTTCTCGGTTAGTCACCAACGTAAAGTCAACAGCAAAAGAGTTTCTCGCTACGTAACATTTTTGTGACACCATCCCTGACTTTTCAAGTTACATTTAGGAAAAAAATCATAACTTTCTTATTATGAAAATAATTACTGCCCTGAGCTAAAAATAAATTCTTGATCTGTTGCGATAATTAGTTCATTATCTATGGCGTGAAAAGTTTTATATCTGCAAAAATAAAGATTGGCGCTAAAATATCGTAATTGTGAAAATTGGGCCATGTGGTAATTATTCATGGCTTTTATTTTTACATCATTATAAAGAGCGGAAAATTCTCTATAAGACCACGCAAACATTTTCTTAGATTTGCCACTTTCAATTATTGGGAAATAGCAACATCACCGGGGTAGAAGGGGACGAAGCGAATTGCAGGACATAGGAGTGCGAGTGAGAGGCAAATCTTCCATTTAATTCCATACTGTCTTTTAGGGTAGAGACGCACTATAGGCATTGTTCAAAGTCATTGCTGAGCTTGCATTGACACGGTAGTTCCCCTTTCCCCTTGCTACTCCACAACCGCCTTGATATGCAAACCGCAACGCACACTGCTTAGCAGCAATCATACCTCAAACGGACAACTGTAAGACACGTTGAATCAGACGGGTATTGGACGAGGAGATTCTGGCAAGTCTGAGAGTTCTTCCACCTGAAATAGGAGATTTGATAAGAGATACGTAAAATTAATATATTTGATATCTTTCAGAATGAACCTGCCAATCAAAAGTAAACGTACGAAGCATTAAATATATTAAACTGAAATAGTATATTTTGCCGGATACTCCTGCTTACAATCGGGTGGCCCGGCTCATCAGCACAAACCGCGGCAAGAGTTCGGTACAACTTCGAAATAAGAAAACCCTGAACGATTAAAATAAATTCGGTTTCAACGAAGAATAAACAAATGATCCGGGAGGCCGAGATCTAAGTAACCCCAGGGCGTGAAATGGGATTGGTTCATAGGTTCACTAACCTGAAGTTATTTAAATAATCCTCCAATTGTCAATATGAAAATTATTAAAGGTTGCACATGAAAAATAAAACATTCCGCATTTATTTTCGATGCACAGATTACACAGAATAAAATTGTATGGGTCTCCCATCCCTGCCCATAGAGATCATCGAAATTAATACTTGCAGTGCAATACAATTTCAAGAACTATTTTAAATCGGGACAAAATCTCCATGCGTCCTAACTTTAGAGATAACCAAACTTACGGAAATATATTCGATCCCTACAAATGTATTTAAGTTAAATCACATTTTCATTCTAATCATCTCTTATTATAGCATCCATGATTGTGATGATTTCAATTATACAAAACAATCTCCTGTACTGGATTTCCTTCCAACTAATCACATTCTGTTTGAATTATGGATGTGCACTCTTATCATAATATATACATTCGTATTTACACGTCTCTCACGCTTGCTTTGACTACTACAATTAATTTACAATAAATTCTCAATTTTTCGATGTTCAATCACTTTTGGTTTCGTTATTTGATCAAGTTATTTAAGTTTAAATTCATTATATTTTTGGTTCATTTTTACAATATTCTTTATACTCGTCGATGCATCACTCCACTCTAACATTTTCATTTTCATCAGATATTATAATTAACATTGGATTTTGCAACACTTAAATTCTACTAACCACTAACTGATGTCTCGTTATATTGTTCACTTCTGGATTATAAACTATCAGTTTCCATAATCAATTTTAGTACAAATTTATTTCCTACAACTCTGAGCCTTGCGAGGATTCTTAAGCTTTTATTTCAACCATCATTTACCTTTTATTTCAATATCCCAATTTTACTTTAATTGGTTGCAGCATTTATCATTTGTAAGATCGCATTGATCAAACCGTCATTATACATTATTATATTTCACTTTTAATTCATCATTTCCTTGATGGGCGGGAAGTAACTAGGTATTATTAAATGGCTGTTAAGTGTTCAATATTGATGTAATAGTATTGGAAATAGCGGAAACATACAGGACATAGGATACTGGTTTTTCATGCCGCGTAGTACCAACGGTGGCCGCGAGAGGCGGTACACTCAACAATAACAAAGATGGCCGATCGCCTGACAGCACGAGAACGAGCACAGATTGCCTCGTGCTATGAGGTGTGGAATTCGATCGTTCTTTGTCAATCGGCACAATTGCCATTACTGGGTTGCACAGGATCCTGGAGTTACGGTGGAAAAGATGCAGTCTCGTCCAAAAGTGATCGTGTGGTGTTGAATAACGGCAACAAATGCCATCAACCTATATCTCCTGCGTGACACAAATAACAATTAACGGGGAACGCTACCTTCAAATGCTTCGGGATAACGTTTGGCCCACGATATCTGGATGAGAAAATACCGCAGACATTACCTTGACGCGCACCGCCTCACTTTGTAAATGTCGTGTGGCACTGGTAGGATGAGAAGTTTCCAGGACGTTGGCTGGGGGACGTGCATCTCATGAAAGGCCTGTGGATTCTATTCCTGGTCGTTTGACGAGATTGGTCGACGCCACGGGTGCCTACATCGAAATATAACGGAATTGTATGGTATGCAATCATATTCCCATGTAACAGTGTACATAATGTATTCATTTCAAATATGCAAACATATAATTTATACGTCAATTTCAATACCTAGTTACTTCCCGCCCACCCTGTATTAATACTATTATTCCACAAATTATTTCAATTATTTATAATCCACATTAATTTTCACATCAATTACTTTGTACTTGATCCCATTCATAGTCGTTAATTGTTTCTAGAGAATACCAGTTTAATACGTTGGCCTATCATGTTCTGTGTAGCCTACCATTGTTAAATGTCTATGTTAAGGTGTCCTAAGTTTATATTGTCATCACGAAAGTATTTCCATTCAATATGTAAGTTCTGCCTTAAATTAGCTATCAAACTTATGATCATAAAATGCCCATCAATATCCTTAATCATTATTATTAATTAATCGTGATAAACTTTATTCCTAATTTCAACTTTGTCGCGATAAATATTGATGTATTTCCAACTGCTAAATCTACTCTACTGAGTAAACACCAAGCTCTATATTAGGCGATGTTTTCTGTACCTTCATTCTTACAGCCAAGGTACCTGCGATGTTTTCCTCCCGGCGTCGGTTCCTTCATCTACCTGGATCCATCTTTCCCAGGTTCTGGTTCATCACACGGTCCCGTGGTCGTCGAACGAGTCCATTTGGTCCTCCTCCGTCATCAGCTATTCCAGAAAACCCCCATGTTTTTTACCTGCCAGTGCGTACTCGAACGAATTTATAGCACACTGTCCGTACTGCATGTTGCTGATGACCGTGATGGCGATTTCCATCATTATTTTATTATTGCATATATTCAAAGTTCCTTGTTCTAACTGATTATTCGCGTTATCCGTTTCTCAAAATAGCAATCGGATCACCTATAATTTCAGTTTTACGTAAGAAAACTTTTACGTAAATTGTCTCGTAATAGTTTCCATTCCTGGGCATATGTTATCTGACCTTGCTCGTAGTCCACTCACTCCCGTCGCCTTCACTTGTTATGCGAGAAACAAAAGCGGAAACAAATGACAGTCACTTTCAGTGCGCGTGGTCTTGACCTAGTAGTCGGTAATCTGTGGTCTTGACTCGACTGCGATCACTCGTACTATACTGGACCATGCCTCGTAGTATTCTGAGCCGATGGGTTATTTCGCTTGGGGATTTAACGCTGTATTTAATAGATGCGTAGCCCTTTTCAGTTCGTACACGGTAATTACGTTGCGATGAATGTCCTGCTCACTTTTATCATGTGAGTCTTTAATTTAAGTTCAGACCTACTAACACCCTATGATTGTGGCACAATACTTTCGTATCTTAATTTTCCAGCTACGTATTCCCGTACCGGAGACTGTCCGTACGATTCGCATTGAACTCCGACCCGTACTCTATCACTCCGCACTGCACAATAATAAGACAAGTTGACTGTTCCAACTGTAAACCATAAGTTACCTTTTCCTGGATAACGACCTTTCCTCCACAACTCTCATTCATTCATCCAGAGCGCTTTATAGCTTCTCAATTTAACTATTGAGTCATACAAATTACTATTCTCTCCAAGATTCGGTGTAGTACATCATTCTCATACTTTAAATTTAATAATACATTCTTCTCAATATGTATGTTTCTTGTCAGTTTACTAAAATACTTCATATAGCAATCTTAGGCTTATTTAAGTATTTCGTGCCTGTGGCGTCACCGTGGTGTCACTTCTCACTGCATCTTGCGTCATCTCGCCTTCTGCCTGTCTACGGGTACTTTCTAGAATCTTGACGCATGTCATATCGGTGACAATAATTATATATTATATATTATATTCTCTGGAGTCATCGCAAGTAATAATTAACCTTGAGCAAACATATACGTTTAGTCCAAGCGATTTCACAATATGTGGGGTAGAATTCTAAAAGGTTTACGAGTTGGAAATTTCAGATTAAAATTTATTGTTTTTCGAGATTCAGTATTAGCCTATAATTTGAGAGATGGTGGTGGTAGTTGTTTTGCGGGGCGAAACATCTAGTTTATCTGCCCCAGATATTCTGAGAGATTTGTTTGTGAACTTTACATCTTCGCCAAGATGAATCGCTTCGCTTTCCACCTCACATGCATAATGCAGGCAAGATAAAAATATTGGACACACACTTATCAATTACCATAGTAATTTTAATGCAACCGGTTGCAAAATAGATACTCGATATATGTTGATTGTGTTTATATTGATGATGGTGGTTGTGCGTAATGTTGAATAAGATAATTTAGGAAACTTTTCACAGTGAGTTTCCTAAATTTCCAATGCTTCATTTGTATTCCACTGTATTGATTTATATATTTTATATGTTCAGGATTGCGGTTCACTGTACATTTTCACTACAAAAAGTTTGTAATTTATGCAACCGGGGTTTATCAGTCACCAAGGTTGGTGGTAATTGTTATATTACGCTCAGATTTAACGATCGTATTGTTCTAATAGTACCCATGGACTGCAACTCGGATATATGAAATACATGCACATGGTCCTTAAGCAGGTAACATTTTCTGTAGAATTATTTTATTAAATGAAGCTTTCCAATAGGTCAACACAAATTGTGCCCCAGTAAATTGGGCGGGATACAAGTATTTATATACACCAACCTGAAAGAACAAGTTATTATTACAAACAAACACGCTTTTATGTACACAATGGGGTACCTAAGCACGCCCAATGGAATTGGGCACAATTTGTGTTGACCGACTGGAAAGCTTTCTTTAATAGAATTAGGCAACACTGAAAAATGGCTTCTACCACTTCAATTTTCTGTGGGGTAATACTTATTTTATTTGCAAGTTTTGAAATTCTATGTTATAGATGATGAGTTCGAGGCTTTATAATGTTATGCATTCGAAATGGCAAATTTGCATTCTATTCACCCCATGGGTGTCTCTACAGAAGGAGCTACAAACTCTGGCAAATCGACCATGTCCTTAGACACACCCGGCACTAAAAGCCATACCCTAAATGGCTCAAATTTCTAGTGCGTTTTTTCAGCAGTTGGTAGCACTGACATCATTTTCAAATATGGACGTGAGATATTCCGGTGCACATCTTTACTCATACTAAATTTGGTTTTGATTGCTGCAGCCGTTTAGGATTTGATAGGGGGACACACACACACACACACACACATCCATGTTGGATATCTCGCAAGGTATGTATGGGAGCTATTCCAAAATAGGCTCCTTTTCTCCACAATTTCGAGATGATTTCTCAATTACATCTTAACGTGTACCGTACATTTCAATGTTTAATAGTGTCCACACATGACTGCCATATTTAATATATTTTATTTTTAGCCTACTTTTCACATTTTGCAAAAATGAGGAAAAAGTACACTTATGAGATTGATCCGGGAAAATGTGTGTCTGTCTGTCTGTGTGTGTGTGTGTGTCCCCCCCCTATCAAATCCTAAACGGCTGCAGCAATCAAAACCAAATTTAGTATGAGTAAAGATGTGCACCGGAATATCTCACGTCCATATTTGAAAATGATGTCAGTGCTACCAACTGCTGAAAAAACGCACTAGAAATTTGAGCTCCATGTTGGATATCTCGCAAGGTATGTATGGGAGCTATTCCAAAATTGGTACACATGCAGATAATACTATTTCAGTTTAATTTCCAGGTGGCCAACAATGACAGTGGTGCCAAAATAATGTAAGACTTCTGATAGGTCCAATGTTTAAATGCATATAACTTCTACACTATCAATTGGATTTCAACCAAATTTTGTATGTAAAATCTGTACATAAACAGATATGATTGAGCGTATTCATAAGAGCCACCAGGGCTGCCAACTGTTAATAATTGCTCTCTCTATTTTTTTTATCCAAACACCAATATATCAGAAAGTATGCAAGCCAACAGCTTTAAACTATGCACACGTATATTCTGACATTTTAGATTAATTTGGAGTAACTTATATACGTCAGTTCTACCAACATGATTATAAGCCTGCTGATAGTACCAATTTTTAAATACATGTAACTTCTATACTATCAGTTGGATTTCAACCAAATTTCGTATGTGCTATGTGTACCATAACAGATATGACTGTAAGTATTGTTAAGAGCAATCAGGGCTGCCAACTGTTAATAAATGCTGTCTAAATTTTTTTACCCTAATATCAATATATCAGAAAGTATGCAAGCCAACAGCTCTATACTTTGTACCTGACATTGTAGATTAATTTGGAGTAATTAATACAAGGCAGTGCTGCCAACATGATTCTATGCCTGCTGATATGTCCAATTTTAAAATACATGTAACTTCTATACTAACAAATGTATTTCATCCAAAATTGGCACACCAAGATATCGTAGAATTTCAGATTATTTCTGACCAGCACACGCATGGTATTGTTGGCAACATGCTTTAACGCGTCCTGATAGATCCAGTGTCTAACTGCATGTAACGTCCATTGTACTTCAACCTAATTTTGTATTCTGTACCTTAAAAGATGGAACTAAGAATATATTCAGTCACCAGGGCTGCCATCTGTAGTGCTCTATTAGGCTACATTAAACCAGGTATATCTTGAACTAATTTGATATTTCGATAACACCAACTTAATTTTGTCATTATTCTAGATAGGTTCATATACTGTAGAATAATCATTGGCATGAAAAGTAGGCTGTATAGTTCTTCACGGAACTTCTTGTTTCACTTATGCCGGTGGAAGAGTGCATCTCATAAATATACAACATATTCAGGATTGCGGATGCACATAATTTTCAATATGACGACGTTATAAATTGGGCAACTTGTGTCCATTATGAAGCTTCATGAACTCAATTGAGATCATTGGTCTTTTAAAGATATCGATTACAATACCTGACGATAACAGACAGCAGGGAAATACCGGTTATAGACAACTCCAACATTCACCTATACATACAGCATGACCTTAGTGACCAAAATGGCCTAGTGGTGTCATTTCATAATTAAAGCTGTTTAAGAAAGTATATCTGCTGGTATATCATTCCATATTGCAAACATATGAAATCAAGAACTTCTGTAAATAAATAAACAGCCTGTTTGCATATATCCTACTTATGTTAATTGCCTCTATCAACATAAAAAATGTCAGTGTGATTGCTGTAACAGATTCTTAGAAATTGAGAACCGTGTAAATATTTCGGATGGTCGCCATGTTGGATTTTTAATATATAGACCAAGGAGTTAAGTACTATTACATGAAGATTATTGCGTAGGAGTGTTATTCAAACTTCAATCCCATGATTAGGATACAAGAAATAAAAACGAGATTTTACAATTTTGAACAGACGCCAGCTTGTGGTTATGATAACAATATAAATACATTAGATGTCAGTGGATTAAAATGTGTACAAGCATTTACAGTACCAAATTTCACTACGCTCGTATGGTTAAATCGCAAGAAACTTCCAATTGAATTTTTAAATTTCGCGTCGCCGCCATGTTGACTTCGTGCTCCCTAGGTTATAGTCCCATAGGTGAACTTAAGTTCATAGCCTTTATCAGGATACAAAATTTCAGTCTGATTGCTGTCATAGATTAGTAGATATTGAGAACCGTCTAAATATTTCGGATGGTCGCCATGTCGGATTTTAATATACCGTATGTAGGCCATAGAGTTATGTACTATTAGATGACGATTATTAAGTAGGTTCATTATTCGAACGTTGACTTCGATCGCATGATTAGGACGCAAGTAATAAAAACTTAATTTTAAAATTTTGCACAGCCGTCATCTATAGGTTATATAAACAATTGAAATGTATTAGATGTACTGTATGTGCATTACATTGTGTATGCACATTTGCTCTACAATGTTTCACTGCGCTCGGATGGTTAAGTCACGAGAAATGTCTATTTAAAAGTTTCACATTTGCTTGGCCACCATGTACGTTTTGTACTAAACAGGTTTTTTAAAGTTATACACGTGAACTTCTAGTAATGCCCTTTATCACCGTACAAACTATCAGGGTGATAAGAGTAATAGTTTCGGAGATATAGATTCCCGGTGAATTATTTAGCACAGCCGCTATGTTAGATTGGTGAAACGTAATACAATTTAAAGGGCACGGTCGGAGTCGGAAAAAATTGTACAGGTACTATGATCTCACCGAGTTTCATTGAAGTCGCTCCAGGTGTTCAGATTTTATTAGGGACACACACCCAACGCACACACACGGACAAATAGTGATCTAATCAACCTATTGTTTGAAAATGAAAATCCACAGCCTGCTTCCAGTCTCCGACTGGGTCAGGAATGGAATGAATGAAGCCCCCATCTAGCGGCGAGGATATGAACTGTGCCGGCTGCCGAGGCCTGACGCACTCCTCTGGGGCAATGATTAAATGAATGACAGATGAAATGAAATGATAGTGGAGAGTGTTGCTGGAATGAAATTCTGACAGGGAAAACCGGAGTACCCGGAGAAAAACCTGTCTGCCTCCGTTTTGTCCAGCACAGATCTCACATGGAGTGACCGGGATTTGAACCACGGACCCAGCGGTGAGAGGCCGGCGTGCTGCCGTCTAAGCCACGGAGGCTTCCACCTATTGCTTCATAAATGAAAATAAGCAAAAAATATCTGACGCTGTTGAATGTGTGATACTTATATTAACATGATGTTTACGTGGGGAATGTTTGCTCCTCTTACCAACTTGTTGTTCTGAAGCGATTTGTACTCTTCTGGTTAACATTACAAATGTGAAAAACCAATCCCTCCACCCCATTCTATAGACGACTGACTGAGTCACTCCGATACCGGAGTGGCCAATATTGAATATATTGATGATTATAATAATAATAATAATAATAATAATAATCAGATAATAATAAATAACTGAATAACAATTCTCATAATAATAATAAACATTTCCTGCTACGTTGACTTCATAATGACCTCCAAAATGGGACTATGGCCAGATAACGAGCACGATCGAGACCATTTCAAAACTAGTACCGAGAATTTTTGGACTTCCCATGATGAAAGAAAGGACAATTGGACAATCGGATGATCGCCTTGATAACCAGCTGGATCAAAAGAAGAGTGAACCAACGTCAGAATGTACAATAAAACGTATCATAGTACCGAGTTGACCGATTAGCAACGTATGAATGATTAATAACATCGTCCCTCGAAAATATGAGTGTTTTAAGCAGTATTTTTGTGAAATCTGCTAGGTTCTTGTAGTAAATGAACGTTTGTCACTTGATATGCTTTAAGGTATAAGTGGTGCTGAGTAATGACCATTAGGGCACAGCTATTGTCTGTGTGTACTGTGAAAGGTTCTACTCATAGAGTTGATACTATTGTTCTGACTCGGTGAGGAATGCAATGGCAAATTACATCACTCCTTGCCTTGCCTAGTTTGCTTCATTATAGTGCGGCGTTCGGTTTTTGTGGCTATCTACCGACCTGACCTGTGGTGGTATTTCTTGGGGATCTAACCAGCCTCTGGGCTTATGCTTTGCCTCACCCCATACCTACGTACCCATCTACCTGTGTAATGGCCACTTATCGTGTATTTTAAGGACATTTGTTAAACAAAATTTGTTGCATAATGAGATTATAACAATAAAGATGAGAACAAAGTGGCCGGTGATGAGTCATTTGTCGTTCGTTCAAAATGAATCTTAATTTATGAGGAAAAAGAAGAGGGTTTTCTTGGTACACGATCATTTCCTTGACCATTCTTTGAATCCTGTAGCATAACATTTGACCCCTTGCTCTTTATAATTTCGTAATATAGTTCTCTATGAGACATATTCTATTCATAAAGCATTCTGACATAAATATGACTCATATCACACCGCAATATCATGCTATCAATAATTTAATTTCCTATTGTTTACCGTCACTGAATATTATTTCCCTTGCACCACAATAAATGTGCTATTGGTTTAGTAATTTTGTAATGTAAATTTTCACAAAGGAGGAATTATGGTATTGATATTATATATATCTATTCATTACCAATTATTTAATTTGAAGCAGCTGAATGATATGCACGCAACAAACACTTTGTCCCGAGTAACAAAGTGTACCAACACTAATCAGTTTTTTTCGCCACTAAACCTTTTGATCACAGCATCGAAATGGCGAGGGTGGTAGGGGTAAAATTGCACATAAATTATGGTGGACATTAGCCATTGTTTGAAGTTTATTACTACATAGACATGAACAACGGCCGCGAGTGCCTTCCCCTCCCCCATCCGAACCGACAACAGAGAACGTGGTATGGCTGTGTGTGATGACTGCGATACATCAGCATGATGTTGCCTAATCCTCAGTTCTGGAGTTACACGAACATGCAGGAGGAGTATTGCCGGGCAGCAGACAGTTCCGTCTGTCCATTGCAAAGCTGCAGTCTGCATAATCCTCATTCCTTGACAGATAGGGGCAGATAACATCGATATTCCGTCTCTTAAATCCACAATCCTCATCAGCAACAAAGAAGCAGCTTCTTCGTGGACGTGTATTGTCTGCCCAATTCACTGTCCGAAACTGTAAATCTTCAGTTGTAATAATAATATTATTGGATTTACGTCCCTTTTAACTACTTTGGCTTTCCGAGACGCAAGGGTACCAGAATTGTGCCCCGAAATTGATTTTAACGTGCCAGTAAATCTACCAACGCGGCTCCCTCACATTCAAGCACCCTCAAATGCCAACTGACTGCGACGGGATTCAATCCCGTAACCCTCAGTCCTGGGCAAATAGCATGGATGTTCCACCCAGTAAACCAATAATTCCTACCGGCACCAAGGAGCTATCCCAAGCGCCTATCCGGTATTCCATCAATCCGCTGAAATAATGAACCACCTCTGCAAGCAACATTTTCCGGCCATTTACAAACATATCCACTTTTACAAACGAGGAAACCTTGTTGCCAAGGGTACTTTTATAATATGCGTTGACCAAAATTTACATCGTGACAAAGATCCAAGCTAATGTCGGAGGTTACACCACTATGTCGTTGTTGTTGTGATTCATTTTGGGGTCTTGGCGACATTGTGGTCATGTAGCCCCGTGTACTTGGGTGTGTGTGGAATCCGTCTGATAATCTGTGTATATGTGTTCGCTGTACTAGAGTGCGTAATTGAGGATATGAATGAAAGGAGGAAGCCGTGGCATTACGTTAGGAACCATCTGGGTATTTGGTTGGAGTAGAAGTGAGAAACTACTTCTAGGATGGCTGAGGTTTGAATCAAATCCCCTCCCCTTCCCCCCTATTTTCAGTTCTGCCGCGCGGAGTCAGGAATCGAACCCGGACCACAAGGGTGATGGCCAAGAACGACTGCGACTATACTGTGAGATGAACATACTGTGTCCATTAGCCAAGGGTTTCGGGGAGGCGTCGGTCTTGAACAGCCCTTCCAAGGCCCTCCGCCAACCAACACTCAAGTATAGCCCGCGAGGGGTCACATCACGGTCTTTTAGACCGGGCACATACATGTTTTACTCTTCTGAAACAATTTCACAGCGTAAAGCTTCCTCCCCTCGTATACCTTTCAATGGGTTCATCCACTGCACGTGTCTACATTTGCTGTCCCATTTCCATTTCCAGTCAGTTAGTGGATAGCTTTGTTTGCAAGCCTGGTCGTTTCCACCGTGCGCGACTCCTGGCGTTATTCTATTACCCTGTCCTTTACACCGTGTGCGACTTCTGACGTTCGCTGTCCGAGGTCTTCATTGTCGCTATAGAAGTGTTTCTTTTTAGATTTAATATATCAGTAGATTACTGTTGTGTTATTTCAACGTTGAATGGTGTATACTTGCATACAAATTGTATAGGCTATAATTGACTATGGAGCGGAGAGAAGAAGATAGAATTTTACGACTCATCGCGAGTGTGGAGAAAGAAGAACAACGAGCAGAAGTAACCTGTGAACCCAGGAACTATACGGCGGCAGCTACTTCGTGACGAAAGAGCAATTGGATGTATTGATGATACCGTTGTTGATGAAAGAGATGATAATTTGGAAGTACACGAATTAAACAGCCGGCCCCATGGTGTTGGGGTAGAGCACCTGCCTCTCACACGGAGGCCCCGGGTTCGATTCCCGGCTTTGTCAGAAGAACGTCTGCTAAGAACATAGTCCGACATCTTCCTTATTCAAAAGTTCGCATTCCAATTGAATCACCAGTTCAGGCTTCAACACTCTTTTTTACGAAAGAAATGTTAAATGATATTGTGACGTTCACCAACAAACGCATTTCAATAGAAAGGCCTAATTACGGCCGTGAGAGGGATAATGCTGATACTTCAAGGACGCGAATAGATGCCTTTATAGGGATTCTATACATGGTTGGTGTACTCAGGGCTTCCTATTTCAATCTTTATGATTTGTGGTCGACTGTTGGCACTCGCGTTGAATTGTTTCGGAATTGTATGACCCTAGGGAGGTTCAAATCTTTGATAAGAGCTATCTGCTTCGACAATGCTAAGACACGAAAGCAGCGTAGGAGACACGACAAGCTAGCACCTACCCGGGAGATTTTTGAAAAAGTGGCTGAACAATGTAAATCTAAGTTCGCTGTTAGTGAATATCTAACAATAGAGGAAATTTTGAAGTCATTCAGGGGCTGTTGTCCGTTTAGACAATATATACAAAATAAGCCCGCAAAATACGGCTTAAACGTTTATACTAGGACATGTGCAAAAACGTTTTACACGATGAACAATGAAGTGTACGCTGGTAAGGATCCTCAGGGACCGTTTTCCCTTGATAATTCTCGACTCGCTGTCGTTTCAAGGCTAGTTCAACCGATTAGTGGATCTGGAAGGTGTTCCGCAAGGAACATACAAGTGTTACCTGCGTGGAATGCATTAATCCTGATGCTGCTCAGGATTATTCCGAGGATGAATGCATCAATAGATTAAGTAGGTTTCATTGATATATTTTTCTTCAATATTACAATGTGTTTCGGTACAAAAACTGGTATTTAGTTTCATGGGTATATTTTTTATAATAATAATATGTATTTTACAATACAAAATGGTAGCTTATTTTATACTCCTCGGTCATAATGGCCCGCGCGACCCATCACGGAACTATTTTGACGCGACCCCTCACGGGATAGGGG